>CM075764.1:77560324-78760324 GCA_037974665.1 Ehretia macrophylla | reverse complement strand
AAGAATTCCAATCACGATTGCCGATAAAATACTAGGAAAGACTAGAGCGGAGATATTGTAGATAATATTATGCAGTAAGTCCGATAAAATTCTGATTGCCAAGTCCACTGAGAAAAATCCACTAGGAATACCAAAGTAGTACGCTTCACACGAAACTGATCATTGTAAGTAGACTCAAATCAAAGTTCCCCATAAGATTGCAGAAAGAACACCAAAGGTTGATTAAAATCCCAACCAAGTCTCCCACAAAATACCAATATAAAAATACCCGATGAATGCCCAATCAAGAAGACATTTAAGAAAATGCTCCAAAGAATAATCATGTAGAACACCAAAGGAAGTCATTTACACAAAGCATAGAAGATATACAAACTCCAGCTATAAATGTCAATTCCCAAATAAAGGCCTAGTCGCATTCCCGTCAATCCACATAACTTGGAGGGCCTGCTACTAACCACTTCACTTCAGGGGAGGAAGAAAACTTACTTACCATTTCCACGGAACATGTATGAATGCCAAGATATCATATTTATACACATGCCTTATACTATTATGCAAGCAAGTTTACAAAAGTGTTTATTCAACAAAGTCACTCAAGCACAACAATCAAGTCAAGCACAACATAATCAATTCAAATCACGGCACAACCAACTCAAGACATTCTAATACACACATTACAAGAAAATAACAATTCACGAGGTCGATTTGATTCACGATGCCAATTCAATAGGTCAATTCAATGCACAACTAGACATTTCACTTTACTTGAGAAACATTTAACACACAACACATAACTATATCACATAGGTGCATACATTCAAGTCAAGACACACAATATCACATACAAGCATACACTTTCAAGACATACTTAACAAGCACACATTCAAGGATCACTACCCACCAGACCGAGGACCCTGTCCCGGCTTATGAGCTAAACAAGCTCTGATACCACCTGTGACACCCCGATCCCTCACGAGAACGGGAGTTCTATCAATCGATCTAATCACAACCCAAATCCAAACCCGGGCATAATTTTCAGGGAAAACGGACGGAGTCTCCTTGTTTCTAGGCGAAATGTAAAACCTGCGATAGTATATAAGTGGACCAACACCGTGCCCAACCATACAAACACCTCAAGGCCATCCGAGCCTTGGTTCTCAACAATTAAACTTAGCAAGTATACATATATTTCCAATTTACAAGCTAACCTATCCCTTTTTCATTTTTTACAAGTACGTTCAAACTAGACAGTTAAACCATACTAAGCTACTGCATAAAATAAACTATCATGCCATTCTAACTCTTTTCCTTTGAACATTACAAACATGCATTGAAGTTAAGCTATGCTAACTGATTACATAAACTAGCTTATCAATTCACCTCAACTACTTAGCTAAATTTAAATTACATTTCTTTTAACAATAAATACATACAACATATGAACATACATCTTTGCATCTTTGACAACTCAAGCCACATAGGATGCAAGTCAACTCTTCAAGCACGAACTTTCACGAAATCACGAACTTTCTAGCTAACATGACATTTCCTGAAATGTGGTGGTGAGGAATGAGTATACACAACATGTATACTCAGTGAGGGCGAGACAGATATCGAGGTGGAGAGAAAGAAAGTCGTGCAATGCAAATAGACACAATTAAGCAATAAAGTCAATAAGAAAGCATTCAATACAAACGACAATATAATAAACATTCAAGAAAGCATTAACACAACCATTCAAAGCTATACCACACTCTGAAGGCTATGGTTCACTCATACGAGGAATATACCATTTTACGAGCGATACATCAATCTCGAGCTTGATGTTGACAACGATGACAATAAGCGCGTAACTGTGATAACCCGAACCCGGCATGCATTTAATAGCACTTGATTGCAATTGATTAAATGTTTAATTAGTTAAATCAACCAATTTGCACTAATTTTCATATTTCTCTTGGAAGCATTTAGTAATTGTATATTGAATAATTGAAAGGTTGTTATCTACTTCTATTAATTATAGTAATTGAATTTATTCTCTTGTATTTAATTAAGTGCCATCTTAAATGTTAATGTTTAATTGCACTTGATTACATGTTTATATTTATTTGTTCATTTGTATCTTAATATTGACTTCATAATTCTTTAAAATGTTCTAGAAATGGTTAAATTAATTAATTTAGATGAATATTGATTACCTTGATTGCTGTGATTATTTTAATAATCGGTTTTGGTTGTCTTGCATTAAAATCACTCGGTTTTCAAATAAAAGATGAAGTAACTCCGAGCCGGAGTAAATTTTAAACTATGATGCTTTCCAAAAATGATATATTTCTTAGATTCTTCGAGATTTAATTGTTATTCTTTTGTTGTCGCAACGTGCATTACATATCGAGAGCGTTAGCTAGGAACCGGTTTCCAGTCCTCAACAAATAGTGAAACTAGTATTTAGATGACTTAAATTTTATATTTTAATTGTTACTAGCTAGAATTAATTTTGGTGATAGTTATTTAGCTTAAAAATGCACAAAAGCAAGCCATTTTGACTAGTTTTAAGTTGTTTGACCAACCTTGACCAAAGCTTTGACCCTTTTGACCTTTGACCTCTTTAAAATAGCCTAAATAACACAAAAAAAACAGACCTGAACAGCAGCTTAGCAGGGCCGAAAATGAGGAGAGAAAAAAAAAAGATTTCAAGCCAAAATCTTCATTTCTTCGCGGGAGCTTGCACGGGGTGGTTTCCGAGGCATCCTACGAGGTCTTCCTAGCGTCTAGGAGCGTCTAAGGTGAGGGAATCATGCTATTTGCGCATTTAAATGTTTAGTGTATCAACTTTGTAATTTTTAGATTTTATTCGTAGATTGTTGTTTAAAGCGTTTTGATGCTTCTAGAATGTTCCTTGGCTATTGTAGAACGTGTATTTATAGCTTTTTAACATTTTCTGCGGTTAAATATTGGAATTGAAATATAAATTGTGTGATGAATAGTAAATTATGAATAGTAAATCCCCGTTTCGATGAAGTTGCTCCGTTACGCGTTCTGTTGATGTAGGAAGATGCTAGATATGCTAGAATGCCTAAATGTGGGGTTTAATTGGAATGTGTAATGGAAAAAAGGAGAAAAACGGCTTAGTGAAAGTCGGGGTCGTTTAGGTCGATTTTAGCGTTTTCTCGTTTTGCGTGTTGGCATTACTTCGGGAAGCCATGGAAGCACTTTTGGTGCGATTATGGCGTTGGTTGGGTGTTTGGTTGTTATAGTTGTAGTTCAAACAAGAAAGGGAAAAATCGGGGCTTTGAGCGAGTTCTAGGGTAAAGTAAGGTTTCGGGGTCTTTAGACATGCTTTATGGTGACCTAGGAGGGTTGGCGAAGTCGGTTTCCAAGACTCGTGGCTCGTTTGAAAGTAGTGGCGTTTTGTAAGTTGGGGCATTTTTGGTGATTTTGTGTGTTTCATGATTATATTGTTAATAGAATGCTTGTTAATGCTTATTCCGCTTGTTAGAATTGGTTGTTGATTGAAATGTTTATCCATTGTTAAGAATGCCTGATATCTTGTTTATCACTCGTTTATCGCCTTGTATCGAGTCTTGCATTGCGTAGTGTCTCGCGTGTAAGTGATGAGCCTCTCTGGGTAGCCTCGGGTTGCTAGTGTTGGTTGCTCTAGCTCCGCTGCTATTCCCATTCTCGCTTGGGTTGCCTCCCAGGGAGATTTGGGTCGTAGAATTGATGGATACTTCTGGGGTATTCCAAACTGGTGTTATAAGGTGGTTTGGGCCGGCGCGTCATCGTTAAAGTCATCGGAATCGTGATCGGTACATTATTCGCTCGAGTGAACCATAGCCTTCAAAGTGTGGTATAGCTTTGATTGGTTGTGTTAATGCTTTCTTTAGTTGTTTAATTGTATTGTTGTTTATATTGTATGCCTTTTATTGATTGTATTGCTTAACTGTACCTTTTTGCATTGCACAATCTTCTTTCTCTCCAATTCGATATCTGTCTCGTCCTCACTGAGTATACGTGTTGTGTATACTCACTCCTCACCACCAAATTTCAGGAAATGTCATGTTAGCTGGAAGTTCGTGATTTCGTGGAAGTTGTTGCCTGAAGAGTTGTCTTGCGTGCCTATGTGGCTTGAGTGTCGAAGTTGTGAAGATATATGCTTTCATATGTTGTATGTATTTAATGCCAAAAGTATGTAATTTAAGTTTCATTAGATTGTTGAAATAGTTTGATAAGTTAGATTGTGTATCTAGTTATTATAACTTAACTTCAAATGCATGTTTGTAATGTCCAAAAGAAAAGAACTAGAATGGCATGATAGTCTATTTTATGTAGCAGCTTAGTATGGTTTAATTTTCAAGTTTGAATGTACTTGTCAAAATGAAAAGAGATAGATTAGCTTTTAAATTTGAAATGTATGTATACTTGCTGAGTTTAAATTATTGAGAACCGAGGCTCGGATGGCCTTGAGGAAGTTTGTATGGTTGGACACGGTGTTGGTCCATTTATATGCTATTACAGGGTTTTACATTTTGCCTAGAAACAAGGGAGACTCCGTCCGTTTTCCCTGAAAATTTTGCCCGGGTTTGGTTTGGGTTGTGATTAGATCGATTGATAGAACTCCCGGTCTCGAGAGGGATCGGGGTGTCACAGTAACCACTTTATAACTTCAGTTTGGAATACCCCGGAAGTATCCATCAATTCTACGACCTAAATCTCCCTAGGAGGCAACCCAAGCGAGAAAAGGGAATAGGACACGGAGCTAGAGCAACCAACACTGGCAACCCGAGGCTACCCAGAGAGGCCCATCACTCACGCGCCTGACACTATGCAATGCAAGACTCGATACAAGGCGAAAAACGAGCGATAGCACAACAATACAGATTAGAGGTAATAAACAAAATAACAAGCATTTACAATCAAATAAGCAACCAGAACAACACCAACAAACATTATCAAGCAATAATAAGTATTCTATAGGCATTATAAGCATTCTATAAGCAATATAAGCATTCTATAAGCAATATACTATGAAAACACACAAAATCACAAAAATGATACCAACTTTCAAAACACTACTACTTCCAAATGAGCCACGAGTTTTGGAAACCGATTTCACCAATCCTCCTAGGTCACTATAAGGCACGTCTAAAGACCCCGAAACCCTACTTAACCCTAGAATTCACGCAAAGGCCCGATTTCCCTCTTTGCTCGTTTGAACTACAACTACCTCAACCGATTACCCAACCAATGTCATAACTGCACCAAAAGTGCTTCTATGACGTACCTCGACAATGCCTTCACGCAAATCGAGAAAATTCCAACTCGACCGAAATGACCTCAATTTCACTAATGCATTTTTCTCATTTTTTACATTACGCAGCCTAAACAAACCATGCATTTAGGCATTCTAGCATACCTAGCACCTTTTCACATCAACAGAAAGCATAACAGCGCAACTTTATCGAAACAAGGTTTTACTATTCATAGTTTACTATTCAACTAACAATTTAAATTACAATCTCAAGATTTAACCGCACGAAATGTTACAAAGCTATAAATACATGTTCTACAATTGCTAGGGAACATTCTTTAAGCCTCAAAACGATTAAAATAACAATATACGGATAAAACCCAAAAATCAAAGTTAATACACAAAATATTCAAATTCACAAATAAACATGAAACCCTCACCTTAGACGCTCCTAGACACTAGAAAAACCTCGTAGGATGCCTCGGAAACCATCCCGTGCAAGCTCACGCGAAGAATCGAAGATTTGAAGTTGAAATTTCTTTTTTTTTTCTACTTCCATTTTCGGCCAGCTGCTCATTGTTTTTTCAGCTTTCTTTTTTTATTTTTTTGTGCTATTTTTATGCATATAAGGTGACACAATCAAATGGTCAATGCCTCTTGGTCAACTAACTTAAAATTTGGTCAAATAAGCTTGTTTCATGCATTTTAAAGCTAAAACAACTAACATAAATCCAATTCTAGCTAAATACAACTTAAAACACTAAAATTAAAACACTAAATACTAGTTTTCACTATTTGTTGAGGACTAGAATTCATTTCCTAACTATCGCTCTCGAAATGCTATGCACTTTGCGACAATAAAAGAATAACAATTAAATCTCAAAGAATTTAAGAAATATATCATTTTTGAAAAGCATCATAGTTTAAAATTTACTCTGGCTCGGAGCTACTTTTCATTTAATTGAAATCCGATCATTTAAGTGCAAGAAAAATAAAACCGATTAACACAATTAAATGAAAAGTAGTTGATATTCTGTTAAAATAATTAGCTCAAGTATTATTCTAGTTACTTCTAAAAGAAATATGAAAATAAAGCTACAAATAAATGTTTAACTAAAATAAACACAAATCCAATGCTAACATTTAAGATGTCACTTAATTAAATGCAATTAAATGCCATTAAATGCATGCCGGATTCGGGTTATCACATCATTCCCCCCTTAAAACAATTGCGTCCTCGCAATTCTTCTTCCAATAGAACTCTGCATCCACTGAAATCCAACTCTGACTAATCTTCATCAACTGCTGAGCAAGTATATTAATCAAGATAACCAATAGGGAAGTTTAAGAAGAAATTCCAAATAGTAATGCCGAATAAAGGCTCAAATGTAGATACCGCACAAGAATCCCGTTGACACGAATACCGAAGAAGAATAAAATTCTAACTAAAAGCACCGAGATAATACCAATAAAGACTAAAGCAAAGATACTCATGTAGTGCCTATTACCGTAAGTAAACCTAGCTGAAAGTTTTGTAAAAGAATATAGAGAAGAATACGAAAGGCCAATCTCTAAATGAAATCCTCCAATCACTGTGTCCCTTCCGCAACATCTTAGTAAAACAGCAAGTATAGATTTCCCCTGTGTGGAAGAGGCCGAAGAAGAAGCCCGAGTAGTACAGCCCAGAATTTCCAAAATAATAAGGCCAATTAAAGGCTCTAGAGAATACCAAATAGATCCCCCAAATAAAAATCTTTCCAGACATTAATGCCATAATAGAATCCCAACTAAAAGTTCCGAGAACATACCAATGAACAATCTGAAGTAGAGTCTAAACAAGAATCCCAAGTACTGCTCATGAAGACTCCAGACAAGAAATCCAGTCAATCATATTACAGAGGTTTCAAGGAAGTCTTTCAAAATATATAGCTCAGGAAGCATCTGAATAGGGAATCCATAATGTACGTTAACATATATATAATTCTTAAAAGTCAAAGAATGAACACCAAGCTGAATAGCCAAGTAGATTTCTCCAAGATAATACTGCTTCCGAATATTGGGTAAAATACCAGAGGGAATGTCGCGCAGGTGCACCATATACTATTGAAGAATTCCAATCACGATTGCCGATAAAATACTAGGAAAGACTAGAGCGGAGATATTGTAGATAATATTATGCAGTAAGTCCGATAAAATTCTGATTGCCAAGTCCACTGAGAAATGTCCACTAGGAATACCAAAGTAGTACGCTTCACACAAAACTGATCATTGTAAGCAGACTCAAATCAAAGTGCCCCATAAGATTGCAGAAAGAACACCAAAGGTTGATTAAAATCCCAACCAAGTCTCCCACGAAATACCAATATAAAAATACCCGATGAATGCCCAATCAAGAAGACATTTAAGAAAATGATCCAAAGAATAATCATGTAGAACTCCAAAGGAAGTCATTTACACAAAGCATAGAACATAACCTTCAAAGAACCCCAATAAACAAACTCTAGCTATAAATGTCAACTCCCAAATAAAGGCATAGTCGCATTCCCGTCAATCCACATAACTTGGAGGGCCTGCTACTAACCACTTCTCTTCAGGGGAGGAAGAAGACTTACTTACCATTTCCACGGAACATGTATGAATGCCAAGATATCATATTTATACACGTCTTATACTATTATGCAAGCAAGTTTACAAAAGAGTTTATTCAACAAAGTCACTCAAGCATAACAATCAAGTCAAGCACAACATAATCAATTCAAATCACGGCATAACCAACTCAAGACATTCTAATACACACATTACAAGAAAATAACAATTCACGAGGTCGATTTGATTCACGATGCCAATTCAATAGGTCAATTCAATGCACAACTAGACATTTCACTTTACTTGAGAAACATTTAACACACAACACATAACTATATCACATAGGTGCATACATTCAAGTCAAGACACACAATATCACATACAAGCATACACTTTCAAGACATACTTAACAAGCACACATTCAAGGATCACTACCCACCAGACCGAGGACCCTGTCCCGGCTTATGAGCTAAACAAGCTCTGATACCACCTGTGACACCCTGATCCCTCACGAGACCGGGAGTTCTATCAATCGATCTAATCACAACCCAAATCCAAACCCGGGCATAATTTTCAGGGAAAACGGACGGAGTCTCCCCTGTTTCTAGGCGAAATGTAAAACCTGCGATAGCATATAAGTGGACCAACACCGTGCCCAACCATACGTTTCCTCATGGCCATCCGAGCCTTGGTTCTCAACAATTAAACTCAGCAAGTATACATACATTTCCAATTTACAAGCTAACCTATCTCTTTTTATTTTTTACAAGTACATTCAAACTAAACAGTTAAACCATACTAAGCTATTGCATAAAATAAACTATCATGCCATTCTAACTCTTTTCCTTTGAACATTACAAACATGCATTGAAGTTAAGCTATGCTAACTGATTACATAAACTAGCTTATCAATTCACCTCAACTACTTAGCTAAATTTAAATTACATTTCTTTTAACAATAAATACATACAACATATGAATATACATCTTTGCATCTTTGACAACTCAAGCCACATAGCACGCAAGACAACTCTTCATGCACGAATTTTCACGAAATCACGAACTTTATAGCTAACATGACATTTCCTGAAATGTGGTGGTGAGGAGTGAGTATACACAACACGTATACTCAGTGAGGGCGAGACAGATATCGAGGTGGAGAGAAAGAAAGTCGTGCAATGCAAATAGACACAATTAAGCAATAAAGTCAATAAGAAAGCATTCAATACAAACGACAATATAATAAACATTCAAGAAAGCATTAACACAACCATTCAAAGCTATACCACACTCTGAAGGCTATGGTTCACTCATACGAGGAATATACCATTTCACGAGCGATACATCAATCTCGAGCTTGATGTTGACAACGATGACAATAAGCGCACAACCACCTTATAACTTCAGTTTGGAATACCCCGGAAGTATCCATCAATTCTACGACCCAAATCTCCCTGGGAGGCAACCCCAGCGAGAAAAGGGAATAGGACACGGAGCTAGAGCTACCAACACTGGCAACCCGAGGCTACCCAGAGAGGCCTATCACTCACGCGCTTGACATTATGCAATGCAAGACTCGATACAAGGCGATAAACGAGCGATAGCACAACAATACAGATTAGAGGTGATAAACAAAATAACAAGCATTTAAAATCAAATAAGCAACCAGAAAAACACCAACAAACATTATCAAGCAATAATAAGTATTCTATAGGCATTATAAGCATTTTATAAGCAATATAAGCATTCTATAAGCAATATACTATGAAAACACACAAAATCACAAAAATGATCCCAACTTTCAAAACACTACTACTTCCAAACGAGCCACGAGTTTTGGAAACTGACTTCACCAATCCTCATAGGTCACTATAAGGCACGTCTAAAGACCCCGAAACCCTACTTAACCCTAGAATTCACGCAAAGCCCCGATTTTCCTCTTTGCTCGTTTGAACTACAACTACCTCAACTGATTACCTAACCAATGTCACAACTGCCCCAAAAGTGCTTCCATGACGTACCTCGACAATGCCTTCACGCAAATCGAGAAAATTCCAATCTCGACCAAAATGACCCCAACTTTCACTAATGCATTTTTCTCATTTTTTCTATTACGCAGCCTAAAAAAACCATGCATTTAGGCATTCTAGCATACCTAGCACCTTTTTCACATCAACAGAAAGCATAACAGCGCAACTTTATCGAAACGAAGTTTTACTATTCAACTAACAATTTAAATTACAATCTCAAGATTTAACCGCAGGAAATGTTATAAAGCTATAAATACATGTTCTACAATTGCTAGGGAACATTCTTTAAGCCTCAAAATGATTAAAATAACGATATACGGATAAAACCCAAAAATCAAAGTTAATACACAAAATATTCAAATTCACAAATAAACATGAAACCCTCACCTTAGACGCTCCTAGACGCTAGAAAACCTCGTAGGATGCCTCGGGAACCATCCCGTGCAAACTCACGCGAAGAATCGAAGATTTGAAGTTGAAATTTCTTTTTTTTTCTCCTTCCATTTTCGGCCAGCTGCTCACTGTTTTTTCAGCTTTCTTTTTTTATTTTTTTGTGCTATTTTTATGCATATAAGGTGACACAATCAAATGGTCAATGCCTCTTGGTCAACTAACTTAAAATTTGGTCAAATAAGCTTGTTTCATGCATTTTAAAGCTAAAACAACTAACATAAATCCAATTCTAGTTAAATACAACTTAAAACACTAAAATTAAAACACTAAAGTTTTCACTATTTGCTGAGGACTAGAATTCATTTCCTAACTATCGCTCTCGAAATGCTATGCACTTTGCGACAATAAAAGAATAACAATTAAATCTCAAAGAATTTAAGAAATATATCATTTTTGAAAAACATCATAGTTTAAAATTTACTCAGGCTAGGAGCTACTTTTCATTTAATTGAAATTCGAGCATTTAAGTGCAAGAAAAATAAAACCGATTAACACAATTAAATGAAAAGTAGTTGATATTCCGTTAAAATAATTAGCTCAAGTATTATTCTAGTTACTTCTAAAAGAAATATGAAAATAAAGCTACAAATAAATGTTTAACTAAAATAAACATAAATCCAATGCTAACATTTAAGATGTCACTTAATTAAATGCAATTAAATGCCATTAAATGCATGCCGGGTTCGGGTTATCATATCCTTCCCCCCTTAAAACAAATGTGTCCTCGCAATTCTTCTTCCAATAGAACTCTGCATCCACTGAAATCCAACTCTGACTAATCTTTATCAACTGCTGAGCAAGTATATTAATCAAGATAACCAATAGGGAAGTTTAAGAAGAAATTCCAAGTAGTAATGCCGAATAAAGGCTCAAATGTAGATACCGCACAAGAATCCCGTTGACACGAATACCGAAGAAGAATAAAATTCCAACCAAAAGCGCCGAGATAATACCAATAAAGACTAAAGCAAAGATACTCATGTAGTGCCTATTACCGTAAGTAAACCTAGCTGAAAGTTCTGTAAAAGAATATAGAGAAGAATACGAAAGGCCAATCTCTAAATGAAATCCTCCAATCACTAAGTCCCTTCCGCAACATCTTAGTAAAATAGCAAGTATAGATTTCCCCTGTGTGGAAGAGGCCGAAGAAGAAGCCCGAGTAGTACCGCCTAGAATTTCCAAAATAATAAGGCCAATTAAAGGCTCTAGAGATTACCAAATAGATCCCCCAAATAAAAATCTTTCCAGACATGAATGCCATAATAGAATCCCAACTAAAAGTACCAAGAACATACCAATAAACAATCTGAAGTAGAGTCTAAACAAGAATCCCAAGTACTGCTCAGGAAGACTCCAGACAAGAAATCCAGTCAATCATATTACAGAGGTTTCAAGGAAGTCTTTCAAAATATATAGCTCAGGAAGCATCTGAATAGGGAATCCATAATGTACGTTAACATATATATAATTCTTAAAAGTCCAGGAATGAACACCAAGCTGAATAGCCAAGTAGATTTCTCCAAGATAATACTGCTACCGAATATTGGGTAAAATACCAGAGGGAATGTCGTGCAGGTGCACCATATACTATTGAAGAATTCCAATCACGATTGCCGATAAAATACTAGGAAAGACTAGAGCGGAGATATTGTAGATAATATTATGCAGTAAGTCCAATAAAATTCTGATTGCCAAGTCCACTGAGAAATGTCTACTAGGAATACCAAAGTAGTACGCTTCACACAAAACTGATCATTGTAAGCAGACTCAAATCAAAGTGCCCCATAAGATTGCAGAAAGAACACCAAAGGTTGATTAAAATCCCAACCAAGTCTCCCACGAAATACCAATATAAAAATACCCGATGAATGCCCAATCAAGAAGACATTTAAGAAAATGATCCAAAGAATAATCATGTAGAACTCCAAAGGAAGTCATTTACACAAAGCATAGAAGATAACCTTCAAGGAACCCCAATAAACAAACTCCAGCTATAAATGTCAACTCCCAAATAAAGGCCTAGGCGCATTCCCATCAATCCACAAAACTTGGAGGGCCTGCTACTAACCACTTCTCTTCAGGGGAGGAAGAAGACTTACTTACCATTTCCACAGAACATGTATGAATGCCAAGATATCATATTTATACACATGCCTTATACTATTATGCAAGCAAGTTTACAAAAGAGTTTATTCAACAAAGTCACTCAAGCACAACAATCAAGTCAAGCACAACATAATCAATTCAAATCACGGCACAACCAACTCAAGACATTCTAATACACACATTACAAGCAAATAACAATTCACGAGGTCGATTTGATTCACGATGCCAATTCAATAGGTCAATTCAATGCACAACTAGACATTTCACTTTACTTGAGAAACATTTAACACACAACACATAACTATATCACATAGGTGCATACATTCAAGTCAAGACACACAATATCACATACAAGCATACACTTTCAAGACATACTTAACAAGCACACATTCAAGGATCACTACCCACCAGACCGAGGACCCTGTCCCGGCTTATGAGCTAAACAAGCTCTGATACCACCTGTGACACCCCGATCCCTCACGAGACCGGGAGTTCTATCAATCGATCTAATCACAACCCAAATCCAAACCCGGGCATAATTTTCAGGGAAAACGGACGGAGTCTCCCCTGTTTTTAGGCGAAATGTAAAACCTACGATAGCATATAAGTGGACCAACACCGTGCCCAACCATACAAACACCTCAAGGCCATCCGAGCCTTGGTTCTCAACAATTAAACTCAGCAAGTATACATACATTTCCAATTTACAAGCTAACCTATCTCTTTTCATTGTTGACAAGTACATTCAAACTAGACAGTTAAACCATACTAAGCTATTGCATAAAATAAACTATCATGCCATTCTAACTCTTTTCCTTTGAACATTACAAACATGCATTGAAGTTAAGCTATGCTAACTGATTACATAAACTAGCTTATCAATTCACCTCAACTACTTAGCTAAATTTAAATTACATTTCTTTTAACAATAAATACATACAACATATGAACATACATCTTTGCATCTTTGACAACTCAAGCCACATAGCACGCAAGACAACTCTTCAAGCACGAACTTTCACGAAATCACGAACTTTCTAGCTAACATGACATTTCCTGAAATGTGGTGGTGAGGAGTGAGTATACACAACACGTATACTCAGTGAGGGCGAGACAGATATCGAGGTGGAGAGAAAGAAAGTCGTGCAATGCAAATAGACACAATTAAGCAATAAAGTCAATAAGAAAGCATTCAATACAAACGACAATATAATAAACATTCAAGAAAGCATTAACACAACCATTCAAAGCTATACCACATTCTGAAGGCTATGGTTCACTCATACGAGGAATATACCATTTCACGAGTGATACATCAATCTCGAGCTTGATGTTGACAACAATGACAATAAGCGCGCAACCACCTTATAACTTCAGTTTGGAATACCCCGGAAGTATCCATCAATTCTATGACCCAAATCTCCCTGGGAGGCAACCCAAGCGAGAAAAGGGAATAGGACACGGAGCTAGAACTACCAACACTAGCAACCCGAGGCTACCCAGAGAGGCCCATCACTCAAGCGTCTGACACTATGCAATGCAAGACTCGATACAAGGCGATAAACGAGTGATAGCACAACAATACAGATTAGAGGTGATAAACAAAATAACAAGCATTTACAATCAAATAAGCAACCAGAACAACACCAACAAACATTATCAAGCAATAATAAGTATTCTATAGGCATTATAAGCATTCTATAAGCAATATAAGCATTCTATAAGCAATATACTATGAAAACACACAAAATCACAAAAATGATCCCAACTTTCAAAACACTACTACTTCCAAACAAGCCACGAGTTTTGGAAATCGACTTCACCAATCTTCCTAGGTCACTATAAGGAACGTCTAAATACCCTGAAACCCTACTTAACCCTAGAATTCACGCAAAGCCCCGATTTCTCTCTTTGCTCGTTTGAACTACAACTACCTCAACCGATTATCCAACCAATGTCACAACTGCACCAAAAGTGCTTCCATGACGTACCTCGACAATGCCTTCATGCAAATCGAGAAAATTCCAATCTCGACCGAAATGACCCCAACTTTCATTAATGCATTTTTCTCATTTTTTCCATTACGCAGCCTAAACAAACCATGCATTTAGGCATTCTAGCATACCTAGCACCTTTTTCACATCAACAGAAAGCATAACAGCGCAACTTTATCGAAACGAGATTTTACTATTCATAGTTTACTATTCAACTAACAATTTAAATTACAATCTCAAGATTTAACCGCAGGAAATGTTACAAAGCTATAAATACATGTTCTACAATTGCTAGGGAACATTCTTTAAGCCTCAAAACAATTAAAATAACGATATACGGATAAAATCCAAAAATCAAAGTTAATACACAAAATATTCAAATGCACAAATAAACATGAAACCCTCACCTTAGACGCTCCTAGACGCTAGAGAAACCTCGTAGGATGCCTCGGAAACCATCCCGTGCAAGCTCACGTGAAGAATCGAAGATTTGAAGTTGAAATTTCTTTTTTTTTTCTCCTTCCATTTTCGGCCAGCTGCTCATTGTTTTTTCAGCTTTCTTTTTTTAGTTTTTTGTGCTATTTTTATGCATATAAGGTGACACAAGTCAAATGGTCAATGCCTCTTGGTCAACTAACTTAAAATTTGGTCAAATAAGCTTGTTTCATGCATTTTAAAGCTAAAACAACTAACATAAATCCAATTCTAGTTAAATACAACTTAAAACACTAAAATTAAAACACTAAATACTAGTTTTCACTATTTGCTGAGGACTAGAATTCATTTCCTAACTATCGCTCTCGAAATGCTAAGCACTTTGCGACAATAAAAGAATAACAATTAAATCTCAAAGAATTTAAGAAATATATCATTTTTGAAAAGCATCATAGTTTAAAATTTACTCCGGCTCGGAGCTACTTTTCATTTAATTGAAATCCGACCATTTAAGTGCAAGAAAAATAAAACCGATTAACACAATAAAATGAAAAGTATTTGATATTCCGTTAAAATAATTAGCTCAAGTATTATTCTAGTTACTTCTAAAAGAAATATGAAAATAAAGCTACAAATAAATGTTTAACTAAAATAAACACAAATCCAATGCTAACATTTAAGATGTCACTTAATTAAATGCCATTAAATGCATGCCGGGTTCGGGTTATCACAATCACGATCTCAACCAACTTCTTATAACACCCACTGATACATTCTGGAAGTACCTCAACTAAACCCATACTCTATGGCACTCTTCGACCACACGAGATAGGGGTAACACATGATAGCTGTGTCGGCAACTCGGCAAGCCTGATACCACCCGAGGTGAGACAACACTATCATGGCTTTCATCAGACAAAACTTAACATTTAATATTCCGAGAGAACAACAAAGTAGGTTGTCTCCCGGGACTTCAACAATCATCAATACTTTCAACAACACCCCAACAACTCAACAATTAATCAAACAACCAAGACACCCAAGTTAGATGACAAAGTAGGCCACCCAACTTAACACACACTTTAACATGCATTCAAACCTGAGCCTACTCAACATCAACCCATGTATCAACTACACAAACACTATAAAGCAATTAAAGACAACACTTAAGCATTTCAAAGAAAGGCTACTCAATCTTCAAAACTTCATATCTTACAATCTATCATTCAAACAACCCCCGAACCTTTTCCTATCACTTAACCTCACAAGCAACTACACTAACCCCCTCGGAAACCAACCAAAAGCCACCCAAAACAAGCCCAACAAGCCGGATTTTGTCAATGCACCTAGGCTGAATTTTTTGACTTTTTCTATCGCATTCAAATTGAAAATTTGGCTTTACAACATTACTACACAATAATTAACAAACCTATAGAAGCAATTAGACCTCAAATTCAACAACTACAACTACAATTATTCAAGAAATAAGCCAAATTATCAATTTAATAAGAGAATAAAAATACATGTTGTTGCGGTTTAAATTGGCTATAATTATACTAAGTTAGTCTACAACACTTAACTAGCAATAATCTAAAGACAATTTAACAAAACATCCGCTAAATATGCAATAATAGGAATTTGACATGAACTCTAATTTCTAGATCTAGTTTTTTCCCTCATCTTAAATGCCAAAAGAAGATAGGAATGTGTAGAATGGATGCCCAACAATCAAAATCTAACCCGGAATGAAAAGATTTGGACTTGAAATGAGTTTTCTCTTTGAAAATTGCTTTGAAAACCTTGAAGAAAAATACATCTTTTCTCCTATGGTGCTCATGGCAATGTGTGTGTAAAATGTGGTGTTTTTGCTTTGTTTTAATGTGTGTTGTCATCTTATAAGCAAAAGTCAAAGAAAGACTTCAAGGTCAAAGTTGATAACTTAGTTATTTTAGTTGTTTTTGGCCAAAAATAGTAATATAAATACTATCTAACTTATACTATCTTTAGTAGGACTATTTTTTAGTTGACAACATTTATATGTAGGCATATCTAAGAATATATAAGAATATATATACATACAATTAAAATAAAATACTTATTTTAGCAAAAGAAGATGAAAAATCCATTTAAATTTCTAATTTGTTTCAAAATCAGTTTTTATCAAACATGGGTCTATTAATAACAGAGGACTAAGTTTTAAAGCGTTTAAATGACCAGTTTCAAAATTCTAGCGGACGTGTCTTCAAACACTATTCACAAAACTCACGATAAAATTTTCAATGCAGATTTTTATGAAAATTTCATAAATGCTCACATATCATGTAATAGAAATAATAATCACATAATTAACATATTTTAATTTAAATAACATATAAACAAGTCAAAACACGTAATTTCACATAAAGGAAATTTTGGGGTTTCAAAATTTTCTCCCCATAAATAAATTTCGCCCTCGAAATTCATACTTGCTGCTCGGAATAAATTTGGGTACTGATTCTAAATCGGATCCCTTCTCTCCCAAGTAGCTTCCTCAATATCGTGATGTTTCTACAACACTTTAACCATCGGAATCTTCTTTGACCTCAACTCCCGTTCTATCTGATCTAGTATGCGAATTGGTCGCTCATTATAAGTCAGATTCTCACGAAGCTGTAATAGCTCTGGTTCTAGAATATGAGAAGGATCTGGATAATACTTCCTCAGAGTAGATATGTGGAAGACATCATGAACATTGGAGAAGTTCTACGGCAAAGCTAACTGATACGCCAACTTGCCAACTCTGCCAGTTGTAACGCCCTAACTCGACCCTTCTTACGATTAGTCAGGACGCAACGAAATTTTGGCAGTATAATGACTAATTAGGACACCGAGGCTCTAAACCAACCTCTTCGAAACTCGTACATCCAACTCCACAATAATTCAACAATTAACAACACAACCACAATATATAGTAAACATTCTTTACCATTGCATCCATAAGTTATACGCCTCCGTTCCAACATCATACATTTACTATATAACATATATTCCCAATATAGATTATAACCAACTTAGTAGCCTAATCATATTCCAAAACAAGACCACTAAACTAGCAACTTTTAATTCATTATCTCTACAACATCTTATATATCATAAACTTCTAAATAAATACAAACCAACTAGTTTTAATATACAATATAACAAAAGTACATCATCAGATATCAAGGACAAGACTCTGGCACGTAGGACTCGTCCACATATGGTACATAATCCTCTTCTGGAGACACGTACCCGTAATCTGGATCGGTAACACTTGTATGCATGCAATAATTGAGAGTGAGCTTATATAAAACAAGCCCAGTGAGGATTCAATAGATCTCTAACATTATTTACTATACTCCTTGGAAATCATCCTTTGAGTAGTAAACACACCACAATCATTAATAACAATATAAGCACATTAACTATAATGACCAATCAATAAAGGATACTCTAGTTGGTGTAACTTCAAACGTCATCACGATCTCAACCGTTCTTCTTGTAACTCCCCATTGCTCACGCACCCGAGGTACCTCACTAGTCCCTCCCTCCATGACACCTCCGTCATGCGAGCTGGGGGTATCCTATGGTAGTCATGCCGGTTTCAACCCGACAACCTGATGCTGCCCGAGAGGTGGCACACACATACCAAAAATCAGCAATAATAATAAACATTGAATCACATGAGGACAACCTTTCATGTTGACTATCTTCCGGTTCATCAATAATCAATATCAATATTAATCAATTCAACAACATAACAACAACTAATCAATTAAACAACAAACAACTAAGTTAGATGACAAAGTAGGCCACCCAACTTAACATGCATTAGACACACAACCAAACCTTAATCTAACCATCAACAACTCACAATTCAATCACTCAAACACCACCCCAACATCTAAAGGCATATTTCAACATTTTAAAGAAAGACAACCCGAACTTCTAAAAGTCATAACTTACATTCTACTAATCCAATAACCACCAAACCAATTTCTGTCACTCACCTACTCAATCCACAACAATCACCCCCTCGGAAAGCAACCATAAAGCATCCACATCAAGGCCAACAACCCTAAAACCCTATGCATCAAGGCTGAAATTTCCGGACTTTCACACCGACATCACAATCAAAGTTTTATCATTACAACATTATTACCACGTATTTAACAAACTTTTACAAGCTAACAACAATCGATTCCAACCACCACAATTCTAGATAATCAACAAATAGCCAACAACTCAACTTTTAATACCCGAAAAATAAAATTCATGCTACAACAGTTCAAATATTATATAAACACATATAAACGATCCTTAGCATGCACTGAGCAATAATATAACATCAATTCAACTTTCTAACGGTTCAAAATTCAATTATATACAAAAACATAAAAATGATATTTTGAGATCTAGAATTTTTCTCTCACCTTTGATGTGTTATGAAGCTAGAAAAATGCTCAACGAATGCCCAACAAGTGAATTCAAGCTTTGGTTGATGAAATTTGGCCTTCAAATGCAATTTCTAATGAAAAATCTCTTTGAAAACTTGAAAAATACTCTTTGTTTTTCTCTCTAATGGCTCTCGGCCATGTGTGAAATTTTAGGTGTTTTTGTGTTGTGTTAGTAGGTGTTGGTGATATATTAAGCAAAGGTCAAACAATTAAAAGAAAGTCAAAGGTGGAAACTAATTATTTTTAATGTTTTCTTGTCTTTTAATTCTATTTTTAGACTATTTCTTGCTCAAACATTAAATTGGCACTTAAACTAATTCTAGATAATATATTTTAGGTGACAAAGAGTTTTACATTTAAACATTTCCACCCAAGTCAGCTTAAAACTCGATTTTTGAAAAAGAAAGTGTAAAAACCTTTAAAATACCAAAACCAATTCAAAATCCGTTTTAATCAAACACGGGTCTATTAATACCCGAGGACTAAGTTTTAAAATGTTTAAAACATCCCTATAAAAATTTTAGCGGATAGATGTTCAAAATACTATTTACTAAAACCGGTGATAAAATTTATGGTGTCGATTTTGATAAAAATTTCATGAATGCACATATAGCATGTATTAGGAATATAAATCACATATTTAGCACATTCTAATTCATATAACACATAAACATATCAAATCACGCAAATCGAGGCAAAATACGAAAATTGAGGTAAAGACAAAATATGGGGTCTCACACCAGTAATCTCAAACGGACCTGCAAACCTCGGACTCAGTTTACCACCTTTACCATGACGAAAAAAACCCTTACGAGGAGACAATTTCAAGGAAACTCGATCCCCGACTGCAAACTCCAAATTCCAACGGCGTTTATCAACATAACTCTTGTATCTACTCTATGTTGTCCGCAATCTTTGCTTGATTAACTGGACATTCTCAATTTTGTCTAGATATTCTGGCATTATAGTCGGATCAATAACCTTCATCTCCCCTACTTCATCCCAGTACAAAGGTGATCAACATTTACGGTCGTAAAGAGCTGCATAAGGTGCCATTTCAAAAGTCACTTGATAACTATTGTTATAGAAAAATTCGGCTAGTGGTAGATGTTTCTCCCAGTTCTTTCTAAAGTTTAAAACGCAACCCCTGAGCATATCTTCCAAAATCTGAATAGTTATCTCTGATTGACTGTCAGTCTGAGGATGATACGCTGTGCTGAAACTCAACTCAGTACCTAAAGTTTCCTGAAGATGCTCCCAAAATCGAGAAGTAAACCGAGGATCTTGATCAGAGACAATATTGATTAGAATCCCGTGAAATTTTAACAATTTGATCCAAATAAAAATCTGCCAGCTTTACAAGTTCATCTCCCTTCCTCATTGAAATAAAATGAGTTGTCTTCATCAAACGATCCACGATAACCCAAATCGCATCACAAACCCTCGGTGAACTAGGCAAATCAGGGATGAAGTCCATCGTAATGTGTTCCCATTTCTACTCAGGTATGAAGTAACCCTGTGGGTCGTTGATGTTCTGCTTTCACCTGTTGACAAGTCAAACATCTGGATACAAACTAAGCAATATCCTTCTTTATGTTGTTCTACCAATAATGTTGTTTCAAATCCCGGTATGTGAAACCCCATTTTCCTGCTTATCTCGTTTTACGTGCTATACCTCGTTTTGCGTGCATATGATCTGTTTATGTGCTATAGGACCTAGAAAGTTATAATTTTGATGTCAATACTCCTAATATGTGCTAAATGTGCATTCATGAAATTTTTATCAAAAACGGAGTCAGAAATTTTATTGTCGATTTTTAGTGAATAGTATTTTCGAAACACGTCCGCTAAAATTTTGAAACTGGTCTTTTTAACCCTTCTAGACCTAGTCCACGGACTTTAATAGACCTGTGTTTGATGAAAACAGTTTTAAAATCGGCTTAAGAATTTATTAGGGTTTTTACACCGACTTTTGCGAAAATCGAGTTTTAAGCCGACTCGGGTGAAATTGTTGGATTGTAAAACTTCTTGTCACCTAAAAATAATCCACTTGAGATATCTTGGGGGTTGCATAATTATTTTGAGCTTGGTGAGCAATAAAATGAGTTTAAAGTCATTAAAACACAAAAATACTAACTTAAACTACTTTGACTTTGCATTTTTTTTAATTGACTAAGCTTTTAATTATATATTGTCATCAACACACACTCAACACAACACAAAACACCATCACAAACACACACAAGGCCGAGAGAAAGAAGAGAGAAAAAGAAAGAGAAAAACTCAAGCTTTTCAATCAATTTTTCAAAGAAAAACCTAGTTTTTGTCCGTAGAACTTCGCACCGACTTGGATTCTGCTTGTTGGGCACGCATAGCACGCATTCCTAGGCTTATATCACATCAGAGATGAGAGAAAAATTATGGATCTCAAAATGTCATTTTTATACTTTTGCTCATAAATGAAAATTTAACCGTTAGAATTGAAATCTGATGATAGATTATTGCTCCTTGCATGCTAGGGATCATTTTGATGCAATACTATGAATTTCTGTCTGATGTAGCATAATTTTTATTTTCCGGATATTTAATTTTGATTAAAATGTTCAAAGTTGAATTAAATGAGTTGTGTTGATCAAAATCGATTGCCGTCGATTTCTAAATACTTGATAATTACGTGTTAGCGCTGTTGTAATGCCGAATTTTCGATTACATTGTTCGTGTGAAAATTTGGAAAATCCAGCCAAGACATCCTAGGGTTTTAGGGTTATCGGGCATGATTTGGAGGTGTTATGGTGGATTTCCGAGAGGGATAATGTAGTAGGTTGAATGGGTGAGTGATAGAAACTGATTTGGCAATGTTTGGATTTGTAGATTGTAAGTTATGAATTTTAGAAGTTTAGGTTGTCATTCTTTAATTTCTTGAACGATGCCTTTAGATGATTGGGTTGTGTTTGAGTGTTGAATGATGAGTTGTTGATGAGTAATTTAGGGTTTAATTGTGTATATAATGCATGTCCGGTTAGATGGCCTACTTTGTCATCTAACTTCGTTGTTTGTTGTTTAGTTAAATATTGATGTTATATTGATGTTATTGATTGATTATTATTGAGTTCGGGAATCGGGCACTTTTGTTGCTGATCTCCCAATTGATTGATTGATGATTGATGATGATTATGGAGTCTTGGTATGTGTGTGCCACCTCTCGGGCAGCGTTGGACTGTCGGGTTAATAACGGCATGACTGCCATAGGCTACCCCCAGCTCGCATGACGGAGGTGTCATGAAGGGAGGGGCTAGTGAGGTACCTCGGGTGCGTGAGTAATGGGGAGTTATAAGAAGAACGGTTAAGATTGTGATGGCGTTTGGAGCTACACCAAATAGAGTATCCTTTATTGATTGGTTATATAGCTATGTGATGATAGTATTATTTGTGTTATTGTGTGTTTACTGACTCAAAGGATTATTCCAAGGAGTTTAGTAGACCTTGCTCGAGATCTATCGGATCCTCACTGGGCTTATGTATATAAGCTCACTCTCTATTATTGCATGCTTACAGGTGTTGCAGAGCCGGATTATGGGCACGTGCCTCCTGAGGAGGAAAATGTGCCTTACGTGGACGAGTCATATGTTCCTGAGTCTTATCCATAATTCTATGTTGTTTAATGTCATGTATATTAGCTTAATAGACTTTTATATGCTTTATGGTTCTTATTGTAATAGATGTTGAAAAATGATGATCCAAATGATGTTAACTTAGTGGCTTTCTTTTGTCTATGGTTAAGTTGTTAGATGGGTCTCAACTTATTTTTGAAATGTATGATAAGGTTGAGGTATTGTATGTTATGTTGGAACGGAGGCAGATAACGAAGACTGATTATTGTATATTACGGTTATGTTGTGTTTTGTTATGCTGTTGAGGAGTTGTTGTTTGTATGGTTATAGAATTGGATGTTTAATGTTATTAATGAGGTTGGTTTAGAACCTCGGAAATCTATTTACTGTTGTTACGCTGCCGAAATTCCGTTGCGTCCTGACTGATTGTAGGTGGGGTCGAGTTGGGGCGTGACATTTAAGTGGTATCAGAGCGCATGTTAGTTGTCAGCCAGGGTATTCTCGGAATGTGGGTAATGGTCTTAGCATGAAATTTGTATGAAAAGAAAGAAGAGTGAATTATGTATTGATATGACTAAATGATTAAGTGATTATGTGATTTAAGTGCTTATGTGATTATGTGATCAATTTGCTTATGTGATTGAAACTTATGTGATCTATGTGCTTTATATGAGTTTGTTGTTTATGTGTTAAAAGTTGTATATAATCTGTTTATGTGCTATAACCTGTGCTAACTCTTTGATTAGTACGATGGCTGGTAGACCGAGGACTCGTGGTAGGCCCGAGATTGTAGATGAGGTCCCTGGTAATGTGGCACAGGGCAGTGATGGGGGTGATGGCAGGTTAGGGGCAGCAATGGATCGGATTGCAGATTTGATGGCTGGGCAGGCCCAGTTGTTAGCAGGTCAGGCTGTTCAGACTCAGGCATTGCAGGCTCAGATACAGAGTGTACAGGGAGGTAATCACGGTCGAGGTACTATGAAGGAGTTTCTGGGGTACTATCCTCCTAGATTTCAGGGAGAGCCTGATGATAGGAAGGCCGAGTCGTGGATTAGTAAGTTAGAGAAAATTTTTGATTCTCTCGGGTACACTGATGAGAGGAAGGTGACTTGTGCTGTCTATTTGCTTGATGATGAGGCAGAGGAATGGTGGCGCAATGTGAGAGCCAGTTGGGAGACCCGGGGTGTTCCGTATGTTTGGGATACCTTTCTGACTGCTTTTAGGGATAAGTATGTCCCGAGGGTTGCACGGGAGAGGAGAGAGGCTGAGTTCTTGTCCTTGGTACAGGGGGATTCTACTGTGGCTCAGTATGAGGCTACATTCACTAGGTTGTCCCGGTATGCAACGGAGTTTGTAGCTGTGGAGGAGAGGAAGACCCGTAGATTTATGTTGGGATTGAGGCCCGAGATTCAGGATACAATGGCTCTGAATCGCTATGATATCTTTACTAAGGCTTTTGATGCAGCTTCTAGGTTAGAGAAGAGGAAAGGGGATCAGATTGTCTCCAGTCAGCCTAGTAAGAGGCCGTATCAGCCACAGGGCCAGCAGGTTATATATAGGCCTCCAGTACAGCAGGTTGTCTACAGGCCACCAGCCCAGCAGGGTTCTTATAGGCCACAGGGTCAGCAGAGTTACTATCGGCCTTAGTTTCAGCAGAGGCCATATCAGGTTCAGACTCAGTATATGTAAGGATTGTATAATACATGTTAAGGGGCATAATTTTCCTTCGGACCTTATCTTATTTCCTATCCGGGGGTATGATGTTATTCTGGGTATGGATTGGCTTTCTAAGTATGATGCCCAGTTGAACTGTAGAACCAAGGTAGTACAGTTTCGCTTGCCGGATCAGCCAGTAGTAGAGGTAGTGGGTAACCAGGGTGCTAAGACGAGTTTTGTTATCTCAGCAACTAAAGCCGTTAAGTTGGTGAGTAAGGGGTGTTCGGGTTATCTAGCTTATTTGATCAACAAGCCATCTGATAAGCTACAGCTTGAGGAAGTCCCTATTATCCGAGAGTATCCTAATGTATTTCCCGAGGAGTTGCCAGGATTGCCGCCAGAGAGGGATATAGAGTTTGTGATTAATCTTGTTCCCGGTACTCAACCTATTTCTAAATCGGCGTACCGGATGGCACCAGCTAAGTTGAAGGAGTTGAAGACTCAGTTACAGGAGTTATTGAAGAAAGGATTCATTCAGCAGAGTTCTTCACCTTGGGGAGCTCCTGTTTTATTTGTGAAGAAGAAGGATAGTACTTTGAGATTGTGTATTGATTACCGTGGTTTGAATCAGGTGACCATCAAGAATAAATATCCTTTGCCACTGATTGATAAGTTGTTTGATCAACTTCAGGGGGCTAAAGTCTATTCTAAATTTGATTTGAGGCAGGGGTATTATCAGCTTCGGATTCGCACGGAGGATGTTCCGAAGTCTGCCTTCAGGACTCGGTACGGGCATTATGAGTTTGTTGTTATGCCCTTTGGTTTGACTAATGCACCGGCAGCATTCATGGATTTGATGCATCGAGTCTTTCAGCCGTACTTGGACCAGTGCGTGGTGATTTTTATTGATGATATCTTGGTCTATTCTAAATCTGAATCGGAGCACGAGCAACATCTACGGCTTGTATTAGAGAAGTTGCAGGAGCATCAGTTGTTTGCCAAGTTCAGCAAATGTGAATTTTGGCTGCAACGGATTTCTTTTCTTGGCCATGTTATTACACAGAGCGGTATTTCTGTAGATCCCACTAAGATTGAATCGGTGATGTCTTGGAAGCGGCCAGAGAGTGTTACTGATGTCCGTAGCTTTCTTGGCTTGGCGGGTTATTATCGTAAGTTTGTCAAGGACTTCTCGAAGATTGCGGGGCCACTATCTAAGTTGACTCAGAAACGGACTATCTTTAATTGGGACGAGAAGTGTGAGAGTGGGTTTCAGGAGTTGAAAAAGAGGTTAACTACTGTTCCAGTACTTGCTCTACCAGAGGGGACCGATAATATGGTCATTTACAGCAATGCATCCAATGAGGGCTTGGGATGTGTTCTTATGCAGGATGGCCGAGTTATTGCCTATGCTTCTCGAAAGTTGAAACCTTATGAAGAAAATTATCTGACTCATGATCTTGAGTTGGCAGCAGTTGTCTTTGCACTCAAGAAGTGGCGTCATTATCTGTAGGGAAGTAAGTTTGAAATTTTCACTGATCATAAGAGTCTGAAGTACTTGTTCTCACAGAAGGAGTTGAATATGCGCCAGTGGAGGTGGATGGAGCTTCTTGGAAATTATAATTGTTCTATCAATTATCTGCCTGGAAAGGCAAATGTTGTGGCAGATGCTCTCAGCCGGAAGGCTAGTATTTCTTGTTTGGCTGTCAAGAAGTGGGAGGTTCTTGAGGAGTTTAGTTATTGGAGACCAGAGTTGACTCAGGTTGGAGTGATGTGTTCACATCTCCGTATTCAGCCTTTATTATTGTCTCAGATCAGGGAAGCTCAACAACTTGATGTTAAACTTCAGAAGATCAAGGATCAGATCACTGATGATCAGTCTGACTTCAAACTGCATGAGGACGGTATTCTTCGGTTTCGGAACAGGGTTTGTGTTCCCGATGAACCGGGCTTGAGGCGAGGTATTCTGGAGGAAGCTCATAATTCTAAATATACTATTCATCCCGGTGGAACCAAGATGTATCGGGATTTGAAGCAATATTACTGGTGGAACAACATGAAGAGAGAGGTTGCTCAGTTTGTGTCTAGATGTTTGACTTGTCAGAGAGTGAAAGCCGAGCATCAACGACCTGCAGGTTTGCTTCAGCCGTTGTCTATACCAGAGTGGAAATGGGAGCATATTACGATGGACTTCGTCACTGGTTTGCCTAGATCACCGAGGGGTAATGATCCAGTTTGGGTTGTCGTGGATAGGTTGACGAAGACAGCTCATTTTATTGCAATGAGGATGGGAGATGAGGTTACAAAGTTGACGGATCTTTATTTGGATCAGATTGTTAGACTTCACGGTATTCCATCTAGTATTGTCTCTGATCGAGATCCTCGATTTACTTCTCGTTTGTGGGAGAAACTTCAGGAGACCTTAGGTACTCAGTTGAACTTCAGTACTGCGTATCATCCACAGACCGACGGACAGTCTGAGCGGACTATTCAGATTCTGGAAGATATGCTTAGGGCTTGTGTTTTGGACTTCGGGAAGAACTGGGAGAAACATCTACCACTTGTCGAGTTTGCCTATAACAATAGTTATCAAGCTACTATTAGGATGGCGCCTTTCGCAGCTCTTTACGGTCGTAAGTGCCGTTCACCTTTATATTGGGACGAGGTAGGAGAGATGAAGACTGTTGATCCGACTATCATGCCAGAGCTTCTAGAAAAGATTGAGAATGTTCAGTTGATCAGGCAGAGAATGCTTACGGCGCAGAGTAGATTCAAGAGTTATGCTGATAAGCGTCGTTGAGACTTAGAGTTTGCAGTCGGAGATCGGGTTTTCTTGAGATTGTTTCCTCGAAAAGGGTTTGCTCGTTACGGTAAAGGTGGAAAGCTGAGTCCGAGATTTGTTGGGCCGTTTGAGATTACTAGCAGGGTTGGTAAGTTGGCATATCGGTTGGCTTTACCGGAGAACTTCTCTAATGTCCACGATGTGTTTCACGTGTCTAATTTGCGGAAATATAATCCGGATCCTTCTCATATTCTTGAGCCAGAGCCGTTACAGCTTTGAGAGAATTTGACTTATGACGAGCGTCCGATTCGTATTCTAGATCAGATGGACCGAGAGTTGAGGTCGAAGAGGATTCCGATGGTTAAGGTATTGTGGAAGCATCACGGCATTGAGGAAGCTACGTGGGAGAGACGAGATCAGATGCAGCAGCAATACCCAGATCTATTCCGTACATCAAGTAAGAATTTCGAGGACGAAATTTCTATAAGGGGAGGAGAATGTGAAACCCCACTTTCCTGCTTATCTCGTTTTACGTGTTATACCTCGTTTTGCGTGCATATGATCTGTTTATGTGCTATAGGACCTAGAAAGTTATAATTTTGATGTCAATACTCCTAATATGTGCTAAATGTGCATTCATGAAATTTTTATCAAAAACGGAGTCAGAAATTTTATTGTCGATTTTTAATGAATAGTGTTTTCGAAACACGTCCGCTAAAATTTTGAAACTGGTCTTTTTAACCCTTCTAGACCTAGTCCACGGACTTTAATAGACCTGTGTTTGATGAAAACAGTTTTAAAATCGGCTTAAGAATTTATTAGGGTTTTTACACCGACTTTTGCGAAAATCGAGTTTTAAGCCGACTCGGGTGAAATTGTTGGATTGTAAAACTTCTTGTCACCTAAAAATAATCCACTTGAGATATCTTGGGGGTTGCATAATTATTTTGAGCTTGGTGAGCAATAAAATGAGTTTAAAGTCATTAAAACACAAAAATACTAACTTAAACTACTTTGACTTTGCATTTTTTTTAATTGACTAAGCTTTTAATTATATATTATCATCAACACACACTCAACACAACACAAAACACCATCACAAACACACACAAGGCCGAGAGAAAGAAGAGAGAAAAAGAAAGAGAAAAACTCAAGCTTTTCAATCAATTTTTCAAAGAAAAACCTAGTTTTTGTTCGTAGAACTTCTCACCGACTTGGATTCTGCTTTTTGGGCATGCATAGCACGTATTACTAGGCTTATATCGCATCAAAGGTGAGAGAAAAATTCTGGATCTCAAAATGTCATTTTTATACTTTTGCTCATAAATGAAAATTTAACCGTTAGAATTGAAATCTGATGATAGATTATTGCTCTTTGCATGCTAGGGATCATTTTGATGCAATACTACGAATTTCTGTCGGATGTAGCGTAATTTTTATTTTCCGGGTATTTAATTTTGATTAAAATGTTCAAAGTTGAATTAAATGAGTTGTGTTGATCGAAATCGATTGCCGTCGATTTCTAAATACTTGATAATTACGTGTTAGCACTGTTGTAATGCCGAATTTTCGATTACATTGTTCGTGTGAAAATCTGGAAAATCCAGCCAAGACATCCTAGGGTTTTAGGGTTATCGGGCATGATTTGGAGGTGTTATGGTGGATTTCCGAGAGGGCTAATGTAGTAGGTTGAATGGGTGAGTGATAGAAACTGATTTGGCAATGTTTGGATTTGTAGATTGTAAGTTATGAATTTTAGAAGTTTAGGTTGTCATTCTTTAATTTCTTGAACGATGCCTTTAGATGATTGGGTTGTGTTTGAGTGTTGAATGATGAGTTGTTGATGAGTAATTTAGGGTTTAATTGTGTATATAATGCATGTCCGATTAGATGGCCTACTTTGTCATCTAACTTCGTTGTTTGTTGTTTAGTTAAATATTGATGTTATATTGATGTTATTGATTGATTATTATTGAGTTCGGGAATCGGGCACTTTCGTTGCTGATCTCCCAATTGATTGATTGATGATTGATGATGATTATGGAGTCTTGGTATGTGTGTGCTACCTCTCGGGCAGCGTTGGGCTGTCGGGTTGATAACGGCATGACTGCCATAGGCTACCCCCAGCTCGTATGACGGAGGTGTCATGAAGGGAGGGGCTAGTGAGGTACCTCGGGTGCGTGAGTAATGGGGAGTTATAAGAAGAACGGTTGAGATCGTGATGGCGTTTGGAGCTACACCAAATAGAGTATGCTTTATTGATTGGTTATATAACTATGTGATGATAGTATTATCTGTGTTATTGTGTGTTTACTGACTCAAAGGATTATTCCAAGGAGTTTAGTAGACCTTGCTCGAGATCTATCGGATCCTCACTGGGCTTATGTATATAAGCTCACTCTCTATTATTGCATGCTTACAGGTGTTGCAGAGCTGGATTATGGGCACGTGCCTCCCGAGGAGGAAAATGTGCCTTACGTGGACGAGTCATATGTTCCTGAGTCTTATCCATGATTCTATGTTGTTTAATGTCATGTATATTAGCTTAATAGACTTTTATATGCTTTATGGTTCTTATTGTAATAGATGTTGAAAGATGATGATCCAAATGATGTTAACTTAGTGGCTTTCTTTTGTCTATGGTTAAGTTGTTAGATGGGTCTCAACTTATTTTTGAAATGTATGATAAGGTTGAGGTATTGTATGTTATGTTGGAATGGAGGCAGATAACGAAGACTGATTATTGTATATTACGGTTATGTTGTGTTTTGTTATGCTGTTGAGGAATTGTTGTTTGTATGGTTATAGAATTGGATGTTTAATGTTATTAATGAGGTTGGTTTAGAACCTCGGAAATCTATTTACTGTCGTTACGCTGCCGAAATTCCGTTGCGTCCTGACTGATTGTAGGTGGGGTCGAGTTGGGGCGTGACACGGTACATCTTGTTTCCACCGAGATGAATGGTCTACTTAGAATTATGAGCCTCCTCCAGAATACCTCTCATCAAACCTGGTTCATCGGGAACACATACCCTGTTCCGAAACCGAAGAATACCATTCTTATGTAATTTGAAGTCAAACTGATCATCCGTAATTTGATCCTTGATCTTCTAAAGTTTTATATCAAGTTGTTGAGCTTCTCTAATTTGAGACAGTAATAAAGGTTGAATCTGTAGATAGGAACACATTACTCCAACTTGTGTCAACTTGGGTTTCCAGTAACTAACTTCCTCAAGCACCTCCACTTTTTAACTGCCAAGCAAGCAATACCTGCCTTATGGCTAAGAGCATCTGCTACAACATTTGCCTTCCCTGGCAGATAATTGATAGAACAATTATAATCTCCTAGAAGCTCCATCCATCTTTGTTGCCGCATATTCAACTCATTCTATGAGAATAAGTACTTCAGACTTTTATGATCAATGAAGATTTCAAACTTACTGCCCCACAGATAGTGACACCACTTTTTCAGTGCAAACACAACAATTGCTAACTCTAGATCATGAGTCGGATAGTTCACCTCATGCGATTTTAACTTTCTAGAAGCATAGGCAATAACTCGACCATTTTACATAAGTACGCAACCCAAGCCCTCTTTGGATGCATTATTATAAATAACCATATTATCGGTTCCTTCTGGAAATGCAAGTACCGAAACGGTAGTCAATCTCTTTCTCAATTCCTGAAACCCACTCTCACACTCCCCATCCCACGTAAAGCTTGTTCGTTTCTGAGTTAGCTTATAAAGTGGCCTCGCGATCTTAGAAAAGTCATTCACAAACTTGTAGTAGTAACCCGCCAAACCAAGGAAGTTGCGAACCTCCGTAACATTCTCCGACCTTTTCCAAGACATCACCACTTCAATCGTAGTGGGATCTACTGAGATACTGTTCTGAGTAATCACGTGGCCAAGAAAAGATATTTGTTGTAGCCAGAATTCACATTTACTAAACTTTGTAAACAATTGATGCTCCTGAAGTTTATGTAGGACAAGTCGTAGATGTTGCTCGTGCTTCGATTCAGCCTTAGAGTATACTAAGATATCATCAATGAAGATTACCACGAATCGGTCCAACTAAGGCTGCAAGACTTGATGCATAAGATCCATGAATACTGCTAGTGCATTAGTTAATCCAAATGGCATAACTACAAATTCGTAATGCCCATACTAAGTCCTGAAAGCAGACTTTGGAACATCCTCTGTATGGATCCGAAGCTGATAATACCCCTGCCTCAAGTCACACTTAGAGTAGACTTTGGCTCCCTGAAGTTGATCAAACAACTCGTCAATTAGTGGCAAATGATACTTGCTATTGATGGTCACCTGATCAAACCACGATAATCGATACATAATCTCAAAGTACCATCCTTCTTCTTCACAAATAAAATGGGTGCTCCCCATGGTGAAGAACTCTGCTGAATGAAACCCTTCTCTAATAACTCCTACAACTGAGTTTTCAGCTCTTTAAGCTTAGCTGGTGCTATCCGGTACGTTGATTTAGAAATTGGTTGAGTAGCGGGAAACAAATTAATCACAAACTCAATATCTGGCGGCAGTCCTAGCAACTCTTTGGGAAATACATTGGGATATTCCCGAATTATCAGAACTTCATCCAGCTTTAGCTTATCAGATGGCTTGTTGATCAAATAAGCTAGATAACCCGAACACCCCTTACTCACCAGCTTAATAGCTTTAACTGATGAGATGATAAAACTCGTCTTAGTATCTTGGTTTCCCGCTACCTCGACCACTAGCTATTCTGGCAACTGAAATTGTACCACATTTGTTCTACAGTTTAATTGAGCATCATACTTGGCAAGCCAATCCATACCCAAGGTAACATCATACTCTCGGATAGGAAATAAGATAAGGTCAGAAGGAAAATCTTGACCCTTAACATGTAGTTTACAATCTTTACATACTAAGTCAGTCACATATTTATGAGTAAAAGGAGTACTAATCTCAATCACATAAGGTAACTTCTCAGGTTGTACATTAACACGTTGCATATAGGTAGGTGTAATGAAAGAATGAGTAGCACCAGAATCAATCAATACTTTAACAAGTTGATTGAGAATAAGAAAGTTACCTTTCACCACCGTTACTACCTCAGGAAACTCCTCCAAGTCAACTGCGTAGGCTCGACCTTGTACTCGTTGCTCCTGAGGTGCACTGCCTACAGGTCTACCTTGATAACCCTGGGTCGCTGGCCGACCCTCAAACTTCTGCTACTTGGGACAGTCTTATACTCTATGTTAGTTGATACCGCAACCCAAGCACGTCCCTGCTTTCATCAGACAATCAGCCTCCAGATGGCCCCAACATTTACAGAAAACGCATTGCAGAGCAGGGGTACTAACACTGCCTCCCGAAGAACCAGAAGTTGAATAGGCAACTATATCAGTCTGCTAAGGTCTTACAACATATGGCCTGTACTGACCCTGAGACTGTGCCGGCCTCTACTGTAATTGTGACTGATAGGACCCCTGCTGAATCTGGGGTTTGTAAGTACTCTGCTGCCCCTGAGGTCTGTAAGAACCCTGCTGCACTGGTAGCCTGTAAACACTCTGCTACACTGGAGGCCTATAAATAACCTGCTGACCCTGAGGCTGAAACGACCTCTTATTGGCTTGACTAGAACTAGCCTGCTCCCACTTCCTCTTCTCCAATCTAGATGCCGCATTAAAGGCTGCAGGAAACTCATCATACTCTATCAAGGCCATCGAATCCTGAAGCTTTGGCCTTAACACCCGTATTAACCTCCGAATCTTCCTTTCTTGGTCCTGCACAAACTCCGGTGCATACTAGAGCAGCCTAGTGCAATTGGCCTCATACTGAGCCATTGTAAAGTTACCATGAACAAAGGACATGAACTCCTCTTCCCTACGCTCTCTGGCAAGCCTCGGAACATATTTAGCCTAGAACTCCCGAAGAAAATTAGCCCAGAGATAGGGAGTACCCTAAGCCTCCCAAGCTGACCTTACTGTTCGTCACCATTCCTCTACCTCATCATCAAGGACATACACAACAAAGGTAACCTTTCTATCATCTGTGTAGTCAAGTGGGTCAAATATTTTCTCGATCTTGTTCACCCAAGCTTTAGCTTTCCGATCATCAGGCTCACCCTAAAACCTCGGTGGAAAGTACCCCAAGAATTCCTTTAACAAACTACTTCCACGGTAACCACCCTATACATTGTGCACCTGCGCCTTCACATTCTGAACCTGAGCAGCCTGCCCTGCCAATATCTGTGTCTACCCAGCAAGAACCTTAGTTAAACGATCCTCTGCTATAGCTATCATATCCATTCTCTGATCCTCGGCCCTGTTCCTAATTCCCCGGATCATCATTACCTTCCTGAGGCCTATTACGATTTCTTGAACGTCCAGCCATCTTACTATCAAAGAGTTAGCACAGGTTATAACACGTAGACAAGCTATAGATACTCCTTACGCTAGTCCATATCTTCAGAGGGGAGAGTTTACTTACCAGTTCAAAGGGGAATATGTGTATGCATGCAGTGGAAAACATATAAAATACATATACTTGACAAATATATCACACAAAGACACACATAGTCACATATTGGTACACCTAACACATTCTTCATATTTCGCATAAACAAATCACATTCAAAACACACTTTACATGCGCACACTCGGGGTTCGCTACCTAACAGACCGTGAACCCTGTCTCGACTGTGACTTAACTAAGCTCTGATACCATCTGTAACGCCCTGACCCCTCATGGAATCAAGAGCTCTACTAAGTCCACTGATCACAACCCAACCCTAATCCTAAGGCACAAAAAACGAGAGAAAACAGATAGAGTTTTCCATATTTCTAGGCCAAACCATAAACTTGCACATAGAATAAATAAACCACAACAACATTCATATAATTTATAAGGCTTTTATCTCCGATTCATAGGACTATTCTAGTTTTTTTTCCTTAGTCAAGTACATACATGCATACTAATCCAGGTATACAAGGAAATTAAGCAATTACCTAAGTCTATTACATGCCACGAAAGCTAAGACATTAACATACTTATCATACCACTGTAATAGGTTTTAATTTAAACTTTAATTACAACTTCTCACAATCAATAAAGACATACAACTTCGTAATATCAATATACCTTACATCATAACACATAAAACACTCTCATCCACAGCTACAAGCAGGCAATGCAGCCTCCAAACTTCCTCTAGGGACCCAATTACTTCCACACCTGTAAAATGTTAGAAATATGGGTGAGCAAAACATTATTGCTTAGTAAGGGAGGGGAGCAGTTATCCGGGAAGTTTTTGAAAATGTTTTCGTGCAATGAATCAACTAATTATATAATTAACTATCAATACGAGTAGATAACTAATGACAACCTAAACAATACACATCAAAGATATGAAAAGACAATCACATGAAGATAAGCACGGAGATTTAATAACAATACGAGGTAACATTCAAGTATATAAACTAAATATCACATATGAAATAATACAATCACTGGTAACTCTCCATAGGCAAAAGGCCCAAGTGATAGTTACTCAAAAGGATACATATCATGTAACTCTGCAAGGACAAAAGGCCCAAGCGAGAGTTACACAATAGAATGCAGTCTCGATCAGGATCACGAACCGCGAACCACGAATCACGAACCACGAACCACGAACAAAAACCCGATATAATAATGATAACGATAACGATAAGCTAGCATAACACCAATCACTCTAGTAGGTGTACTCCAAATGTACCCTAAATCCTATGACCCAACTTTCCTAGGGCGGCATCCCTAGCGAGAGAGGGTCTAGGTATCATGGTAGCCGAGGTATACTAGCAAGCCCAATGCCGCCCGGTTTCCCCGACACTACCATGCCCAAATGGTTGCGCAACCACAATATGATTCACACAAAAGAGAATAATCGAGGTAATTCAATAAACACATAATCGAGGGACGACAAAGTAGGTTGTGTTCGCACGTATGTTACAGTTAACAAGCAATATAATAATATAACCAAGAGACAAGTATATATTCACTCAATTTATAACAAAGTACACATAAATATAAGCAATTATATTAAATTGTACAATTTATGAGCACTAAACAAACTAAGATGCATAAAAGAATGAAAACTCCCTCACCTTGGATCTGGCTAAATATGCAAGAGAAAAGCTAGATTCATTCCAACCTTCCTAGAATTAGCTCAAAGGTGTAAACCCTAGTTTGTTCATATAAGCATAACACTTTAGCAATTGACTAAGACTATACCAATTCCACCTTAACACGTAGTCCAAGTAACCACACAAGTAACCAAATATTGATCATGATACGATAACACACATGAAACGAATCAATGAAAACTAGTAGAGAAAGTTAACTATAAACTATTTATCAACTAATTTACCATTCTAGCAAATGTCTATTAAAACCACCATCTAGACTACTCTACAAGTTCAGTATCTAACAAGGTTCAATTATTAGCTAATTACAATTAAGACCTTCTAAATACACAAGCCAACCTAATACTCATCAAATTAACCCTTTATACTTTCCAACAACCAACCCAGCCATCTAACATTGAGGTCACTTTTTGAGTACTCTAGATGTTTCATGATCATTAACTAACCATAATTAAGCTCTAAAAACACATAAATACACATAATAAACTCACTCACATGGCCAAAAATGCTTAAAAGATCTTGTTTCGTCCAATCAATCCTACACAAGTTATAACCATGATCTTAACATAACTTAGTGAATTTAAAGCATGCATACTAAACTAGACAATCACTAAGCATTCAAGTTAACTCAATTCATATGAAGTCTAATAAAATACTATTCTATTTTTTTTGTATTTAAGCTATATATATTACACAAGCAACGAAACTCCCAATCCAACTATACTAACCCAACATAGACACTTTATGATGCCTTTTAACACTAAAAGTCCTCACTTTAACCCACGACTACCACTTAATCACAAAAAGTCCTTTAGTCCGTTTTCACTATAGCTACCAAATCTGGTCAATATACTAACGCCATAATTGCATCATAAACACTACCTAGCATATCTAAGACCATTTACACACTCAAACATGCCCCGGTCAACACTTTGTTCCTATGACCCCTTTGGCTCATTCAATATTTTCAAATTCTAACTAGGTTCTAACCATTTAAATGTTACATTTAGTATCCTAGATGTTTATGGCATCTAATCAAAGTGATAAAACTCACAACAAAGCAAAAATTCCAAATTATGAAGAAGTTACTATTTATTACTAATCATTCATCTTCCTAAATGCATCATTCATCATTTTCAACCATTACAATTGCCATCCAACTTAAAAAGAATGTTCTACATACACAATAAAAAATAATTTAAGCATTTATGAGCATAGAAAAAGTCATAGATTACAAATCTAATAATTCAAGAAAAGCCCTAGGTATTCTAATGCATAGAAAATGAAATCTCCCTCACCTAAGCTTATGGTAGAAGGTTTGAAGATGCTCTAGGATGCCCCAAGGACACTCTAACTCCAAGCTCAAGATCAACTCTTGTAATTTTCCCTTTTTTCCTTTTTTCTTGGTTTGGCCAATTGGCCCTCTTTTCCTTTCCTTTTGTTTTGTTTTTCCTATATGTATGTATATGTAGGAATATATATAGATAATATATGTGTATGGGTTTGGGTTATGGATTTAGGTTAAAGGGTTTGGGTTTAGGTAAATAGAAATGTAAGATAAAGCTCAAATGTAAAGGCTAGTTTTCACTATTCATGCGAGGCACAAAACATTTTTTCTACTTGCCTTCCCAATGTGTTATGCAAATAAAAATTATGAACGTATGCCCAAAAATACATATATAGTATGGAAAAAATACGAAATTCACAAAATAAAATACTTTAATTTTTACCCCAAGCTCAAGACTCGTTTTAAAATGATGAGAATAAGTCTACTAGATGTAAGAAATCATCCCATTTAATTAAAATGCCAAGAGAAATGAATCGATTCAATTGTCACACTCGGACTTAGTCCTACGCAGGGTTGGGTTCGGGGCATGACAAATATACCTTGATTATTAAAATAGAAATCATATCCCTTAAAACAAGGATATACTACAAAATTACCTTTAACTTAATCTTCCCTTTGTCCTTTTAAATTTTTTCAATAAAAGTAGGACATGTCACGCCCCAACACGACCCCACTTGTGACACCCGAGCCCTAAAGCATGCATAATTCATTTATTTAAATATATTTATGTGTTATTAAGTGTTTTTATGTGATTACTTGTTTATTTAGTAAATTGCATTTATTTGTTAGTTACTTTATATATTTTTGAAAAATAAGTAAACTAAGTTTAATAAACTTATATAAAATAATTAACCTATTATTTTAGTATTTGAATTATGTGGAATAGTTTTCTGCATCTAATAAACTTATTTTCATTACTTAGAAATGAACCCTGAGCTCGGGGTAAAAATTAAAGTCTTTTATTTTTTAAAATTCGTATTCTTCCCTTAATATACAATTGTTTTTGGGCATACATTCAAATTTTTTTCGTACATTGCATATCGGGAAGGGTGAGAGACAAAAATATTTTGGGTACCGTGTGAATAATAAAACCTATGTTGCATTTTTGGGCTTCTTGCATTTTAACTTTGTTTTGGGCCAATTAGCCAACTTAAACATATTTTTCCTAAACCAAACCCAAGCCCAAACCCTTAACCCAACCCATATATATCTATACACACATATATACATATAATAAACGAAACAAAAACAACAAAAAAGAAGAAAAAACCATCGGCCAAAAGAAAAGAATAAGAAAAAAATAAAAGCTAACCTAGGGTTTGATTTTGTGTCTTCCAAGCTTGTTTGAGTAGAATTAATCCATCCAGAAGCTTCATCCTTGCTTGCTCAACTCAATATTGGTGAGGGATTCTTTTAAAATTGCATTTTTTATTGTATGTAGTTTATGTCCAAAAATGTATATGCCATATACGCTTGCTATAAATCATATTGATGCTATATATTGTGTCCATAGGACTACGAGAACATACTTTTAAGGTTGTTTCATTATTGAGGTGGTATATATATAAATTGAATTTAACAAAGTTGATATATGGCACTATTCTTGCACACCCTTGAATTCTTATTTCAATTCTCGATCTAATGCTTGATATAGGCTCTAAGGATGCTAAAAGTGTTATTTGATAAAATTTATCAAGTTTCATTAACATTGAAAATTATGGAATTTGTGTGTGTATGAAGGAGTTAATGTAATTAGGTCTTATAGGTTTGGTTTAATGATTGGAATAGGTGCCATAAATGATATAATGTCTAGATTGACGCTTAAATTGGTTAGAAAGTTATTAAAACTTAGTTAGAATTTCTTGATCGTAAAGGAGCTTTTGAGTGTATTTGGTCTGTGAGTGTGTTTGTGTAATAGTTAGGTGTCATAAATGTTGTTAAGGCTAGGTTAGTGTATAATTGACTAAAATGAAGTTGAACTGGGTGTGTGTGTGTGTGTGAGTTAGTTGGAATGAGTTATATTAATCAAAGGTTAAGAATGATTTTGTGTACTCTTGAAGTAGTTTGTTGTGTAAGGTGCTTAGTTATATTGTAATTATAGCAACTGTATGCCTAGGATGCTCTTGGAGAGTTAAGTGGTTGTTTGTATTGATTGCATTTATTTCATGTCTATAGCATGATTAATTGGTTAGATAGATAGTGGATAGAAATTGGAGTGTTTAATTGTTAGTAGGATATTTGGTATACTTTTATTGCTTGATCATGTAGTTACAAGTTAAATGAAAGTATGTATTGTTGTTATAACTGATTGCTTTAGTTATGTGTTTAGTTACTGTGCGGTTAGTATTAAAATGCATGCTTATAGTATATGTTACTAGGAGATCAACCTACTTTGTTGATTCCCTTTATTTGTTTTAATACTTGTACTTGTATGCATGTAATATGAAGGTTGTCAGAAATCAACCTAATTTGTTGATTTCCTTATATGTTTTAATTACTTTTATTACAATACGTTAATGCGAATGTGTTTATGTGTTATATGCTATATGCCTTGAATTCTATGCGATGCGTGGTTGCAACCAAACATATGCGGTTGGTTCGTGTTACCCTTGGCGCCATCGAGCTTGCTAGGTGATGACCCGACCAACGATGTATTAATCCCTATCCCGAATGGACTAGTCAGAGTGAATCCGTGAGGGATTGGGTCGTAGGTTGAGTCAGTGTACCCAATGGTACTACTTGGTGTATAGGGAAAAATGTTCGCGATAGTGTATAGGGTTCAGCATCAACAGAACGAGAGTATCCTTTTTAAATGTGTTTACTTTATTAATGCGTATTCTTTATGAAAGTTACTTTGCTTGTATTGTTGTTTTATTGCTTATTTATTGCTTTGATGTACATAGCATGATTTCGAAAGGATAAAAGGATTTTCAAAACTCCCTGCATTTTTCTCCCTCACTGAGTTATGTGTCAGTTAGCCCACCTTCTTTTCCAACCTTTCAAGTGAACCGAACTTAGCTTACGTGGAATATGTGCCCGCCAATAATGTGGACAAGCCCGATGCTTGATACTTGTTGTTGATGTATTTGTAATTATGTTAATAGTTTACTTCATGTTTTGAGGACTTTAATGTATTTTGCTAAATATGTTAGTAGTTGTTTTATAGTTTAGAGGATTGAGTTGTATAGCCTTCTTTTGTTTGTATATATAAGGCTGGACTTGTAATTTATTTTGATCCCTTGTGTTGTAACATGATGCGGAGTGTAGTGAGACGAACGGCAGGGTACATAGAATGTATGTGAATGGTTTATATATGGTTGGTTGTGGATTATATGCTGCTGTGGTAAGTTTTAGCGTGCAGGTTCATATTTGGGCTAGTGTCTAGTGACAGACGGTACCATGCCGAATTTCCGTTGCATCTCGACTTGGATCCTAGGAGGGATTGAGTTGGGGCGTTACACCACTTATGATCAAGTCAGGATGCGGTAATATGGACAACATAACCATAAACCGGTTCAACTTCAAACAACTCACATCTAACAACAACTTCAACAATCCACAAGATAACCAACAACACTTCATATTCCAACCAAACAACATTAAAACAAAGTATCATGTCTCTGTCTCAACCATTTAAGACAACCACAATAAACGTATTTAAAATAGATTACTAAGCTAGCCTATCAATATATACATATCCCAAAAAGAAAGACTGTAAGCTAGCATTATACAATCCACTAATTAAAAGTAAGTTATACATTACAAACTTTAAGCCTTAATACAATACAACAAAAACATAAGTTTAAGGATAACATGTGAAACATCCAAAGTAAGCACTCAAGGGTGAGACTCTGGCACATATGACTCATCCACATAGGGCTCAACCTCAACTTCCTGAGACACAAACACAGGCTCCTGCTCAGGCTCACCTGAAAAGTTAGCAAATAGGGTGAGTTTCCACCAACTCAGCAAAGGTTCAATAGGAGGTTTTGAAATCGTTTTCATGAAAACCCTTTTGAAAACACCCTTGGAAATAATGATGACAATTAAACAACAACAACTCAAATATAGCAATATAAGTAACCACACAATAAGGATACGATAACACTTGTTGATGTAGCTCCTTATACCACTATCATGAACTCAACCGAATTCTTGTCTTTCCCATTGATACATTCCGGAAGTACCCAAACTAGACCCACACCCCATGAACATTCTCCAATTTGCGGGATAGGGGATAGAACATGATAATCGTGCCAATGCAACCCAGCAAGCCCAATACCGCCCGAGATGACACAACCCTATCATGCCTCACAACATTTACCACTTAACACTTAACATTCTGAGAGAACAACAAAGTAGATTGTCTCCCGGCACTTCAACATTTACAATCAACAACTTAACACTTCAACAACTTAACACTCATAAAACACTTAAGACAACTTAGTTAGATGACAAAGTAGACCATCCAAACTCAACACACACTTCAACATTAAAAGCAACCCTGAGCCTACTTAACACTAACTCAAGTTCCAACCACACAAACAACGCAAGACAACCTAAAACGACGTTCAACTAATTCAAAGAAACATAACCCCAACTTTCTAACAACATAACTCAAAATTTAACAACCAAACAACCCCCGAACCTTCTCCTACCACTTAACCACTTAAGCAAGCACCTAAACTACCTCGAGAGCAACCCAAAAGCCATCTAAAACAAGCCCAACAAGCCAATGCATAGGCGGCTGGAATTTTTAGCATTTAAACCAACTATCATTTCATCATTTTTGCATTACAACATTGTTATTCTATGCTAAACAAGTTCATATAAGCATGTACGACTTATAAACAACTAACACAACAAGAATCAAAGTAAATATTAGCTAAATAATCAAAATAAAACATATAAAATAAAACTATAACAATCTACCGTTTAAATTAGCTAAAATCACACTATGTTAGTCTACAACACTTAACTAACAACAATCATAAGCCAATATAGCTATACAACAACTATATATGCAACTTCAAAATTTTGACATAAACTTTAGTTTTGAGATCTAGATTTTCCCTCACCTTTGATGCAAAGAAAGGCTAGAATATGGTAGAACACAAGTTGAAGAAGCAAAAACAAGTTTTGAATGGAAAGATTTGGCTTTGAATCAAGGATTTTCTTCAAAAATATGTTTGAAAACCTAAGTGAAAATGTTCTTCTTTCTCCTTGGAAGCTCACGACAATGTGTGTAAGAATTATAGGTATTTTTGACAGATTTTTGTGTATTATTAGCTTAAATGAAAAGTCAAAGCAAGATAACAAGTCAAAGTTGGCTATTTTTATGTTTTTAAAAGACTAAAGTCTAAAATAACCTTAGTTTTGTTTTCTAACTTCAATCTTACCTTTGTAGGATTAATAAAAGATGTCAAAGCATATATATAGTCATATTATTATATATAATTAAAGTACAATATACAGTTTTGCCAAAGAAGATGAAAAGTCATCAAAAATATTAATCAAATGACTTTAAAATGCACATTAAACCTAATATCATTTAGTAAATCACATATATGCATATATATTAATTCAATTAGCATATAAACAAGTGAAAACATGTAATTGCACATAAGGGCAAATTTGGGGTCTCCCAGGACAATCCAAAAATAACACATTTAATATTTGGTTAATTTCCAACTCATATCCTATATATAGTTCTAGGAATAGCAATAGTATGAACTTTTTATTCAATAGAAAATTTAAAATAAGGAAAGTATAATCTACAAATAAATAGTATGACTAGTTGAACTAATCAACTCATGTACTAAGTCAAACGAAGTACGGTCTCTTCACCGAGAAACCCATTTAATTTTGGTATACTGGGCATTGTTAATTACGATACAATACCAAAAGATTTGAGGTACTCAACTAGTACTTAAGTATTTTACCTTCACGATCATATCATAAGGTATTAATACATTTTTCCTATACAGTTTTTCTACTTCAGTCTAAGATTTGAACTTTTCAAAAAACTTTAGACTCGTACTTCAACAAGGACACATAACCTTACCATGACCATCATAAGCAAGGTTATTTAAAGGAGGAAAAATTGTTCGAGCCAATTCACAAGAAGCCTTACATACATCAACATTTACTAATCCAAATAATCTAATAGCGTTTATCCTTTGACACACAAAGGTTGACTTAGTTACCTATCCAATAAATAAGATGCATAAATCGATTCAGAAACTAGCCTAACAATCATGTTACTTAACCTAGTCATATAGAGACTACTATTGATTTGGATTACAAAAGTTGCCTCAAAATATTTTTGGTATAAGGTTATAATAATCAACAATATATTTGAAATACATTATTTCATCTACATTAAGATAATAAAGACTATACTAAAATGAAGTTCATGGTAGAAATTTGAAGTTTATGGCGAAGAGTGAGACCCAAAATGAAGAAAAGAAGAGAAGATTGGAAGAAGTTAAAAAATGAAAAGAGGAAAAAAGAAAGAATAAGAATTATAGCCCAATCATTGGGCCAATCATTTGGCCATAATTGGGCTATTTCATTTTAGTGTTTCATAGGCATTTGAAGCCAACAAACCCAATAAAAAAAAAAAATAGAAGCAGCAATGGCATATCAATTCAAACGCAACATCAAAGCCATGACATTTTTCTGTCTAGCGAACCAACAAGACCAAACACGAATATTTGGATGTGGAATTTCTTATGGGTATTATTATCCTTTTGAGATTGAGTTTATTTTCTTAATTGACCAAAGCATACACCACATAGTTATACTAGACCAGCTATCACCAATTGTTGAGCTACGCCTAATGCACAAACCAGCACAAGCTCACCACCAATTTCGTTCACGGATTCGATAAAATGAGCATCAGACCTTACCACATTTCTTTGACAACAACACCATATATCCTAATCCACATCCATTTTTTTATCCACTACCCATTCATACATACTTTTACACACTTTTTACACACTTTTTTCTTTACACTTTCACACACACTACTACTACTACTACTACACACACACACACAATACCTACTGCAATTAACCTAAAAATTCATCAAACCCACATCATTTTTTCTACAAATCTAAGATTGGTGAGCAAATTGAAGCAAGGGTTCAAGGAGCCTGAAGCATTGAGGAGGCTATTCACATGGGGGAGTTCTTCTTTTGTCTTTTCCATGTTCTTAGCTTTGTTTTGAGTATGTACTAGCTTATTTAGTGGTTGGGAAAGGATCTTTCGTAAAATACTTTATGTAATATATGTTATATGCTAGATTTGAATATTTGGATGTGGAATTTCTTATGGGTGTTATTATCCTTTTGAGATTGAGTTTATTTTTGCTATGACTTTGAATTATATGCTTTAAATATGTTTGTAGCTAGCATGTAGTTGATTTTTTTTTTTTTTGCTCAATCAGCAAGATATCATTTCATTCCACTAAACAAAAATCCGTGGTAAAGCCATTTACAAGTGTGTCATTCTTTACAAAATAACAAAAAGTCCTTGAAACTTAACTAATAAACTCATTAAGATTCCAGAATCTACAAAGTTCCCTATTGATTCTATTGTTCCTAACCTTTTTGGTAGTAAGCATCTTGAATCAGACTTCATACTCAATCTTTTTCATAACTTGTTCCTCAGTGGAAAACTCATTTTTGAATATTCTTGAATTTCTCTCATTCCATATGAAGTAGATGGAAGCCATGAAAATCAGTTTAAGAAGTTGAGATTGAAGAGTTTTCATTTTCGCCATTCTGCAACAAGCATGAACTTGATTGTTCATCACAATATGGTCATGAATTTCAATTGGATATGAACTTATTTGTTTATATGCTTTGTTTTTATGTCTTAAAAATTGCTTGTAGTGGATTTGATTTCAAAGTATAACTACAACCCCTTAGGAAATGAGCTTAATGTCAAAAAAAATTACAGGTTGTACCTTAATTTGACCACATAACCTCATCAATCGAGCTTAGGATTGTTTGGATAAACCCGCACCTCGGCCTTTAGGGTGACTAGATAGACGGAGTTACACCTAGGTTTAAGTGAGATTAATTGGATAGTTAGGTGACCACATCAAGACGGGCTTGTAGTTCAGTTGACCGTAAGTTGACTTTTCAAATCTAAAATCTACATATAATTCATAGGTTTTACACATAGATCTAGACCTAACTTGGCTCCTAGCTTATCTAATTTTCATTTAATACTTTCATATACCCAATTAGATTAGATTAATTAGTTTTTCTATTTTCACTTATTCTGATTTTAATTTAGATTAAAGCTCATTTCAATCGAACTATCAAATCACTTTATTTTCTTTTATTTCATGATTTTAGACTTCTTTTCACACGAATACACCTTAGATACCACTTAAGAGTCTCATTGTGGAGATTTGACCCCGTACTCTAGTACACTATATTGAATAGATCCGTACACTTGTGGGTTTAACTTGGTAGTTTGCACTTTAATTTTCCATAAACCAAGATAACGATCACTTGGTGAAGAAACCGTGCTTTGTTCGACATAATACATAAGTTGATTAGTTCGACTAATCATACTATTTATTTGTGGGTTATACTTATTTTAATTTTCTGTTGAATAGAAAGTTCATGCTATTGCTATTCCTAGAACTTTATATATGGTATAAGTTGGAAAACAATCAAGAATTAAATATGTTAAATTTTGGATTGTCCTGTTTTTATTGAAAAGTTCTATAAGTACAAGTGGGAGCTTAGGTTAGATATAGGTAATTTTGTGGTATATCTTTGTTATAAAGGATATGATTTCTATTTTATGATCAAGGTGTATTGGTCAATTAGAATGTAGTATTTCTTGAAGAAAATGTTTTGTTCAAAAAGACATCGTATTCTAAGAAAATAGAAAATGAGGAAGTGTCCTCTAAGCTACAAAATCACCTAGACCTAAGTATTGAATCTATTCAATTCATTTCAGAATGTGTCATCACACAAGATCTTTGTAAATTTAGTAGTATATCTCATCCTTTAAAAGAATATAGGGATATCTTCTTTAGCATGCACAAAAGTTGTTTGTGTCTTTGAGATAATGATCATTTTGATGATTCTACGATTTGTGAAGAAACGATATCTGATATCGACTCCAAGAAATGATTAATGCAATACATACTAATTAGACTCCATGTACATCAACCATATCTGGATATTGGATCTTCGATAGAAAGGTTGAAGTTAATAGAAAGGTAGTGACCTTTTATAGCTAGATTGGTTTCTAAAAGATATCATCAAAGGTAAATGAGTGACTATGATGAAGTCTTTTTACCAATTGTCATGCTTAAGTTTATTCATATTATGCTAGTCATTATAGCACATTGTGTATATTATATCTGGTAAATGGAATTCAAATTTATGTTCTTAACGGACATCTTTAAATGGAATTCAAATTTATGTTCTTAACGGACATCTTTTGGAAGACATCCATATAGAACAATTTTGATGATTTGAATCCATGGATATTAGTAATATGTGCATATTTAAGAGATCCATTTATGATCTTAAGTAAATTTCTTGGAATTGTTGTATCCAATTCAAATGAGATTAAAGAGTTTGATTTCATTAAGAATGTGTAACGACCCAGTCCCTCTCAGATTCAGGTCCCCAATCCCGAAGCCCCAAGACTTGAAAAACGAGGGAAAATGAATAGAGTTTCCCCTGTTTTTAGGCCAAAGCAACCTGTACGCAGTAGAATCATCACACAAGCACCATCAATATTATATAACTGATGCCATTTCCAGTTCAAAAAGGTAGTTCCAGTTCTCTTTTCTTGGCAAAGAAGACTAAAAGCATTCTAACCAGGTTCCACAGACCAAACATTAACTAAATTATTACAAGTCACTACTCTAGGTGAGCCTTCTCTTAATTATATTCTTTACAACTAACGAATATACGCAAGGCACACAAGCCTCAAAAGATTACATAAACATTCACATATTTACATGGAAAACATCCAACTCAAGCTAACACAGACAATCAGGCTACTCACGAGCTTCTTCCTCCACAGTCTTAGGAGGAACCTTACATGCCTCACCTAAAAATGTTAGAAAGAGGGGTGAACAAAACTCTATTGCTCAGTAAGGGAAGAAAACAGTTATCCGGGGAGTTTTTGAAAATGTTTTTGTGTAATGCATATAAGTCATAGAATCAATTAACAAGATAAAATACTCATTCAAGCTAATAAAGCTAGTTAACACATTTTAGAAACTATAATTAGATAACAAGCTACGTATAAGCAATAGAAGATAAACAATACAATCACGGGGTACTATATCAACACAAGAGAATCAAATCAATATTACAAATCAAATAACAAATATAAAATGAATACAATCACATATAACTCTCCAAGGAACAAGGGCCCAAGCGAGAGTTACTCAAAAGGATACGGTCTCGATCCTGATCACGAACCACGAACCATGATCACAAGTACGAGCAGGAATATGATATGATAATGACAACGATAATGATAAGTTGGCATCCCTAATCACTCCAGTGGGTGTACTTCGGATGTACCCCAAATATCCTACGACCCAACTGTCACACCCTGACCCGATCCAGCAAAAAGCCAAGCCCAGACCCGACACACGGACGGAGTCTCCTCTGTACCGTGGACGATCCGAAACCCTATTCAACATAATACTTGCGAAAGCCATAATAAACATTTGAATCAAGACAATTCTATTTTAGAAAATATACATCTGCTCATTAACAACTTTGCAAACCAAAAATGTCATGCATACTAGCCAAGTATTCATGCCACTAAACAGTTAAACCATTAGTATGCAATTCTTTACTAGTCATAAGAGTATAACTTTACAACTTTACAATGTTTAAACCTTTACAACAAAAGACCATAAAGGCCTCAAAATAGAACTACATACAAGGCTACAAGCCTCAAAATAAAGCGACGACCAAGCATTAAACACATCAAGCATGGCTCGCACAAAAGTATGGCAACCAACCACCAGCAAAGCAAAGAAGTGCTATCAAGGAAACACCTCCACTTGCTCCTCCTCCTCAATTACCTCAATAGGGTCCGCTTCAACTACTCCTGTAAAAATATAGAATAAAAAGGAATGAGCAAAAACTATTGGTCAGCGAGGGCAAATGGTCTCAAGGACGGAGATGAGAGGAGAATGCAATGCAAATAGCCAAGCAATTCATTCAATTATCATATAAAGACACAAACGAAGCCAACAATAAAACAAGACAAGCATTAAAACTATAAACACTCATTCAAAGGATACGATTCACTTTCCACGAGCAACTTTCAATCACGAATTCGATGACGATGCGCGAGCCCAAACCACCTTATAACTTCAGTTTGGAATTCCTCGGAAGTATCCATCAATTCTACAACCTAAATCTCCCAGGGAGGCAACCCAAGTGAGAAATGGAATAGGACATGGAGCTAAGGCAACCAACACTGGCAACCCGAGGCTACCCAGAGAGGCCCATCACACCGCCCTGACTCTATGAATGCAATACAATATACAATGCAACAATCGAGCAACAAAGCCACACGTGGGAGAATAACAAAGTAGGTTACTCTCGCACGCAATAGCAACAGTTGATAACCATTCCAATCAAAATCAACTCTAACAAGCATATCAAGCTATTTTAAACATTCTATAGGCATATTATCAAGAAAACAAGCAAAATCACAAATCGACCTCAACTATCAAAACGCTACTACTTCCAAACGAGCCATGAGTTCTGGAAACCGACTTCACCAATCCTCCTAGGTCACCATAAGGCACGTCTAAAGACCCCGAAACCCTACTTTACCCTAGAAGTCACGCAAAGCCCCGATTTCCCCCTTTGCTCGTTTGAACTACAACTACTCTAACCAAACACCCAACCAATGCCATAATCACACCAAAAGTGCTTCATGGCCTCCCGAGACAATGCCATCACGCAAAACAAGAAAACGCTAAACTCGACCTAAACGACCCCGACTTTCACCAATGCATTTTTCCTCGTTTTTCCACTACGCAACCCAAACAAACCATGCATTTAGGCATTCTAGCATATCTAGCATCTTTTCATATCAACAGAACGCATAACGGAACAACTTCTACATTTCGAGGGTTTACTATTCATATTTTACTATTCAATTGACATTTTAAATTACAATCTCAACATTCAACCGCAGAAAATGTTAAAAAGCTATAAATACATGTTCTACAATTGTCAAGGAACATTCTTTAAGCATTAAAACGATTAAAATAACGATCTACGCATAAAATCCAAAAACATTAAAGTTGAGACATATAACATTAAAATGCGCAAATAACGTGCTTCCCTCACCTTAGGCACTCCTAGTCGCTAGGAAAACAATGCTGGATGCCTCGGAACCAACCCCGCACGAGCTCACGCGAAGATTTGAAGATTGATGATTGAAAATCTTTTTTTTTCCTTCTATGTTTTGGCCTGCTCAAGACTGTTTTCAGCTTGTTTTATTTTTTTTTTCTTTGTTATTTTGCTTAATAAAGGATGACAACTTGGTCAACTAGTCAAAGCCTTGGTCAACTACTTAAAAATTGGTCAAATAGACTTATTTCATGCATTTTAAAGCTAAAATAACTAGTGCAATATTAATTCTAGCTAACAACAACTAAAACACTAAAATTAAAACACTAAAATTAAAACACTAAACACTAGTTTTCACTATTTGTTGAGGACTAGAAAACACCATCTAACTATCGCTCTCGAAATGCAATGCACTTTGCGACAATAAAGAAGTAACAATTTGATTTCAAAGAATTTAAGAAAATATAATTTTCAAAATAATAAACAAGAAAATTTCACATTCCGGGCTCGGGTATTACACCATCTCCCCCTTAAAATAATTGCGTCCACGCAATTCTTACCTGGTCGACAAACAACTCTGGATACTGATTCCGAACCTGGTCCTCTCTTTCCCAAGTCGCTTCCTCAAACCCATGATGATTCCACAGAACCTTTACTAACGGAATACTCTTTCTGCGAAGTTCCTAAATTTTTCGATCCACAATTCGAATCGGTTTCTCTTCATAAGTCAACTTTTCCTCAATCTGCAAAGGCTCTGGTTCAAGAACATGTGAAGGATCTGGATGATATTTTCTTAACATTGACACGTGGAACACATCGTGTAGTCTCGACAAGCTCGGAGGTAAAGCTAACCGGTAAGCCAAAGGACCTACCTTTTCGGTGATCTCATACGGACCCACATACCTGGGACTAAGTTTCCCGCTCTTACCATGCCGAATCAATCCCTTTCTAGGAGAAATCTTAAGAAATACCCAATCTCCCAAAGCAAACTCAAGATCCCGACGGTGCTTATCTGCATAACTCTTCTGAGGACTCTGAGCTGTAAGCATACGCTGGCGAATAAGGTGAACATTATCTACCATCTTAATCATCTCAGGTAACACAGTCGGATCAACTGTTCTCATCTCTCCAACCTCTTCCCAATACAATGGGGATCTGCATTTACGACCGTACAACGCCTCGTAGGGAGCCATACCTATAGTAGATTGATAACTATTATTGTAGGCGAACTCCGCTAAAGGCAAAAACTTCTCCCAATTCTTCCCAAAGTCTATCACACATTCCCGAAGCATGTCTTCCAAGATCCTGATAGTTCTCTTAGACTGGCTATCAGTTTGTGGATGGTATGCAGTACTGAAGCTCAATTTAATTCCCATGGCCTCTTGCAACTTCTGCCAAAAACGAGATCTAAATCTCGGATCTCTATCTGACACTATACTCTGTGGCACTCCATGAAGTCTCACAATATTAACAACATAAAGCTCAGCTAGTTTATCAAGGCTATCCTATTTGTTCACGGGAATAAAATGTGAAACTTTAGTCAATCGGTCCACAACAACCCAAACAGAATCACATCCTCTCGGAGATCTAGGAAGATCGGTCACAAGGTCCATTGTTATATGCACCCACTTCCATTGCGGAATCGACAACGGTTGCAGAAGCCTGGCTGGCCTCTGATGCTCAACTTTAACCCTCTGACAAGTTAAACACCTGGATACATACCCAGCAATCTCCCTCTTCATATTGTTCCACCAGAAGTGTTGTTTCAGATCTCTATACATTTTAGTACTGCCCGGGTGAATCGTATATCTTGAATTATGTGCCTCAGACAGAATCTCATTCTTCAAAGTCAGATCTCTAGGAACACACACTCTGTCCCTGAATCTGAAGATACCATCTGCATGTAATTTAAACTTTGACTCTCCCCTTTTTGCTTTTTCTTGGATTTTCAAGATGTGAAGATCAGTCTTCTGAGCCTCTCTGATTTGCGCTAGCAACCCCGACTGAATCTGTAAGCTAGCAAATCGAATCCCTACCTCAGTAGCTTCTGGCTTCCATGAACAAATTTCCTCCAAAGTCTCCCAATCCTTGATAATTAAACTTGCAACAGTAGCCTTTCGGCTCAAAGCATCAGCAACAACATTTGCCTTACCTGGCACGTAGTTTATAGAGCAATTGTAGCCACTTAATAGCTCTAGCCATCTCCGCTGCCTCATATTCAAATCCTTTTGTGAAAATAAATATTTAAGACTCTTGTGGTCAGTAAAAATTTCAAATCTGCCACCCCACAAGTAATGACGCCATTTCTTTAAAGCAAACACAACTGCAGCTAACTCCAGATCATGTGTAGGGTAATTGACTTCATAAGGTTTCAACTTCCTAGAAGCATAGGCAATTACCTTACCATTCTGCATTAAAACACAGCCCAAACCTTCTTTAGATGCATCACTGTAGACAACAAAGTTTTCTGTTCCCTCAGGTAAAGCTAGTATATGAGCTGTAGTTAGTCTCTTCTTCAGTTCTTGGAAACTGGATTCACACTTAGCATCCCAAATGTAAGTAACTTTCTTTCGAGTCAACTGGCTTAAAGGTCCAGAAATTTTAGAAAAGTCTTTAACAAACCTCTGATAATAACCTGCCAACCCTAGAAAGCTCCGAATCTCTGACACCATTTCAGGTCTCTTCCAAGATGAAACAACATCAATCTTAGCTGGGTCTACTGAAATTCCTTGATCTGAAATGATATGGCCTAGAAATGATATTTGGTTCAACCAGAATTCACACTTGCTGAATTTAGCAAAAAGCTTGTTTTCTTGCAAAGTCTGTAGCACAATCTTCAAATGTTGTTCATGTTCAGCCTCATTCTTAGAGTACACTAGAATGTTGTCAATAAAGATTACGACAAACTGATCAAGATAAGGTCGAAAGACGCTCTGCATTAAGTCCATGAATGCGGCTGGTGCATTCGTCAATCCAAACGGTAACACAACAAATTCATAGTGGCCATATCTAGTCCTGAATGCCATCTTAGGTATATCGTCACTCTGAATCTTGAGTTGATAGTAACCCTGCCTCAAGTCAAATTTGGAGTAAACACTCACACCCTGCAACTGGTCAAACAATTCTTCAATCAACGACAAGGGGTATTTGTTCTTAATCATGACTTGATTAAGTCCTCTATAATCAATACATAATCGTAGCGTGCCGTCTTTCTTTCTCACAAACAACACAGGCGCACCCCACGGCGAAGAACTGGGTTGTATAAACCCTTTCTCAAGCAAGTTTTGAAGCTGAATTTTTAATTCCTGAAGTTCAGCCGATGCCATTCTATAAGGACTTCTAGAAATTGGCACAGTGCCTGGCACAAGGTCAATCACAAATTCAATCTCCCTATCCGGTGGTAAACTCGGTAATTCCTCGGGAAATACACCAGGGAAGTCTTTAACAATTGGAACCTCATTCAAACTCAACTTATCAGTAGGTTGATTGATCAGATAAGCTAAGTAAGCTTCACAACCTTTATTCAACAACTTAGAAGCCTTGATCGATGATAAAAGAGGTATTCGGGCAGCCCTGCAGTTCCCAACAATCTCTAGTACCAGTAGGTCAGGAATCTAAAGATAAACAATCTTTGTTCTACAATCTAACTGAGCATAGTATTTCCCCAACCAGTCCATTCCCAAAATGATTTCAAAGTCACGGAAGGGCAATATAATTAAATCAACAGGAAATTTACGGTTCTCAATGCATGTATCACAAGATTTGCAAATAGACTCAGTAACAAATTTCGCACCCAAAGGCGTACTAACTTCAACTTCATGCGGCAGTTTATCAATGCAAACATTCACAGATCGTGCACATGCAGGAGTTATAAACGAATGTGTAGCTCCGGGATCAATCAAAACTTTAATTGGCTGAGTATTGAGAAGAAAGGTACCTTCCACTATTGCTGTATTATCGGGCAACTCCTCTGCATCCAGTGCAAAGACCCTAGCCTGTATCCTCTGTGCTGGACCTGCACTTGCAGCCCTATTCTGCATTCCCTGGCCTCCAGTATGACCCTGAACATTCTTATACTTAGGGCAATCTCTCACCCTATGGTCATCACTCCCACAACCAGTGCATTTACCACTCTTCCTCTAGCAATTAGCCTCAATGTGCCCCGATCGATTACAAAAGTTACACTGCTGATTTTTTCTTACAACTATGTTTCCCATAGGTGCGGGGGCTCTGGCAGTAGTAGGAACTGTAGCTCCCTGCTGGGGTCTAGTCACAGCTGGCCTAGCCTGAATCTGATACTGTGGCTGATACAGACGTTGCTGAGGAACCTGCGAAGAAGTCTGATACTGCCTCGGTTGACTCTGGCTGCTCTGGCCCAAGTACTGTTTCTTACTCGGCTGACTACTCTCAGCTATCATCTCAGCCTTCAATTTCTCAAACTTCGAGGCTGCTTGGAATGCCTCGGGAAAAGTAGTGTAAGTCTGCCCAGTCAAATGCAGCTGAATATCCATTCTCAGCCCACGAACAAACCTATGAATCATCCTCCTAGCTGGCCGTACCAGCTCAGGCATATACCTCGACAGGCTGACAAACCTAGCCTCATACTATGCAACAATCATGTTTCCCTGCTTCAGGGCCACAAACTCATCTTCCCTCATTTCCCTAGCCATCTCGGGAATATACTTGTCCCGAAACTCACTCACGAAATCATCCCATAAATGCGGAACATCCTCACAATCCCACCTCAACCTGATAGTGTTCCACCACTGTTCTGCGTCGCCCTCTAACAGGAATGCCACACAATCCATTCTTGCCTCATCAGTGTACCTCAAAGCAGCGAAAATTTTCTCAACACGGTTAATCCATCTCTCGGCTGCCTCATCATCCGGCTCTCCAAAGAACTTACCCGGTTCGTGCCTCAGGAATTTCTCTAACTAGTTATTCTCAGCCCTGTACCCCTGTCCACTAGGATTAGCTTGATTTCCCTGGGGATTATTATTCCTGTCCTACCTCTGCTCATGCAGTACCTGTGTAATCTGGTCAACTGATGTGGTCATAGTAGCCATAAACTGTTCAGGCAACGGTTGCTGACCCTGTTCTGCTGCCTCTTCATCTGCCCCTTGACCTTGAGTACCACGACGTGGCGGCATAGTAACAACTCACAATAGCTGGCAGCATATAAAAGCAGTTTATAGACAGAAATATAGCATATAAGATTAGATAACACTCAAGTCAATAACAATCAAATATCCTATCACACAATTCACATAACACCAGATTGACATGCCAAACTAATTCACTTAACCACATAAGTACTCAAGTTCACATAATCATGCTATAGCACTTTTCACTTAACAATCACACAATAACACTTTATCATTTTAGACCTTTACCCCACAGACCGAGAAACATATCCCGGCTCATGCAAGACTATCATGCTCTGATACCACCTAAAGATGTCACGCCCCGACCCGACCCCGCAAAAGTCCAAGCCCGGACCCGACACACGGACGGAGTCTCCTCTGTACCGTGGACGATCTGAAGACCTAAATTCAACATAATACTTGCGAAAGCCATAATAAACATTTGAATCAAGACAATTCTCTTTTAGAAAATATACATCTGCTCATTAACAACTTTGCAAACCAAAAATGTCATGCATACTACCCAAGTATTCGTGCCACTAAACAGTTAAACCATTAGTATGCAATTCTTTACTAGTCATAAGAGTATAACTTTACAACTTTACAATCATTAAACCTTTACAACAAAAGACCATAAAGGCCTCAAAATAGAACTACATACAAGGCTACAAACCTTAAAATAAAGCGACGACCAAGCATTAAACACATCAAGCATGGCTCGCACAAAAGTCTAGCAACCAACCACCAGCTAAGCAAAGAAGTGCTATCAAGGAAACACCTCCACTTGCTCCTCCTCCTAAATTACCTCAATAGGGTCCGCTTCAACTACTCCTGTAAAAATATAGTATAAAAAGGAATGAGCAAAAACTATTGCTCAGCGAGGGCAAATGGTCTCAAGGACGGAGATGAGAGGAGAATGCAATGCAAATAGCCAAGCAATTCATTCAATTATCATATAAAGACACAAACGAAGCCAACAATAAAACAAGACAAGCATTAAAACTATAAACACTCATTCAAAGGATACGATTCAATTTCCACGAGCAACTTTCAATCACAAATTCGATGACGACGCGCCGGCCCAAACCACCTTATAACTTCAGTTTGGAATACCTCGTAAGTATCCATCAATTCTACGACCCAAATCTCCCAGGGAGGCAACCCAAGCGAGAAAGGGAATAGGACACGGAGCTAGGGCAACCAACACTGGCAACCCGAGGCTACCCAGAGAGGCCCATCACACCGCCCTGACTCTATGAATGCAATACAATATACAATGCAACAATCGAGCAACAAAGCCACATGTGGGAGAATAACAAAGTAGGTTACTCTCGCACGCAATAGCAACAATTGATAACCATTCCAATCAAAATCAACTCTAACAAGCATATCAAGCTATTTTAAACATTCTATAGGCATAATATCAAGAAAACAAGCAAAATCACAAATCGACCCCAACTATCAAAATGCTACTACTTCCAAACAAGCCACGAGTTCTAGAAACCGACTTCACCAATCCTCCTAGGTCACCATAAGGTATGTCTAAAGACCCCGAAACCCTACTTTACCTTAGAAGTCACGCAAAGTCCTGATTTTCCCCTTTGCTCGTTTGAACTACAACTACTCTAACCAAACACCCAACCAATGCCATAACCACACCAAAAGTGCTTCCATGGCCTCTCGAGACAATGCCATCACGCAAAACGAGAAAATTCTAAACTTGACCTAAACGACCCCGACTTTCACCAATGCATTTTTCTTCATTTTTTCCACTACGCAACCCAAACAAACCATGCATTTATGCATTCTAGCATATTTAGCATCTTTTCACATCACCAGAACGCATAACGGAACAACTTCTACGTTTCGAGAGTTTACTATTCATATTTTACTATTCAATTGACATTTTAAATTACAATCTCAACATTCAACCGCAGAAAATGTTAAAAAGCTATAAATACATGTTCTACAATTGTCAAGGAACATTCTTTAAGCATTAAACGATTAAAATAACGATCTACGCATAAAATCCAAAAACATTAAAGTTGAGACATATAACATTAAAATGCGCAAATAACGTGCTTCCCTCACCTTAGGCACTCCTAGTCGCTAGGAAAACAACGCTGGATGCCTCGGAACCAACCCCGCACGAGCTCACGCGAAGATTTGAAGATTGAAGATTGAAAATCTTTTTTTTTCCTTCTATGTTTCGGTCTGCTCAAGACTGTTTTCAGCTTGTTTTATTTTTTTTCTTTGTTATTTTGCTTAATAAAGGATGACAACTTGGTCAACTAGTCAAAGCCTTGATCAACTACTTAAAAATTGGTTAAATAGACTTATTTCATGCATTTTAAAGCTAAAATAACTAGTGCAATATTAATTCTAGCTAACAACAACTAAAACACTAAAATTAAAACACTAAACACTAGTTTTCACTATTTGTTGAGGACTAGAAAACACCCTCTAACTATCGCTCTCGAAATGCAATGCACTTTGCGACAGTAAAGAAGTAACAATTTGATTTCAAAGAATTTAAGAAGATATAATTTTCAAAATAATAAACAAGAAAATTTCACATTCCGGGCTCGGGTATTATACCAACTTTCCCAGGGTCGCATCCCTAGCAAGAGAGGGACTGGGTTCCATGGTAGCCAAGTTATACCGGCAAGCCCGATGCCGCCCGGTGTTTTCCTACACTACTATGCCTGAAAGGTTGCAACGTTGACACTCGAGTTACGATTAGCATATAACAAGACTTAAAATAACAATGTAATAACACACAAGCGAGGAACAACAAAGTAGGTTGTCCTCGCACGTTCAATAACAAGCAATAAACACATAACTCAAGCAATCATTCTAGATAAACAATAAACATTTAACAGATTCTCACACAATTGCATACAACTATTCATGGCTATCAACTATTTACATATAGAATAAATCCATCTATATAAAACTTTAGCTTTCATATTCAATCAAGGTAAACGATAGGACATAACCACTTAACACTTAATAGAACACACACGGCATATAAGTGAATATAACACTCAACTACCTATCTACTCATGCATTTCTATACAATCTACTTCTTTGATTAGATACATATTCTATTCAAACTTACTTAGACATTTAACTAGTCAATTCCAGTTCAATTACTAACAATCAATTCAATTTTCTTTAACTAGCCCTTTACACTTTCTAGCAATTATACAAGCTATCTACCAACGAGGACAATTACAAGCATACAAAACACTCCACAATTAAGCTCTCTTTAATACCCTTACACACATACGGTCCAAAGTACACCAAAAGGCCATTTATGTTCAATCAATCCTCTACAAGTTCTAATCATATTCTAGAAAATCTGAGCATTAATCTAGTCATTCTGGCATTTATGACACCCTTTCCAAGCATCGAATTGAGCATTTAACCATTTGCACACAATCACACATTTTCAGCCCTTTGCATTTAAACAACCTATACCAAATTCCAATCATATTCTAGTCAATTTAGACATTAATTTAGGCACTTCAACATTTATGGCACATGGTTCAAGCATTTAAACCACATTTAAACCATAACTGCAAATTTTCAAGAAGAGTACTATTTATCATCTTCCTTAACATGTCATCTTGTATTTCTATTGCTAAACAAAGTTAAAAAGCTTTAAAGATTATTCTACTGAATGTAAAAACATCATTACAAGAAATATTAACCATTAAACCCAGCATTTATGACATTTACAAGAGTTTAGATAAACTAGATATAAACTTTATATGCAATAAAAATGCAATCCCTCACCAACTAGAAGATGAACAAGCTTGGAATGGCTTTAGGATGGCTCAAGATCTCTCAAACAAGCTTTGAATTGTACAAGATCAAATCCTATATTTCCCAAATTTTTACCCTTTCTTTTTCTCTTGGCTGCCGACCTTTTTTTTCTTTCTTTCTTTGTTTTGTATTATGTAATATATGTGTATATATGTGTGTATATGTATAGGCTAGACTTATGTGGGCTTAGTTGGCTTAGGAAATATAGTTTAGATTTAGCTAAAAGGCCCAAACTAACCTAGAATTCATCTAGCCCAAAGATGCAACCTAATAATCACTATTCACATGGACACTAACTATTTTATATCTCGCGCTTCCGATATGGTAGGCACGTAATATTTATGAACGTATGCTTAAAAAATAATATGTAATGTGGGAAAATTAAATAATTTCCAAAATAAAATACGTTAATTTTCACCCCGGACTCAAGGATCATTTTTTTAAATAATGAAAACTAATTTATTAGATGCAAGAAAATAGTTTCAAATAATACCAATAATAAAATAATGAGTTAATTATTGAATATAAATTAATTAAACTTAGTTTGCATAAAAAAAGAATATGAAATGTATTCAAATAAATAAATACAAATCACTAAAGTAAACACATAATCTCATACAAACACTTTAAATAAACATATAATTATATGCAAATAAGTACTATGCACTATAAACTAGGTCCGGGGTGTCACAGAATATGGATCAATCTTGTTATCACAGAAGAGTTAGTGAGAGCGCAACTACTTTTCTCAGTTTGTATGTTGATGATGTGAGACCCAGACATGGATTTATGTGCAATTACTTATTTGTATATAATTATATGTTTATTTAAAGTACTTACTTATTTCTTAGTTTGTATGTTGATGATGTGAGACCTGAAAATGGTTTTAAATTATTATTTGACATAATATGGGCATCTACATGAATTATTTGTTATTTGAATGTAAATTGTGCATTTAAAGTCCACTTGAATTGCATTTTGTTGACTTTTCATCTTCTTTGACCAAACTAAGTGGTATACTTGTAATTACATGAAATAGCGTGCCTAAACTAGTCTTTAACACTTTAAATATTTGCTAGACTGACATATTTGAAAATTAGGAGCAAAGTAGAAGGCTAACTTAGTCATTTTTACCTTATATTTTGCATTGACCCCTTTGACCCTTCCTTTGACTTTACTTGCACATTATATACTCAAAATCAAAAGCCAAAAATCCCCAAATATTTCCTTGTTTAGCTGTGACCAAGATGAAAGAGATGAATAATATTTTCTAGGTTTTGAAGCAAAATTTGAAGAAAAAGAGTTGATCCAAGGCCAATTGCATGCATTTGAAGCTTGTTCTTGCTTGTCCTAAATGTGTTCCACCTATTTCTAGCTTTTATTTCCAAAAACAGTGAGGAGATTTTCTAAATCTAAGATTAAAGTTGATTAATGGTTTCTATATTAGTTTATATATGCTATATAAAGTTGTATATGCTTGTAATTCTTGCTAGATAGGTTCTTTAGTACAACATACTTGGATTTTAGCTAATTTAAACGGTAACTTGATATAGTTTGGTTATAAGTGATGTTTCTTGAGTTGTTTAGCTAAATTTTAAGTTGAATCTTGAATCATTGCTTGTATATGAAGTGTATATGCATAAATGTACCTATATTGCATAGTATAATGACTTTGTAATGCGAAATGGTAGAGTTGTTGATGGTGTTTGGTGGCTGGATTTTCTAGTGCTGATAGTTGGCTTGCCGGTGATGGTTGGGCTGGTTTTGGGTGGCTTTTGGGCTGCTCTTGGGGTGTATTAGGTGCTTGATTTGTTAAATAAATGTTTGGTGGTGGTTTGGGTGTTGTTTGGTTGCATAATTTTGAGGTATATTGCTAGAAAGTTGGTGTAATGTTATAAAAAGTTAGTTTAGGTGTTGTTGAAATTCTAAATTGTTGATTGTATGATTATGCATATGTGTAGTGTTTTTTTTATTGATAGAAGTGAATTAGGATTGGAAGTATATGTTGGAGGTTGGGTGACCTACCTTGTTACCCGATCAAAGTGTTTCTAAATGGTTTTAAAATGTTGAATTACTATGTGTTGAATTATTATAGTGTTGAATTGTTGTTATGATGAAATGTTAATATGATCGAGGGGCAACCTACTTTGTTGTCCCATCTGAGCCTAGCGTACTCAACCAATGTGCTACTAAATATAAATGCTTGCTAATATGATCGAGGGGCGGCCTACTTTGTTGTCCTCTCTGAGCATAGCAAATGTGTGAAAGTGATTAAATGTGCATGCGAATGTCTATCGTAGTTTGGTTGTGTCATGTTACATTGGGTGGCATTGGGCTTACCAGGCAATAATGTAACTCCCCGATCCTTCACGAGACCGGAGCCCCGATCCAATACCTGAGGTCACGAAAAATGAGGGAAAACGGACAGATTTTACCCTATTCTAGGCCTAACCAGTTACCTGCACTTAGAAGAAATAGCAACAAATCTATAAACCACCATTCACAACCAATCCCAACTTTCAACATCATGGCATTCTTCAATCCTTTTGGTCATCCGAGCCCTGCTACTACCACAAACTGTAACATATAGGCATGCATTTCATTAACTATTGAAAATCTTTGTCATAAGTCCGCTTATCTTATCACTCTAATTTGATCTAATTAACTTTCTCATATTTTAAGTCCTCCAACCATTCCCCATTTAGACCATACAAACAAGCAAGTTGGCTAAGCGATAAAGTAAAGCTTTAAAGTTATTACATGCCAACACTTAACTATTTAAACATACAAGTCTTTAAACTTTAAATGACAATTCTCTAAGACTATACAAACACATACAAGACCATAAGGTCCTAAAATAACCACAAATATAACATAATTACATTCTTCCACATCCAACACATTGATTTAGCAAGCAGGCCACACAGTTGGCAGTCCAATCTCCAGCTTCTCCTGAAACATGTTAAAAGAGGAATGAGCAACACAGTGCTCAGTGAGGGAGGGGGTACAGTTAACCGGGTTTTTTTTTGAAAACCTTTCGTGCAATGTAGATAATTCAGCAAATCTAATGACATAAACTGCCACGCCCCAACTCGACCCCTCCTACAATCAGTCAGGACGCAACGGAATTTCGACAGTATAACGACAATAATTAGGACACAGAGGCTCTAAACTAACCTCTTCGCAACTCATACAACCAACTCCACAAACAATTCAATAATTAAACAACACAACCACAATATACATTAAACATTCTTTTACCATTGCATCCATAAGTTATACGCCTCCGTTCCAACATCATACATTTACTATATAACATACATTTCCCAAAATAGATTATAACCAATCTAGCAACCTAATCATATTCCAAAACAAGACTACTAAACTAGCAACATTTAAACCATTATCTTTACAACATCTTATACATCTTAAACTACTAATTAAATACAAACCAATTAGTTTTAATATACAAGATAACAAAAGAGTACAATATCAGATATCAAGGACAAGACTCTGGCACATAGGACTTGTCCACATATGGCACATTCTCAGCTTCCTGAGGCACGTACCCATAATCTTGTTCAATATCACTTGTATGCATGCAATAATTGAGAGTGAGCTTATATAAAACAAGCCCAGTAAGGATTTGACAGATCTCTTAACAGTATTTACTATACTCCTTGAAAATCATCATTTGAGTAGTAAACACATAATAATCATCAATAACAATATAAGCACATTAGTAATAATGACCAATCAATAAAGGATACTCTAGTTGGTGTAGCTCTAAATGCCATCACGATTTCAACCAATCTTCTTATAACGCCCCATTACTCATGCACCCGAGGTACCTCACTAGCCCCTCCCTCCATGGCACCTCCGCCCATGCGAGCTGGGGGTAGCCTATGATAGTCATGTCATTATCAACCCGACAGTCCAATGCTGCACGAGAGGTGGCACACACATATAAAGACTCATGACAATAATAATAATCATTCATATCTTAGGAGGACAACATATCAAGTAGACTATCTCCCAGCTCATCAATAATCAATTATCATAGGAGGACAAAAAAGTAGGTTGCCTATCTCCCGAGTCATCAACAATCAATCAATAATCATCATTTCAACAACATAACAACAACTAGTCAAAAAAGCAACAAACAACTAAGTTAGATGACAAAGTAGGCCACCCAACTTAACATGCATTAAACACACAACCAAGCCCTAGTCTAACCATCAACAACTCACAATTTAATCACTCAAACACCACCCAAACAACCAAAGGCATATTTCAATATTTTAAAGAAAGACAACCCAAACTTCTAAAAGTCATAACTTACATTCTACTAATCCAATCACCTCCAAACTAGTTTCTATTACTCACCCACTCAAGCAACTACATTAACCCCCTCGGAAACCAACCATAATCCATCCAAATCAAGCCCAACAACCATAAATCCTCAATGCACCATGGCTGAAATTTTCAGACTTTCACACCGACATCACAATCAAAATTTTGCATTACAACATTACTACCACGTATTCAACAAACTTTTAGAAACTAACAACAAGCAATTCCAACAACCACAACAACATTTATTCAACAAATAGCTAAATTCTCAATTTTAATACCCGAAAAATAGAATTACATACTACAATAGTTCAAAAAAGCTATAAACCTATATAATCAATCCTTAGCATTACTGAGCAATAATATAACATCAATTTAACATTTCGATGGCTAAAAATTCGATTACATGAATTAACATAAAAATGACATTTTGAGATCTAGAATTTTTCTCTCACCTTTGATCCGAAACAAGCCTATGAATGCGTGCAATGTGTGCCCAACAAGTGAAATCCAACTCGGTTTGAAAATCTTCGGACAAATACCATGTTTTCTACCCAAAATTCTTTTTGAAAAATCTTGAACAAAACTCTCTTTTTCTCTCTTATGGCTCACGGCAATGTGTGTACAATTTTAGGTGTTTTGTGTTGTTTTAGTAGGTGTAGATACATATATATAGGCTAAGTCAACAAAATTAAAAAGTCAAAGTTGGTATTTAGTCTTTTAATTTAGTATTTTTAGTATTTTAATTCTATTTTCTTAGACTATTTTTGCTCAAAACAATTATGCAACACTTAGACTATTTTAAGTAGCTTATTTTTAGGTGACCAGAAGTTTTACATTCAAACATTTTCACCCGATTCGGTTTAAAACTCGATTTTTGCAAAAGAATGTGTAAAAACCCTTTTAAATTCCTAAGCCGATTTGATATCCATTTTAATCAAACACATCTCTTAATATCATGTTTGAACCCGATTTGGTTTAAAACTCGATTTTTGCAAAAGAAGGTGTAAAAACCCTTTTAAATTTCTAAGCCAATTTGAAATCCGTTTTAATCAAACACATGTCCCTTAATATTCGAGGACTAGGTTTTAAGATACCTAAAACACCTACGTAAAAATTTTAGCAGACGTGTGTTCAAAATACTATTCATAAAAATCATCGATAAAATTTCTGATTCCGTTTTTGATGAAATTTTCATGATTGCACACTTAGCAGGTAATAGGAATATAAATCACAGATTTAGCACATTCTAACTCATATAACACATAAACAAGTCAAATCACGCAATTCGAGGTAAAGATGAAAATAAGAGGTCTCACATTTTTCCCCTCTTAAAGAAATTTTATCTTCGAAATTCTTACTTGCTGTACGGAAAAGATTTGGAAACTGCTGCTGCATCTGATCTCGCTTATCCCAAGTAGCTTCCTCAATTCCGTGATGCTTCCACAACACTTTAACCATCAGAATCTTCTTCAACCTTAATTCCCGTTCCATCTGATTAAGAATACGAATTGGCCGTTCATCATAAGTCAGATTCTCACAAAGCTGTAACGGCTTTGGCTCTAGAACATGAGAAGGATTCGGATTATACTTCCGAAAATTAGACACGTGAAAGACATCATGGACATTAGAGAAATACTCCGGTAAAGCCAACCGATATGTTAACTTGCCAACTCTGCCGGTAATCTCAAACGGCCCTGCAGACCTCTAACTCAGCTTACCACCTTTGCCATAACTAGCAAACCCCTTTCGAGGAGACAATTTCAAGAAAACTCGGTCCCCGACTGCAAACTCCAAATCCCGACGACGCTTATCAGCATAACTCTTGAATCTACTCTACGCTGTAAGCATTCTCTGCCTGATAAACTAAACATTCACAATCTTCTCTAGAAGCTCTGGCATGATAGTCGAATCAATAGTCTTCATCTTCCCTACTTCATCCCAATAGAAAGGTGAAAGGCACTTACGGCCGTAGAGAGCTGTAAAATGTGCCATCCCAATAGTAGCTTGATAACTATTGTTATAGGCAAACTCGGCACGTGGTAGATGTTTCTCCCAGTTCTTCCCGTAGTACAGAAAACAAGCCCTGAGCATATCCTCCAGAATCTGAATAGTCCTCTCAGATTGACCGTCAGTCTGTGGATGATACGCTATGCTGAAGTTTAACTAAGTACCCAAAGTCTCCTGAAGTTTCTCCCACAAACGAGAAGTAAACTGAGGATCTTGATCTGAGACAATACTAGATAGAATCCTGTGAAGTTTAACAATCTGATCCACATAAAGATCCGCTAACTTTGCAACCTCATCTCCCAACCTCATCGGAATAAAATGAGCTGTTTTCGTCAAACGGTCTACAACAACCCAAACTACGACGTTACCTCTTGGTGTTCTAGGCAAACAAGAGACGAAGTCCATCGTAATATGCTCCTATTTCCACTCTGGTATAACTAACGGCTGAAGTAACCTTGCAGGTCATTGAAGCTCGGCTTTCACTCTCTGACAAGTCAAACATCTGGACACACACTGAGCAACCTCCCTCTTCATGTTATTCCACTAATAATGTTGCTTCAAATCCCGATACATCTTGTTTCCACCAGGATGAATGGTGTACTTAGAATTATGAGCCTCCTCCATAATACCTCTCCTTAAACTCGGTTCGTCGGGAACACAAACCTTGTTCCAAAACCGAAGAATACTATCTTCATGTAATTTGAAGTCAGACTGATCATCTGTGATCTGATTCTTGATCTTCTGAAGTTTTGAATCAAGTTGTTGGGCGTCTCTGATCTGAGACAACAATAAAGGTTGAATACGGATATGTGAACACATTACCCTAACCTAAGTCAATTCCGATCTCTAATAACTGAATTCCTCAAGAACCTCTCACTTTTTGACAGCCAAACAAGAAATACTCGCCTTACGGCTAAGAGCATCTACTACAATATTTGTCTTTCTAGGCAGATAACTGATAGAACAATTATATTCTCCGAGAAGTTCCATCCACCTCCATTGACGCATATTCAACTCCTTCTGTGATAACAAATATTTCAGACTCTTATGATCAGTGAAAATCTCGAACTTACTGCCCCACAGATAATAACGCCACTTTTTCAGTGCGAAAACCACGACTACCAACTCAAGATCATAAGTCGGACAATTCACCTCATACGGTTTCAACTTTCTAGAAGCATAGGCAATAACCTGACCATTCTGCATAAGTACACAACCCAAGCCCTCATTGGATGCATCACTGTAGATAATCATATTATCGGTCCCTTCTGGTAGAACAAGTACTGGAGCGGTAGTCAATCTCTTTTTCAACTCCTGAAACCCCCTTTCACATTTCTTATCCCAAGTAAAACTTGTCCGTTTATGAGTTAACTTAGAAAGTGGCCCTGCAATCTTAGAAAAGTTCTTGACAAACCTATGGTAATAACCTACCAAGCCAAGGAAGCTACGAACCTTCGAAATATTCTCCGGCCTTTTCCAAGACGCCACCACTTCAATCTTAGTGGGATCTACTGAAATACCGCACTGTGTAATCACATGGCCAAGAAAAGATATCCGTTGCAGCCAAAATTCACATTTGCTGAACTTCGTAAACAACTGATGCTCCTGCAGTTTCTGTAAGACAAGCCGTAGATGTTGCTCGTGCTCCGATTCAGACTTAGAATAAACCAAGATATCATCAATAAAGATTACCACGAACTGGTCCAAGTATGGCTGAAAAACCCGATGCATAAGGTCCATGAATGCCGCCGGTGCATTAGTCAGTCCAAAGGGCATAACTACAAATTCATAATGCCTGTACCGAGTCCTGAAAGCAGACTTTGAAACATCCTCCGAATGAATCTGAAGCTGATAATACCCCTGCCCCAAGTCAAACTTAGAGTAGACTTTGGCTCCCTGAAGTTGATCAAACAACTCATCAATCAGTGGTAAAGGATACTTGCTCTTGATGGTCATCTGATTCAAACCACGATAGTCGATACATAATCTCAAGGTACCATCCTTCTTCTTCATAAATAAAACAGGAGTTCCCCATGGTGAAGAACTCTGCTGAATGAAACCCTTCTCCAATAACTCCTGCAACTGAGTTTTCAACTCTTTAAGCTCAGTTGATGCCATCCGGTATGTTGATTTAGAAATAGGTTGAGTACCGGGAATCAGATTAATCACAAACTCAACATCTCTCTCTGGTGGCAATCCTGGCAACTCATCGGGAAATACATTGGGATATTCCCGAATAATAGGAACTTCCTCCAGCTTCAGCTTATCAGATAGCTTGTTGATCAAATAAGCTAGATAACCCGAACACCCCTTACTCACCAGTTTAACAGCTTTAGTTGATGAGATAATAAAACTCGTCTTAGCATCCCGGTTCTTCGCTACCTCAACCACTGGCTGATTTGGCAAACGAAACTGTACTATCTTTGTTCTACAGTTTAGCTGAGCATCATACTTTGAAAGCCAGTCCATACCTAAGAAAACATCATACCCCTAGATAGGAAATAAAATAAGGTCCTCAGGAAAATCCTGACCCTTAACATGTATTTTACAATATTTACATACAAAGCCAGTCACATACTTATCAGTTAAAGAAGTACTAATCTCAACTACAATAGGCAGTCTTTTAGGTAGCATGTTAACACGTTACATACAAGTAGGCATAATGAAAGAATGCATAGCACCAGAATCAATCGACACTTTAACAAGTTGATCAAGTATAAGGAAGTGACCTTCCACAACTGCCGTATCCTCAGGTACCACCTCCAAATTGATTGCGTAGGCCCGAGCCTGAACCAGCTACTGCTGAGGTGCACTACCGGTAGGTCGACCCTGATAACCTTGGGTCGCTGCCCGACCCTCAGTCCTCTGAAATCTAGGGCAATCCCTTGCCCTATGCTGATTGCTGCCGCAACCTAAACACATTCCTGCCTTCGCCCTGCAGTCGGCCTCCACATGGCCCTGACTCTTGCAGTAAGTACATTGTGGTAACGAAGTACTAACACTGCCCCTCGAAGACCCAGAAGCTGAATAAGTGGCTGTGCCAGTCTGCTGCTGGGGTCTCGCAACACTAGGCTTATATTGACCCTGAGACTGGGCCGGCCTGTACTGTGACTGAGCCTGGTAGGACCCCTGCTGAAACTAATGCCTATAGAAACCCTGCTGACCCTACGGTTTAAAAGAACTTGCTGAACTGGCGGCCTGTACACTACCTGGTGTACTGGAGGCCTATACAAACCCTGCGGTTGCAATAGCCTCTTACTAGGCTGACTAGGTCCAATCTGCTCCTTTTTCCTCTTCTCTAGCCTGGATGTCGCCTCAAAAGCCTTAGAAAGCACATCATACTGATTTAGGGCCATTGTATCCTGAATCTCCGACCTCAAACCCAACTTAAACCTCCGAGTCTTGCGCTCCTCATCTACTACAAACTCTGATGCATACCGGGACAATCTAGTAAAAGTGGCCTCATACTGAGCCACAGAAGCATCACCCTGAACCAAAGACATGAATTCCGCCTCTCTCCGTTCCCGTGCAATCCTCGGTACGTACTTCGCCCGAAACATTCTAAGAAAGGTATTCCAAACATAAAGAGTACCTCTAGTCTCCCAACTGACTCTTACTGTGTGCCACCATTCCTCTGTCTCATCATCAAACAGATAAACTGCATAACTAACTTTCATCTCATTCGTGTAGTCCAGAGGGTCAAATATTTTCTCAACCTTATTAATCCAAGCTTCCGTCTTCCTATCATCTGGTTCTCCCTGAAATCTCGGCAGATAATAACCCAAGAATTCCTTCAACGTACCACGCCCGTGGTAACCACCCTGAACGTTCAACAATTGAGTATGTCATGCCTGTGCCTGGGCCGCCTGCCTTGTTAATAACTGTGACTGCCCTGCCATAATCTCCGTCATCCTATCCATGGCAGCAACTATACGGTCTTCACCCTGATCTCGGCCCGGTGCCGTGTTACCCGGTGCCTCGTCAACTGTCTCGGCCCTACCTCTGGTTCTTGGTCGACCAGTCATTCTACTAATCAAAGAGTTAGCACATAGACATGCTATAGACAATTATTAGCGCATAAGCAACAAACTCACATAAAGCACATAAATCACCTAAGTATCAATCACATAAATAAATTGATCACATAATCACATAGTCACTAAATCACGTAATCATTTAATCACTTAATCATATTAACACATATTTCATTTTTCTTTCACTTCATACATACTTTCATGCTAAGACCATTACCCACATTCCGAGAATACCATGGCTGACAACTAAACATGCGCTCAAATACCACTTAATGTCACGCCCCAACTCGACCCCTCCTACAATCAGTCAGGACGCAACAGAATTTCGGCAGTATAACGACAGTAATTAGGGTGCCGAGGCTCTAAATCAACCTCTTCGCAACTCATACAGCCAACTCCACAAACAATTCAACAATTAAACAACACAACCACAATATACATTAAACATTCTTTTACCATTGCATCCATAAGTTATACGCCTCATTTCCAACATCATACATTTACTATATAACATACATTTCCCAAAATAGATTATAACCAATCTAGCAAGCTAATCATATTCCAAAACAAGACTACTAAACTAGCAACATTTAATCCATTATCTTTACAACATCTTATACATCATAAAGTTCAAAGTAAATACAAACCAACTAGTTTTAATATACAAGATAACAAAAGAGTACAACATCAGATGTCAAGGAAAAGACTCTGGTACATAGGACTCGTCCACATATGGCACACTCTCAACTTACTGAGGCACGTACCCGTAATCTTGTTCAATATCACCTGTATGCATGCAATAATGGAGAGTGAGCTTATATAAAACAAGCCGAGTGAGGATTCAATAGATCTTTTAACAGTATTTACTATACTCTTTGAAAATCATCCTTTGAGCAGTAAACACATAATAATCATCAATAACAATATAAGCACATTAGTAATAATGACCAATCAAAAAAGGATACTCTAGTTGGTGTAGCTCCAAACGCCATCACGATCTCAACCATTCTTCTTATAACTCCCCATTACTCACGCACCCGAGGTACCTCACTAGCCTCTCCCTCAATGGCACCTCCGCCCATGCGAGCTGGGGGTAGCCTATGATAGTCATGCCGTTAATAACCCGATAGCCCAACGCTGCCCGAGAGGTGGCACACACATATCAAGACTCATGACAACAATAATAATCATTCATATCTCAGGAGGACAACATGTCAAGTTGACTATCTCCCGGCTCATCAATAATCAATTATCACAGGAGGACAACAAAGTAGGTTGCCTATCTCCTGGTTCATCAATAATCAATCAATAATCATCATTTCAACAACATAACAAAAACTAGTCAAATAAGCAACAAACAACTAAGTTAGATGACAAAGTACGACACCCAACTTAACATGCATTAAACACACAACCAAACCCTAGTCTAACCATCAACAACTCACAATTCAATCACTCAAACACCACCCAAACAACCAAAGACATATTTCAATATTTTAAAGAAAGACAACCCAAACTTCTAAAAGTCATAACTTACATTCTACTAATCCAACACCTCCAAACCAGTTTCTATTACTCACCCACTCAAGCAACTACATTAACCCCCTCGGAAACCAACCATAATCCATCCAAATCAAGCCCAACAACCCTAAATCCTCAATGTACCATGGAAGAAATTTTTGGACTTTCACACCGACATCACAATCAAAATTTCGGCATCACAACATTACTACCACGTATTTAACGAACTTTTAGAAACTAATAGGAAGCAATTCCAACAACCACAACAACATTTATTCAACAAATAGCCAAATTCTCAATTTTAATACCCAAAAAATAGAATTACATACTACAACTGTTCAAAACAGCTATAAACCCATATAATCAATCCTTAGCATCTACTGAGCAATAATATAACATCAATTTAACATTCCAACGGCTAAAAATTTGATTATATGAATTAACATAAAAATGACATTTTGAGATCTAAAATTTTTCTCTCACCTTTGATCCGAAACAAGCTTATGAATGTGTGCAATGTGTGCCCAACAAGTGAAATCCTACTCGGTTTGAAAGGCTTTGGAAAAAAACCAAGTTTTCTACGCAAAATTCGCTTTGAAAAACCTTGAACAAAACTCTTTTTTTCTCTCCTATGGCTCACGGCAATGTGTGTGAAATTTTTGGTGTTTGTTTTTTGTTTTAATAGGTGTTGATGCATATATATAGGCTAAGTCAACAAAATTAAAAAGTCAAAGTTGGTATTTAGTCTTTTAATTTAGTATTTTTAGTCTTTTAATTCTATTTTCTTAGACTATTGCTCAAAACAATTATGCAACACTTAGACTATTTTAACTAGATTATTTTTAGGTGACAAGAAATTTTACATTCAAACATTTTTACCCGATTCGGTTTAAAACTCGATTTTTGCAAAAGAAGGTGTAAAAACCCTTTTAAATTCCTAAGCCGATTTGAAATCCGTTTTAATCAAACACAGGTCTATTAATATCCGAGGACTAGGTTTTAAGACACCTAAAACACCTGCATAAAAATTTTAGCAAACGTGTGTTCAAAATACTATTCACAAAAATCGTCGATAAAATTTCTAATTTCGTTTTTGATGAAATTTTCATGAATGCTCACTTAGCAGGTAATAGGAATATAAATCACAGATTTAGCACATTCTAACTCATATAACACATAAACATGTCAAATCACGCAATTCAAGGTAAATATGAAAATATGGGGTCTCACATTCTTCCCCCCTTAAAGAAATTTCATCCTCAAAATTCTTATTTGCTGTACGGAAAAGATTTGGATACTGCTGCTGCATCTGATCTCCCCTCTCCCAAGTAGCTTCCTCAATTCCGTGATGCTTCCACAAAACTTTAACCATCGGAATCTTCTTCAACCTCAATTCCTGTTCCATCTGATCTAGAATACAAATCGACCGCTCATCATAAGTTAGATTCTCACAAAGCTGTAACGACTCTGGATCTAGAACATGAGAAGGATCCAATTTATACTTCTGCAAATTAGACACGTGAAAGAGATTATGGACATTAGAGAAATGTTCCGGTAAAGCCAACCGATATACTAACTTGCCAACTCTGCCGGTAATCTCAAACGGCCCTACAAACCTCGGACTCAGCTTACCACCTTTTCCATAACGAGCAAACCCCTTTTGAGAAGACAATTTCAAGAAAACTCGGTCCCCGACTGCAAACTTCAAATCCCAACGACGCTTATCAGCATAACTCTTGAATCTACTATGCGCTGTAAGCATTCTCTACCTGATCAACTGAACATTCTTAATCTTCTCTAGAAGCTCTAGCATGATAGTTGGATCAATAGTCTTCATCTTCCCTACTCCATCCTAATACAAAGGTGAACGGCACTTACGGCCGTAGAGAGCTGTAAAAGGTGCCATCCTAATAGTAGCTTGACAACTATTGTTATAGGCAAACTCGGCAAGTGGTAGATGTTTGTCACACCCCAACTCGACCCCACCTACAATCAGTCAGGACGGAACAGAATTTCGGCAGTATAACGACAGTAATTAAGATACCGAGGCTCTAAACCAACCTCTCAGAACATCATACAATCAAACTCATCAACCAAACAACCATCAATTCCTCAATACCATTAACAACATACAACATAACCATATTATACAATAATCATCCTTAGTTATACGCCTCCATTCCAACATAACCTTAACTTTAACATACATATCAAAATAGATTATAAACCAACTTAGCAACCTAGATCATAACAAAAGAAAGACTACTAAGTTAGCATCATTTAGTTCATTATCTTTACTACAACTTATACATCATAAACTACAAGGAAAATAAAGAACAACTAGTTTAACATACATGATAATATAGTATACAATATCTCAAGCATCAAGGACAAGACTCTGGCATATAGGACTCATCCACATACGGCACATTATTCCCTTCTGGAGGCACGTACCCGTAATCTTTCTCAATAACACTTGTATGCATGCAATAATAGAGAGTGAGCTTATATAAACAAGCTCAGTGAGGATCCGATAGATCTCTAATAGTATTTATTATACTCCTTGGAATTGATCCTTTGAGCAGTAAACACACAATAAAACATCAATAACAATATAAACACATAACTATAATGACCAATCAATAAAGGATACTCTAGTTGGTGTAGTTCCAAACGCCATCATGATCTCAACCATTCTTCTTGTAACTCCCCATTACTCACGCACCCGAGGTACCTCACTAGTCCCTCCCTCCATGACACCTCCGTCATGTGAGCTGGGGGTAGTCTCTGGTAGTCATGCCGTTATCAACCCGACAACCCAATGCTGCCCGAGAGGTGGCACACACATACCAAAACTCAGCAATAATAATAAACATCATTCACAGGAGGACAATCTAGCAAAATTTTTTATCTCCCGGTTCATCAATCATCAATCAATAATCATCAATCATCATCAATTATCATCAATTGCCATCAATATAACATCAAGTAATCAATTAAACAACAAACAACTAAGTTAGATGACAAAGTAGGCCATCCAACTTAACATGCATTAAACACGTAATCTAATCCTAGTCTAACCATCAATAACTCACAATTCAATCACTCAAACACCACCCAATCATCTAAAGGCTCAATTCAGCAATTTAAAGAAAGACAACCTAAACTTCAAATAATCATATCTTACATTCTACAAATCCAAACCACTCCAAATCAGTTTCTAACACTCACCCATTCAATCAACTACATTAGCCCTCTCGGAAACCAACCAAGACACATCAAAATCAAGCCCAACAACCCTAAAACCTCAATGCACCTAGGCTGAAATTTCTGGATTTTCACCCAAACATCGCAATCAAAAATTCGGCATTATAACGGCGTTACCACATAATTAACAAAATTTTAGAAATCGACGGCAATCGATTCCAACCACAACAACTCAAGATATTCATCAAATGGCCAATCTATCAACTGTAAATACCCGAAAATAAATAATTTCGTTACAATGGTTCAAATCTCATAGTAATACACATAAATGATACTTAGCATGCACTGAGCAATAATATAACTTCAAATTAACATTCTAACAGTTCAAAATGCAATTATGAGCAAAAACATAAAATATGACTTTTGAGATCTAGAACTTTTCTCTCACCTTTGATGTGTTTTGAAGCTACAAAGATGATCAATGGATGCTCAAGAGGTGGAATCAAGCCTTGGTTGAAGGAAATTGGCCTTGAATTACAACTTTTAATGAAAATTTACTTTGAACAAATGTTGAAAATGCTCTCAAGAAAAACTATGGAGTTTCGGCCACTTGTGTGTGCTTTGAGTGTGTTTTGTGTTGTTTTAGTAGGTGTTGATGATATATTAGCTAAGGTCAACAAATTAAAAATAGTCAAAGTTGATTTTATTAGTCTTTTAATTCTATTTTCTAGTCTTTTAATTCATTTAATGACTATTTCTTGCTCAACTATTAATTTAACACTTAAACTAATTCTAGACATTATATTTTAGGTGACAAAGAGTGTTACTTTAAAACAGTTTCACCCGAATCGGCTTAAAACTCGTTTTCTTGCAAAAGAAAGTGTAAAAATCTTTAAAATTTCAAAACTGATTCCAAATCCGTTTTAATCAAACACGGGTCTATTAATACCCGAGGACTAGGTTTTAAAATGTTTAAAACACCTCTGTAAAAATTTTAGCGGACAGGTGTTCAAAAATACTATTTACCAAAACCGACAATAAAATTTCTTATTCCGTTTTTGATGAAAATTTCATGAATGCACACTTAGCATGTATTAGGAGTATTAATCACTTATTTAGCACATTCTAAGTCATATAGCACATAAACAGGTCAATTCACGCAAAACGAGGTAAAGCACGCAAATTGGGATAAAGCAAAATATGGGGTCTCACAATATTTCTCCCAGTTCTTCCTGAAGTCTAGAAAGCATGCCTTGAGCATATCCTCCAGAATCTGAATAGTCCTCTCAGACTGACCATCGGTCTGTGGATGATACGCTGTGCTGAAGTTTTTCCTACAAACGAGAAGCAAACCGAGGATCTCGATCTAAGACAATACTAGATGGAATCCCCTCAAGTTTAACAATCTGATCCACATAAAGATCCGCCAACTTTGCAACCTCATCTCCCAACCTCATCGGAATAAAATGAGTTCTCTTCGTCAAACGGTCTACAACAACCCAATCTACGTTGTTACCTCTCGGTGTTCAAGGCAAACTAGAGACGAAGTCCATCGTAATATGCTCCCATTTCCACTCTGGTATAGCTAACGACTGAAGTAACCCTGCAGGTTGTTGATGTTCGGCTTTCACTCTCTGACAAGTAAAATATTTGGACACAAACTGAGCAACCTCCATCTTCATGTTATTCCACCAATAATGTTGCTTTAAATCCCGATACATCTTGTTTCCACCGGGATGAATGGTGTACTTAGAATTATGAGCCTATTCCAGAATACCTCTCCTCAAACCCGGTTCATCGGGAACACAAACCCTGTTCCGAAACTGAAGAATACTATCTTCATGTAATTTGAAGTCAGACAGATCATCCGTGATCTAATCCTTGATCTTCTGAAGTTTTGAATCAAGATGTTGGGCTTCTCTAATCTGAGACAGCAATAAAGGTTTAATACGGAGATGTGAACACATTATCCCAACCTAAGTCAATTCCGGTCTCTAATAACTGAATTCCTCAAGAACCTTCTACTTTTTGACAGCCAAACAAGAAATACTCGTTTTACAGCTAAGAGCATCTACTACAACATTTGCCTTCCCAAGCAGATAACATATAGAACAATTATAATCTCCGAGAAGTTCCATCCACCTCCGTTGACGCATATTCAACTCCTTCTATAAGAACAAATACTTCAGACTCTTATGATCAGTGAAAATCTCGAACTTACTATCCCATAGATAATAACGCCACTTTTTTAGTGCGAAAACCACGACTGCCAACTCAAGATCATGAGTTGGATAATTTACCTCATACGGTTTCAACTTTCTAGAAGCATAGGCAATAACCCGACCATTCTGCATAAGTACACAACCCAAGCCCTCCTTGGATGCATCACTGTAGATAACCATATTATCGGTCCTCTCTGGTAGAGCAAGTACTGGAGCGGTAGTCAATCTCTTTTTCAACTCCTGAAACCCCCTTTCACATTTTTCATCCTAAGTAAAACTGGCCCGTTTCTGAGTTAACTTAGAAAGTAGCCCTATAATCTTAGAAAAGTCCTTGACAAACCTACGGTAATAACCCGCCAAGCCAAGGATGCTACGAACCTCTGAAACATTCTCTGGCCTTTTCCAAGACACCACCACTTCAATCATAGTGGGATCTACTGAAATACCGCTCTGTGTAATCACATGGCCAAGAAAAGACATCCGTTGCAGCCAAAATTCACATTTGCTGAACTTCGCAAACAACTGATGCTCCTGCAGTTTCTGTAAGACAAGCCGTAGATGTTGCTCGTGCTCCGATTCAGACTTAGAATAAACCAAGATATCATCAATAAAAATTACCACGAACTGGTCCAAGTACGGCTGAAAAACCCGATGCATGAGGTCCATGAATGTCACCGGTGCATTAGTCAGTCCAAAGGGCATAACTACAAATTCATAATGCCCGTACTGAGTCCTAAAAGTAGACTTTGGAACATCCTCCGAATGAATTCGAAGCTGATAATACCTTTGCCTCAAGTCAAACTTAGAGTAGACTTTGGCTCCCGGAAGTTGATCAAACAACTAATCAATCAGTGGTAAATGATACTTGTTCTTGATGGTCACCTGATTCAAACCACGATACTCGATACATAATCTCAAGGTACCATCCTTCTTCTTCACAAATAAAACAAGTGCTCCCTATGGTAAAGAACTTTGCTGAATGAAACCCTTCTCTAATAACTCCTGCAACTGTGTTTTCAACTCCTTAAGCTCAGCTAGTACTATCCGGTACGCTGATTTGGAAATAGGTTGATTACCGGGAATCAGATTAATCACAAACTTAACATCTCTCTCTGGCGGCAATCCTGGCAATTTCTCGGGAAATACATTGGGATATTCCCGAATAATAGGAACTTCCTCCAGCTTCAGCTTATCAGATGGCTTGTTGATCAAATAAGCTAGATAACTCGAACAACCCTTACTCACCAGCTTAACAGCTTTAATTGATGAGATAATAAAACTCACCTTAGCATCCCGGTTCCCCACTACCTCAACCACTGGCTGATCTGGCAAACGAAATCGTACTACCTTTGTTCTACAGTTTAGTTGAGCATCATACTTAGAAAGCCAGTCCATACCCAAGATAACATCATACCCCCGGATAGGAAATAAAATAAGGTCCGAAGGAAAATCCTGACCCTTAACATGTATTTTACAGTCTTAACATACTAAGCTAGTCACATACTTATCAGTCAAAGAAGTACTAATCTCAACTACATAAGGCAGTCTTTCAGGTTGCATGTTAACACATTGCACACAAGTAGGCGTAATGAAAGAATGCGTAGCACCAGAATCAATCAACACTTTAACAAGTTGATCAAGTATAAGGAAGTTACCTTCTACAACTACTGTATCCTCAGGTGCCTTCTCCAAATTGACTGCGTAGGCCTGAGCCTGAACCCACTGCTGTTGAGGTGCACCACCTGTAGGTCGGCCTTGATAACCCTAGGTCGCTGCCCGACCCTCAGTCCTCTGAAATCTAGGGCAATCCCTCGCCTTATGCTGATTACTGCTGCAACCCAAATGCCTTCCTGCCTTCACCCTGCAGTTGGCCTCCACATGGCCCTGACGCTTGCAGTAAGTACACTGCGGTGACGAAGCACTAACACTGCCCCTCGAAGACCCAGAAGCTGAATAAGAGGCTGTGCCAGCCTGCTGCTAGGGTCTCGCAACACTAGGCTTATATTGACCCTGAGACTGGGCCGGCCTGTACTATGACTGAGCCTGGTAAGACCCCTGCTGAAACTGAGGCCTATAGAAACCCTGCTGACCCTGCGGTCTAAAAGAGCTCTGCTGTATTGGTGGCCTATACCCAACCTGCTACACTAGAGGCCTATACACTCCCTGCGGCTGGAATGGCCTTTTACTAGGTTGACTAAGTCCAATCTGCTCCCCTTTCCTCTTCTCTAGCGTGGATGCCGCCTCAAAAGCCTCAGAAAGCACATCATACTGATTCAGGTCCATTGTATCCTGAATCTCCGACCTCAAACCCAATATAAACCTCCGAGTCTTGCGCTCCTCTTTCGTTACAAACTCTGGTGCATACCAGTACAGTCTAGTAAAAGTGGCCTCATACTGAGCCACAGAAACATCACCCTGAACCAAAGACAGGAACTCCGCCTCTCTCCGTTCCCGTGCAATCCTCGGTACGTACTTTGCCTGAAACACTCTAAGAAAGGTATTCGAAACATAAGAAGTACCTCTAGCCTCCCAACCGACTCTCACTGTACGCCACCATTCCTCTACCTCATCATCAAACAGATAAACTGCATAACTAACTTTCCTCTTATCCGTGTAGTCCAGAGGGTCAAATATTTTCTCAACCTTATTAATCCAAGCTTCCGCCTTCCTAACATCTGGCTCTCCCTGAAATCTCAGCGGATAATAACCCAAGAATTTCTTCAACATACCATGCCCGTGGTAACTACCCTGAACGTTCAACAACTGAGTTTGTAATGCCTGTGCCTGGGCCGCCTGCCCTGCTAATAACTGTGACTGCCCTGCGATAATCTCCGTCATCCTATCCATGGCAGCCGCTATACGGTCATCACCCTAATCTCAGCTCGATGCCGTGTTACCCGATGCCTCGTCAACTGTCTCGGGCCTACCTCTGGTTCTTGGTCGACCAGCCATTCTACTACTCAAAGAGTTAGCACATGTTATAGCTCATAGACAGACTATAGACAATTATTAGCACATAAGCAACAAACTCACATAAAACACATAAATCACTTAAGTATCAATCACATAAGCAAATTGATCACATAGTCACATAGTCACTAACTAACGTAATCATTTAATCATTTAATCATATTAACACATATTTCACTTTTCTTTTCACAGCATACATACTTTCATGCTAAGACCATTACCCACATTCCGAGAATACCCCGGCTGACAACTAAACATGCGCTCTGATACCACTTAATGTTACGCCCCAACTCGACCCCTCCTATAATCAGTCAGGACGCAATAGAATTTCGGCAGTATAACGACAGTAATTAGGACACTGAGGCTCTAAACCAACCTCTTCGCAACTCATACAACCAACTCCACAAACAATTCAACAATTAAAAAAACACAACCCCAATATACATTAAACATTCTTTTACTATTGCATCCATAAGTTATACGCATCTGTTCCAATATCATACATTTACTATATATCATACATTTCCCAAAATAGATTATAACCAATCTAGCAACCTAATCATATTCCAAACAAGACTACTAAACTAGCAACATTTAATCCATTATCTTTACAACATCTTATACATTATAAACTTCAAAGTAAATACAAACCAACTAATTTTAATATACAAGATAACAAAAGAGTACAACATCAGATATCAATGACAAGACTCTGGCACATAGGACTCATCCACATATGGCACACTCTTAGCTTCCTGAGGCACGTACCCGTCATCTTGTTCAATATCACATGTATGCATACAATAATTGAAAGTGAGCTTATATAAAACAAGCCCAGTGAGGATTCAACAGATCTCTTAACAGTATTTACTATACTCATTGAAAATCATCCTTTGAGCAGTAAACACATAATAATCATCAATAACAATATAAGCACATTAGTAATAATGACCAATCAATAAAGGATACTCTAGTTGGTGTAGCTCCAAATACTATCACGATCTCAACCATTCTTCTTATAACACCCCATTACTCACGCACCCGAGGTACCTCACTAGCCTCTCCCTCCATGGCACCTCCACCCATGCGAGCTGGGGGTAGCCTATGATTGTCATGTCGTTATCAACCCGACAGCCTAACGCTGCCCGAGAGGTGGCACACACATATCAAGACTCATGACAATAATAATAATCACTCATATCTCAGGAGGACAACATATCAAGTTGACTATCTCCCAGCTCATCAATAATCAATTATCACAGGAGGACAAAAAAGTAGGTTGCCTATCTCCCGGCTCATCAATAATCAATCAATAATCATCATTTTAACAACATAACAACAACTAGTCAAATAAGCAACAAACAACTAAGTTAGAGACAAAGTAGGCCACCCAACTTAACATGCATTAAACACACAACTAAACCCTAGTCTAACCATCAACAACTCACAATTCAATCACGCAAACACCACCCAAACAACCAAAAGCATATTTTAATATTTTAAAGAAAGACAACCCAAACTTCTAAAAGTCATAACTTACATTCTACTAATCCAATCACCTCCAAACCAGTTTCTATTACTCACCCACTCAAGCCACTACGTTAACTCCCTCGAAAACCAACCATAATCCATCCAAATCAAGCCTAACAACCCTAAAACCTCAATGCACCATGGCTGAAATTTCCGGACTTTCACACCGACATCACAATCAAAATTTTGGCATTACAACATTACTACCACGTATTTAACAAAATTTTAGAAACTAACAACAAGCAATTCCAACAACCACAACAACATTTATTCAACAAATAGCCAAATTCTCAATTTTAATACCCGAAAAATAGAATTGTATACTACAACAGTTCAAAATTGCTATAAACCCATATAACAAATCCTTAGCATCTACTGAGCAATAATATAACATCAATTTAACATTTCAACAACTAAAAATTCGATTATATGAATTAACATAAAAAATGACATTTTGAGATTTAAAAATTTTCTCTCACCTTTGATCCAAAAGAAGCCTATGAATGCGTGCAATGCGTGCCCAACAAGTGAAATCCAACTTGGTTTGAAAAGCGTCGGACAAAAACAAAGTTTTTTACGCAAAATTCACTTTGAAAAACCTTGAACAAAACTCTCTTTTTCTCTCCTATGGCTCACGGCAATGTGTGTGCAATTTTAGGTGTTTTGTGTTATTTTAGTAGGTGTTGATGCATATATATAGGCTAAGCCAACAAAATTAAAAAGTCAAAGTTGGTATTTAGTCTTTTAATTTAGTTTTTTTAGTATTTTAATTCTATTTTCTTAGACTATTTTTGCTCAAAAAAATTATGCAACACTTAGAATATTTTAAGTAGCTTATTTTTAGGTGAGAAGAAGTTTTACATTCAAACATTTTCACCCGATTCGGTTTAAAACTCGATTTTTGCAAAAGAAGGTGTAAAAACCCTTTTAAATTCCTAAGCCGATTTGAAATCCGTTTTAATCAAACACAGGTCTATTAATATCCGAGGACTAGTTTTTAAGACACCTAAAACACCTGCGTAAAAATTTTAGCTGACCTGTGTTCAAAATACTATTTACAAAAATCGTCGATAAAATTTCTGATTCCGTTTTTTATGAAATTTTCATGAATGCACACTTAGCAGGTAATAGGAATATAAATAACATATTTAGCACATTCTAACTCATATAACACATAAACAGGTCAAATTACGCAATTCGAGGTAAAGATGAAAATATGGGGTCTCACATAAACTCTCACTAAAGATATACACGTTAATCAATACATTAAAGGAACTAACTTAAACTATTGTATCAATTAAACTATTAAAGACTTATATTGAACTATAGCCAAGTAACAAGTTACATATAAGCAATAGGAAACGAATAACACAATCACATATGAACCATATCATCACACGAGAACTAACTATTAACATCGATTAAATGACATTTAAATAAATAATGCAATCATTGGTAACTCTCCAAGGACTTAGTGTAATATCCCGACCCCTTGCGTGATCAGGAATTCTATTAACAACCCAGCTAATCGCAACCCGATTCCAAACCCGGGCACAAAATTTAAGGAAAATGAACGGAGTTTTTCCTATTTATAGGACGAACAATTTACCTGCACTCAGAATATAAATGGACCAGTACCGTGTCCAAACATACACAACTCCTCAAGGCCATCCGAGCCTTGGTTCTCAACAAGTATACCCAGCAAATCATACAACTCTAAACCAAACACCAAGCTAACCTAGCTCTTTTCCTTTAGACAATACATTCATGCTTTACATTTAAACTATAATAACCTATTACATAAAACAGGTTATCATACCACTCTGTGTTCTAAGTAAACTTAATTTACATTTCTTTATACATTGATTTCATACAACTCAAAAGAAAATCTTTGCAACCTACGCCACGTAGCACATGGACTCCCAAACAAAGAGAAATCAACACAAGCATGAACATTCCTTCTAACATTGCCATACCTGAAATGTGGTGGTGAGGAGTGAGTATACAAAACACGTATACTTAGTGAGGGCGAAACATATATCATGATGGAGAAAGAAGAAGGTCATGCAATGCAAATAGGAACAGTTAGGCATAATAACCAATAAAGGCATACAATCAATATAAACATTAAAATCAATAAAGGAACAATCAAGGAAAGCATTAACATAACCAACCAAAGTTATACCACACTTTGAAGGTTACGGTTCGCTCACATGAGCTATATACCAAGCGATTCGATTCCACAAGCGATACATCATTCTTGAGCTTGATGTTAACAACGATGACGATAAGCGTGCAACCACTTTATAACTTCATTTGGGTGTACTCCGGATGTACCCCGATACATCTATGACATAAATCTCCTAGAGCGGCATCCCTAGCTAGAATGGGAATAGGACACGGAGCTAGAGCAACACAGCCTTGGCAGCCCGAGACAACCTAGAGAGGCTTATCACTCACGTGACTGACATTATGCAATGCAATACGAGGAACATAACGATAACCAAGTGAGGGCACCAAAGTGCAGATTAGTAGCAACAATTGACATTTAAGCATTATAATCATTAATAGCAACACGAACAATAGTTAAACAAGCAATAGCAGTTCAAACAAGAAAAGCTACAAATAACATTATTCAATCTCTATCTTGCAAAGGCATTTACGAGCAAACGAGCTACAAGATTGGAAAACCGTTTTCACTACTCTCACTTGGGCCCTACAAGGCACATTTCTATGGTACAAAAGCTCACTTTCCCAACCGAAGCCCGGAAGTCCACCTAGTGCTCTTGAACTACAACTATGCTAACTGGTCACTCAAACAACGCCACAACAGCGCCAAAAGTGCTTCCATGCACTCACAAGCCAAACCTCCAATTCAATTTGAGCACAGTCAACACTTGGTGAAACGGCCCATTTACGTTTCAATGTCTAATTCTCAATTTTAACAAAATGTAATCCATTTGTATTGCATATTTAATCTTTTTATCATTAATAGCACCTAACCAAACCAAGAAAACACAATTCGGATCAAAAATCCAAAAAAACTAGGGTTTTACTATTCAAAATACTATTCATTGTTCTTCCCAAAGTCAAATACGCAATTCTAACTGTAAAAATTGCTACATAACTAACAAGCTGAAAGGATCAGTTCTCGAAAATGTGTGATTCACAACATAAAAGAGTTAAAGCGGAAGTGTTGAGCATTTTAAAATTTTCAACATCAACTTTTGTAATCACAAACATTTCCAAAGTAAAGTCCATGGTAATCAACATGCAACATATAATACATCAAATATACTATAAAGTAAACGAGAGATAAAATGGCATACCTCCTGTTTATAGCCGAGTGAAGGTGGAACCATGATGGAGATGCTACGGCGTGGACAAGCCTTCTTCACACATACAACAGCACTAGATCAAAATACACAAGTATCCAACAGTTATTACTACAAATTAAGTTAATGTGCTAGATACTTAGTAGTAGAAATAAGCTTGTATATAATTATAAAGCAAAAAGAATAACACTTATCTTTTTTCGTGCTTTGGCCGAGAGCATCAAGGAAGAAGATATAGTACTAATCTCGTAGATAGCGTGGACTAGCCTCCTTCACAAGTGTAAACGTCATAGATCGAAACTCACGTGCATCCAATGGCAAATACCACCAACCAAGTATATATGCTAGTTTCTCGGTGATAGATCTAAGCTCGTATATTAATAGAAAAGCAAGAGAAAAATCCTACCACCCTATCTTTACTATGGCCGAAAATACCATGAAAGAATTGAGACAATTTCTTCATCTTTTTGCTCTTGTGTTGGCCGAAAATCCATCAACAAAAGAGTAGAATAGTTGGCCTTTATATAGAGCTTTGAGATGTGTAGGCATGTGACAAGTAGCATGTTATGTCTTCTCAAGACATCATTCTTTTGCCAAGTGTCAAACATGTATATATATATCCAAGCCAACTTGTTCTTTGTCTTTTAGTGCAACTTGTTGTTTGTCTTTTACTGCAAGTTATCTTTTGTCTTTTAGTGCAAGTTGTTGTTTGTGTTTTAGTGAAGACAAATATTAATTAATTCTAAACCCCTTTAGAATAATTAATTGAAGATTGACCCCTCAATCTATTTGCACTTAGACCCCAACACTTTCAGTATTTGCACTTTGGCCCTAATACTTCAGTATTTACACTTTAGTCCCAATACTTTAAGTATTTGCAATTTGGCCCTAATACTTTTAGTATTTGTACTTTGGCCCTAATACTTTTAGTATTTGCACTTTTGGCCCGCTTAACTATTAACGCCAAAATAAACAACGATAACTTTTTAACATGTTTCTAACTTAATATCAAGCTCGTTAATTGCCTTATTCTTGATGTTCTTTTTGTGTATGACTTTCTAGATTCATAACAGTATAGTGATGACGGACTATTAAAAACTTTTAATCTATTTCGAGAATGTCTCCGTCATTCTCCGGAATACCCTCATGTTCAAGAGTTACGTCTAGCAACATACGTGCATCATGACAATTTATACAGTAATGAAGTCCAACTTTTATGAATCTATTTAAAGTCGTAAATTAGCGTGCAGTCCGATCCTTCCATTAAATATGTCCCGATCGTTGTGGGAACCATGATACGATTAAGTCCACTAAACGATTCTATGCATAGATCTAATCGGTGGAATAAGAGATGACTCCTATAGAACCCTTTCTATCATTTCATATGTTATGTGGCCCGACAGAGGACTTCCACATTCAACAACTGAAATAAGATCGCATAGGACATTGCCTCACGTCAGAGGTTAACGGATCCTATCTTGACAATTACCTGTCAATTCATACGACAAAACTAAAATGCGAAAGGTCGTAACCCATCTTTTGGAAGACGGCTATTGTCCAGACACAGTATTTAGCCCCTGATATAACTGGCAGCAATAATTTCTCAAGTCAAAGGATTAATTTGCACAATTCGTAACGAATAACAAACTATTAATCCAAAATCATGTAGTTTGTTATTCTGGTTACATTCAATGATTCGTTCAACTAACAATCACCCATATGTAAGTCAGTCGTATCTCTATGCTGTTATGGCACAAGGCTCACCATCATTTATCATTAACATCTCTATGTTAATCAAAGGTAACTTACATATGATAGCCCGTACTTAATTATTCTAGTCTCGGTCAAATAATCTGAGGGCTATGAATCAGTTTGAATGTTTATCATATTGAAAAAATATGCCAACGTGTTCTAAACACTTTTAGAATATATTTTTTCTTTGAAAAACATTAAGGACACATTCATATAATGGGAATGACGGAGAATATGAATGTTACAAACAAGTCAATATGTAAACAAACATATAAACGTAAATGCCATTTGGTACAAGTTAATGCCAAAATATCTCAAAATAGGTCATCTAATTGTATAGCATTAGGGCATATCTCTAACAATCTTCCACTTGCACTAATGGTATGATATATATATATATATATAGTATTAGCGCAACACACAATGATATCATATATCAATCTTCACAAGACGTGGACCTAGCTATGACAAATTCATGGCTAAGGTAAGTGGGTCAGCTACATCAAAAGATATGGTCATTTTTCCGTAATAACATATCATAATATTGTTATAGGCTACAGATACAATGTATGAAGATGGAAACACCTTTCCAAATGTTTGGACATACTGTGAGACACTGGTTCCTTTAACTTGTGCAATAGCTCCATTATAGTTGTAACGCAAAAGCATCACAACTAAATGATAAGAACCATTATCAACTTGTCTGATTACCTTGATCCAAACAAATTCTTTTGTAACATCAAATATTGTAAAATATGTAATATACACAATGGGACATACAGTTCATTCAAAACTTTTCTAACTAACTGTGGTCCATTAATCATGAACATGAACCCCGAAATAGACATTTTATTATTGGTTTCAGATCAAAATCTAAACCGTTAAATCCGTCACCACGAATTTTATCTTCTCCATAGAATATATTTTAAGTGCTTCATAACTACTTTTAAATATATGCAAATATTATCCAACATTCTCAAATAGGATAGGATTGACATTCACTCGTAACACTTTACAGTTTGCGCAATATCAAACGTTGTACTTAGCAAGTTATAAAGTTATCTATTACTCAAGCATATGATGATTTCATCCCAAGCTTGCTATGCTGCTAGAGTGTCTCGAAAATCATTCATCGGAGATGGATTCATTGTCTCAAGGACAATAATTCCTTTCTTTGATTTCTTTTCGAAAAACCATCTTGAACACCTTCAAGATCACTCTAGGTACAATCTTTGGAATATGTTAAGTAATCTCCTCGTATTATTGCCATAGCTACGAATTCTCGAGATACTAATAACATCTTCCAAGTATGGAGAACATTTAATATGACTAGACTTTAACTGACATCACATCACTTATATCATCAACTATGATAGACAAGTCATCAACATACAGATTAGGAATAGTGGTTGCGCTCCCACTAACTCTTATGCAAATACAAGGTTCATCCAAGTAATCATTATCTCAAAGACGCAAACCACTTTTGTGCATCCAATAGAAGATATCCCCATATCCTTCAAAAGATGAGATACACTTCTAGATTTGCAAAGATCTTGTACGATGACATTTCAAACCAAATTGAATAGATTCAATATTTAGGTTTAGGTGATTTTGTGGCTTAGAGGACACTTCCTCAATTTCTATTTAATTAGAATGCATCAACCTTCTTGAATAAAATATTTTCTTCAAGAATGATCACAATCTAACAGATCAATACAACTTGATCACAAAATAGAAATTACATCTTTAAGACAAGGACATAGCACGAAATTACCTTTCAACCCAAGCTCCCACTTGTCCTTTTAAATACTTTTCAATAAACGTAGGACAATTCAAATATTACCTCCTTTAATATTTGGTTGATATCCAACTTTTATCTCATATAAAGTTATAGCAATGGTAGGAATCAAGATCTATTCAATAGAATAAAATAAGGAAAGTACAACCCACAAGTAAATAGTATGACTTAGTCCAACTAATCAACTTTTGCACAAAACATAATTTATTCACTAAGAAATTCCTGTTTAATTATGGTACATCGGGTGTTGTTAATTACGATACTATACCTAAAAATTGAGATATTTATCCAAATAGTACTCAAGTATTTTAGAATCATGATCACATCATAATGCAATAATACCTTTTCTTATATGGTTTATCTACTTTAGTCTAATGCTCTTTGAATCATTCAAAAACTTTAGACATGTTCTTTAACAAGAACACATAACCTTACTATGACAATCATTAGTGAGGTTACATAAAGGAGAAAACACAGTTGAAGCTTATTCACGAAAAAACTTGTACATCACAATGTACTAATCGAAACAATTTAGTATTTTTAACCCTTTATCAAACAAATGGTGACTTTGTTACCTTCCCAAAATAAGATGTATAGGTCAATTTGAAAACCAACTTACTCAACATCTTAATATTGGAACTAACCAAGTCATAAAGAAACTACAATTGTCTTGGATTACAAACTTTATCTCAAAATATATTCGGTATGTGGTTATTCAGTTAATAAAATGTTTGTCTTTAGCTAATGCAACAACAATTGTTCCATTTGCTAACACTGAAACCATTCCACACTTTCGAAGCACACTTTGATTAAGATTCTTTCAAATGCACATACACTTATGTCACAAAAGAATCAAAACCATAAAGTAATAATAACCATTAACAAAGAAGATTTACCATTCATTATTGTCACGCTCAACTCGACCCCTCCTACGATCAGTCAGGATACAATGGAATTTCAGCAGTATAACAACAGTAATTAGGACACCGGGGCTCTAAACCAACCTCTTCAAAACTCCTACAACCAATTCCACAACAATTCAACAATTAAACAACACAACTACAATACATAATAAACATTCTTTTACCATTGTATCCATAGGTTATATGCCTCCGTTCTAACATCATACATTTACTATATAACATACATTCTCAAAATAGATTATAACCAATCTAGTAGCCTAATCATATTTCAAAACAAGACCACTAAACTAGCAATATTTAATCCATTATCTTTACAACATCTTATATATCATAAACTTATAAATACATACAAACCAACTAGTTTTAATATACAAGATAACAAAAGAGTACAACATCAAATATCAAGGACAAGACTCCGGCACATAGGACTCGTCCACATATGGCACATTATCCTCCTCTAGAGGCACGCACTCGTAATCTAGATCGGTAACACCTGTATGCATGTAATAATTGAGAGTGAGCTTATATAAAACAAGCTCAGTGAGGATTCGATAGATCTCTAACAATATTTACTATACTCCTTGGAAATCATCCTTTGAGCAGTAAACACACAATGAACATCAATATCATTATAAATGCAACAATAACAATAACTGTAAACACACAATAAGGATACGATACATTTGCTGATGAAGCTCCATACACCAATTCAATGCTCATCAACTCCTCCAAACTCAATGACACAATCTTGAGGTACCTTGACCTAGACCCACACCATATGGCCTTTCCACCCATGTGAGATAGGGATTAGCCATGATAACTGTGCCCGCAGCCCAGGATGCCTCCCGAGGTGACACAACATTATCAAAGCTCATAACAATGGGACTCAATTCGAGAAGTCAACAACATTGGTTGCCCGACTCCCGACTCATAATTACAATAATAATTCCAATTCGAGAAGTCAACAACATTGGTTCCCTGACTCCCGACTCATAACAACAATAACAATCAGTTAACAATGTAACACCTCGGATTAACCCTGAGCGCGCTACCAATAAAGTAATGTCTATCTTGGCTATACCCTGGATTAACCCCAAGCGTGCTCCTCACAGTTTTGTATCAACAATCAATAATCAATAATCAATTAATCCATATTTCAACAATCAATTAAACAACATTTAACAATCAACAACTATATAATCATGAACCAATTAAGTTAGATGACAAGTAGGCCACCCAATTTAACCTGCATTAACCATACATCCAAACCCTAGTCTAACCATCAACAACTCACAATTCAATCCCTCAAACACCACCCAAACAACCAAAGACATAATTCAACATTTTAAAGAAAGACAACCCAAACTTCTAAAAGTCATAACTTACATTCTACTAATCCAATAACCTCCAAACCAATTTCTATCACTCACCCACTCAATCAACAACTTTTTCCCCCTCGAAAACCAACCATAAACCATCCAAATCAATCCCAACAATCCTAAATCCCTAGTGCATCATGGCTGAAATTTATGGAATTTCACTCCGACATCACAATCAAAATTTTGACATTACAACATTACTACCACGTATTTAACAAACTTTTACAAGCTAACAGCAATCGATTCCAACCACCACAACTCCAGATATTCAACAAATAGCCAACAACTCAACTTTTAATACCCGAAAAACAAAATTCATGCTACAACGGTTCAAATCTTATATAAACACATATAGACAATCCTTAGCATGCACTGAGCAATAATATAACATCAATTCAACATTCTAGCAGTTCAAAATTCAATTATATGCAAAAACATAAAAATGACATTTTGAGATCTAGAATTTTTCTCTCACCTTTGATGTTGTTTCATGCAAGAAAGGTGTAGAATAGATGCCCAACAAGCAAGAACAACCTTTGATTCAAGTGCAAAGGCTTTGTATTGCAAATTATAAGGGAAAAATTAAGCAAAAATCAAGCTAAAATGGCCTTGGTGGTTTTGGCCATATGTGTGTGTTTGTGGTGTTTTGAGTTTTGTTTTGTGAGCTATTTTAGTATATTAGGCATATATAAGCTTGGTCAAATAAAATAAAAGAAAGTCAAAGGTGGAAACTAGTTAGTTTATTTAGTATTTTTAGTGTTTTCTTGTCTTTTAATTTAGTTTCTTGACTATTTCTTGCTCAAACATCAAATTAACACTTAGATTAATTCTAGATAATTTATTTTAGGTGACGAAGAGTTTTACATTCAAACATTTCCACCCGAGTCGGCTTAAAACTTGATTTTTACAAAAGAAAGTGTAAAAACCTTTAAAATTTCAAAACCGATTCAAAATCCGTTTTAATCAAACACGAGTCTATTAATATCTGAGTACTAGGTTTTAAAATGTTTAAAACACCCCTGTAAAAAATTTAGCAGACAGGTGTTCAAAATACTATTCACTAAAATCGGCGATAAAATTTCTGGTGCCGATTTTGATAAAAATTTTATGAATGCACATATAGCATGTATTAGGAATATAAATCACATATTTAGCACATTCTAATTCATATAACACATAAACAGGTCAAATCACACAAATCGAGGCAAAGACGAAACTGGGATTTCACATTTTTCCCTCCTTAAAACAATTGTGTCCTCGCAATTCTTCACTCAAGTACTATTGGCTCAAACATACGGAATGAAAGACCGAAAACCAAATTCTGAATACCAACTAAGTATGTCAACTAGGAATACCGAACAAGAAGCTTGAATAGGAACGTTGAATAAGAACACCGACTAGGACTTCTGAATAAGAATCTCAAATAATTACCGAATAAAATGCCAAACATAGATCCCGTAATAAAGCACCAACCAAGAATACCAAGTAAGAACTTCAACAAGATCACCGAGCGAAAATACCGAATAATAATCCTAATATAAGAACTCTGGATAATACCATATAAGAATTCCACATAAGAATACCGCATAGAAAATACCATAGAAGAAGTCTAAAGAAGTATGCTGAATAAGAATCTCCATATAGAAATCTCGATGAAGAACGTCGTATAAGATCACCAATTAAGAATCCCAATAATCAATGTATAGTCATAAAGTAACTTGACCCCTAATCGGAATTTCATATGCTTCAGCGTCACATACTACTCAGTCATCAACTGATATGATGCACGTGCTAACTTTAATCGTATAAGACGAACTCTCTACTCGCATTTAGCACGTTATACTCAAGGAGATATGATATCTAATTGGTTGAGAATAAGTAAGTTACCTTTCACCACTGCTGCCACCTCTGGCAATTCCTCCAAGTCCACTACGTAGGCCCGAGCCTGAGCCCGCTGCTGCTGAGGTGTACTGCTTGCAGGTCTACCCTAATAACCCTGGACTGCTGGCTGACCCATAGAACCTTGATACTTGGGGCAATCCCTCGCCCGGTGTTGGTTGCTGCCGCAACCTAAACACGTCCCTGCCTTCTTCCAACAGTCAGCCTCCAAATGGCCTGTACGTTTACAATAAGTACACAGCGGTATCGGTGTACTGACACTGCCACTAGAAGACCCAGAAATTGAATAAGCAGCTGTACTAGCCTGCTGCTGAGGTGACGCAACACTAGGCCTATACCAACCTTGAAACAGGGCTGGCCTATACTGTGACTGTGCCTGAAAGGAGCCCTACTGAAACTGAGGCCGATAGTAACCTTGCTAACCCTGCGGTCTGAAAGAACCCTGCTGCACCGAAGGCCTATAACCACCCTGCTGTACTGAAGGTCTATACATACCCTGCTGGCCCTGCGGCTGAAATGGCCTCTTGCTAGGCTGACTAGGTCCAATTGGTTCCCCTTTCCTCTTTTCCAGTCTGGATGCCGCATCAAAAGCCTTAGAAAGTATATCATACTGATTCAGGGTCATCGCATCCTGAATCTCCGACCTCAAACCCAACATAAACCTCTGGGTCTTGCGTTCCTCATCTGCTACAAACTCTGGTGCATACCGGGACAGTCTAGTAAAGTTGTTTTACTTATCAACCATAAGTATCACACACTTTCCTTTTGATGCATTATCAATAAGGAAAGTTAAGAGCATTCTAATCTAATCATATGATTAAGTTTCTAAGAACTATTCTTAGACAACATTTAATCAACAAAGTTTGGTCCGATTCATGTGATATAAGTCTAGAATATTAAGATAAAAATGGGTTCATACATGTAGCCATAAACATGCGAAAAAATAAGATTGCTAGTTGACTTTAACTCGTTTAATCATTTAACTTGGTCTTTAATTAAATGATAGTTCCTACTAATTTTATCGAGTCTCAAACTCCCTTAATGAGAGACGTAAATATGTTAAGATTCCTTTAGCGGGTGACCAAATTCTCTTAATCACATATATCTCTCAAACCTTTGTGGCTATTTTGAAATATAGGTGCAAAAATCAACAACGCTTTGTTCGTCTATTTCACTAAATAGGATTTGGTCATTTCTAGTCCCTAAATCACTTTGGTCTCAAACCTTTGTGGCTATGTCGATTAAGTGATTTAGTTAGATCAAAACCCGCCATCTCTTAGTTAACCGACAAATTGAATCAATAACCTCAAACCTTTGTGGCTATGTTGGTCGTTAGATTTTGGAAGATAACCACATCACTATGTTCTACTAGCGATTCAATTAAACCTTTGATGAAACGATTTCTCAAACCTTTGTGGCTATGTTGGAACATATTCATTTCCAGTTTGATTAAATCCTAGGATGACGGAGGACTACAAATCTAATATTAGTTTGCATATAGGGAGTTTTGTTTGTTTGTTAAGGTCTCACTTTGCACATTAGTTTATTTATAGGCGAATATCACATATTAGCAAACGAATAAACACATATGCAAGAATCATACATTAAGATCTCATCATGCACACAAGGCTATTTATAGGTTGTTATCTCATAAAGCAAATAACATAGCATGCATGCAAGTGACACAAATGAATGATGGATCATGGACTTCGGTTAAGAATAAAGAAAAGAAGACTATCCTAAAGCACATCCAATGTCTTCAAGATCTTCAACTTCCTTGAAATCTCCAAAGCCCATCCAACTCCTTGGATGCCTTCATTGGTCATCTTGTACTTCCTTTGAAAGATTACAAATAGTCCTCACTACATAATTCTCTCAATTAAAATGAGACTTATGTCTCAATTACAAACCATTCAAATACCAAGTCCGTGATCTAGTTCACCATTCAACCAACCATTCATACTCATAAAACCAAGATCATGCATATCCAATATACAATCTAAGCTAAACAAGCAAGCTAGCAACAATCTTATGCATCACATACAAAAGATAACACAACCATATAATCTTTAGCATCCATTAGCAACATCTTGCCAATCTATATGTAAACCAATAGATTCCGTGATTATAACACTTTATATCACAAATGCAAGTTAAGATCAATCATCGTGGCAAATACAAGCAATGTAGCAACAATTTTCTCAACCACTAAAATCCCAAGAAGACTCTCAGCCATGGCAAGGGAAAAAGTACTCTACATTCATGTTCCATGTTCCATCATATACGGCTTACATTACACATGGAGCGACACATTCCTCAAAAACCAACCTCAAAGCCAAAAAGAAACGGCTAAGGCTAAGAGAAAAGGCTCTACTCACATGTTCCATGCTTCATCGTATATGATGTATAATACACATAAAGTGGCACATTTTTCAACCATCCAAAAGCCTAGTGTCTCTCGGCTATGCCAAGGGAAAAATATTCTACTTGCTCGTTTCTTGAACCATTATAGACAATCATAGATTTTTACATGCATATATTTAGAATCGGGAGATAAGGCCATTTTACATACTTTAATGATTAGATCTACGACTATACATGTGATTTCAAGGACTTTAAAAATCGTGGCTCTGATACCACTTGAAAGGATCAGTTCTCACAAACGTGTGATTCATAAAATAAAAGAGTTAAAGCGGAAGCGTTGAGCATTTTAAAATTTTCAACATCAACTTTTGTAATCACAAACATTTCCAAAGTAAAGTCCATGGTAATCAACATGCAACATATAATATATCAAATATACTATAAAGTAAACGAGAGATAAAATGGCATACCTCCTGTTTATAGCCGAGTGAAAGTGGAACCACGACGGAGATGCTACGGCGTGGACAATTCTTCTTCACACATACAACGACACTAGATCAAAATACACAAGCATCCAACAGTTATTACTACAAACTAAGTTAATGTGCTAGATACTTAGCAATAGAAATAAGCTTGTATATAATTATAAATAAAAAGAATAACACTTATCTTTTTTCGTGCTCTGGCCGAAAGCATCAAGGAAGAAGATATAGTACTGATCTCGTAGATAGCGTGGACTAGCCTCTTTTACAAGTGTAAAGGTCATAGATTGAAACACACGAGCATCCAATGGCAAACACAACCAACCAAGTATATGTGCTAGTTTCTCAGTGATAGATCTAAGCTCGTATATTAATAGAAAAGCAAGAGAAAAATCCTACCACCCTATCTTTACTATGGCCGAAAATACCATGAAAGAAATGAGAGAATTTTTTCATCTTTTTGCTCTTGTGTTGGCCGAAAATCCATCAACGAAAGAGTAGAATAGTTGGCCTTTATATAGAGCTTTGAGATGTATAGGCATGTGACAAATGGCATGTTATGTCTTCTCAAGACATCATTCTTTTGCCAAGTGTCAAACATGTATATATATATATATCCAAGCCAACTTGTTCTTTGTCTTTTTGTGCTTTGTCTTTAAGTGCAACTTGTTGTTTGTCTTTTACTGCAAGTTGTCTTTTGTCCTTTTGTGTTTCGTCTTTTAGTGCAAGTTGTTGTTTGTCTTTTAGTGAAGACAAATATTAATTAATTCTAAACCCCTTTAGAATAATTAATTAAAGATTGACCCCTCAATCTATTTGCACTTAGACCCCAACACTTTCAGTTTTTGCACTTAGACCATAACACTTTCAGTATTTGTACTTTGGCCCTAATACTTTTAGTATTTGTACTTTGGCCCCAATACTTTTAGTATTTGCACTTTGGCCCCAATGCTTTCAGTATTTGTAATTTGGCCCCAATACTTTTAGTACTTGTACTTTGACCCAATACTTTTAGTATTTGTACTTTTGGCCCGCTTAACTATTAACGTCCAAAATAAACAATGTTAACTTTTTAACGTGTTTCTAACTTAATATCAAGCTCGTTAATTGTCTTATTCTTGATGTTCTTTTTGTGTGTGACTTTCTGGATTCATAATCGTATAGCGATGAGAGATTATTAAATGCTTTTAATCTTTTCCAAGAATGTCTCCGTCATTCTTCGGAATACCCTCATATTCAGGAGTTACGTCTAGCAACATATGTGCATCATGACAATTTATATGGTAATTAAGTCCAACTTTTATGAATCTATTTATAGTCGCGAATTAGCGTGCAGTCCGATCCTTCCATTAAATATGTCTCAATCATTGTGGGACCATGATACGATTAAGTCCACTAAATGATTCTATGCATAGATCTAATCGGTGGAATGAGAGATGACACCTATGGAACCATTTCCATCATTCAACCTGTTATGTGCCTTGGCCGAGCACTTTCTCATTCAACAACCGAAATAAGATCGCATAGGACATCGCCTCACGTCGGAGGTTAACGGATCCTATCTTAACAATTACCTGTCAGTTCATACCACAAAACTAAAATGCGAAAGGTGGTAACCCACCTTTTGGAAGACGGGTATTGTCCAGACGCAGTATTTAGCCCTTGATATAATCGGCAGCCGTAATTTCTCAAGTCAAAGGATTAATTTGCACAATTCGCAACGAATAACAAACTATTAATCCAAATTCATGTAGTTTGTTATTCTGGTCACATTCAGTGATTCGTTCAACTAACAATCATTCATATGTAAGTCAGTCGCATCCCTATGTTGTTATGGCACAAGGCTCATCATCCTTTATTATTAACATCTCTATGTTAATCAAATGTAACTTACATATGATAGCCCGTATTTAATTATTCTAGTCCCGGTCAAATAATCTGAGGGCTATGAATCAATTTGAATGTTTATTGTGACGCCCGAGAACTTCACCATACACCTTTTAACTGTTGCATCCACTAATTGCGTATTTTCATTGTGCATTACTTGTACTTTTCTGTGGTCACTATTCATCACATTTTTTAACTGTTTATTTACTTCGAGTTAGCATTTTTTCTAAATCATATTAATTATTTTAGGAATGAGAAAAATGTGCGTTTGGACATAAAGCGATAGGAGCATCCTTTTAGAAAATATTTTATTGAGACTAGTGAATAGTGTTACATAGTGTAACTTTATATTTTAGTGAACCAACATTTAATTGCACCTTAGGACTCATTTTAAGCTAGCTTGACTCATATTTTCACCAACACACTCACACTAAAATAACATATAGGCTTATATACTCAATACCATACACATAACTCATAACATAGCAAAAAGAAAAAAAATAAGGGGTGAACAGTGCCCAAACCCGACAGCCCTTTTAGTGCAAGAGGAGAATTTTTGGCTCATCAAATCTTCATTTCAAGCCAAGCCAAGCTAGGTGAAAGTGGTTTAGGGTATTTGCTAGCCTCCTAAGAGATTCTACGCGCATTGGTGAGGGATTTCATGGTTTTTTTGCATTTCTAAAATGTTACACTTTTCTTGATTTTGTAGATTTGCTATCAAATGATTATGCTATGCTCAAATATGATAATATATGTTGTATACAAGTAGTAGAGACCATATTTATGCTATTGTTTCATATTTTAAATGGTTCAATTTGAAGGTTTGATTTAGGGCTTGAATAGTGACGAGATTTTTAGGGTTTTGTGAAAATGAACCTTATAGATTAAATCAATGATCCAAATAGATGCTCTAGGTGCTAATGAAGGTAGTATAATGACTCCGTAAGGTTTAATCGCTCGTAACGTAACAAAAACATGAATTAGGCAACTTTTTAAAAGGGGTTTTAGGGCTATCACAAATCCTGGTTGATTTGGCCATCACATTTCGTATTCCTAGGCTTTATAGGTTCTAAATAAGCTTTACTAATTCTTAATTGAGTTCTGGTTGAGATTCATGTAGCACAAAGTCATAAAGAGAAATTGGGGCTTTTGCACTAAACGCGGGTAATTGGGTAACTTCGAGGGTCCTAAGGGTACCTTATGGGTTAATTAGAAGTATGGAATAGAAAACTTGCTAAACTAGAACAATAGATTGAGTTTGGAAGGAAAATGGGTTGTGGTACAAAGGGGATAAAGTAGGAAATCAGTTGTCTCACACTTCTATGACCTTGTAAATGTTTCTTAAGTGTTTAAATGTGTTTTCAATACATTATTGAGCTTTTGGTAAAGTTCTATATGAAATGTGTTAATGCCCCTTTTGTAATCGTTTAGTTGTTTATATTACTTGTATATTGTGTTGTATGGGTGAAGATATACTTAAGACTTATAACTGGGCTACTAGAATGATTAGTTGGATGGTATGTTTAGCTAGAGTATATTAAGGTGGCTTTTGCTAAAGATAGAATTCTAATTGGATTGTAAGCCAAATAAGTGAAGTTATAAGTTAGCTAACCTAGCTGAATAATTAATGAATGTTGTAGTTAAAGTATAATTGAAGTAATGCTGACTCATACGTTCCAGGTGACTGGAAATGATGTGATCCAAACTTACATCTTGGAGCTCGGTAGAGGTGAGGGAGACTTCATCCTTATGTGCATAATAGTTTATTTACTTGTACATAGATTATGTGCAGTTATTGTCTATATATTGTGAGTGAGAGCAACTTACCGTGTTGTCCCTCAATCATGTGTTTATTGATTTATTATATTGTTATCATTTTGAGTGCATTGCATCGTGGTTGCGCAACTTTTTGGGCATGGTAGTACCGTGAAAACTGGGCGGCATTGGGCTTGTCGGTCTACCTCGGCTACCATGGTTGCCCAGTCCCTCTCTCGCTTAGGATGCCGCCCAAGGAGAGTTAGGTCATAGAATTTTGGGGTACATCCAGAGTACTCCTATTTTGGAGCTATAAGGGAATGCCGGCTTATCGATATCAGTGTCATTATTACATCGGGATTTCAGTTCGTGGCTCATGGTTTGTGATTGAAGAACAAGAGAATCGTATCCTTTTTAATGTGTGATAACTTGTTGTGTTAATTGTCCATTAGTTTTTTTAAATGCTTATTGTGTTATCTGTAGCATTGTACATCCCGGTAGTCTATATCCTTCACTGAGCAATTGTGATTATTCATACCTCGCTAAACAAGTTTCAGGTAGCACAATTGAAGGAGTTGCCCTGGTTGCTATGTGCTATTGCTTGAGATTGAAGTGTTTGCCTGCTAAACTGTGGAAGACTTTGTTGTATTACGTTATGTTCTATTTGTGCCTATGGGTTTGTATATATTTGAAGTTGTTGAAGAGTTGTAATAGCTAGGTTAATGTATGGCTTGAATGGTAGTGGATTGCAATAGTTTATCTTTACTTTCCTTTATGCTGCTTGCTTGTGTGTTAATGAAAGTTAATAGTGGTTTGTCTTTAGTTTATAAGAAAGTCTAATGGTTAATATAGAGTGGTATGATAAGCAGATTAAAAAAGATAAAGTTCAAGGATTGTTAAATGCATGCTTGGGTGTGTTTTATATGTCTTGCTTAAAGCTCGGTTGACCTTGAAGCTGGGAATTAGATAGAAATTGTGGTTGTTCGAAGTTGTAGTGTTGTATTGTTGTTTTACTCGATGTTTATAGGTTTTCAGAACCTCCACGATACAGGGGAGACTCTGTCCGTTTTCCCCTAAAATTTTGTCACCAGGTTGGAATTGGGTTGGGAATAGCATAGTTATTAGAGCCTTCGATCTCGTGAGGGATCGGGGTGTTATAGGTGGTATCAGAGCTTAGTTAGCTCTCTTCCGGGACAGGGTTCTCGTCCTATCGGGTAGTAACCTTGTGTGTGTGCTTGTTAAGTTTGTTTTGAAAGTGTGTGCCTATATGTGTAATTGTGTGTCTCGAATTAAAAGTGTGCACCTATGTGATATAGTTATGTGTTATATGCTAAACGTGTGCTAAGTGAAGTGAAGTTGCATCGAATTGACCTCATGAATCATTATCTGCTTGAATTATTGATTGTAATGTATGTACTTGAGCATTTTGAATTAAGTTTTGTTGTGAATTGAATTGGTTATGTTATGATTCGCACTTGAATGACTTTGTTGCTTACATTGTTTTTATAAATTCTTTTATAATCATACCTGCATAATAGCTTAAAGAATGTTTGTACACTTGCAATATTTTGGCATTCATACATAGCCCGTCGAATGGTAAGAAAGACTTTTTCCTCCCCCTGAAGAGATGTGATTAGTGACAGACCTTGCAAGTTATGTGGATTAGCGGGATGAGAGGCATTTGATCAGCCTTTATTTGGAGTTGGTAGTTATAGTTGGAGCTCAGTTATTAGGATTCTTTTAAGGTGCTTAACGGTCATAAATGAGTAGCTTCTTTTAGGGCTTCTATATGACGGTTCTCTGGAGCATTTTCTTGGTATTTTTTGATCTAGTCTTCTTTTGTCGGCATCTATCAAAAGGCTTGGTATATGGGATTCTTTTCAGCCTTATTATACGGTATTATCTACAGTACTCCTGCTCGGGTCTTTTATTTGTATTTTCTCGCCGCTCTTAGTTGAGATTCTATTCTTCTATAGTATTTATGCCAGCGGTATTCTTATTCAGATTTCTAAGTAGCATTTCAATTAGAGCCTTTATTTGGCCTTATTACGTGAGTTTCGCAGACAATACTACTGAGATTTCCAAATGAGTTCCTACGAGAATTCGTATACGGTATTCTTGCTTAGCAACTGACGACGAGTGATCGGAGTTGGTTTTTCAGTTGATGTGGAGTTCTCTTGTGAAGAAGAATTGCGTCGACGCAATTAGTATAAGGGGTAGAGGGTGTGACGCCCGAAAACTTCACCATACACCTTTTAACTATTGCATCCACTAATTGCGCATTTTCACTGTGCATTACTTATCCTTTTTTGTGGTCACAATTCATCACGTTTTTCAACTGTTTATTTACTTCGAGTTAGCATTTTTCCTAAATCATATTAATTATTTTAGGAATGAGAAAAATGTGCATTTGGACATAAAGCGATAGGAGCATCCGTTTAAAAAATGTTTTACTTGGACTAGTGAATAGTATTACGTAGTGTAACTTTATATTTTAGTGAACTAGCATTTAATTGCACCTTAGGACTCATTTTAAGCTAGCTTGACTCATATTTTGACCAACACACTCACACTAAAATAACAAAGGGGATAAAGTAGGAAATTGGTTGTCTCATGCTTCTATGACCTTGTAAATGTTTCTTAAGGGTTTAAATGTGTTTTCAAGACATTATTGAGCTTTTGGTAAAGTTCTATGTGAAATGTGTTAATGCCTCTTTGTAATTGTTTAATTGTTTATATTACTTGTATATTGTGTTGTATGGGTGAAGATATACTTAAGACTTGTAATTGGGCTGCTAGAATGATTAGTTGGATGGTATGTTTAGCCAGAGTCTGTTAAGGTGGCTTTTGCTAAAGATAGAATTCTAATAGATATTGTATGCCAAATAAGTGAAGTTATAAGTTAGCTAACCTAGCTGAATAATTAACGAATGTTGTAGTTAAAGAATAATTGAAGTAATGCTTGCTCATAGGTTCTAGGTGATTGGAAATGATGTAATCTAAACTTACATCTTGGAGCTCGGTAGAGGTGAGGGAGACTTCATCCTTATGTGCATAATAGTTTATTTACTTGTACATAGATTATGTGCATTTATTGTCTATATATTGTGAGTGAGGGCAACCTACCTTGTTGTCCCTCAATCATTTGTTTATTAATTTATTCTATTGTTATCATTTTGAGTGCATTGCATCGTGGTTGTACAACCATTTGGGCATGGTAGTGTCGTGGAAACCGGGCAACATTAGGCTTGTCAGTCTACCTCGGCTACCATGGTTGCCCAATCCCTCTCTCGCTAGGGATGTCGCCTAAGGAGAGTTGGGTCGTAGGATTTCGGGGTACATCCGGAGTACACCTATTTTGGAGTTATAAGGGGATGCCAGCTTATCGATATCAGTGTCATTATTATGTCTGGATTTCAGTTTGTGGCTCGTGGTTCGTGATTGAAGAACAAGAGAATCGTATCATTTTTAATGTGTGGTAACTTGTTGTTTTTATTGTCCATTAGTTGTTTTAAATACATATTGTGTTATTTGCTGCATTGCATGTCCCGTTAGACTATATCCCTCACTGAGCAATCGTGATTGCTCATATCTCTCTAAACATGTTTTAGATAGCGCAGTTGGAGGAGTTGCCTTGGTTGCTGTGTGCTATTGCTTGAGATTGGAGTGTTTTCCTACTAAACTATGGAAGACTTTGTTGTATTATGTTATGTTCTATTTGTGCCCATGGGTTTGTATGAAACCCCAATTTTTTTCTTTACCTCGATTTGCGTGTCATTGCCTCGATTTGCATAATTTGACCTATTTATGTATTATATGGGTTAGAATGTGCTAAATATGTGATTTATATTCCTAATACATGCGATATGTACAATCATGAAATTTTTATCAAAATCGGCACCATCAATTTTATCGTCAATTTTCGTGAATAGTATTTTGAACGCACGTCCACTAAAATTTTTACACGGGTGTTTTAAATATCTTAAAACCTAGTCCTATATTATTAATAGACCCATGTTTGATAAAAAATGATTCTGAAACGGAATAGTAATTTAAATAGACTTTTCGGGCAAAAAGTAGCATTTTTTAGCCAAATAGTGATTTCTTCTAAACCTGATTCTTGCATTGACTTTCGTTGACCTAGTATATATTAATATAAATGTATTTATATGTGGTATTAAATGATTTTAGATTAATTTTGCATTCAAACAACATTTGGAAACAAATAATATGACTTTTCACATTCTTTTGCAAAAAATTGAGTTTTTAACCGAGTCGGGTGTAAGTCTATGCATGTGAAACTTGTTGTCAACTAAAAATATACTACTTAAAAATAGTCTAAGTGTTAATTGCATTTGGGTGAGCAAAAATAGTCTAAAAACAATTAAAAGACTAAAAATACTAGTTAAAAGACTAAAAATACTAACTTTGACTTTGCAAATTTTGTTGACCTTGAGCTTATATCATCAACACACATTAAAAACAAAGCAAACATACTCACAAAACACACACATTACCGAAAATCCATGAGGGAGAAGAAAGAAGGCATTTTCAAGGTTTTCAAAGCATTTTTCACATAGATTTTGCAATTCAAGTCCAAAGCACTTCATTCAAAGCTTGATTTCACTTGTTGGGCATCCATTCTACATCTTTCTTGCATCAAAACACATCAAAGGTGAGAGAAAAATTCTAGATCTCAAAATGTCATTTTTATGTTTTTGCATATAATTGAATTTTGAACCGTTAGAATGTTGAATTGATGTTATATTATTGTTCAGTGCATGCTAAGGATCGTTTATATGTGTTTATATAAGATTTGAACCGTTGTAGCATGAATTTTATTTTTCGGGTATTAAAAGTTGAGTTGTTGGCTATTTGTTGAATATCTGAAGTTGTGGTAGTTGGAATCGATTGTTGTTAGCTTGTAAAAATTTGTTAAATACGTGGTAGTAATGTTGTAATACCAAAATTTTGATTGCAATGTCGGTGTGAAAGTCCAAAAATTTCAGCCATGGTGAATTAGGGTTTTAGGGTTGTTGGGCTTGATTTAGATGGATTATGGTTGGTTTCTGAGGGGGCTAATGTTGTTAATTGAGTGGGTGAGTGATAGAAGCTGGTTTGGAGGTTATCGGATTAGTAGAATGTAAGTTATGACTTTTAGAAGTTTGGGTTGTCTTTCTTTAAAATGTTGAATTATGCCTTTTGGTTGTTTGGGTGGTGTTTGAGTGATTGAATCGTGAGTTGTTAATGGTTAGACTAGGGTTTGGTTGTGTGTTTAATGCCTGTTGAGTTGGATGGCCTACTTTGTCATCTAACTTAATTGTTTCATGATTATATAGTTGTTGATTGTTAAATGTTGTTTAATTGATTGTTGAAATACGGATTAATTGGTTATTAATTATTGATTATTGTTACGAAACCGTGAGGAGCACGCTCAGGGTTAATCTGGGGTGTTATATTGTTAACTGATTGTTATTGTTGCTATGAGTCGGGAGTCGGACAACCAATGTTGTTGACTTCTCAAATTGGAATTATTATTGTTGTTATGAGTCGGGAGTCAAGCAACCAATATTGTTGACTTCTCGAATTGGAATTGTTATTGTTATTATGAGTCGGGAGTCAGGCAACCAGTGTTGTTGGCTTCTCGATTTGAGTCTCATTATTGTGAGCTTTGATAATATTGTGTCACCTAGGGAGGCATCCCGGGCTGTGGGCACAGTTATCATGGCTAATCCCTATCTCACATAGGCGAAGAGGCCATGGGGTGTGAGTCTAGGTCAAGGTACCTCAGGTTTGTGTCATTGAGTTTGGAGGAGTTGATGTGCATTGAATTGGTGTATGGAGCTTCATCAGCAAAAGTATTGTATCCTTATTGTGTGTTTACAGTTATTGCTATTGTTGCATTTATAATGTTATTGATGTTCATTGTGTGTTTACTACTCAAAGGATGATTTTCAAGGAGTACAATAAATACTGTTAGAGATCTATCGAATCCTCACTGGGCTTGTTTTATATAAGCTCACTCTCAATTATTGCATGCATACAGGTGTTACCAATTCAAATTACGGGTACATGCTTCCAGAAGAGGATAATGTGCCATATATGGACGAGTCCTATGTGCTGGAGTCTTGTCCTTGATATCTGATGTTGTACTCTATTGTTATCTTGTATATTAAAACTAGTTGGTTTGTATTTACTGAGAAGTTTATGATATATAAAATGTTGTAAAGATAATGGATTAAATATTGCTAGTTTAGTGGTCTTGTTTTGGATTATGATTTGGCTACTAGATTGGTTATAATCTATTTTGGGAATGTATGTTATATAGTAAATGTATAATGTTGGAACGGAGGCGTATAACCTATGGATGCAATGGTAAAAGAATGTTTATTGTATATTGTGGTTGTGTTGTTTAATTGTTGAATTGTTGTGGAGTTAGTTGTATGAGTTTTGAAGAGGTTGGTTTAGAGCCTCGGTGTCCTAATTACTGTCGTTATACTATCGAAATTCCGTTGCGTCCTGACTGATCGTAGGAGGGGTCGACTTGGGGTGTGACATTAAGTGGTATCAGAGCTAATGTTTAGCTGTCAGCCGGGGTATCTTCGGAATGTGGGTAGTGGTGCAAGCATGCAAGTATGTATGAAGTGAAAGAAAAGTGAAATATGTGTTAATATGATTAAGTGATTAATTGATTATGTGATTTAGTGACTATGTGATTATGTGATCAATTTGTTTATGTGATTGATACTTAAGTGATTTATGTGTTTTATGTGAGTTGTTATTTATGTGCTAATAATTGTCTATAGCATGTCTATGTGCTATAACTTGTGCTAACTCTTTGATTAGTAGAATGACTGGTAGACCAAGAACTAGAGGTAGGCCTAAGGTAGATGACGAGGCACTAGGTAATATGGTACCGGGCCGAGATAGGGGTGATGACCATTTTGGTGCAGCCATGGATAGGATGACGGAGATTATGGCAAGGTAGGCACAGATACTAGCAGGGCAGGCTGCCCAAGCTCAGGCATTACAGACTCAGTTGTTGAATGTTCAGGGTAGTTACAACGGGCGTGGTACGTTGAAGGAGTTCTTGGGTTATTATCCACCTAGGTTCCAGGGAGAGCCAGATGATAGGAAGGCAGAAGCTTGGATTAATAAGATAGAGAAGATATTCGATCCTCTAGACTATACTGATGAGAGGAAAGTCACTTATGCTGTTTACTTATTTGATGATGAGGCAGAGGAGTGGTGGCGCACAGTGAGAGTCGGTTGGGAGGCAAGAGGTACTCCGTATGTTTGGGATACCTTCCTTAGAGCGTTTCAGGTGAAGTATGTCCCGAGGATTGCACGGGAAAGAAGAGAGGCGGAGTTCCTGTCTTTAGTTCAGGAGGATGCTATAGTGGCTCAGTATGAGGCCACTTTTACTAGATTGTCCCGGTATGCACCGAAGTTTGTAGTAGATGAGGAACGTAGGACCCAGAGGTTTATGTTGGGTTTAAGGTCGGAGATTCAGGATGCGATGGCCCTGAATCAGTATGATATATTTTTTGAGGCTTTTGATGCGGCATCTAGACTGGAAAAGAGGAAAGGGGAACATATTGGACCTAGTCAACCTAGCAAGAGGCCATTTCAACTGCAGGGCCAGCATGGTATGTATAGACCTTCAGTACAGCAGGGTGGTTATAGGCCTTCGGCTCAACAGGGTTCTTTCAGACCGCAGGGTCAGCAGGGTTACTATTGGCCTCAGTTTCAGAAGGGCTCCTTTCAAGCACAGTCACAGTACAAGCCAGCCCCGTCTCAGGGTTGGTATAAGCCTAGTGTTGCTTCACCTCAGCAGCAAGCTGGTATAGCTGTTTAATCAGTTTCTGGGTCTTCTAGAGGCAGTGTCAGTACACCGATACCGCTGTGTACTTATTGTAAACGTACAGGCCATCTGGAGGCCGACTGTCGGAAGAAGATAGGGACGTGTTTAGGTTGCGACAGCAACCAACATGTGAGGGATTGCCCCAGGTATCAGGGTTCTATGGGTCAGCCAACAGTCCAAGGTTATCAGGGTGGACCTGCAAGCAGTACACTTAGCAGCAGTGGGCTCAGGCTCGGGCTTACGCAGTGGACTTGGAGGAATTGCCAGAGGCGGCAGGAGTGGTGAAAGGTAACTTACTTATTCGCAACCAATTAAATATCATATCTCCTTGAGTACAACGTGCTAAAATGTGAGTAGAGAGTTTACCTTATACGATTAAAGTTAGCACGTGCATCATATCAGTTGATGACTGAGTAGTATGTGATGCTGAAGCATATGAAATTCCGATTAGGGGTCAAGCTACTTTATGACTATACATTGATTATTGGGATTCTTAATTGGTGATCTTATTCGGCATTTTTCCTTGGGATTTCTATATGAAGATTCCTATTCAGCATACCTCTTTGGACTTCTTCTATGGTATTTTCTATGCGATATTCTTATGAGAAATTCTTATACAGTGTTATCTGGAGTTCTTATATTGGGATTATTATTCGATATTCTCGCTCGATGATGTTGTTTGAAGTTCCAACTTGATATTTGTGATCAGCGTTCTAATTCGTCTATTCGAGTTCCAACTAAAGATAGAATTCTAATAGAGATTATATGCCAAATAAGTGAAGTTATAAGTTAGCTAACCTAGCTGAATAATTAATGAATGTTATAGTTAAAGAGTAATTGAAGTAATGCTTGCTCATAGGTTCTAGGTGACTGGAAATGATGTGATCTAAACTTACATCTTAGAGCTCGGTAGAGGTGAGGGAGACTTCATCCATATGTGCATAATAGTTTATTTACTTGTACATAGATTATGTGCACTTATTGTCTATATATTGTGAGTAAGGGCAACCTACCTTGTTGTCCCTCAATCATGTGTTTATTAATTTATTCTATTTTTATCATTTTGAGTGTATTGCACCGTGGTTGTGTAACCATTTGGGCATGATAGTGTCGTGGAAACCGGGCGGCATCAGGCTTGTCGGTCTACCTCGACTACCATGGTTGCCCAGTCCGTCTCTCGCTAGGGATGCCGCCTAGGGAGAGTTGGGTCGTAGGATTTTGGGGTACATCTGGTGTATACCCATTTTTGGAGTTATAAGGGGATGCCAACTTATCGATATCAGTGTCACTATTACGTCGGGATTTCAGTTTGTGGCTCGTGGTTCGTGATTGAAGAACAAGAGAATCGTATCCTTTTTAATATGTGGTAACTTGTTGTTTTAATTGTCCATTAGTTGTTTCAAATGTTTATTGTGTTATCTGCTGCATTGCACGTCCCAGTAGACTATATCCATCACTGAGCAATCATGATTGCTCATACCTCGCTAAACATGTTTCAGGTGGCGTAGTTTGAGGAGTTGCCTTTGTTGCTGTGTGTTATTGCTTGAGAATGGAGTGTTTGCCTGCTAAATTGTGGAAGACTTTGTTGTATTATGTTATGTTCTATTTGTGCTTATGGGTTTGTATATATTTGGAGTTGTTGAAGAGTTGTAATAGCTAGGTTAATGTATGGCTTGAATGGTAGTGGATTGCAATAGTTTATCTTTACTTTCCTTTATGCTACTTGCTTGTGTGTTAATGAAAGTTAATAGTGGTTTGGCTTTAGTTTATAAGAAATTCTAATGGTTAATATAGAGTGGTATGACAAGCGGATTAAAAAAGACAAAGTTCAAGGATTGTTAAATGCATGCTTGGGTGTGTTTTCTATGTGTTGCTTAAGGCTCGGTCGACCTTGAAGCTAGGAATTAGTTAGAAATTGTGGTTGTTTGAAGTTGTAGTGTTGTATTATAGTTTTACTCGATATTTACAGGTTTTCAGAACGTCCACGGTATAGGGGAGACTCTTTCCATTTTCCTTTAAAAGTTTGTGACCAGGTTGGAATTGGGTTGAGAATAGCATGGTTATTAGAGCCTCCGGTCTCGTGAGGGATCGGGGCGTTACAGGTGGTATCAGAGCTTAGTTAGCTCTCATCTAGGACAAGGTCCTCGACCTGTAGGGTAGTGACCCTTGCGTGTATGCTCGTTAAGTATGTTTTGAAAGTGTGTGCATGTATGTGTAATTGTGTGTCTCGAATTGAATGTGTGCACCTATGTAATATGGTTATGTGTTATATGCTAAACGTCTGCTAAGTGAAGTGAAATTCCATCGAATTGACCTCGTGAATTGTTATCTGCTTGAATTATTGATAGTAATGTATGTACTTGAGCATTTTGAATTAAGTTTTGTTGTGTATTGAATTGGTTATGTTATGATTCGCACTTGAATGTCTTTGTTGCTTACATTGTTTTTATAAATTCTTTTATAATCATACTTGCATAACAGCTTAAAGAATGTTTATACACCTGCAATATTTTGGCATTCATACATAGCCCGTCGAATGGTAAGAAAGACTTCTTCCTCCCCCTGAAGAGAGGTGATTAGTGGCAGACCTTCCAAGTTATGTGGATTAGCAGGAATGAGAGGCATTTGATCAGCCTTTATTTGGAGTTGGTAGTTATAGTTGGAGCTCAGTTATTTGAATTCTTTTAAGGTGCTTAACGGTCATAAATGAGTAGCTTTTTTTGGGGCTTCTATATGACGATTCTCTGGAGCATTTTCTTGGTATTTTCTTATCCGGTCTTCTTTTGGTATTCTTTTGTCGGCATCTATCAAAAGGCTTGGTGTATGGGATTATTTTCAGCCTTATTATACTATATTATCTACAATACTCTTACTCAGGTCTTTTATTGGTATTTTTTCACCGCTTTTAGTTGAGATTCTATTCTTCTATAGTATTCATGCCAGCGGGATTCTTATTCGGATTTCTAAGTAGCATTTCTATTAGAGACTTTATTTGGCCTTATTACGTGATGTTCGCAGGCAATACTACTGAGATTTCCTGATGAGTTCCTACGAGAATTCGTATACGGTATTCTTGCTTAGCAATTGACGACGAGTAATCGGAGTTGGTTTTTCAGTTGATGCGGAGTTCTCTTGTGAAGAAGAATTGCTTGGACGCAATTAGTTTAAGGGGGAGAGGGTGTGACGCCCGAGAACTACACCATACACCTTTTAACTGTTACATCCACTAATTACGCATTTTCACTATGCATTCGTTGTCCTTTTCTATGGTCACTATTCATCACATTTTTCAACTATTTATTTACTTCGAGTTAGCATTTTTCCTAAATCATATTAATTATTTTAGGAATGAGGAAAATGTGCATTTGGACATAAAGCGATAGGTGCATCCATTTAAAAAATATTTTATTGGAACTAGTGAATAGTATTACGTATTGTAACTTTATATTTTAGTGAACTAGCATTTAATTGCACCTTAGGACTCATTTTAAGCTAGCTTGACTCGTATTTTGACCAACACACTCACACTAAAATAACATATAGGCTTTTATACTCAACACCATACACATAACTCATAACATAGCAAACAGAAGAAAAAAAAAAACAAGGGGTGAACAGTGCCCAAACCCAACAGCCCTTTTAGTGCTAGAGGAGAATATTTTTGGCTAATCAAATCTTCATTTCAAGCCAAGCCAATCCAGGTATAAGTGGTTTAGGGTGTTTGCTAGCCTCCTAAGAGCTTCTACGTGCATTAGTTAGGGATTTCATGATTGTTTTTGCATTTCTAAAATGTTACACTTTTCTTGATTTTGTAGATTTGCTATCAAATGATTATGCTTTGCTCAAATATGCTAATATATGTTGTATACAAGTAATAGAGACCACATTTATGCTATTGTTTCATATTTTAAATGGTTCAATTTGATGGTATGATTTAGGGCTTGAATAGTGACGAGATTTTTAGGGTTTTGTGAAAATGAACCTTATATCTTGAATCAATAATCCAAACAGATGCTTTAGGTGCTAATGAAGGTAGTATAATGAATCCATAAGATTTAATTGCTCGTAACGTAACGAAAACATGAATTAGCCGACTTTTTAAAAGGGGTTTCGGGGCCATCACAAATCTAGGTTGATTTGGCCTTCACATTTGGTATTCCTAGGCTATATAGGTTCTAAATAAGCTTTACTAACTCTTGATTGAGTTTTGGTTGAGGTACGTGTAGTACAAAGTCATAAGGGAAAAATTGGGTCTTTTGTGCTAAATGCAGGTAATTGGGTAGCTTCGAGGGTCCTAAAGGTGCCTTATAGGTCAATTAGAAGTATGGAATCGGCCACTTGCTAAACTAGAACAATAGCTTGAGTTTGGAAGGAAAATAGGTTGTGGTACAATGGGGATAAAGTAGGAAATCGATTGTCTCACGCTTCTATGACCTTGTAAATGTTTCTTAAGTGTTTAAATGTGTTTTCAAGACATTATTGAGCATTTGGTAAAGTTCTATGTGAAATGTGTTAATGCCCCTTTGTAATCGTTTAGTTGTTTATATTACTTGTATATTGTGTTGTATGTGTGAAGATATACTTAAGACTTGTAACTGGGCTACTAGAATGATTAGTTGGATGGTATGTTTAGCCAGAGAATATTAAGGTGGCTTTTGCTAAAGATAGAATTCTAATAGAGATTGTATGCCAAATAAGTGAAGTTATAAGTTAGCTAACCTAGCTGAATAATTAATGAATGTTGTAGTTAAAGAGTAATTGAAGTAATGCTTGCTCATAGGTTCAAGGTGACTGGAAATGATGTGATCCAAACTTACATCTTGGAGCTCGGTATAGGTGAGGGTGACTTCATCCTTATGTGCATAATAGTTTATTTACTTGTACATAGATTATATGCAGTTATTGTCTATATATTGTGAGTGAGGGCAACCTACCTTGTTGTCCCTCAATCATGTATTTATTGATTTATTCTATTATTATCATTTTGAGTGCATTGCATCATGATTGCGCAACCATTTGGGCATGGTAATGTCGTGGAAATCGGACGGTATTGGGCTTGCTGGTCTACCTCGGCTACCATGGTTGCCCAGTCCCTCTTTCGCTTGGGATACAGCCCAGGGAGAGTTGGGTCGTAGGATTTCAGGGTACATCCAGAGTACACCCATTTTGGAGTTATTAGGGGATGCCAGCTTATCGATATCAGTATCATTATTACATCAGGATTTCAGTTCATGGCTCGTGGTTCGTGATTGAAGTACAAGAGAATCGTATCCTTTTTAATTTGTGGTAACTTGTTGTTTTAATTGTCCATTAGTTGTTTTAAATGCTTATTGTGTTCTCTGCTGCATTGCACGTCCCGATAGACTATATCCTCACTAAGAAATTGTGATTGCTCATACCTCGCTAAACATGTTTCAAGTGGTGCAGTTGGAGGAGTTGTCTTGGTTGCTGTGTGCTATTTCTTGAGATTGGACTGTTTGCCTGCTAAACTGTGTAAGACTTTGTTGTATTATGTTATGTTCTATTTGTGCCTATGAGTTTGTATATATTTGGAGTTGTTGAAGAGTTGTAATAGCTATGTTAATGTATGGCTTGAATGGTAGTAGATTTCAATAGTTTATCTTTATTTTCCTTTATGCTTCTTGTTTGTATGTTAATCAAAGTTAATAGTGGTTTGGCTTTAGTTTATAAGAAAGTCTAATGGTTATATAAAGTGGTATGAAAAGAGGATTAAAAACGACAAAGTTCAAGGATTGTTAAATGCATGCGTGGGTATGTTTTCTATGTCTTGCTTAAGGCTCGATCGACCTTGAAGCTGGAAATTAGTTAGAAATTGTGGTTGTTTGAAGTTGTAGTGTTGTATTGTAGTTTTACTCGATGTTTATAGGTTTTTAGAACATCCACGGTACTTGGGAGACTCTGTCTGTTTTCCCCTAAAATTTTGTGATCGAGTTGGAATTGGGTTGAGAATAGCATGATTATTAGAGCCTCCGGTCTCGTGAGGGATCAGAGCATTACATTTATCATATCGAAGAAATATGCCAACGTATTCGAAACACTTTTAAAATATATTTTTTCTTTGAAAAACATTAAGGACACATTCATATAATGGGAATGATGGAGAATATGAACGTCACAAACTAGTCAATATGTAAATAAACATATAGACGTAAATGTCATTTGGTACAAGTTAATGCCAAAATATCCCAAAATAGGTCATCTAACTATATAGCATTATGGCATATCTCTAACACAAGCAATACTCTGCGAACCCTAAGGAGGCCATTTCAAGCAATTATAGGATTATAACACAATATATATCAAATCTAAAAATTTGAAACATAAATCAAATTTCAATAAAAATGCACAAAACATGAAAACCCTCACAAAGATTGAAGGAGAGGACCCGCAAGAACCCTGGCCACGTTCCTTGAGCAATTCTACACAAGATTGTATGCAAAAAAGGAAGCAAAATCTTTTTTTTTCTCCTATGAAGTTTCAGCCATGGGGCGGACAAATGGGGAATTTTTGCTTTTGTTTTTGTGTCAATTTTGCCTTGTTTTGTTTATTTAAAAATATGACAAAGACTCAAGGGCAAAATGGTCAATTAGCAAAGTCAAAATTCAAGTTAAAAATGGTCAAACAAGCTTATTTAGTTGCCATTTGTTCTAGTTCAAGTTAAAACCATGCGATTCAATGGAAAATTAACTAAAAATTACTAAATTAAACTGGAAATACTATTCACTAAGTTCGAGAAATATTTCTCTAACTTTCATTTTCGATACGCTACGATCGAACAGTCAATAAATGATCGCTAATAGAATGATAAGCAATAATATAAAAATATAATTTTTGAAAAGTAGAATAGTTTAAAATTCACTCCGGCTCGAAGCTACTTTTCCAATTATTTGAAAATAAAGTAAATAAGTGCTCGGAAATGAATCCGATTACTATAAATAATAAAAATAGGTAATATTCGTTTCATATATTTAATTTAAATATAATTTGAATACCTTTGAAGAGTTTATGGAAATAATGTCAAGATATAAATGAATAAATTAATATAAATACGTAATCAAATGCAATTAAATGTTATTAAATGCGTGTCAGGTTTGGGGTATCACACTTAAGGCCCAAGTGAGAGTTACTCAAAAGGATATGATTTCAATATCCCCAATCACTCCAAGAATCTTGATCTTCAATCATGAACCTTGATCCACGAACCTCGAACTCAATCAAAGTGCCGGCATAAACCCCAAACACTCCAGTGGGTGTACTACGGATGTACCTCGATATCCTACGACCCAACATCCCTGGCGATCTCCGGACCAGGCGAGTGAGGGACTAGAGCACGAAATTTGACTATCCACTGGCAAGCTCGCCGCCGACGATCGAATACCCAATACATCCACCCCAACGATATGGTTGCACAACCACGATGTAATGCACTTAATATATTAATGAGATATAATCAATAAACACATATGAGGGACAACAAAAGTAGGTCACCCTCGCACACAAGTATCCATACACAGGCAAGTCCATAATCAATTATTTAGCATAAGAAGTACTAGAGCAAGGCAATTCAAGCAATAAACTTAGCTATGCAACTTTCCCCTTTAGCCTGACAATACAAACCAATGCATAACCGGGACACATGAAACCCAATCTACAAACCGGCTATACCACAACACTAACCACACTTTATGAACCACTCTAGTACCACAAAACCGTAGTTCTGATAAGATTTAGCACAAAAGTCCTGAAAGCCCCATAGGTGCTTTGAACTAAAGCTACCCAATTCAATCCCTAGCCAAGTGCCATAAAAGTACATTTAGCACTTCTATACCTAGTAAATACCATTTATGATGTTAAACTATGCACGGGTAATACTTTTGCTTAAAGCCCCTTTGTCTACTAAGGCTATTTGACACACATACAAAACACAAGGTACTATATTCACATGCAAGCTATTCCACACTTCTAATGACATTCTATGATACCACTTTGAACCATGAAACCTCACTCAAACTACTTTTAACCCAAAAGCCCCAAATGCCCGAGGTACGTTTGAACTATAAGTACTCTAATGAACCCTCAATTTGGTGCCATAAAAGCACTTTTGGTACTACCTCACCTAATAAACAGTAGCCATAACATTCAATTGCATCCGGATTGTCATTTTACACAAAACCCCTTTGAATTCAAGCCATTTTAACTAGTTATTTCAAGTTTATTCAATTTATATCCAATCCAAACACTATCCTATGTTCAATAGCCCCTATAGTACCAATAGATTGCATAAAATCAAACTCACAATCAAGTTTTAACAAAACCCTAGAAAATCTACTATTCATTGTCTTCTACAATTGATCCATTGCATTAAACCAATAATGAAACCATTAAACTACACAAATAAGGTCTCTACAACATATAAACACTTTATAGTACAAGATTTAAACATTATATAGACTTATACTAACAAATCTAGAAAATTATAAACTTTGACATAACATTAAAAATGCAAGAATATGTTTAATCCCGTACCAATATAGGTTGTAAAAGGTTAAGAGAAGCTCTAGATGTGAAACCCTACTTTTCTATCTTATCTCGATTTGCGTGTTTTACCTCGTTTTGTGTGAATTGACCTGTTTATGTGCTATATGACTTAGAATGTATTAATTCTGTGACTAATACTCTTAATACATGCTAAGTGTGAATTCACAAAATTTTCATCAAAAACGGAATCAGAAATTTTATCGTCGGTTTTAGTGAATAGTATTTTGAGCACCTGTCCGCTAAAATTTTTACAAGGGTGTTTTAAACATTTTAAAACCTTGTCCTCGGGTATTAATAGACCCGTGTTTGATTAAAACGGATTTGGAATCAGTTTTGAAATTTTAAAGGTTTTTACACTTTCTTTTGCAAGAAAACGAATTTTAAGCCGACTCGGGTGGAATTGTTTGAATGTAAAACTTCTTGTCACCTAAAAATAAATTACTTGAGATAGTTTAGGTGTTGCATAACTGTTTTGAGCAAAGAAATAGCTAAAATGAATTAAAAGACAAGAAAATACTAAAAATAACTAGTTTTCACCTTTGACCTTGATTTAATTTGTTTGACTTTGCATAATATAACATCAACACACACTTGCAAAGCACAAAAACACACTCATTTTACACCTACATGGCCGAGAGCTTCAAGGGAAAAAAGAGAAGTTGATTTTCAAGGTTTTCAAAGCAAAATTTCATAGAAAATGCTAGTTTTTGTCCGTAGTTTTTTGTACCGAGTTGGATTCCGCTTGCTGGGCACGCATAGCATGCATATCTAGGCTTGTTTTGGATCAAAGGTGAGAGAAAAATTCTAGATCTCAAAAGTCATCTTTTTGTATTTTTGCATATAATTGAATATTGAACCGTTAGAATGTTAATTTGAAGTTATATTATTGCTCAGTGCATGCTAAGGATCGATTATATGTATTCTTATGAGATTTGAACCGTTGTAGCATAAATTTTTATTTTCGGGTATTTAAAGTTGATAATTTGGCTATTTGTTGATTATTTTGAGTTGTAGCGGTTGGAATCGATTGCTGTCGATTTGTAAAAGTTTGTTAATTACGTGGTAGCGTTGTTGTAATGCCGAATTTTCGATTGCGATGTTGGTGTAAAAGTCTAGAAATTTCAGCCTTGACGCATTAGGGTTTTAGGGTAATTGGGCTTGATTTTGATGTGTTTTGGTTGGTTTTCGAGAGGGCGGATGTAGTTGATTGAATGGGTGAGTGATAGAAACTAGTTTGGAGTTGTTTGGATTAGTAGAATGTAAGATATGATTATTAGAAGTTTAGGTTGTCTTTCTTTAAAATGTTGTTATATGCCTTTAGATGATCGGGTGGTGTTTGAGTGATTGAACTATGAGTTGTTGATGGTTAGATTAGGGTTTGGTTGTGTCTCTAATGCATGTTAAGTTGGGTGGCCTACTTTGTTATCTAACTTAATTGTTTCATGATTATATAGTTGATGATTATTAAATGTTGTTTATTTGATTGTTGAAGTGCAGATTAATTGATTATTGATTATTGATTGTTGTTACAAAACCATGAGGAGCACGCTCGGGGTTAATCCGGGGTGTTACATTGTTAACTTATTATTATTGTTGTTATGAGTCGGGAATCGGGCAACCAATGTTGTTGACTTCTCAAATTGGAATTATTATTGTTGTTATGAGTAAGGAGTCAGGCAACCAATGTTGTTGACTTCTCGAATTGAGTCCTATTGTTGTGAGCTTTGATAACATTGTCTCACCTCGAGAGGCATCCTGGGCTACGGGCACAGTTGTCATGGCTAATCCCTATCTCGCATGGGTGGAGAGGCCATGGGGTGTGGGTCTAGGTCAAGGTACCTCAGGATTGTGTCATTGAGTTTGAAGGAGTTGATAAGCATTGAATTGGTGTATGGAGCTTCATCAGCAAATGTATCGTATCCTTATTGTGTGTTTACAATTATTGCTATTGTTGCATTTATAATGATATTAATGTTCATTGTGTGTTTACTGCTCAAATGATGATTTCCAATGAGTATAGTAAATACTGTTAGAGATCTATTGGATCCTCACTGGGCTTGTTTTATATAAGCTCACTCTCAATTATTGCATGCATGCAGGTGTTACTGAGCCTGACTACGGGTACGTGCCTCTTGAAGAGGGAAATGTGCCATATGCGGATGAGTCTTATGTGCAGGAGTCATTGCCATGAGATTATCTTAGTTGTTGTAAAACAACGTATTGTATAACCTATCTTAATATAAAGACGTATGTATGTTGATTTAGTTGTCTTTATTTTGAACATGACTAGTTTACTAAGTTGGTTATAATCTATTTTGGGAATGTATGTTATATAGTAAATGGATGATGTTGGAACGGAGGCGTATAACCTATGGATGCAATGGTAAAAGAATGTTTATTGTATATCGTGGTTGTATTGTTTAATTGTTGAATTGTTGTGGAGTTGGTTGTATGAGTTTTGAAGAGGTTGGTTTAGAGTATCGGTGTCCTAATTACTGTCGTTATACTGCCGAAATTCCATTGCGTCCTGACTGATCGTAGGAGGGGTCGAGTTGGGGCGTGACACTAGACACTTGAATTCTAGCTTGAATTGAAGCAACAAGGCAAGACTTAGCACAAATTTCTTTTCTTTTTCTCCTTGAAGGCCATCAGCCATAGTATAGCTTTTTGCTTTTTTTTTTCTTTTATTATGCATATATGTAAGTATATGTGTTATATGTATATAAATGTAAGAGTTGGCTTGGGTTGGGCTTATGTTACTTAATTTAGATGATAACTAATGCCCCTAAACAACCCTAGAATATCTAATGGCCCAATTAAAAAGTCTAGACAAAGTTACTATTCATTACGTGACACTATTCACTCGTACCTTTCCCTAAATGCTCAAAATGAAATTCTTTAGATGGACGTACCCTAGAAATAGTTTAAATAAGGTAAATGTGTACGTTGAATGATTAATTAAAATAATTTGAAAATCACTCTAAGCTCGGAGCTCTTAAGCAAATATTAGAATTTAAGTAAATAATTCAATAAAATAAATCTAATTAATGCAATTATCAAAATAATAGGTTATTTATTTTGTATTCTAGCTAATAAATATAATTTATTAAATTAAACACATAATTGTATTCAAACATTTAAACACACATTTAAATATATGCAGACAAGTACTATTTGCTACATGTTGGGTTTGGAGTGTCACAGATAACATGACCACCATGGCCAAATCCCTCATTCTTGTGGATGGAGCTTATCCACGGGGTGTTGGGTCATAGTTCAAGGTATCCAGATGCTCTTGAGAGGGAGTAACAAGGAGAACGGTAGAGTTGTGGTGGAATACAGGGGATGGCATCAACAAAATGAGCGTATCCTTAATGAATGTTTACTTACTTTGTATTGTTTTAGTTATTGGTACTTGTTGCATAATATTGTTTCATGCATATTTTTTTAAGGGGTTTTCAAATTAAAAAGGCTTTTCAAAACCTTCCCTCATCCACCCTCACTGAGCTTGTGTAAGCTCACCCTCGTTTGCTAATATTTCAGGTGGACACGAAGTCGAGAGCGAGCCTCTTGCTTGATTGCATGTTGGATGTAATTATGTTGTCTTGGAGCTTGTAGATTATGTTGTTATATAGACTTTATTTGAAATATGTAAAGTATATTAAGTCCAAGTTGTTTACTTTAAAGTTGGTAGACTTTTGTTGAGAATTGTTAAGTCTACTTTTGGGCATGTATTTATGTTGCTAGATTTGTTTTGGTCTATTTTAATCATTGTAATGATTATGGCTATGTTTAAAGTAGGTGTGACGGGCGGCTTTACACATTTGGTTGTATGTTGAAAGTTCCAAGTTATGAAATGTTTGGGTTTATTGTTGTTATATGAGATGATGTACATGTTTTATTGTCTAAGTGCCATGTTTCAAATGTTATAATGCCAAAATTTCGTCGCCTCCTGACTTCGTTCTAGGTGGTGTCGAGTTGGGGCGTGACAGATGACATGTTTATCATGGTAGATGATATGGGTGATGTGATGTCGGTTAAAGTCTAGTAATATTAAATGTTCTCCATATAGAAGATGTCATTCGTATCTTGAGAATTTGTAACTATGGTGATAATGCGAGGAGATTACTTGGCATATTCCAAAGGTAATACATAGAGTGATCTTGAAGGTGTTTAAGATGGATTTTTTAAGAGGATTCGAAGAAGGAATTATTGTCTTTAAGACAGTAAATCCATATTTCTCCAAAGAAAACTCTTCGAGAAACTCTTGTAGCGTATCAAATTTATGTTCAAGTTATCTTATGCCTCAGCAATAGGTAGTTTCATATTTGCTATACTATGAACAAATCCTAATATTTCGCAAATTGTAAAGTGTTACAAGTAGATATCAATCCAATCTAAGTTGAGAACACTAGATAGTATTAAGATATATCTTAAAGTACTTGGAAAGCACTAAAGATATATTTTTGGTTCATGGAGGAGGTATACTCCGTAGTAACGGATTTGCTAGTTCAGATTTTCAATCTGAAATTGATAATAGAATGTCATATCAAGGTTCATGTTTCTTTGTAGTGGGAGCCAGTAAGTTGGAAAGGTTCTAAACCGAGACAGTATATTCCATTACATAACCTGTATCTTTTGTAATATGTGATGTTGCAAAAAGATGTTATTTGGATCAAGGAATTCATACGAGCTAATGGTAGTTCCTATCGTTAAGTTGTGATCCTTTTAGGATACGCCTATAATGGAACTACTGCACAAGCTTATGGAACCTCTCACAAAATGTCCAAACATTTGAAAATGTGTTTCCATCTTGAGAAGATGGATATAAGATATCATTGTATGTTGTGCTAATACTAAGTAACATAGCATTAGTGCAAGTGTCTCCATTGTTGGAGATATGCCCTAATACTATATAGTTGGATGACATATTTTGGGCATTTTGACATTAACTTGTATATTATGGTAATGTTGTCTATATATTTGTTTACATATTGACTTGTTAGTGACATTTATATTCTCTTTCTTTTTCATATGAATGAGTCCCTAGTGTTTATGATTAGAAGATATGTATTCTAAAAGGGTTTAGAATGTGTTGGCATATTTCTTTAGCATGATAAATACTTAAAGTTATTCATAGTCCTTAGATTATTTGATAAGGGCTTCAAAAATCTATTATGACTATCACATGTGTTGTTACATTTGAATGACATAGAGATGTTAATGATAAAGGATGGTGAACTACGTGCCATAATAGTATGAGATGTGATTAACAAACATATGGGTGATTATTAGTTGAATAAATCAATAAATGTGACGTTAATAATAAATCATATGCCTTGGGATTAATGATTTGTTATTTTTTGCTATTGTGCAAGTGATCCTTTGACTTGCGACATCACGACTTTCATATGTATTGGGATTTGATACTTACTTTTGGAAAATGGTTGACCCGACAAATGAGCGAGACACGTTCTCTTGTAGTTTCATTGATTTAATAGATTGAGTAACAGATGGTTGCCAAGCTAGGATCCATTAATGTCACACCTCGACCCAACCTGATAGAGATTAAGTCAAAGCGTAACGGGAAAATAGACAGAGGCTCCCCTAAAACTCAGACATTCCATATTTGACCTACATAGTAAAAGATCACAAAACCATCTACAAACCAATGCAACTACAATCCTCCAACAACTAACCATTCAATACCCTGACAATTCAAGCCAACAACATAATTTCCAACAAGTCAATCCATAAACTAAACCACAAGCTACTTATGGAAGGACCATTGCAATAGGTGAATCACAACATATATATAAGCTAAACGGAAGCAAAACGTCAATTTCAAAAATTTTCCAGCATTATATAACATATGTATTCACCATAATGCCTTATGTCTAGTCCATGTAATCAAAATATATACAACATATATAAGCTTATATATGAATGAACAAAAGATAGAAGAAGAATATACCTCTTGTAGACAACTCAAGGGAGCCACAAATCTGAAATTTTGCTCACTTGATTGAAGACACCACCCCTTGAAAGCACAGGGGCTCTAGTTGGTCCACACAAGCATCCACGAGTTCTTTTCCACAAAACCAAATATTTGTGCTAGCTATTTAGGTGGAAATATGAGCTTACATGAGAGTAGAATTCTAGAGAACAAGGCTGCCCAAGACTACACCTCTTGGCTGAAAATACAAGGAGAGAAGAAGAGAATGAAGAGAAAAATTCGGCATAATTTTTCCACTAGTTCATCTCGTGTGCAATGTATATTCTTTCTCTTCTCTACTTGTTTTCTATGCATATATTATCTCTATGCACTCTTGTGTTTGATGCATATGTAGTCTTCAATGCAATTCAAGCTTTCTAGGCATTCTTGTATAATGCACTTTGTAGCTTTTCATGCATTTATGTCTCCTATGCAACTTTGTGTCTTGTGTAACTATTATTATTATTATTATTATTATTATTATTATTATTATTATTATTATTATTATTATTATTATTTATTGGGCTGAATATTATAGTGGAAAAATATGTATTTTTCCACTAACTTGCCAAGTATTAATCCTAGCCATAGATTCTAATCAAGATCAAATCTTGGCCATTGGATGTCATTTTCCATTGACTTATTTTAATGGAAGATTTCATCTTCTTTTGTTAATTATATATATATATATATATATATATATATATATATATAAATATACATATAATTAAATTAATCCTAATCATTATTAGATTAATTTATTAGAAACTAACTTTCTATATCTATACTTTGGCCCCAATACTTTCAATAATTATACTGTTGGCCCATTACGCCTTAATGACCAAACACAACAACGTTAACTCCTTAACGTTTCCTAACTCATTATAAGCTCATTACATAAACTCGATTCATGATGCTCGAATGTGTGTGACTCTCTAAATTCACTACTATATAGCACTGAAGAAACATTGAACACTTTCAATGTTAATCGAGCTATTCGATTAGTTTAGAGAATATCTCCCGTCATTCTCAAAACACCTTCAGAGTTCTTGAGTGACGTTCTAGCTACCAACGTATCAAGACAGTTTATAAAGCAATGAAGTCTTATTCAAATAAATCTATTTATGGTCGCCGATTATCATGCAATCCAATCCTTCCATTAATTGTCCCGTCGAGCAAGAACAATGATACGATTAAGTTCATAAACTCGATGCTATGCATAGATCTAATTGATGTAATGAGATATGACACATGGAAAAAACCCATTTCCATCATTCATGCCTTGGCCAAGGACTTCCTCATTAAACAACCAAACTTTGATCGCATAGGACATCGCCTCACGTTGGAGGTTAATGGATCTTATCTTGACCACTACCTGTCAATCACTATACCAAACGAATGAAACTGTGAGAAGACATATCTCATCTCGTTTGTCGAGACAATCATTGTACAAATGCTAGAATCAAACCCTAATACATATGACAATCGTAATGTCTCAAGTCTAAGGATTACATGCACAATCGCAACGAATAACAAATTATTAATTCAAAGTCATGTAATTTGTTATTCACGTCACATTTAGTGAACTATTCAACTAATAGTCACTCACATATTTGTTAATCGCATCCTTATTCTATTATGGCACGTGGCTCACCATCCTTTATCATTAACATCCATATGTTAATCAAAGGTAACAACACATGTGATAGTCCGTAATAGATTATTGAAGTCCCGATCAAATAATCTAAGGACTATGAATACTTTAAATATTTATCATATTAAGGAAATACGCCAACATATTCTAAACTCTTTTAGAATACATTCCTCTAATAAAAATACTAGGGAGTCATTCATACACAGAAAAAAGGAGAATATGAATGTCCTAAATATGTCAATATGAAAGCTCACATATAGACACAAATGTCATAATATACAAGTTAATGTCAAAATGCCCCAATATATGTCATCCAAATATGTAAGATTAGGGCATATCTCTAACAACTTAAACAAACCAACATCTGTGAGAATTTAAACTTAATTACATGCATTGTTTATCCTTACAGTCCACAAACTTAGCTTTCCTACATGTAGTCGCGTACCCAAAACAAACCGACTACATGCGTCAAATGTATACGAATATAACTTAGTCGACAAAATAGATTGCTAAGTACGTACAAGTTATGACTAAGTTAGACTCATATACAAGTGCACTACTAGCCCAAAAGTAATATACATAATACATTGTTCAAAACATCTTTGTTCTCAACCATTACATCAAGATTTATCCCAATCAAAAAAGCCACGATCAAAGAAGACAGATATTGGCCTCATTATATAAAGGCACACTTTCATCAACCTGTTGAATGTATTCTGGTTCATTTTCACCTGAAAGGGGGATATAAAATGAGGTGAGCTTATAACAACTTAAGCTCAGCGAGGGGGGAATCTGGAAAGGGGTTTCGAAATCATTTTCTCTTTCAAAACCCATGTTTTCACCTGTGAATTCCATGCACATATTAGCAACAATTAGTAAACAATTTGCATCACTGTAGAATGAACATTTAACACATATTCAAGAAAGAATACGCTTACACTTTCATGTCACATCGCATTTCATGTGGTGGCCGGCCAAATGATTCATCAAACCCTTTATCTCCCCCACGTAGGGTATTCTGGATATACCCAATCCTACAACCCACTCTCCCAGGGTAGCAAAGTTCCTAGTGAGAAAGGGAATTGGTAACCATGGTAGCCACGCTAGACCGGCAAGCCCGATGCCGCCCGGAGTTTTGTGATACTACCATGCCAAAAGAAGGTTACAACCCTTCCAATATCACATTAGATTATGCATTGCACATCATTTCAAGTAATATGCCACATATCACGTTAAATTTTAACACATAGATATATGTAATTCATGGCATATATCACATGTTATCAAGAACTCATAATTCACCTTTTGACAATGGAAATCAACAATACCAATAAGCAATCTAGTTAAACATTTATAAATTTCTCAGTAGAATCTCAACTTTAACAGTTCCGTTACCCAAGTTAAAGACCTCCAAATGTTCTGATTTTTATACGTGAGTAAATCCCTTCGAGTGTAAATAGTTCTAGAATCAAACGGGATTCAATTCCGAGCTAAAATCAATAAGTTATAATCATTTTTGTGCAACTACTCTTAGCTGTCTAGATTACTATGTTTTTTGCTACCTTTCAAAAATAGCTTCATTAGAGGGTTAAAACGGTTGAATTAGCTTTTGCTCCAAAAATAAAATTTGTTCTAAACTGACTCATCTAATGACTATAAAAGTTTCATTCAGTTTCAAGTTCATTTATTATGTCAAAATAGCTCTGGAAGTTGGGTGCAGTAATCTGTCCAGAACCTAATTTCGGCTTCTTGTTATATTACTACTTCAAAGACTAACTTCCAGCATTATTTCTTCCAAGAACTCACTTAATCACCTTCAATACACAATATATATACCTACTACATTAAGCTTTAATCACAAGAAAGCAATTAAACACTACAACATAGCTAACTTTGAATAACATAATAATAGCTCAAACTAACAATAATCTTGCAAGATTTACCATCAAATAAGCTATATAACCACAATCATGCCTTTATAACTTCAAAATCATGATTTTAAAATAATCCCCTCACCTTTGATTCTCCAAAATAATGCTTAAGAATGATGATTAGGGCTTGAGCTAGCCAGGAAATCCTTCCAAACCACTTGAAATTGCTTCTAACTCTTCTCTTTTGCCTCAATTTTCTCTGTCTTCTTCACAATTTATCTTTTTTTTCTTTCTTGAAGCCGACGGGTCTTTTTGGGGGAAGGGGTTGGTAGGTGTTGAATTGTTTTATTTACTTAGAAGATAAGTTATAATTTATACCTAATTAGAGTTTGATCCCAAGGTTTTGTTAGCTTTTGCAAAAATCTCCTCTTTTCTTTTCTTCTTGAGTCGTGGGTCTCCAATGCAATTAATCAAAGTTTAATTCTACTTATATTAGTTTACTTGGTGCCCAAGTAAAGGTTTAGGTATTTGCACTTCGGCCTCAAAAGTTTTCTAATGTTTACAAAGTTACCCCGAAAGTTATTCTACTTAATTTCTATAATTCCAACTTAATTTCTAACTTATTTCTTTTCCACATAACACATAATTTAAGATATATGAAACACTAAAATTTATGTAATTACACATAGTATAATATTAATGCACGTGACTTTGGAATCGGGTCTCACATCCCCTCCCTCCCCCCTCCCCCCTCCCCTTAAAAGAATTGCATCCTCGCAATTTACTTACTTCGTAAATAGCTCAGGATATTGTTGTTTCATTTGGTCCTTTCTCTCCCAAGTAGCTTATTCGAGGCCTTGGTTGTTCCATAAAACTTTGACCATTGGAATCTTCTTGGTCCTCAACTCCCGATCATGTTCATCCAATGTTCGAATCGGTTTTTCTTCGTATGACAAGTTTTCTCATAGCTGCAATGGTTCCGGCTCCAGTACATGTGAAGGATTAGGATCAGAATCGATGCATCTCAGGGAGAAGTGACTTATGAAAAAAAAAATGCGAGGATGTAATTGTTGTAAGGGAAGGAGAGTGTAACACCCCGTACCGAGCATGTAGTTAATATATTTATCTACATATGTTTATGTGCTTAACTTAAGTATTAGTGCATAATTACATGTTTACTTGAGTTAATTTCATTTGTTTATTAACATTCTTTTTCTATCTCTTGGAAGTGTGCACACTAAGTTTAATTAATTTATATACATAATTAATCTATTATTTTAATATTTGTATTATATGGGATTACTTTCTTACATTTAATAAATTAGTTTTTATCATTTTAAAATGATTCCTAAGCCCGGAGTAAAAATTCAAGTATTTTAATTTTTGAATTTCGTATTTTTCCCATATTACCTAACACATATATAGTATTTGTTCATAAATTTTATTTGCATAGCATGTTGGGAAGGCAGGTAGAAAAAATGTTTTGTGTCTCATATGAATAGAAAAAGCTAGATTATATTTTTGGGTCATTTGGTATTTTAACTTGCATTGGGCTAACTTTATACATTTAATAATCTAACTTAAGCTGAAAAAAACTTATATTATACTTATATATACATATATACTTATATAATACATAGCATACAAGCAAAACAAAAGAACAAAAAGGGGCCAAAATCGGCCATGAGAAAGGAAAGGAAAAAAAATGGAGAAAATTATAGGGTTTGATTCTTAGAGCATTTCAAAGCTTACTTGAGAGATCTTGAGCCATCCTAGAGCCATTCCAAGCTTGTTCATCTTCTAGAGGTGAGGGGTTTCATGTAATTTGTATTTTAGAGCTATATGTTGATTATGTCCAAAAATGTTTTTGGTATATTTGTAAGCTAGAAAGCTTATTGTTGTTATATTTAGTATTCATATAACTAGTAGAACAAACTTTTATAGTTATTTTGCAATTGCATAGCTAGATATGGTGAGTAGGATTTTTAAAGAAGATGATGAATAGTATTTTCATTAAAACTTGTAATTTTGGCTTAAATGTTTGTTCTATTGCTTGTGTCATGTGCCATAAGTGTTATAATAGCTAAAATTGACACCCAACTAGTTAGAATATGATTGGAATTTGATGTAGATTGTTTGAATGCAAAGGGCTGAAAATGTGTGTTTATGTGCAAATGGTTAAATGTTTGTTTCATTGCTTGTTGTAAGTGCCATAAATGTCTAGGAAAGCTAAAAGTGATGTTAAATTAGCTAGAACATAATTAAAACTTGTAATTTCTTGAATGTGAACAAAGGGGGTCGTGTGTGTTTGTGTTAGCCGTGTATGTGTGGGTGTGTTGGGAGGTGTTAGTTGTGTTAATTAGTGATTATGATATGCCAATTGAGTGAATTTAGTGGATAGATTGGAAGATGGAAGAGTTATGGTCAAAAGGGGTTTTTGGTGCTAAGTGTTGGTTTTAATTTAAAGTGAGTTTTCTTGGTGTTTAGCGAAGTTATAAAGTGTCTTTATAAGGCTAGTTAGTTAGTGTATGAACTACGTGGCTTAAGTGTTAGAATTCTACTTGTATGTGAACCTTTGGACTTGTATCAAATGTTTAAAGAATAACTATTGAACTTGGTATTATTTGTTAAAGATATGCCCTAATGTTATATAGTTAGATGACCTATATGGGGCATTTTGATGTAAATCTGAATGGCATCTTCATTAGATGTTCATATTCTTCGTTCAATTATATGAATATGTCCTTAATGTTTTTATGAGAATAAGTATATTCTTAATGTGTTGAGAATTCGACTGCATATTTCTTCGACATGATCAACATTCAAAAGCATTCATAGTTCTTAGATTATTCGACCAGGACTGGAATGATCAAGTACGAACTATCATATGTAGTTACCTTTGATTAACATAGAGATGTTAAAGATAAAGGGTAGCGAGTGTTGAGCTACAACGGTATAGGGATACGATTAACTCATATATGAATGATCGTTGGTTGAACGAATCATTGAATGTGACCGGAATGATGAAACTACATGACTTTGGATTAATAGTTTGTCATTCGTTGCAAATTATGCAAATTAATCCTTAGACTTGAGAAATTACGGCTGACAACTATATCAGGGGCTAAATCTTGCGTTTGGACAATGTTCGCCTTCTTTGAGGGTGAGATACGGCCTCTTGTAGTATAGTCGTGTGATATAGAGACCGACATGTAATTATCAAGATAGGATCTGTTAACCTCCGACAGTGAGACGATGTCCTATGCGATCTAGTGTCGGTCATCTAAAATGAGAAATCCTCAACTGAGGTAATTGAATGATGGAAAGATGTTTTTCCATAGATGTCATCTTTCATTCCACCGAATTAGATCTATGCATAGAATCGTATAGCGGACTTAATCATTTCATGGTCCCCACAATGATCAGGACATTTTAACATAAGGATCGGATTGCACGCTTATTTGCGACAATAAATAGGTTCGTTGGAATTGGACTTCATTACTATACATATTGTCATGATACGTTCGTTGCTAGTGCGTCACTTATGAACATGAAGGTATTCCGAAAAATGGCGGAGACATTTTCAGAATCGATCATTTATCGCTATACGGTCATGAACCTAGAAAGTGACACACTTAGAGTATCATGAATAAAGCATATTTGAGCTTGGTATTGACTTCAAAACACGTTAAAGTGTTAACAGTGTGATTTTGGACATTAACGGTTAAATTGGCCAAAATCATAATTTGTAAAAGTTTTGGGACCAAAGTGTAAATACTGAAAAGTATTGGGGCAAGAGTGCAAATAGATTGAGGGGTCAATCTACAGTTAATTATTCTACAAGGGTTTATAATTAATTAATGTTTGTCTTCACTAAAAGACAAACACTAAAAGACAAAGCATAGAAAGACAAAAGACAACTTGCACTAAATGACCAACAACAAGTTGCAAGCAAAAATTGTCCAAATTGCCCCCCCCCCTTTGGCCGACTATGTATAGGATTTAGACACTTGGCTTCTTGATTTGCTGAGATCATGACACTTGTCATATGATGAGCATGTTCATGCATCTATAAATAGAAGACAAGTAGTTCATTCATTTTTTGCACCTCTTGGCCGAAATTCTCTCACATTTAAAAGCATATTGTTCTCTCTTTTCTCTTGGTGTTTTTGGCCAAGTATAGAGATAGGAAACTTTTGCTTCTAAGTTTATAACTCTTTATTTACTAAGCTCTTAGACTTAACTAAACTAGCACTACAATCAGTTAGTTGTCATTTGCTTTTGGATACCCGTGGACCGACTAGGACCTTTGCACTTGCGGAGGAGATTTGTCCCAGTCAAGATATTCATTTTCAAGAGTCTACATCCGAGCTCTCCATGCGAGGTATTCTTTTATTTTATTTTAAATACATATGTATATAGTTGTATACACTTTTATGTATTTTCTTTTATGTACTAGTTACGGATTTACTCTTGAGATTTTGTAAATACAAACTTGCTTACATGCAAATATTAATTGTTATTATTTCTGTTGCGCTTGCATGTTTTTGTTATTTACATATCTCGGGACGATCCTGTTGTGCTCCCGTTTTTGAAGCTAATGCCATTATGCGCCTTCATTATAAAGCTGACGCCTTTTGTGCCTTCATTATGAAGCTGGTGCCTTTATAGCACCTTCAAGTTGTATCAGAGCCACGATTTTGAAAGTTCGTAATATGTACATTTGATCTAATATTTTAATTTTATTTAACACTATTATGCGAAAGATATGAGTTGATTCCATCCCGCATGGAAAGATCGACTTTGATTGTAGTAAGCCAAAAGTTTTCTATGATCGGGCCTGATGATCCCTTTATATGGAGATCTCGATTTACGTGTCATATCGAGACTGGCTTGTGAACTTGGTTGGTCTTGGAATGCTTGGTTGATGTTAGAGTCAATTCTCTTTCATGCATGTTGTCAAAACATTAATAGAAGATTAGGACTTGTTTTATCTTTGGTATTTGATGCATAAAGATGTTCGTTGATTATTTTCATTTAGCTTTGATTATCTATGTGATAATCTAGCTACATGTTGCATAAATGGTGAACTTGATCATGGACTTAGTGGATGCTCGGTTTGTAATTGAGACATAAGTCTCATTTTATTTTCTTGCTTTTGAGATAACTTTGTAGTGAGGACTATATGTAAATTTTCAAAATGACATGCAAGAAGGCAACCGGATGAATCCAAAGGAGTTGGAGATCTTGAAGACATAGTGATGTGTTTTAAGATAGTTTTTCATTTTTATTCCAAAGTCCATGATCCACTATTTATACCTGTTGCATGTGTTATATACTATATGCTGGTTAATGTATGCATGATGAGATCTATTACAAAACTCCCAAATGTGCAAATTAATATTAGATATGTTGTCATCCGCCATCCTAGGACTTAATGAATCCAAGGCGATCATATCCGGTCTTACCCAAAGGTAGAGGGACATGATTTGTACTAAGTTTAATTAAGTTGCTAGTAGAACATAGTGATGTGGTTGTCTTCCAAAATCTAATGGCCAACATAGCCATAAAGGCTTGAGGCTATTGATTCAATTTATCGAATAACTGTGAGATGACGGGTCGGGTCTAACTGAATTACTTAATCAACATAGCCACAAAGGTTTGAGACCAAAGTAATTTAGGGATTGGATATGACCATAACCTATTTTGTGAAATAGACAACAAAGCGTTGTTGACTCTTGATGTTTATATTCTAACATAGCCATAAAGTTTTGAGGGATACAAATTATTAAGAGAATTTGGTCACCCACTACCGGATTCTAATGAATTCGTGTTTCTCATTTTGGGAGTATGAGATTCGTTAAAGATAGTGGGAGTTACTATTTTTGTAAAGACCATACTTAAATAGTTATGCATTTTTACATCAACTAGTAGTCTTACTTTCTGTACTACTTATTTATGCAGTACTTTTATAATGACCTTTATTTCAAATCCCATTGCCCGTATCCTTGATAAAAATGTTTTAACCGGACCAAACTTTCCCGATTGGTTTAGCAATCTTAAAATTGTTTTGGGATTGGAAAAGATTGAATATGTTCTGGATAAGGCCCCTCTTACTACCCTTCCTGAAACTGCAATAGAAGAAGAACAAGAAACACATCAACTCTGGATAGAACATGACTTGAGAGCAAAAGCTTATATCCTTGCTTCAATGTCAAATTAACTACAAAAATAGCATGAGAATATGTCTGATACTGCTAGCATGACTCTGAACTTGAAAGAGTTGTATGGTGAGCAAAATGATGTTGCAAGATATGAATTGTCACAAGAGTTGTTCAGAGCTAGATTGAAAGAAGGTGGTGATGTCAGCAAGCATGTTCTCAGGATGATTAATCTGATTACTCAACTTGAGATGCATGAGTTTGACATGGACTGTAAGCTGCACACGGACCTTATTCTGCAGTCCCTCCCACCTTCCTTCAATCAGTTCATTGTGAACTTTCAAATGAACAAACTCTCTGCTTATTTGCCCAAGCTGGCCAATATGTTGACCACTGTGCAGTCACAGTTCAAGGGAAAGGGCAAGGAGACTGTTCTCATTGCTGCCTCTTCTTCTGGATTTAAACCCAAGAATAGAAGAAGGAGGAAGAACTACAACAAGAAGAAGGACAATGCTCCTAAGCCCACAGGGGGTGTTAAGAAGAAAGAAGTCGTCCCTAAATGGCAGTGTTATCACTGCAAGGTTGATGGCCATTGGAGAAGAAATTGTCCCCTGTACCTTCAAGAGTTGAAAGAGAAACAGGTTGTTGCCACTACGCGAGGTATAATTTCTTTTAAATCTGTGAATGAAACTAATTTTTCAATTAGTCCGGCTTCTATGTCTTGGATTTTAGATTCTTGTGCTACTACACATGTTTACATGTCCTCACAGAATCTAAATGACAGGATAACGCTTCGGAAGCGTGAGATTGTTCTGAAGGTTGGGAATGGGGCAAGTGTTGCAGCCCTTGCCAAAGGGAATGTTGAAGTTTGTCTGCCTGCTGGTCATGTTATACGTCTTTCAAATGTTTTGTTTGTTCCAAATGTTGTTAGGAATATTGTTCTATTCCTAAACTTGTTTGTGATAATTATGAATTTTCCTTTTCAAACAAGAGCTGTAATATTTATTATAGTAATAAATATATTGGCTCAGCTACTTTGTTGAACGGACTTTATCATTTGAATTTGGATGAATGCATACCTGTAACTTCGACTTCCACTTCAAAAGAGAAACAAACAAAAGATATTCAAATTAATGTGAAACAATTGTGGCACTTAAGACTCGGACATATTAACTAGAAAAGATTAACATGGATGGCTCAAAATGAACTCATTGATTCATTGGGATGTGAACCCAGGCCTACCTGTGAGTCTTGTATTCTCGGCAAAATGACCAAGTCATCATTTGTTGGAAAAAGAACAAGAGCCATTGAATTGTTAGCACTAATACATAGTGATATATGCGGTCCCTTTAGAGAAATGGCTAGCGGCGGTTATATCTACTTCATAACCTTCATCGACAACTATTCTCGGTGCGGTTATGTGTACTTAATGAAGTACAAATCTGAGGCTTTCAAAAAATTCAAGGAATTTAAAGCTGAAGTAGAAAACCAAATGGGAAAAAGTATTAAAACCTTGCGATCCGATCGTAGAGGTGAATACTTAAGTACCGAATTTCTTGAATATCTTAAACAAGCCGGAATAACTTCACAGACTACTCTATCTGCTACACCATAAATAAATGGAGTATCTGAATGTAAAAATCGTACATTAATGGATATGTTACGATCTATGATCTATTACACCGATCCTTCAATTTCATTGTGGAGGTATGCACTTCTTACGACTATTTATTTGTTGAATAGGGCTCCAACTAAAGTTGTTCCTACTACACCATATGAGATGTGGTTTGGTAAGAAACCAAGTCTTAACCACATTAGGATTTGGGACTGTCCCGCTTTTGTTAAGAGACTTAAGATGGACAAGTTGGAAGCTAGATCAGATAAAGGGAGATTTGTGGGATATCCTAAGGAGACTAAAGGATATTATTTTTATTTTCCCGATGATCAAAGAATATGAATCAGTCGAGATGTTGTCTTTCTTGAAAAGGAGTTTGTTCAAGAATGAAGCAGAGGGAGGAAAATAATAATAGAAGAAGACTCTTCTGAACCACAAATTCACCTAAGTCTTGATCCTGAACCAATTCAACAAGATCCAGAACCAGTCATCACACAAGGAGCTCGAAGATCTAGTAGAGTATCATGTCCTCCAAAGAGATATGGTTATCTGCTTAAGGAAACACCAGAGTTGTTTATGGTAGGGGATAAAGATCATTTGGATAGTCCTACTAATTATGAGGAAGCAATACAAGATATTGATTCCGAGAAATGGAGGCAGGCTATGCAAACAGAGATAGATTCCATGTATTCAAATGATGTTTGGACCTTAGTTGACCGACCTAAAGGCATTGTACCTATAGGTTGTAAATGGGTCTTCAAAAGGAAACTTGGAATTGATGGAAATGTGGAAACATATAAATCAAGGCTGGTTGCAAAAGGTTTTTGTCCAAAACAAGGTGTTGATTATGACAAAACATTTTCACAAGTTGTCATGCTTAATTCCATCCGCATCATGCTTGTTTTTGCCCCACACTATGATTATGAAATCTGGCAAATAGATGTTAAACTGCGTTCCTGAATGGATATCTTGAGGAAGATATTTATATGGAACAACCTGAAGGTTTTTAATCCAACAAAGATCAAGTGTGTAAGCTTAAAATATCAATATATGGTCTAAAGCAAGCCTCTCGTTCTTGGAACATCAGATTTAATAATGAGATCAAAGAGATTGGTTTCATTAGAAATGATGATGAACCTTGTGTATACAAGAAGATCAGTGGGAGTATGATCATCTTTCTAATTTTGTATGTTGATGAAATTTTAATCATGGGAAATGATGTTGGACAGATGTTGTCCACTAAAATTTGGTTAAACAGCAAGTTCTCCATGAAAGATCTGGGAGAAGCCTCTTATATCTTAAGGATTCGTGTCTATAGAGATAGAACAAAAAGATTGATTGGCTTCTCTCAAAGTCTGTACATAGAGCGAGTATTGAAAAAATTCAATATGGAGAGGTTTAAGAAAGGTCTTATGCCTATCTGGCATGTAATACATCTTTCTAAGAACATGTCTCCCAAGTCCGGCAACGTATGGAACGTGTGTCTTATGCTTCTGCTGTTAGAAGTCTCATGTATGCCATGCTATGTACAAGGTCTGATATTGCATATGTTGTAAGCCTTGTGAGCATATATCAGTCTGATCCAAAAGAAAAACACTGGATGGCAATGAAACATATCCTTAATTACTTGCGAAGGACTAAGGACCTTGCATTGATTTATGGAGGAGGAAAACTCCGGATAGATGGGTATACAGATTCAGATTTTCAATCTGATACGGATGATAGAAAGTCTACATCCGGATTTGTGTTTGTTTGTAATGGAGGAGCAGTAAGTTGGAAGAGTTCCAAGCAACCAGTTACTGCTGACTCTACTATAGAAGTCGAGTACATTGATGCATCTGATGCAACAAAAGAAGTTGCTTGGATGAGGAAGTTCTTGTTAGAGCTAGAAGTGGTTCCTTCTATCGAGTTGTTGTTACCGCTGTATTACGACAACAATGGAGCTGTTGCACAAGCAAAGGAACCTAGATCTCATCAGAAATCCAAACACACTAAAAGGAATTTTCATATCATTCGAGAGATAGTTGCTCGAAAAGATATAAGTCTGCAGAAAGTTCCTAAATTAGAGAATGTAGCTGACCCACTTACTAAGCCAGTCAATCACAGTTAGAACGTCATCTTGAAAGGATGGGGATGCAAGACCATGTAGATATGCATTGAAGGCTATATTCTATAGCATTAGTGCAAGTGGGAGATTGTTAGAGATATGCCCTAATGCTATATAGTTAGATGACCTATATAGGGCATTTTTATATAAATCTAAATGGCATGTTCATTGAATGTTCATATTTCCCGTTCAATTATATGAATATATCCTTAATGTTTTTATGAGAAGAAGTATATTTTTAATGTGTTGAGAATTCGACTGCATATTTCTTCGACATAATAAACATTCAAAAGCATTCATAGTTCTTAGATTATTCAACCAGGACTAGAATAATCAAGTACGGACTATCATATGTAGTTACCTTTGATTAACATAGAGATACTAATGATAAAGGGTAGCGAGCGTTGAGCTACACCGGCATAGGGATGCGATTAACTCACATATGAATGATCGTTGGTTGAACGGATCATTGAAACCAACGATCATTGAATGTGACTGGAATGACGAAACTACATGACTTTGGATTAATAGTTTGTCATTCATTGCAAATTATGCAAATTAATCCTTAGACTTGAGAAATTACGGCTGCCGGCTATATCAGTGGCTAAATCTTGCATTTCGACAATGCTCGCCTTCTTTGAGGGTAAGATACAGCCTCTTGCAGTTTAGTCATATGACATAGAGACCGACAGGTAATTGTCAAGATAGGATCTGTTAACCTCCGCAGTGAGATGATGTCCTATGCGATCTAGTGTCGATCGTCTAAAATGAGAAATCCTCGGCTGGGGTAGTTGAACGATATAAATGTATTTTTCTATAGATGTCATCTCTCATTCCACCGAATTAGATCTATGCATAGAATCGTATAGCGAACTTAATCATTTCATGATCCCCACAACGATCGGGATATTTAACAGAATGATCGGACTGCATGCTTATTTGTGACTATAAATAGGTTCATTGGAATTGGACTTCATTATTGTACATATTGTCATGATACGTTCATTGCTAGCACGTCATTCATGAATATAAAGGTATTCCAAAAAATGGCGGAGACATTTTTGGAATCGATCCTTTATCGTTGTACGGTCATTAACCTAGAAAGTCACACACTTAGGGTATCATGAATAAAGCATATTTGAGCTTGGTATTGAGTTAGAAACACGTTAAAGTATTAACGGTGTGATTTTGGACATTAACGGTTAAGTGGGCCAAAATCATAATTTTCAAATATTTTGGGGCCAAAGTGTAAATACTAAAAAGTATTGGGGCAAGAGTACAAATAGATTGAGGGGTCAACTACAGTTAATTATTCTAAAAGGGTTTATAATTAATTAATGTTTGTCTTCACTAAAAGACAAACAATAAGTTGTACTAAAAGACAAAGCACAAAATGACAAAAGACAACTTGCACTAAAAGACCAACAACAAGTTGTAAGAAAAAATTGTCCAAATTGCCCTCCCCTTTGGCCAGCCATGCATAGGATTTAGACACTTGGCTTCTTGATTTGCTTAGATCATGACACTTGGCATATGATGAGCATGTTAATGCATCTGTAAATAGAAGACAAGTAGTTCATTCATTTTTTCCACCTCTTGGCTGAAATTCTCTCACATTTAGAAGCATATTGTTCTTTCTTTTCTCTTGGTGTTTTCGGCCAAGTCTAGTAGAGATAGGAAACTTTTGCTTCTAAGTTCATAACTCTTTATTTACGAAGCTCTTGGACTTAACTAAGCTACCACTACAATAAGTTAGTTGTCCTTTGTTTTTGGATACCCGTGGACCGACTAGGGCCTTTACACTAGCAAATGAGATTTGTCCGAGTCAAGATCTTCCTTTTCAAAAGTCTACATCCGAGCTCTCCATGAGAGGTATTCTTGTATTTCGTTTTAAATACATATGTATATAGTTGTATATACTTTTATGTATTTTCTTTTATGTATTAGTTACGGATTTACTCTTGAGATTTTGAAAATACAAACTTGTTTACATACAAATTTTAATTGTTATTATTTCTGTCACGCCCCAACTCAACCCCCCTTAAGATCAGTCAAGACATAACGGAATTTCGGCAGTATAACGACTGTAACCTGGATACCGAGGCTCTAAACCAACCTCTTCGCAACTCATACATCCAACTCCACAAACAATTCAACAATTAAACAACACAACCACAATATACATTAAACATTCTTTTACCATTGCATCCATAAGTTATATGCCTCCGTTCCAACATCATACATTTACTATATAACATATATTTTTCCAAAATAGATTATAACCAATTCAACAACCTAATCATGTTCCAAAACAAAACTACTAAATTAACAATATACATAAGTCTTATAATTGAGTAAGTTATACAATATAACATATTACAACAACTAAGACAAACTCATGGCAATGACTCCGGCACACAAGACTCGTCCACATAAAGCACATTCTCAGCTTCCTGAGGCACGTACCCGTAATCTAGATCAATATCACCTGTATGCATGCAATAATTGAGATTGAGCTTATATAAAAGAAGCCCAGTGAGGATTCGATAGATCTCTAACAGTATTTACTATACTCCTTAGAAATCATCCTTTGAGCAGTAAACACATAATAATGATCAATAACAATATAAGCACATTAATTATAATGACCAATCAATAAAGGATACTCTAGTTAATGTAGCTCCAAACGCCATCACGATCTCAACCGTTCTTCTTGTAACTCCCCATTACTCACGCACCCAAGGTATTTCTCTAGCCCCTCCCTCAATGACACCTCCGTCATGCGAGCCCCCAGTAACCTATGGTAGTCATGCCGGTTTCAACCCGACAGCCCGATGTTGCGCGAGATGTGGCACACACATATCAAGACTCAGCAATAATAATAAACATTCAATCATAAGAGGACAACCTTTTCCGTTTCCTATCTCCCGGTTCAACAATAATCAATCAATAATCATCAATTCAACAACATAACAACAACTATTCAATTAAACAACAAACAACTAAGTTAGATGACAAAGTAGGTCACCTAACTTAACATGCATTAAACACACAACCAAACCTTAGTCTAACCATCAACAACTCATAATTCAATCACTCAAACACCACCCGATCAACCAAAGGCATAAATCAAGATTTTAAAGAAAGACAACCCAAACTTCTAAAAGTCATAACTTACATTCTACTAATCCAATAACCACCAAACCAATTTATATCACTCACCCACTCAATCAACAACATTAGCCCCTTGGAAACCAACCATAAACCATCCAAATCAAGCCCAACAACCCTAAAACCTCAATGCACCTAGGCTGAAATTTTTGTACTTTCACACCAACATCACAATCAAAATTTCGGCACTACAACATTACTACCACATATTTAATAAACTTTTACAAGCCAACAACAATCGATTCCAACCACCACAACTCCAGATATTCAACAAATAGCCAACAACTCAACTTTTAATACCTAAAAATTAAAATTCAAGCTACAATAGTTCAAATCTTATATAAACACATATTAACGATCCTTAGCATGCACTGAGCAATAATATAACATCAATTCAACTTTTTAACATTTCAAAATTCAATTATATGCAAAAACATAAAAATGACATTTTGAGATCTAGAGTTTTTCTCTCACCTTTGATGTGTTTTGATGTAAGAAAGATGTAGAATGAATGCCCAACAAGTGAAATCAAGCTTTGAATAAAGTGATTTGGACTTGGATTGCAAAATCTATGTGAAAAATACTTTGAAAAACCTTGAAAATGCATTCTTTCTTCTCCCTCATGGATTTTCGGTAATGTGTGTGTTTTTTGAGTGTGTTTGTGACGCCCGAGATTTTTGTCGTACATTCATTCACTGTTGCATCCACTAATTGTGCATTTCTTCTATGCTTTGTTTATTGTCTTCTTTAGTTACTATTTATTCTGTTTTTCAACTACACAATTACCATGAATTAGCAATTTTCTTAAATCATATTAATTGTTATAGGAATGAGAAAAATGTGCATTTGAGCTTAAAGCGATAGGAGCCTTCGTTTAGAAAATGATTTGTTAAGCTAATGAATAGTATTACGTATGAAACATTATGTTTTAGTTAACTAACTTAATTTATGCGCATTAGACTCATTTTTAAACAACCCATGCTCTTTTTAATAGCTTATTTATGCACACAACTTGACCCCACTTAAGCTTACTCAACATAAAACTCTCACAACTCACAACTTAGCTCATAACATAGCAAAGAAAAAAAAAGCTGAAAGTTACTGTAGCAAATCCGAAAATAGCATAGGATGAGAAATATAGATTTTTGCTCAACAAATCCTCATTCCAAGCCAAGCCAAGCTAGGTGCAAGTGGTTTAGGGTGTTTACTAGCCTCCTAGGAGCTCCTACGCGCAATAGGTGAGGGATTTCATACCTATTTTTTGCATTTCAAAAATGTGACAACTTTCTTGAATTTCTTGTTTTGCTATTAAATACTAATGCAATGCTCAAATATGCTTATGTATGTTATATATAAGTAGTAGAGACCTAATTTATGCTATTGTTTCGTAGTTTAATCGATTGAAATTGCTCGTTGAATATTTGGCATGAATAGTGACGGGAATGTTAGGGTTTTGTGAAATTGGACTTTATAGCTTGAATCAATGATCCTAATAGGTGCTTTAGATGTTAATGAAAGTAGTGTAAAGGCCCCATAACATTTAATTGCTCATAACCTAGCAAAAGAATGAAATAGTCGACTTTTAGAAAGGGGTTTCGGGGTTATCGCGAATCCGGGTAAAATTGGCCTTCACTTTTGGTGTTCTTAGGCTAAGTAGACCCTAACTAAGCTTTGCTAGCTCCCATTTGAGTCCCGGTTGAGGTACGTGTAGTACAAAGTCAAAAGAGAAAATTTGGGGCTTTCGGGCTAGATGTGGGTAATTGCGTGACTTTGAGGTCCTAAGTGGTGTCATTAAGTGTCATTAGGAAGGTAGTATAGCTTGGTTGCGTACCTTGAACTTCGTATTACGTTTGGAAGCTAATTAGCCTTGAATTGCAAAAGGGATGTTTTGACCAAGTGTGGAATTTGCTCGGTTTGAGTGTTGGCATTGTCTTGGGAGGTTATGGAAGCACTTTTGGTATGGTTATGACATTAGTTGGGTGATTGGTTAACTTAGTTGTAGTATAAATCAACTAAGGGGACGAATGGAGTTTTGTGATTGTTATAGTTTAAACGGGTTTTCTTTGCATTTAAATGGATCATAATATGGATAGGTTTGCATGGTAAAAATGGATTTCTATTATCATAGCTCGTTGGGATGTGATAACTTGAGAAAGTTAGAGAAAATAATAGTATTCTATTGAGTTTTTGTGACTTTTGCTCAATTGATGGTTTTAGTATTTCTATTAGGTGCCATTAATGCTTGATGGCTTAAATGTTTGCTTAAACCCATTAAAAGATAGCTAGAAGTTGGTTAGAATGACTAGAACATAAAGAGGGACATTTAGGGAAATTGGTTTGTTCCAGTGTTTTAGGTGTTTGTAGAACTTTCTTGTGGTTGGTTAGTGACCGTTGAATGCTTGGAATGTTCGTAGTGTCCTCTTGTTGCTTAGAAGATAGATTTTTAGTTGGGTTTACGAAAGGGGCTTTCGGAATAAAGTTGGGTTATTTGCTAAGTTTTGATTGGACTTGATGGGTTAGGTGGTTATAGGTAATTATCTAAGATATGGCGTTATCCAGAGAATGTTTCATGAACTAAATTTCATAATTGTTTTTCTTGAATTGAAGATTCTAAGTGAATTCTTGTTTATAGTAATTGTATTGCCATAGTTCTAAGTGTTTTCCTTGAGTTTTATATTGAGTTAATTGTAAAGAGAATAAGTATGGATTAATGGCTTTATAAATTGATAGTACTATTATGGAATTAAATATGGTTATCTATGCTTAAAATGCTCTTTAAAATGATTGTAGAACATGCTTATTTCACGATTTTATTGTTGTTAGTTATATTGTTGGTATATTAGATTACTTGAATGATTACTTGGTTGTATATTAATTAAGTAAACTATGAGTTAGCTAACCTAGTTGGATAATTAATGAATGTTGTAGTTAAAGAGTAATTAAAACAATGTTTAACTTTATGTTCAAGGTGATTGAGAGTGATTTGAAGCCAATCTTGCATTGTGGAGCTTGATAGAGGTGAGGGAGACTTCATCCTTATGTGCATAATAGTTTATTTACTTGTACTTAGATTATGTGCACTTATTGTCTATATATTGTGTGTGATGGCAACCTATTTTGTTGTCCATCAATCATGTGTTTATTGATGTATTCTAATGTTATCATTTTGAGTGCATTACATCATGGTTGCGCAACCATTTGGGCATGGTAGTATCGTGAAAACCGGGCGGCATCGGGCTTGCCGGTATACCTCGGCTACCATGGTTACCCAGTCTCTCTCTCGCTTGGGATGCTGCCCAGGGAGAGTTAGGTCGTAGGATTTCGGGGTATATCCGGAGTACACCCATTTTGGAGTTATAAGGGGATGTCGGCTTATCGATAACAGTGTCATTATTACATCGGGATTTCAGTTCGTGGCTCGTGGCTCGTGGTTCGTGATTGAAGAATAAGTGAATCGTATCATTTTTAATGTGTGGTAACTTGTTGTTTCAATTGTTCTTTGTTTGTAAAATGCTTTATTTGTACTAACTGATGCATTGCACGTCCCCGGTAGACCTTATCCCTCACTGGGCAATTGTGATTGCTCATACCTCGCTAACATGTTTCAGGTGGCGCAGTTGGAGGAGTTGCCTTAGTTGCTGTGTCTAGTTGCCTGAGGTGGACTATGTTCTTGTTGATGAGAGTAGAACTTGTTTGCTTTACTTTATGTCCTATTTTGTAGCCTAAGTGATATGTGTATATTATATAGTTTGCAAATTGAAGGATAGATGTTGTAGTGGTAGATTTAGAACCATGACATGTAATAACTTATATTTATGCTCTTAGCTTCTTTGCATGCTTGGAGTGAATGACGGGTTGTTTTCAATTTCTAATAATGCTTAAAAGCTATCATGGAGTGGCATGATAAGCGTTTTGTAAAGAAGTTAAGTTATGAATGCATGCTTGTGTGTATCTAAACTGTTTATATGTCTTAAGGCTCGAATGGCCTTAAAGTTGAGATCTTTATTTTGAAAATGGCTTTATTGTTGTTCTATAGCTTATTGAATGCTTACAGGTTTTCAAAATGTCCACGTTATAAGGGAGACTCTGTCCGTTTTTCCCTAAAATTTTGAGACCGGGTTGGAATTGGGTTGAGAATAGCTTGGGTTATTAGAGCCTCCGGTCTCGTGAGGGATCGGGGCATTACAGTGTTTGCTTTGTTTTTAATGTGTGTGGATGATATAAGCTCAAGGTCAACAAAATTTGCACAGTCAGAGTTAGTATTTTTAGTCTTTTAACTAGTATTTTTAGTCTTTTAATTGTTTTTAGACTATTTTTGCTCACCCAAATGCAATTAACACTTAGACTATTTTTAAGTAGTATATTTTTAGTTGACAACAAGTTTCACATGCATAGACTTACACCCGACTTGGTTAAAAACTCAATTTTTGCAAAAGAAAGTAAAAAGTCATATTATTTGTTTTCAAATGTCTTTTGAATGCACAATTAATTTAAAATCATTTAATACCACATATAAATACATTTATATTAATATATACTAGGTCAACGAAAGTCAATGCAAGAATCGGGTTTAGAAGAAATCACTATTTAGCTCAAAAATGCTAATTTTCGCCCGAAAAGTCTATTGAAATTACTATTCTGTTTTAGAATCAATTTTTATCAAACATGGGTCTATTAATAATAGAGTACTAGGTTTTAAGACATTTAAAACACCCGTGTAAAAATTTTAGCGGACGTGCGTTCAAAATACTATTCACAAAAACCGACGATAAAATTTTTAATGCCGTTTTTTATAAAAATTTCATGAACGCACACATAGCATATATTAAGAATATAAATCACATATTTAGCGCATTCTAACTCATATAACACATAAATAGGTCAAATCACGCAAATGAGGTGAAGACATGCAAATCGAGATAAAGACAAAAACAATTGCGTTCGCGCAATTGTCGAACTGATAGACAATTAAATCCTCAATCGTTACACTTAACAATACTTCTCTTAGTTCCCATTTATCTCTTAGGATAACACCTAACCAAAGACCTCAATAGAACAAACTCTGTTGACTGTAAGATGATTATCATAATTCCAAGACAATCTTCAATTCATAATTCTCTTCCACCTAATATCATATTGTATATGAAAGAAATCGCAACTCCAAAGTCTTAGCATCAATCATCCCCTACTACACAAAAGAGCTTTATGAACACCCCAAGGGTTTAAAAACTCATTCACGATAACATGAATGATTATTGATCAAGGAAATATCTCAAAAGTGACATTGGTAAAAATATGGCTATTATGAAATTTACAAGGAAATAAGAATATGGAAAGTCATATTCGAGCAAACAATCAAGGGAACAAGAGGTCAATCAAGTTAGAGAATCAAGAGACTAATAGTTTAATAAGAAAGCATGATAACTAAGATAATGAATGTCTCAGCACCTATCAGTTAAATAAGTACAAACAAAGGATGATAATGGATCAAAACAGTGCTAAGTATGTTGAACAAACATTCCTGAACAAGTAAACATTTCAATTCTCGATGATTGTTCAAGGAACCAACAAGTAAGTTGTACTTGAGGCAAAATGAAATTAAGAAATAAGATATGATTAATTCAATAGAAAACATGAGTGGCAAGAGTATCTCAGCACGCAATACCAAAGAAGTACGAATAAGAATTGATAACAACAGGACAGTGCCGAGTACTTTGAGTGAGCAATTACAAGCAAAGTAATGGCTCAGCATTTAATAATAAAACAATAGGATTAACAAGGATCAACAAGAATGACAATGATGTACTTAGGTAGGGAGTACATCAAGCAAGTGAAATTCGAACAAGTAAAAGGGTATACCAAAGGAAAAATTACTTTCAAATGAATAGTAATAGGATGAAATAAGATATTGAAACCAATGGCTGGAGATATAGAATGAAATATAGAAGTCTCAAACCTTAACTCCAATAAGCGACATTGCTATAAGAAGCAAATATGAATGTTAAGAATATAAACAATGTCAAATGAGTATAGGATCCATTAATCCAATAAGAAAAACTTTCAAGAAACAATTGATATGCTAGAAAAGTGTAACTCTCTCTCAAATAAGTGAGAATATAGTAGAAAAAAATAATAAGACCAATAGAATAGGAAGCACAAAAGGGGTGTCCCACCTACACATTTAAATACCAATAAGTCAAATCCTACAATCTATCTTCCTCCAAAACAAGACACTAAGGAGATCTAGAGAACCTAAGGAGTCATAACAATCACCAAACAAGATAAATCACTTCAAAATTTTACATTTCGTACCAGACCAATCACCAAACAAGATAAATCACCGAGTACCCAACAAGATTGACTGATGAAGACTCCAAAATCTGATAACACAATACAGATTCATACTAACCCATTATAACACAAGAGAATCCACAATCAACAATTTAGAAAGTCATACCACCTAGAACTCCAAAGCTCGATGTAGGCAAGTAAATGTTCAGTCACCAAAATGCATTCTTATTTCCTCAAATAATTTTATCTCCCAACAATTACATCTTCGAATAAAGTAACTTCAGTCAGGAATCACTCCAATTGTCTCCAAGGTTTAAAGATCAAAACTCCAAAATATCCATTAATAATATAGCAATCCCAAATAATAGAAATATTCACATGTTATACCACACTTCATTCCATTCACAAATATACATCATTAATTCCTCAAATAAATTCATTCTAAAATAACCTCAAGGAAGTATAATCTGAGTTGAGACTCCAAAAGTGTCTAATCACAACCTCCCGGAAACCTCAACTTATGATCCATCTCCAAGTAATAACAAGTTAAACATGGCAACAAAAATAATTATAATCATCAAGATACATTGTTATTTCCTCAAACAACTTCATTCTCGCTAAAGGAACATCAAGAACAGATCCATTAAACTGAGACTAAAATCCATAAACATAACAATTAAAATCTCACTGATAAACTACTAGAATAATAATAATTCAAAATCATGGCCTACCTCTATTTCCAAAAACTCTTGCAGTCATCCTTACTTCACCCAAAAGAATCACCAACAGTTATAGCATATATACAATTATATCTCATGAAAACAAGTACCAACATATTACATGATTATCATATATTCCAACATTATCACATAACACACAATTCAGCATATAAGAAGCCAACATCACGTAAACAGGTTATATCACAGAAGTAAGTTATAAACAATTAAAGTCACATAAGCAACAAACTTCACATAAGACAAGTTGATCACGTAACTCACATTGGTCACTTAAAGTACATTGAGCACCTAAAGCACGTTGTTTCACATAAGCTATTTATAAACAATTAAAACCACATAAATAACTAACTTCACACAGACACTTCAATCACATAAAACACATTTGTCACGTAATACACATTAACCACAAAATGTATATTAACTACAACACATTGAGTACGTAAAACACGTTATCATATAAAACATATTGACCACATAAGTTCACTTAACACATAAAGCATATTGATCACATAGAAAGTTAGACACATAAGTAAATTAATCATATAAACATATTAACATATGTTTCACTTTTCTTTCAATTAATACATACTTGCATGCTTAGACCACTATCCACATTCCGAGGATACCCTGACTGACAGCAAAACATGCGCTCTGATACCACTTAATGTCACGCCCCAACTCAACCACCCTTAAGATCAATCAGGACGCAACGGAATTTCGACAATATAACGACTATAACCCGGATACCGAGGCTCTAAACCAACATTTTCGCAACTCATAGATTCAACTCCACAAACAATTCAACAATTAAACAACACAACCACAATATACATTAAACATTTTTTTACCATTGTATCCATAGGTTATACGCCTCCGTTCCAACATCATATATTTACTATATAACATATATTTTCCCAAAATAGATTATAACCAATTCAGCAACCTAATCATGTTCCAAAACAAAACTACTAAATTAACAATATACATAAGTCTTATAATTGAGTAAGTTATACAATATAACATATTACAACAACTAAGACAAACTCATGGCAACGACTCCGGCACACAAGACTCGTCCACATAAAGCACATTCTCAGCTTCCTGAGGCACATATCCGTAATCTTGATCAATATCACCTATATGCATGCAATAATTGAGAGTGAGCTTATATAAAAGAAGCCCAGTGAGGATTCGATAGATCTCTAACAGTATTTACTATACTCCTTGAAAATCATCATTTGAGCAGTAAACACATAATAATCATCAATAACAATATAAGCACATTAATTATAATGACCAATCAATAAAGGATACTCTAGTTGGTGTAGCTCCAAACGCCATCACGATCTCAACCGTTCTCTTGTAACTCCCCATTACTCACGCACCCAAGGTACCTCTCTAGCCCCTCCCTCTATGACACCTCCGTCATGCGAGCTGGGGGTAGCCTATGGTAGTCATGCCGGTTTCAACCCGACAGTTCGATGCTGCACGAGAGGTGGCACACACATACCAAGACTCAGCAATAATAATAAACATTCAATCACAGGAGGACAACCTTTTCCGTTGACTATCTCCCGGTTCATCAATAATCAATTATCACATGAGGACAACAACGTAGGTTGCCTATCTCCCGGTTCAACAATAATCAATCAATAATCATCAATTCAACAACATAACAACAACTATTCAATTAAACAACAAACAACTAAGTTAGATGACAAAGTAGGCCACCCAACCTAACATGCATTAAACACACAACCAAAACCTAGTCTAACCATCAACAACTCACAATTCATTCACTCAAACACCACCCGATCAACCAAAGGCATAAATCAAGATTTTAAAGAAAGACAACCCAAACTTCTAAAAGTCATAACTTACATTCTACTAATCCAATAACCACCAAACCAATTTCTATCACTCACCCACTCAATCAACAACATTAGCCCCCTTGGAAACCAACCATAAATCATCCAAATCAAGCCCAACAAACCTAAAACCTCAATGCACCTAGGCTGAAATTTTTGTACTTTCACACCAACATCACAATCAAAATTTCGGCACTACAACATTACTACCACATATTTAATAAACTTTTACAAGCCAACAACAATCGATTCCAACCACCACAACTCCAGATATTCAACAAATAGCCAACAACTCAACTTTTAATACCTAAAAATTAAAATTCAAGCTACAATAGTTCAAATATTATATAAACACATATTAACGATCCTTAGCATGCACTGAGCAATAATATAACATCAATTCAACTTTCTAACGGTTCAAAATTCAATTATATGCAAAAACATAAAAATGACATTTTGAGATCTAGAATTTTTCTCTCACCTTTGATGTGTTTTGATGCAAGAAAGATGTAGAATGGATGCCCAACAAGTGAAATCAAGCTTTGAATGAAGTGATTTGGACTTGAATTGTTAAATCTATGTGAAAAATGCTTTGAAAAACCTTGAAAATGCATTCTTGCTTCTCCCTCATGGATTTTCGGTAATGTGTGTATTTTTTGAGTGTGTTTGCTTTGTTTTTAATGTGTGTTGATGATATAAGCTCAAGGTCAACAAAATTGCAAAGTCAAAGTTAGTATTTTTAGTCTTTTAACTAGTATTTTTTGTCTTTTAATTGTTTTTAGACTATTTTTGCTCAGCCAAATGCAATTAACACTTAGACTATTTTTAAGTAGTATATTTTTAGTTGACAACAAGTTTCACATGCATAGACTTACACCCGACTCGATTAAAAACTCAATTTTTGCAAAAGAAGGTGAAAAGTTATATTATTTATTTTCAAATGTCTTTTGAATGCACAATTAATCTAAAATCATTTAATACCACATATAAATACATTTATATTAATATATACTAGGTCAACGAAAGTCAACGCAAGAATCAAGTTTAGAAAAAATCACTATTTAGCTCAAAAATGCTACTTTTCGCCCGAAAAGTCTATTTAAATTACTATTCCATTTCATAATCAATTTTTAACAAACATGGGTCTATTAATAATAGAGGACTAGGTTTTAAGACGTTTAAAACACCTGTGTAAAAATTTTAGCGGACGTGCGTTCAAAATACTATTCACAAAAACCGACAATAAAATTTTCAATGCCGTTTTTTATGAAAATTTCATGAATGCACACATAGCATGTATTAGGAATATAAATCACATATTTAGCACATTCTAACTCATATAACACATAAACATACCAAATCACGCAAATCGAGGTAACGACACGCAAATCGAGATAAAGACGAAAATTGGGGTTTCACAATTTCCGCTACGCATGCGTGTTTTTGTTATATACATATATCGGGATGATCTCGTTGTGCTCCCGTTTTTTAAGTTGACGCCATTACTCGCCTTCATTATGAAGCTGACGCCTTTTGCGCCTTCATTATGAAGCTGATGCCTTTATAGTGCCTTTATTATTTGGATTTAACTTATTGCTATAAGTGTTTGTTTATATGAAGTGAAAATGATTAGTGGTTGCTAGAGTCTAATTGAACTTAGTTGTGATCTTGCATGTATCACTTTGTGCTAGCTTGTGTCTTTAATTGTTAGTTGTTATACAGTGTTTAACTTGTATTTCTTTGAACCTTTGAAGTAGTTAGATTATTAATTGCATTAGCTTGATTGGAATTGTAAAGTATGATAGCTTAAGTTACATGCTTGTTATTTTATAATGTACGTGCGATGACAACCTACTTTGTTGTTCCTCTTTATGTGCTATCGAATTGTTAGTTGTTACATGTATATATTATGTCATATTCTCGTATTGATGGTTGTGCAACCTTATCGTCAGGGAGAATGCGATGGGCCTTTCTGGGTTGCATCGGGCTTGCCAGGATTGGTTGTTCTAGCTCCGTGCCCTATTCCCTCTCTCGTTAGGGATACCGCCCTTGGAGAGTTAGGTCATAAGATAACGGGGTGTTACATCCAGAGTACCCCCGTTGATGTATAAGGATGCTGACTTATCGTTATCGTTATCATTATTCTATCGGGTTCCTTCTCATGGTTCTTGGCTCGTGGTTCATGGTTCGTAACCATGATCGAGATTGTATCCTTTAATTAAGTAACTCTCACTTGGGCCCTAAGTCCTTGAAGAGTTACATATGATTGTATTCTTTATTTAAGTGTTATTAAATTTGTGACATTGGTTGATTCTCTCTTATTGACGTGGCATCTTTGTGATTGTCTTGTTTGCCTTTAATTTATTATATGTTGTTATTGTCTGATTATAGTTTCCTAAATGTGTTACTTAACTTTATTATTTTGAGTGAGTGTTTTAATTTATTTATTGATTCTATGCTTATATGCATTGCACGAAAATATTTTCAAACCTCCCCGGATAACTGTTCTCTCCCTTACTGAGCAATAGTGTTTTGCTCAAACCTATTTCTAACATTTTATAGGCATGGCAGAGATAGTCTCGAGAGGTAGAAGAGGAAGATCAAGTGTCCCTTGATTGCTTGCATCTTTGGTTGGATAGTTAAGTGACTTTATGTAAAGTAAATTAGATATCCTGGCTTGTGTTTTATTTTGTGATCTCAAATTTAATTGTGATGTAAAATGATGTAATTAAAGTTTGAATTGAGAGTTGATTAGAGTGGTTTGATAACTTAGTAAAGACATTGTATATATTTATGTGCACTAAGGCTTGTAATTTGGCTGAGGTCTACCAGTTGGTATGTAATAAGTTTTAATCATATAGCTTATAGGTTATTTAGCTAAAAATGGTTTTATGAACTCAAATAAACCTTTGTATATATGCTATGAATGTTGTTTGGGTTGAATCTTCTGCGTGCAGGTCTATGATTTGGCCTAGGTACAGGGGAGACTCCGTCTGTTTTTCCCTATTTTTCGTGCCTTGGGGTTTCGGGATCAGTGAACTGATCCCTTAAGGGATCCGGCCGTTACACCTCGGCCCCAACTTACCACCCTTGCCATGTCATACCAACCCTTTCGAGGTGATAATTTCATAAACACTCGGTCTCCACCCTTGAACTCCAAGTCTCGTCTCCATTTATCAGTATAGCTCTTCTGTCGGCTTTGAGCCATAAGCATTCTCTTTCTAATCAGTTGTACATTTTCTATCTTCTCCACAAGCTCTGGCAACCAAGCGGGGTCTACAACTTTCTTTTCCCCAACTTTGTCCTAATACAACGGAGATCTACATTTCCTTCTGTACAGAGCTTCATAAGGAGCAATGCCAATTGTAGTTTGATAGCTATTGTTGTATGCAAATTCGGCCAACAGTAGATGTTTCTCCTAACTTTTTCCGAAATCCAACACACATGCTCGCAACATATGTTCTAATATCTAAAAAGTTCTCTCCGATTACCCGTCCGTCTGAGGATAATAGGCTGTTCTAAAACTCAACTTTCTACCCAAAGCGGCCTGCAACTTCTACTAGAATCTAGATGTAAATCGAGGATCCCGATCCTATACAGTACTAGCTGATACACCATGCAATCTCACTATATGTGTTACATACAAGTCCGCCAATTTATCCAAGTTATCTTGTTTGTTCATTGGGATAAAGTGTGTTGTCTTTGTCAATTGATCAACTAAAGGATCTATATACGGGATGGCTAAAAAATGAATCAAAGTTAAGCAACGGAAGATAGTTTGAAATACAATTTTTCAAAACCATTCATTATAATCATGTTTCTTGATATCTCTGTTATATACATTTACATTAACAACCAAAGGAAAAGTAGGAATAAGTTAATACCTCTTGAAGACCTAAGGTTGTTTTGCTGGGTGAAACCTTTGAGAAGATTTAGCTCCTTCCACAAATGCAGAAGTCCAAGATTGTCCACCTAGCAGTTTGACAAAGCCTTTCCTCTTCTTGAGAGTTATAGTGCTATCAAACTCCTCGGAAGATTTTATGACCAAAGAAACTTTTTCTGACTTAGTCTCAAAGCGTTCCAACAAGCAGAGCAAAAGGTGACCAAACAGTAGTGAGATATCTGATGATTCTTTAGTGTTTGATCCGTATTATTATTTGAAGCAGGGAAGAAGAAAAAGTGCAATCTCTCTCTTCCTTTTGTTAGACAATCTCTGCAACAACAGACTTCAAATCATCTTTTTGCTATTTCCCTTCTCAAGGCAGAGCTTGTTGGAGTAAACTCAACTGTTGAGTTTTGCTTCCCACGTGTTCAAATAATACTCGGTTATTTCTTTGCAAGATCAACGGTCAGATTTGATGTTGGCAATAAATAGATTAAATCATATTTCATCTATTTGCACTAAGCACCTCAAAACTTTTCCAATCTTACAAATTTGCCCCATTAACTTGTAATGGTTGAGACTTCAATTATTAACTCTTAATAATTCTCTAGAGAAAAAGGGTATAATCCAAGCAAGACTTTATCTCATTGCTAATACGGTGTGACTTTCTAGGTCCATAGCCAAATAGCATTAAGGAAACATCAAACGACTTTAATGTCAATCAACTTCTTGAATTGTTTCAAGAATTTCTCCTCCGATTCTTGAAACACCCTTAAGGTCTTGAGTGACGTCTAGCAACATATCAAGACAATATATAAGGCAATGAAGTTATCAAGTAATGAACCTATATAGTTGCTGATTACCGTGCAATTCAATCCTTCCATTAGTAATCCCGATTGAGTAAGAACCATGGACCGATGAAGTTCATAGACTCAATTCTATGCCTAGATTCAATGTGGTGAAATGAGAGATGACTCCCATGGAAAAACACCTTTCCATCAATCACACATTGGCCAAGGATTTCTTCATTTACCAAATTAAATCGCATAAGACATTGCCTCAATAATCGAGGTAATGGATTCTCTCTTGACAAGCACTTGGCACTCTCTATATTGAAAGAATGATACTACGAGTAAATGTAACTTTCCCATTCATGGGAGAAGTATTATCTAAAAGCAAGTATCAAACCCCAATACATATGACAACCGTGTTGTCTCAAGTCTAAGGATCACATGCACTATCGCAACGAATAACAAATCATTAATCCAAGCCATGTGATTTGTTATTCACGTCACGTTCAGTGATTATTCATCAAATATTCACCAACACGTTTGTTATTAACATCTCATGCTTGTATGGTATGTGACTCACCATCCTTTATCATTAATATCGCATATTAATCAAAGGTAACAAATTTATGTGATAGCCCATACTTAATTATTTGAAGTCTCATTCAAATAATCTAAGGACTATGAACATTTTAAGTATATCTCGTGCCAAAGAAATGTGCTCACATATTTTCAACACCTTGAGAATACATTTCTTAAAAGAAAATACTAGGGACTTATTTATATGAGAAAGAATGAGAATATGAATTATTAAACATGCCATTAATATTAATTAAACAAGTATACATCAAAATGCCCAATATAAGTCATCTAATTATAGAATTAGGACATATCTCTAATGATCTCCCACTTGCACTAATTCAATTAGCGCATCATACACTGATTAACAATCTCATACCCATCTTCTCAAGATGATGATCCAGTTGTGACTGACTCATAGCTTTGGTAAGTGGGTCAGCTACATTATCCGATAAAGCTACTTTATGCAGAATTATATCTTTTCGGGCTACGATCTCCTTAATGATATAAAAACGCCTTTCAATGTGTTTAGATCTTAGGTGAGACCTTGATTCCTTAGCTTGTGTAATAGCCCCATTATTGTCGCAATACAAAGGTATCGACAACTCAACGGAAGGAACTACTCCAAGTTTGCTCATGAACTTCTTGATCCAAACTGCTTCCTTTGCAGCATCACATGTAGCAATGTACTTAGCTTCTGTAGTAGAGTCAGCAATTATTGGCTTTTTGGAACTTTTTCAACTTACTGCACCTCCATTACATAGAAAAATGAACCCTTATGTAGACTTTTTATCATCAACATCATATTGAAAATCTGAATCAGTGTATCTGTCAATATGAAGTTCACTACCTATACAAACTAAAACTATATCCTGAGTTCTTCTTAAGCACTTAAGGATATGTTTTACTGCAATCCAGTGACCCTCACCTGGATCAAACTGATATCTGCTTGTAATACTTACAGCGTGCGCAATATCAGGCCTCGTACATAGCATGGTATACGTAAGACTACCTATTGCCAAAGCATAAGGTACTTTTTCCATGAATTGCCTTTCTTCGAAGATCTTTGGAGACATCCTTTTCGAGAGATGGATTCCATGTCTCAAAGGCAAAAATGCCTTCTTAGAATTATCCATCTTGAATTTCTTCAAGATCTTCTCTATGTGCTTTGGGATAGCCCTATTAATCTTTTCTCTCTATCCCTACAGATACGAATTCCCAAGATATAGGTGGCCTCTCCCAAATCTTTCATGGAGAATGTTTTACTCAGCCAGAGTTTACTCGACATCATTATTCCTATATCATTACCCATGATAAGGATGTCACCAACAAACAAGATTAGGGAAGTGGTTGTGCTCCCACTAACCTTCTTGTAAACACAAGGTTCATCTTCATTTTTAATGAAACCAAACTCTTTGACCTCATTATTAATCGGATGTTCCAACTCCTAGAAGCTTGCTTAAGACCATAGATAGATCTCTTAAGCTTGCATACTTTGTCCTCTTTGGTTTCAAAACCACAAGGTTGTTCCATATAAATATCTTCCTCAAGATATCCATTCAAGAACACTGTTTTGACATCCATCTGCCAAATGTCAAAATCATAGTATGTACCAATAGCAAGTATTATACGAATAGACTTAAGCATAGCAACTGATGAAAAAGTCTAGTCATAGTCAACACCTTGTCTTTGACGATATCCTTTAGCCACTAGTCTAGATTTAAAGGTTTCTACCTTTCTATCAGCACAAATCTTTCTCTTGAAGACCCATTTATACCCCATAGGTACAATACCTTCAAGTGGGTCTATCAAAGTCCAGACTTGGTTAGTATACATGGAGTCTATTTCTGCTTGTATTGCTTCTTTCCACTTCTCAGAGTCGATATCATATATCGCTTTCTCATATGTTGTAGGATCATCAATTTGATCAATATCTCCAAGCACAAACAATTTTTGTACATCCTCAAGAAGATACCCATATCTTTCAGGAGGATGAGATATTCTACTAGATCTATGAGGAATTTCTGTGATGACAGGTTGTGGGTCATGTTGAATCGGGGCAGGGTCTTGATCAAGGTTGGTTTGTGGCTTAGAGGACTCTTCCTCAAAGATTACTTTCCTACCTACACCTTCTTCTTGAATGAATTGTTCTTCAAGAAAGACTGCATCTCTACTAATCAAAACCTTTTGATCAGTATGAAAGTAAACGTAATATCATTTAGTTTCCTTAGGATATCCCACAAATCTACCTTTATCAGATCTTGTTTCCAACTTATCCATTTTAAGCTTTTTAACAAAAGCTGGACATCCCCAAATCTTAACATGCTTAAGACTTGGCTTTCTACCTACCCATATCTTATATGGAGTAGTAGGAACTGATTTTGTTGGAACTCTATTCAACAAATAGATAGCTATAAGGAGCGCATATCCCCACAATAAAATGGGAAGATCAGTATAACTAATTATCGATCGTACCATGTCTAACAAAGTATGATTTTTTTGCTCAGAAACCCCATTTAGTTGTGGTGTGCCAAGTGGTGTTAATTGTGATATTATTCCAAAAGTTTTGAGATACTCATCAAACTCAGTACTCAAGTATTCACCTCCATGATCGGATCGTAAGATTTTAATACTTTTCCCAATTTGATTCTCTACTTCAGCCTTAAACTCTTTGAACTTTTCAAAAGCTTCAGACTTGTACTTCATTAAGTACACATAACTATACCGTGAATAATCATCAGTAAAGGTTATGAAGTAACTGTAACTACCTCGAGCCATTTCTTTAAAAGGCCCACATATATCAGAATGTATTAATACTAACAATTCAGTGCATCTAATTCATTTTCCCAAAAAGGGTAACTTAGTCATTTTGCCGAGCAAACAAGATTCACAAGTTGGTCCAGGTTCTGAACCTAATGGACCAATGAGTCTATTCTGGGCCAATTTTGCTAACCTCTTGTCATTAATGTGACCAAGTCTTAGATGTCATAAATGTTTAGGATTGGTTGAGTTATCTCTAAAACGCTTTTGGCTCATTGAGGTATTAGCAACCATATGTATCATCTTATCCATATTAAGATAATAAAGACCATTTACCAAAATGCCCTTGCCAACACATTCATTACTATAAGGAATATTACAAAAGTTATCAACAAAGGAAAATTCATAATTATGCAATACTAGCTTTGGAATAGACACTATATTCCTTATAGCATTTGGTACAAAAAGACAGTCTTTTAGATGCATCACATGTCCTGATGATAAAAACATATCAAGGTTGCCTCTGGCCAATGCAGTAATAGTTTCTCCATTGCCAACCTTCAAAACGATTTCACGCTTCCCAAGAGCTCTTCTGTCATTTAAACTCTGTTCAGAAACACAAATATGAGTTGAAGCACCAGAATATAAAATCCTTGAATAATATCTTGACCAATTGTGAAATTAGTCTCAATCATAAATAAAGAAGAAATACATGCAGTTTCCTGACGCTTGACTTTCAAGCTCTTTAGATACTGTGGGCAATTCCTCTTCCAGTGACCCTCCTTCTCGCAGTGGAAACAAGTTTCCTTGGGAGCACTACCTTTCGTCTTTTTGTTTTTTGGATACACCCCCACTGGCCTTTGGAGTGGCATCCTTCTTGTTTTTGTCTTTCTTCTTCTTCTTTGCCTTTTGGCTAGAAGAAGTCAAAGCAACAACAAGAACGGACTCTTTTCCCTTTGCCTTTATTTTCCCTTGTGCTATTACCACCATGTTCAGCAACTCAGGAAGAAAACTTTCCAGTTTGTTCATCTAATAGTTCATGATGAACTGATGATAGGATGGAGGCAGAGATTGAAGGACGGTCTGGAGATCACAAAGTCAAATTGCTCAAGCTGAGTAATCAAATTAATCATTTTGAGCACATGCTTACCAACATCAGATCCTTCTTCCATCTTTGATTGGAATAACTCCTTCGATATCTCATATCAAACAGTTCTACCATGTTCACCGTACAGTTCTTGCATATTCAAAATCATGCTCATTGCATCAGTTATCTTCTCATGTTGTCTTTGGAGTACAACGTCCATTGATGCAAGGATATAGCAACGTATACGTTGATCATATTCCAACAATAATTTATAAGTGTCCCATTCCTCTTGTGAAACATTTTCCGAAGGAGCAGTGGGCAGTGGTTTGTCCAAAATATAGCCAATTTTCTCTATGCTTAAAATAATTTTCAAGTTTCAAAGCCAATCGACACAGTTTGGCCTAGTGAGTTTGTTGTCGAGAATATGAGATAAATGGTTCACAATAGAAGACATTTTACAAGTTCTGCATAAAATAAGATTATTAGTGACGAAATCTTGCAAACCATTTAATTTGGTCTTAAATTAAATGGTTCCTCCCACTAATTTTCTCGAATCCCATACTTCCTAAATGGAAAACGTAAATCTTTAAGATTTATCAATGGGTGACCAAATTCTTATTTATATAAAGTCCTTAGCTTTAGTGCATTATTGGCACATTCATATAAATAAGTTAACAATACTTTGTTATCTATATCACATATAGGGTTTGATCTTTTGCCCCTAATCACTAAGAGCTTACCTTTAGTGGATTATTGGCCCAGTGATTTAGTTAGATTCAACCCACCGTCTTTGTGATGTGACAATTTGAATCTAACGACCTCAGCTTTGGTGCATTACTGGCCATTAGATATTGTAACATCATAATAACACCTTGAACAATAGGTTTGCTAAGTACTCATCATGAGAAGTGTTATTCTGCCTTAGGGCAAGAAAAACATAACCAATCGAGCACCGCATTCCTACGACAGTGGAGGGCAACAACAAAACATTTTTCACCGTTTAAAATCTAATATGTTAACACATAGGAAGTTCCGGTCATTATAAGGTCTCACATTGCATATTAGTCCATTTAACATGCATCATTATACAGAAAACTAAATAAACATATATGCAACAATTTATAACGTGGTGGATCATGGACTTAGTGTTTGATCAAATTTTTTAGCCATAAAATTTGATCAATCACAAAAACCTAACCAAGCACATCATATGTATTCAAAGGGTCTTGATACCTTGAACTTTTCAATTACTTCAAGTCTATCAACTTCTTGATTGATCTTGAACTATCTTGCATGCCAGATTAAATAACTATTACATCATATGCCTCACTACAAATCACGCATGTACAAGAAATGTAAAATGAGACTTAAGTCTCAATTACAAACCAAATGAATGAAAGCATATGATTATAAGCATACATTCAACCATTCATCTAAGTCCATGATCCATCAAGTCATTCACAATGCCAAGAAATTAATATGAAAAGCATGCATCACATTCATCTATACATGTTTCTAATGTATAAGCCTTTAACATCAAACGTTAACAATAAACGATAAGCAATAAAATTAAATTTTATAGCAATAAAAGAAAAAATAGTCGCACAGGAACCATCTGGAACTCATCTGCAACTTATCTGTTTTATCAACCGATGAATGCCTCAGTCACCGGATGAGGGGTCATCCGGTTCTTAATCAAGGAACCGGATGACCCTTCATCTGGTCCTTGGTTAAGAAAACGGATGAGGAGTCATCTGGTCCTAGCCAAGCCCAGATGACTCCTCATCCTGTTCTTGGCTTAACCACCAGATGACGGATCATCCAGCCCAAGGTCAAGGGACCGGATGACTCCTCATCCGGTCCTAGGGTTGGCCAATGGATGACCAATCATCCATTGGACTTGTCTAATGCAATTTTGGTTAAACACCGACTAAGTGCCTGCTTTCTTTTATGTTTTAACGATTAAAAACATTAGAAATAGTAAACAAAATGTAATAACACGAATATCAAGAGACCGCTCTGATACCAATTGAAGGATCTATATACGAGATGGCTCAAAAATGAATCAAAGTTAAGTAGCGAAAGATAGTTTGAAATACAATTTTTCAAAACCATTCATTATAATCCCATTTCTTGATATCTCTGTTATATACATTTACATTAACAAACAAAGGAAAAGCATGAATAAGTTAATACCTCTTGAAGACCTAAGGTTGTTTTGTTGGGTGAAACCTTTGAGAAGATTTAGCTTCTTCCACAAATGCAGAAGCCCAAGATTGTCCACCTAGTAGTTTGACAAAGTCTTTCCTCTTCCTGAGAGTTATAGTGCTAGCAAATTCCTCTGAAGATTTTATAATCAAAAAAACTTTTTCTGACTTAGTCTTAAAGCGTTCTAACAAGCAGAGCAAAAGGTGACCAAACACTAGTGAGATATCTGATGATTCTTTAGTGTTTGGTCTGTATGATTATTTGAAGCAGGGAAGAAGAAAAAATGCAATCTCTCTCTTCCTTTTGTTAGACAATCTTTGCAACAACTTTTTCAGACTTCAAATCACCTTTTTGCTATTTGCCTTCTCAAGGCAAAGCTTGTTGGAGTAAACTCAACTGTTGAGTTTTGCTTCCTACGTGTTCAAATAATACTCTGTTATTTCTTTGCAAGATCAACAGTCAGATTTGATGCTAGCAATAAATAGATTAAATCATATTTCATCTATGTACACCAAGCACCTCAAAACTTTTCCAATCTTACAAATTTGCCCCATTAACTTTTAATGGTTGAGACTTCAATTATTAACTCTTAATAATTCTCTAGAGAAAAAGGGTATAGTCCAAACAAGACTTTATCTCATTGCTAATACGATGTGACTTTCTAGGTCCATAGACAAATAGCATTAAGGAAACATCAAATGACTTTAATGTCAATCAACTTCTTGATTTGTTTCAAGAATTTCTCCTCCGATTCTTGAAACACCCTTAAGGTCTTGAATGACGTCTAGTAGCATATCAAGACAATATATAAGGCAATAAAGTTATCAAGTAATAAACCTATATAGTTGCTGATTACTGTGCAATTCAATCCTTCCATTAGTAGTCCCGATTGAGTAAGAACCATGGATCGATGAAGTTCATAGACTCAATTCTATGCCTAGATTCAATGTGGTAAAATGATAGATGACTCCCATGGAAAAACACATTTCCATCAATCACACCTTGGCCAAGGATTTCCTCATTTACCAAATTAAATCGCATAGGGCATTGCCTCAATAATCGAGGTAATGGATTCTCTCTTGACAAGAACTTGGCACTCTCTATATTGAAAGAATGATACTACGAGTAAATGTAAATTTCCCATTCATGGGAGAAGTATTATCTAAAAGCAAGTATCAAACCCTAATACATATGACAATTGTGTTGTCTCAAGTCCAAGGATCACATGCACCATCACAACGAATAACAAATCATTAATCCGAGCCATGTGATTTGTTATTCATGTCACGTTCAGTGATTATTCATCTAATACTCACCCACACATTTGTTATTAATATCTCATGCTTGTATGGTATGTGACTCACCGTCATTTATCATTAATATCTCATAATAATCAAAGGTAACAAATTTATGTGATAGCCCGTACTTAATTATTTGAAGTCCCATTCAAATAATCTAAGGGCTATGAACATTTTAAGTATATCTCATGCCAAAGAAACGTGCTCACATATTTTCAACACGTTGAGAATACATTTCTTAAACGAAAATACTAGGGACTCATTTATACGAGAAAGAAGGAGAATATGAATGATTAAACGTGCCATTAATATTAATTAAACAAGTATACATCAGAATGCCCAATATAAATCATCTAATTATAGAATTAAGGCATATCTCTAACATCAACAACAACCCATATGGCATCATATCCCTGTGGAGATCTCGGTAACTCCATTATGAAATCCATCATCACATGTTCCCATTTCCATTTCAGTATCTCCAAGGGTTACAACAAACTTGCCGATCTTTGGTGTTCGGCCTTTAACCTTTGGTATGTCAAGCACTTAGCCACAAATTCTGCAATCTCTCTTTTCATATTATTCCACCAGTAATATTGCTTTAAGTCCCGATACATTTTTGTACCTCTTGGCTGGATGGTGTACGTAGAATTATGAGCTTCTTGTAAGATCTTTATTTTCAACTTGGGATCGTTAGGCACACAAATCCGAATCTGGAACCTCCACAGTCTGTCATCATGCACTTTGAAATCCGGATTATCATCTTTGATCTTTTGGAAATAAGGATCTCGTTCTTAAGCTTCTTTAATTTCTAATAACAATGAAGGCTGCACTTGTAAGTTCGCAATAAAATTTTCATTTCTAGTATGTGACGCCCGAGATTTCACCGTATACCTTTTAATTGTTGCATCCACTATTTGTGCATTTTTACTGTGCATTACTTGTTGTTTTATGTGGTTACTATTCATCACATTTTTCAACTGCTTATTAGCATTTTTCTTAAATCACATTAATTATTTTAAGAATGAGAAAAATATGTTTTTGACCGATTAGGGTTGGGAGCGCCCGTTTAGAAAATGTTTTATTAAACTAGTAAATAGTATTACGTAGGTAAACTTTACATTTTAGTTAGTTAACACATAATTGCACCTTTAGACTCGTTTTTTAGCTAGTTAGACTTATTTTTATAGTCATAACACATACCTAACTTAACATTACTTAAGTATATACTCATACACACACATAACAACTCATAACAGCTCAAAAAAAAAAAGCTGGAAAATCACTGTGCAAACCCAACAGCCCTTCTATTGCAAGAGAATAAATTTTTGCTCATCAAATATTCAATTCAAGCCAAGCCAAGCTAGGTGCAAGTAGTTTAGTGTGTTCTCTAGCCTTCCCCGAGCTTCTATGCGCAATAGGAGAGGGATTTCATGGTTGTTTTTGCATTTTAAAAATGTTACACTTTTCTTCAATATCTTGTTTTGCTACTAAATGGTTATGGAATGCTTAAAGTAGGTTATATATGTTGTATATGAGTAGTAGAAACCATTTTTATGCTATTGTTTCGTGTTTTAACCAGTTGAAATCGATAGTTGATTCATAGGGGTAAATGGTGATGAAATTTCTAGGGTTTTATGAAAATGAACCTTATAGCTTGATTCAATGGTTCAAATTGATACTCTAGGTGCTAATGAAGGTAGTGTAATGGCCCCGTAAGGTTTAATTGCTCATAACTTAACAAAAACATGAAATATACGACTTTTTAAAAGGGGTTTCGGGGTTATCGCAAATCCGGGTTGATTTGGTCTTCACATTTAGGATTCCTAGGCTATATAGGTTCTAAATAAGCTTTGCTAACTCTCGATTGAGTTCCAATTGAGGTACGTGTAGTACAAAGTCATAAAAGGGCAATTGGGACTTTTGTTCTAAACGCGGGTAATTGGATAACTTCGAGGCTCCTAAGGGTGCCTAATGGGTTAATTAGAAGTGTGGAATAGACTACTTACTAAACTAGAACAATAGCATGAGCTTGGAAGGAAAATGGATTGTGTTACAAAGGGGATAAAGTAGGAAATCGGTTGTCTCACGCTTCTATGACCTTGTAAATGTTTCTTAAGTGTTTAAATGTGTTTTCAATACATTATTGAGCTTTTGGTAAAGTTCTATGTGAAATGTGTTAATGCCCTTTGTAATCATTTAGTTGTTCATATGCTTATATATTGTTTATATTGCTTATGTATTACTTGTTAAGGATTGAGTAAATATGCTTATATATTGTATAATGTTTATATTACTCGTGTATTGTGTTGTATGGGTGAAGATATACTTAAGACTTGTAACTGGGCTGCTAGAATGATTACTTGGATGGTATGTTTAGCCAGAGTATATAAAGGTGACTTCCGATAAAGATAGAATTCTAATAGATATTGTATGTCAAATAAGTGAAGTTATAAGTTAGCTAACCTAGCTGAATAATTAATGAATGTTGTAGTTAAAGAGTAATTGAAGTAATGCTTGCTCATAGGTTCAAGGTGATTGGAAATGATGTGATTCAAACTTACATCTTGGAGCTCGGTAGAGGTGATGGAGTCTTCATCCTTGTGTGCATAATAGTTTATTTTCTTGTATATAGATTATGTGATTTAGTATAATTGTTAAAATAATATGCACTTATTGTCTATATATTGTGTGTGAGGGCACCTACTTCGTTGTCCCTCGATCATGTATTTATTGTTATCATTTTGAGTGCATTGCATCGTGGTTGCGCAACCATTTGGGCATAGTAATGTCGTGGAAACCGGGCGGCATCGAGCTTGCCGGTCTACCTCGGCTACCATGGTTGCCCAATCCCTTTCTCGCTTGGGATGCCGCCCAGGGAAAGTTGGGCCATAGGATTTCGGGGTACATCCGGAATACACCTATTTTGGAGTTATAAGGGGATGCTAGCTTATCAATATCAGTGTTATTATTACATCTGGATTTCAATTCGTGGCTTATGGTTCATGATTGAAGAGCAAGTGAATCGTATCCTTTTTAATGTGTGGTAACTTGTTATTTCGATTATTCCTTAGTTGTTTTAAATGCCTATTGAGTTATCTGCTGCATTGCAAGTCCCCGATAGACTTTATTCCTCACTGGACAATTATGATTGCTCATACCTCGCTAAACATGTTTCAGGTGGTGCAGCTGAATAAGTTGTCTTGATTGTTGTGTGCTATTGCTTGAGATTGGAGTGTTTGTCTGCTAAATTGTGGAAGACGTTGTTTGTATTATGTTATGTTCTATTTTGTTCCTATTGGCTTGTACATATTTGGAGTTGTTGAAGAACTGTAATAGCTAGGTTAATATATGGCTTGAATGGTAGTAGATTGTAATAGTTTATCTTTACTTTCCTTTATGCTGCTTGTTTGTGTGTTAATGAAAATTAATAGTTGTTTGACTTTAGTTTATAAGAAAGTCTAATGGTTAATATAGAGTGGTATGATAAGCGGATTAAAAGAGATAAGGTTTCAAGGATTGTTAAATGCATGCTTGGGTGTGTTTTCTATGTCTTGCTTAAGGTTCGGTCGAATCGTTACCTCTCGATGTTCTAGGCAAACTAGTGACGAAGTCCATCGTAATATGCTCCCATTTCCACTCTGGTATTGCCAACGGCTTAAATAAACCTGCGAGTCGTTGATGTTCTGCTTTCACCCGCTGACAAGTCAAACATATAGATACAAACTGAGCAACCTCATTTTTCATGTTGTTCTTCCAGTAATGTTGTTTCAAATCCTAGTACATCTTGTTTCCACCGGGATGAATAGTGTACTTAGAATTATGTCCCTCCTCCAGAATACCTCTCCTCAAACCCGGTTCATCAGGAACACACACCCTGTTCCGAAACCGAAGAATACCATCCTCATGTAATTTGAAGTCAGACTGATCATCCATGATTTGATCCTTGATCTTCTGAAGTTTTGCATTGAGTTGCTAAGCTTCCCTAATCTGAGATAGCAATAAAGGTTGAATACGGAGATATGAACACATCACCCCAACCTGAGTCAATTCCGGTATCCAATAACTGACTTCCTCAAGAACCTCCCATTTTTTAATAGCCAAACAAGCAACACTCGCCTTACGGCTAAGAGCATCTGCTACAACATTTGTTTTCCCAGGTAGATAATTGATAGAACAATTGTAATCTCCGAGAAGTTCCATCTACCTTCGTTGTCGCATATTCAACTCTTTCTGTGAGAACAAATACTTCAAACTTTTATAATCAGTGAAAATCTCGAACTTACTACCCTATAGATAATGACGCCACTTTTTCAGTGCGAATACAACTGCTGCCAACTCAAGATCATGAGTCGGATAATTTACCTCATACGGTTTCAACTTTCTAGAAGCATAGGCAATAACCCGACCATTCTGCATAAGTACACAACCCAAGCCCTCCTTGGATGTATCGCTATAGATAACCATGTTATCGGTTCCCTCTAGCAGAGCAAGTATTGGAACGGTAGTTAGTCTCTTTTTCAACTCCTGAAACCCACTCTCACATTTTTCAACCCAAGTAAAGTTGGTTCGTTTATGAGTTAACTTAGAAAGTGGCCCTGCGGTCTTAGAAAAATCCTTCACAAACCTGCGGTAATAACCCGCCAAACCAAGGAAGCTGCGAACCTCCGAAACATTCTCTGACCGTTTCCAAGACATCATTACTTCAATCTTAGTGGGATCTACTGATATACAGTTCTGTGTAATCACATGGCCAAGAAAAGATATCCGTTGTAGCCAAAATTCACATTTACTGAACTTCGCAAACAACTGAGGCTCCTGAAGCTTTTGTAAGACAAACCGTAAATGTTGCTCGTGCTCCGATTCAGTCTTAGAGTAAACCAAGATATCATCAATAAAGATTACCACGAACTGGTCCAAGTACGGTTGAAAGACTCGATGCATAAGATCCATGAATGCTGCTGCGTTAGTTAGTCCAAAGGGCATAACTACAAATTCATAATGTCCGTATCGAGTCCTAAAAACAGACTTTAGAACATCCTCTGTACGAATCCGAAGCTGATAATACCCCTGCCTCAAGTCAAACTTAGAGCAGACTTTGGCTCCTTGAAGTTGATCAAACAACTCGTCAATCAATGGAAAAGGATACTTGTTCTCGATGGTCACCTGATTCAAACCACGATAATCAATACATAGTCCCAAGATACCATCCTTCTTCCTCACAAATAAAAGGAGTGCTCCCCACGGTGAAGAACTCTGCTGAATGAAACTATCACGCCCCGACCCCGACTCGTTGCCAAGACAAAGCCGGAACGTGACGCGAACTAGATAGATAAACCTGTACAATCAACCATTCATAACCTAATCATTTATAAAATCCACAAATAACTTCAAGAAGGGTGATCAAAACCTTTGGCACTTTAACTTACCTTAACCTGTTCATACCTATATACAAGGCGTAGCGTTACCCACAAGGCATGTTACAACATCAATGCCTTCTAGACCTCAAAGGAATAGGCTAAAAGCGAGATTACTATCCAACATTTAGAAGGTTAGTTGTAACCAAATCCAAAAGAATATTACAATACAAGAAGTTGTTCTATATTAACATAGTTCAACAAGATTAGTATCAACAACAAGCATGGTCACAGCAAGCAGAAGTCCGACTCATCACACAAGTACGTCTCGCCCTCAGCTTGAGTCCCTAGCACAGGCTCAGCCTCGGCCTCACCTAAAAAATTGTCCTAAAAAGGGATGAGCTACACTTAGCTCAGCGAGGGTTAACGGTCACGGTAGGTTTTGCAAAAATTTTCAACATTTAGAAAACCCTTTTAAAAACATGCCATGCATGAGTTGCAATTAAGGTACAAGAATTAATGATCAAGTAGTAACCCATAACTCTACCCTTCGAGGTCCTCAAGGGCCCAAGCGAAGGTAAGTTTACCATATATCAAAGGATACAGTTTTGCCTTGCAATTGTTGTAGACGGCCGGCCTTGAATCAATCTTCATCATTTTTCCCAACTCCAAACATGAGGTGATATCCGGATAATTACCGGGGACTATGGTAGTTGAGATCGACTGGTAGCCCGATGCTACCCAGGGGAAACGAACGCTACCATACCCATAATTGTGGTTGTAACCATCGCGCATACAAACATTATCATGATAAACAAGATATATGCATCAACAGGTAAGGGAGGCAACAAAGTAGGTTACCTCCGATCACATAATCATGCAACCAATCTTGAACATATTCTAGTATGTAAACGTGTAAATAATTACAACATCTTACCTTTAGAATTCATAAGATATAATGTGGAAGTCAACAAGGAAGGTTGCCTCATCAAACAAGTGTTTAAACATATAGTGACTTCAATACCTCTACATTAGCCTAACTTAATCAATTAATTCACCTACTTTCCCAAACTCCAATTAAAGCTTATCGAATGTAGATAACTCTAGAATCAAACGGAATTCAATTCGGAGTTGAATCGAGTGAGATATGGTCTTCGGAAAATTGTTGCGCAAAGTTATCAAGAAAGTCGGGCGAGTAAATTAGGCGAGTAACTCGTCCGGCTTAGTCGACCGGCTTTTACAGAGAATTTGGTCAAATGTCAGTCGAGTAGTCGGGCGAGTAACTCGCCCGGCTTAGTCGACCGGCTTTTACAGAGAATTAGGTGTCAAATGTCGGTCGAGTAGTCGGGCGAGTAACTCGCCCAGCTTAGTCGACCGACTTTTACAGAGAATTAGGTGTCAAATGTCGGTCGAGTAGTCGGGCGAGTAACTCGCCCAGCTTAGTCGACCGACCTGGGCAAAATACACATGCGAATTTGCACATTTTACACCTTATCTTGCTATCATTCATCCCACTTCTTACAAACCATCAAGCATACATAGTGTGGTTTATTAGGCTCCAAATAATGGTTCAAACCTCAACCAAAGCATTCCATACCAACAATCAACCACCAACTTACCAAGAATTCAACATAGCACACAACATCAAAATCAACCTCCAAACTCTAAATGCTAACTTCATGCTCCTAACTTTTACATACAGGTTACATACACATTGACACCTACATAATCAACACCAAGCTCACCTCTAGATTTCACAAGTTCATCAATTCACAAATTGAGCAAGTCCTAAATCTACAACACACAAAATACTCCATCTCATCATTCAAGCTTAGATATGCAAGCTATAACAATATTAATACGCATATATAATCACAAACATGCTCAACATAGCTTTAAAAACTTTTTAGAAAACAACCCTCACCTTTATTGTGCAAGAAGATGCTAATTCAAGGTTGTAGGATGTAATACAAGCTTAAAAAATGGCTAACAAGGGCTTCTTCTCATTTTCTTCTTCCTTTTTCTTCTTCTTCTTCTCCCTCTTTGGTCGTGTGAGTGAGTGTGTGAGTGTGTGTGCAGAGATTTTTGTGTGTTTGAGTGTGTGGTGTATGTTTTGAGTGGGAATGCATAGTATAAGTTATGTGATCAAATATCCTATTTGCCAAATGTCCACCTTGCCCTCCAACTAAGTCATATTTTGCTAGTTTGCCATTTTGGTTGAATTACAACTAATTAGTTACTACTCATGACTTATTTGAGTACAACTAATGCCTACGACACGTAAAACTCCATAATGCACGTAATTGAACATTTTGGCACGTAAAACGATGAATATGCACGTTAAATGATATTAATGCTCATTAATTATTGTTATTGCTTATGAAATTATATGAATGCATTATGAACAATATAATTATATAGATTCTCGTGCCGGGATTTACAGAAACCTTTCTCTAATAACTCCTGCAACTGAGTTTTCAGCTCTTTAAGCTCAGCTAGTGCCATCCGGTACACTGATTTAAAAATAGGTTGAGTACAAGGAATTAGATTAATCACAAACTCAACATCTCTCTCTGGCAGCAATCCTGGCAACTCCTCGGGAAATACATTGGGATATTCCCAAATTATAGGAACTTCATCCAGCTTTAGCTTATCAGACGACTTGTTGATCAAATAAGCTAGATACCCTGAACACCCTTTACTCACCGGCTTAATAGCTTTAGTTGATGAGATAATGAAACTCATCTTAGCATCCCGATTCCCTGCTACCTCAACCACTGGCTGTTCTGGCAATCGAAACCATACTACCTTTGTTCTACAGTTTAACTGGGCATCATACTTAGAAAGCCAGTTCATACCCAAGATAACGTCATACCCCCGAATAGGAAATAAGATAAGGTCCGAAGGGAAATCCTGACCCTTAACATGTATTTTACAATCTTTACATACTAAGCCAGTCACATATTTATCAGTCAAAGAACTACTAATCTCAACCACATAAGGCAATCTTTCAGGTTGCATGTTAACACGTTGCACACAAGTAGGTGTAATGAAAGAATGCATAGCACCAGAATCAATCAACACTTTAACAAGTTGATCGAGTATAAGAAAGATACGTTCCACAACTGCCGATACCTCAGGTGTCTCCTCCAAGTCCACTGCGTAGGCCCGAGCCTAAACCCGCTGTTGTTGAGGTGCACCACCTGTAGGTCGACCCTGATAATCCTGGGTTGCTGGCCGAACCTCAGACCTTTGATATTTAGGGCAATCCCTCACTATGTGTTGGTTGCTACCGCAACCCAAACATGTTTCTGCCTTCATCCGATATTCGGCCTCTAGATGGCCCTTAGTTTACAAAAAGTACACTACAATATTGGAGCACTAACACTGCCTCTTGAAGACCCAGAAGCTGGATAAGCAGTTGTACCAGCCTGCTGCTGAGGTCTCACAACACTGGGCTTGTACTGACCCTGAGACTGGGCCAGCCTATACTGTGATTGTGCCTGGTAAGATCCCTGATGAAACTGGGGCCTAAAGAAACCTTGCTGCCCCTGAAGTCTAAAAGAACCCTGTTGCACTGGAGGTCTATAAATACCCTGCTGACCCTGAGGCTGAAATGGCCTCTTACTGGCCTGACTAGAACCAATATGTTCTCATTTCCTCTTCTCTAGCCTGGAAGCCGCATCAAAGGCCTTAGAAAACTCATCATACTGAATCAAGGCCATTGCATCCTGAATCTCTGGCCTCAGACCCAAAATGAACCTCCGAGTCTTACGTTCTTAATATGACACAAACTTCAGTGCATACCGGGACAGCCTAGTAAAGTTGGCTTCATACTGGGCCAATGTGGAACTACCCTGAATCAGAGATGTGAACTCCGCCTCCCTACGTTCACACACAATCCTCGGGATATACTTGGCCCGGAATGCCCTAAGAAAAGTATCCCAAACATAAGGCGTACCCCGTGCTTCCCAATCAGATCTTACCGTGCGCCACCACTCCTCAGCCTCATCATCAAACAAATACGCCACGAAGGTGACCTTCCTCTTATCAGTATAACCAAAGGGTTCAAATATCTTCTCCACTTTGTTGATCCAAGACTCGACTTTCCAATCATTAGGTTTACCCTGGAACCTCGGGGGAAAATACCCAAGAAACTCCTTCAACGTACTACGCCCCTGGTAACCACCTTGAGCATTCTGTAACTGAGTCTGTATATTCTGTGCCTGGGCAGCGTGCCCTACTAAGATTTGTGCCTGCCCTGCCATGACCTCAGTCATTTTGTCCATAGCCATAGCCAAACGATTATACCCCTGTTCATGGCCCGGCGCCGCATTCCCCGATTTCGCATTAACTCCCTCAGGCCTACCACGGGTTCTTGGTCGTCCCGCCATTCTACCATCAAAGAGTTAGCACAAATTGTAACACATAGACAGGCTATAAACAATTAAAGCACATAGGCAACAAACTCACGTAAGTCACTTAAGTATTAGTCACATAAACAAATTGATCACATAATCACATAGTCACTTAATCACATAATCACTTAATCATATTAACTCATATTCCACTTTCCTTTCTCTTCATACATACTTTCATGCTAAGACCACTACCCACATTCCGAGAATAACCCGGCTGACAGCTAAATATGTGCTCTGATACCACTTAAATATCACACCCCAACTCGACCCTACTTACGATCAGTCAGAACACAACGGAATTTCGGCAGTATAACAACAATAACACGGACATCAGGGCTCTAAACCAACCCTTTGTAACTCACACAACCAACTCCAAGGACCAACAATAACTTTTCAACCATTCATCAACATTCAACACCATATATTAAACAACCAAACAACATACCAACCACAAGTCATATGCCTCCGTTTCAACAACATACCAAAAGTTATATCATTTATACGCATACTTATTATAAACTAGTCTAGTAACCCAAGCATATTCCAAAAGTAAGACTACCAAACTAGCAATATACAATCTACTATCTTTAGGTCATCTTATATGATATAACTCCAAAGTAAATACAATCCAACTAGTTCTATATACAATATAGCAAAAGAGAACTACAGCTCAGACATCATGGATAAGACTCTGGCACATAAGACTCGTCCATATAATGCACATTCTCAGCTTCCTGAGGCACGTACCCGAAATCTGGTTCAATAACACCTGATTGCATAAAACGAATGAGAATGAGCTTATATACAACAAAGCTCAGTGAGGATTCGATAGATCTTTTGAAAACATTTACTTTATCCCTTGGAAAATCATCCTATGAGCAACAATCATACCATAAACTTTAATAACAATACAAATACAACAACAGTAAACAAACAATAAGGATACGACACACTCGTTGATGAAGCTCCATATGCCATTTCAATGTTCACCAACTCCTTGAAATCCAATGACACAATCCTGAGGTACCTTATTCTAGACCCACATTCCATGGCATTTCCGCCCATGCGAGATAGGGATTAGCCATGATAACTGTGCCAGCAACCCAGGATGCCTCTCGAAGTGACACAACACTATTATGACTCACAACAACAATGACACCTGACTCTTTACATTCCGAAAGATCAGCAACGAAAGTACCCGATCCCCGGTATTTCAACAATCAACCATCAATTAACCATATTTCAACAATCAATTAAACAACATTTAAAACAATCAACAACTACATAATCCTAAAACCATTAGGCTAGATGACAAAGTAGGTCATCCAACTCAACATACATTTGAACACATATTCCACCCGACGTAATCAACAACAACACAAGAATCAACTACTCAAACACTGCCCAAACAACCAAAGACAACATTTCAACATATTAAAGAAAAAACTACACAAACTTCTAAAAGTCATAACTTACAATCTAAGAATCCAATAACCTCCAAACGACTTTCTATCACTCAACCACACATGTAACTACATTAACCCCACTAGAAACCAACCAAAAGCCATCCAAAACAAGCCCAACAACCCTAATTTTGGCAATGCCCTTGGATGAAATTTTTGGACCTTTACTACAACATTCCAATCAAAAATTCGGTATTATAACATTACTACCCCACAATTAACAAACTTTTAGAAGCAACAACCAATAAATTCCAACGACCACAACAACAATTATTCAACAATGAAGCTATAAACCAATTTTAATACCCCAAAAATAGAAATATATGCTACCACCGATCAAAACAACTACAAATACATATAAATGATCCTTGGCAACTACTGAACAATAATCTAAAGACAATTTAGCAAAACATCGGATAAAAATACAGTTATATGAAATTGACATAAAATAGCATTTTAAGATCTAGAATTTTTCTCTCACCTTTGATCCGAAGTAAGGCTAGAAATGCATGCAATAGGTGCCCAACAAGAGGAATCAAGCTCAGTTTGAAAAGATTCGGACAAAAACTAAATTTTCTGTGAAAAATTTGCTTTGAAAATAAGTTGAAAAACCTTTATTTTTCCCTCAAGAACCCACGGCAATGTGTGTGTGAGTTTGTGGTGTTTTGTGTTGTTTTTATTGTGTGTTGATGGATATATAGCTTAAGTCAACAAAAAATGCAAAGTCAAAGTTGAAACACTTAAGTATTTTTGTTGTTGTTTTAGTATATATGCATATATATGTATAACTAACACTTAGACTATTTTAAGTAGGTTATTTTTAGTTGACAACAATTTTCATATGCATATATTTACACCCGACTCGGGTAAAAACTCGATTTTTGTAAAAGAAGGTGTAAAAACCTCTAAAATTCTTAAGTCGATTTATAATTCGTTTTAATCAAACACGGGTCTATTAATATCCGAGGACTAGGTTTTCAAACACTAAAAAGACCAGTTTCAAAATTTTAGCGGATGTGTTTCAAAAACACTATTCACAAAACTCGACGATAAAATTTTTGATGCCTATTTTAACGAAAACTTCATGAATACACACATAGCATGTAGTAGGAATATAAATCACAGAATTAGCGCATTCTAACTCATATAACATATAAACAGATCAAAACACGCAATTTCACGCAAAGATGAAATCTGGGGTTTCACACTTGACAAGCTTTGCTAGTGAGAAAACAATCACATAAACTATGGTAAGTTGTCAGTCATAGAATAATGTGGTTCATTTGAAGCACAGAAACTTGAGATGCTTTGAGAATTTGCAAGCTTTATTATACAAATTCCATTGTAGTTGTCTTAATTTTTTATTTCCCCCTTACTGTACAGTTGGTTTGTTCATTTATTTGCCCCAACCTCTTGAGTTTTTCTTACTTGATTGAATTATCATTTTGCTTGTAACGACCCCAAACCAACCCTTCTTAGAATTATATAGAGAGTTTGTAATTGCAAAACCACTCTTATTTACTTGCTACCCAAACATATAAAAGGCAGGATCAATACTATATATTATATAACTTTTTGATTACAACCGAGGCTACAATCGTTTTCTAGCCACAGACTCAGCTTATGTCAAAATGCCTAGATAACCAAACTACTACACAAAGCCTACTCCCCATAATCATGGTTATAGTATAGAACATAGGTTATCATACAAGGTCTGAAATCGATGTTTACTAGAACATCATTAACTATAATATCATAAACAAGATGGTGAGGTACGCTAAGATTCTAGAGGTCTTCATTGTGTAGGTCATATCGGTGCTCGTTTACATCAATATGCCTCGGGATCAGGAGATCCAAGTCTCCCATGAAGCAGAATAGGCACATTTTTACTACCTGGTTCTAAAACTTCTTCTGTTTCACTTGAAATGGGGGGGGGGGGGGGAAAGAGGGTGGGCTTTTTGAAAGCTCAGTGAGGATGGAATAGGAGAGAGAGTTTTTTTAAAAATGCTTTTGGAAAAGGGCTTTCGAAAATCATGATGTAATGCATTACACTTACTATAACATTAATGAGTTATCCACATATGGTAAACGATAAGATACAATAACATATGATAACCAATAGAGAATACTATCACATTCGAATCACGTATCAATAACAGTAGTGACATATAGATAAACAATAAATCTTCCTCCCGGAGTCCTCTAGGGACCAAGTGAGAGTACTCAATCACAAGGATATTATATCACGTTGTAAATGATACATTTCAATTTCACTTCCAGGGGTAGCCAGTGTCACGCCCCAACTCGACCCCACCTACGATCAGTCAGGACACAACGGAATTTCGGCAGTATATCGACAGTAATTAAGACACCGAGGCTCTAAACCAACCTCTCAGAACATCATACAATCAAACTCCTCAACCAACAACAATCAATTCCTCAATACCATTAACAACATACAACATAACCATATTATACAATAATCATTCTTAGTTATACGCCTCCGTTCCAACATAACCTTAACTTTAACATACATATCAAAATAGATTATAAACCAACTTAGCAACCTAGATCATAACAAAAAAAGACTACTAAGTTAGCATCAACTAGTTCATTATCTTTACTACAACTTATACATCATAAACTACAAAGTAAATAAAAGACAACTAGTTTAATATACAAGATAATAGAGTATACAACATCTCAAGCATCAAGGACAAGACTCTGGCACATAGGACTTGTCCACATACAACACATTATCCCCTTCTGGAGGCACGTACCCGTAATCTTGCTCAATAACACCTGTATGCATACAATAATAGAGAGTGAGCTTATATAAAACAAGCTTAGTAAGGATCCGATAGATCTCTAACAGTATTTACTATACGCCTTGGAATTGATCCTTTGAGCAGTAAACACGCAATAAAACATCAATAACAATATAAACACATAACTATAATGACCAATCAATAAAGGATACTCTAGTTGGTGTAGCTCCAAACGCCATCACGATCTCAACCATTCTTCTTGTAACTCCACATTACTCACGCACCCGAGGTACCTCACTAACCCCTCCCTCCATGACAACTCCGTCATGCGAGCTGGGGGTAGTCTCTGGTAGTCATGCCGTTATCAACCCGAGAACCCGATGCTGCCTGAGAGGTAGCACACACATACCAAGACTCAGCAATAATAATAAACATCATTCACAGGAGGACAATCTAGCAGAATTGCCTATCTCCCGGTTCAACAATCATCAATCAATAATCATCAATTATCATCAATTGCCATCAATATAACATCAAGTAATCAATTAAACAACAAACAACTAAGTTAGATGACAAAGTAGGCCATCCAACTTAACATGCATTAAACACGTAATCTAACCCTAGTCTAACCACCAACAACTCACAATTCAATCACTCAAACACTAGCCAATCATTTAAACGCTCAATTCAACAATTTAAAGAAAGACAACCTAAACTTCAAATAATCATATCTTACATTCTACTAATCCAAACAACTCCAAATCAGTTTCTAACACTCACCCACTCAATCAACTACATTAGCCCTCTCAGAAACCAACCAAGACACATCAAAATCAAGCCCAACAACCCTAAAACCTCAATGCACCTAGGCTGAAATTTTTGGATTTTCACCCAAACATCGCAATCAAAAATTTGGCATTATAACAGCGTTACCACGTAATTAACAAACTTTTAAAAATCAAAGGCAATCGATTCCAACCGCAACAACTCAAGATATTCATCAAATGGCCGATCTATCAACTTTAAATACCCGAAAATAAATAATTTCGCTACAATGGTTCAAATCTCGTAGTCATACACATAAACGATCCCTAACATGCACTGAGCAATAATATAACTTCAAATTAACATTCTAAAGGTTCAATAATCAATTATATGCAAAAACATAAAAAATGACTTTTGAGATCTAGAATTTTTCTCTCACCTTTGATGCGAAACAAGCCTAGATATGCGTGCAATGCGTGCCCAACAAGCGGAATCCAACTCGATACGAAAATCTACAGACAAAAACTAGGTTTTTCTATGAAAATTTACTTTGAAAACCTTTGAAATTTCTTTCTCTTTTCTCCCTTGAAGCTCTCGGCTATGTGTGTATTTTTTAGGATGTGTTTGTGCTTTGCAAGTGTGTGTTGATGATATATCATGAAATGGTCAACAATTAAAAATAGTCAAAGTTAATTTTTTTAGTCTTTTAATTCATTTCTTAGTCTTTTAATTCATTTTATTGACTATTTCTTGCTCAACTATTAAATTAACACTTAAACTAATTCTAGACAATATATTTTAGGTGACAAAGAGTGTTACTTTAAAACAGTTTCACCCGAGTCCGCTTAAAACTCATTTTCTTGCAAAAGAAATTGTAAAAATCTTTAAAATTTTAAAACCGATTCCAAATCCGTTTTAATCAAACACGGGTCTATTAATACCCGATGACTAGATTTTAAAACATTTAAAACACCCCTATAAAAATTTTAGCGGACAGGTGTTCAAAAATACTATTCACCAAAACCGACGATAAAATTTCTGATTCCGTTTTTTATGAAAATTTCATGAATGCACACTTAGCATGTATTAGGAGTATTAATCACTTATTTAGCACATTCCAAGTCATATAGCACATAAACAGGTCAATTCACGTAAAACGAGATAAAACACGCAAATCGAGATAAAGCAAAATATGGGGTCTCACATTCTCCCCCCTTTAAAGAAATTTTGTCCTCGAAATTCTTACTTGCTGAACGGAAAAGATCTAGGTACTGCTGTTGCATCTGATCTCGCATTTCCCAAGTAGCTTCCTCGATACTGTGATACTTCCACAACACATTGACCATCGGAATGTTCTTCGACCTCAACTCTCGTTCCATCTAATCAAGAATACGAATCGGCCGCTCGTCATAAGTCAGATTCTCACGAAGCTGTAGTGGCTCTGGCTCAAGAATATAAGAAGGATCCAGATTATATTTTCGCAAATTAGACACGTGAAATACATCGTGGACATTAGAGAAATTCTCCGGTAAAGCCAACTGTCACGCCCCAACTCGACCCCTCCTATAATCAGTCAGGACGCAACAAAATTTCGGCAGTATAACGACAGTAAATAGGATACCGAGGTCCTAAACCAACCTTAATAGAACAACATACATTAACTCCACAACCATACAACAAATAACTTCTCAATAAATACAACATACATCATAACTATATTATACAATAATCATTCCTCGTTATACGCCTCCGTTCCAACATAATACATAAACCTTAATATACAATACAAAAACATATTGAGCCAATCTAGCAACCTAATCATAAACAAAAGAAAGGCTACTAAGACAACATCAACTAATTCATTAACTTATCAACATCTTATACATTATAAACTACAAAGCAGATAAAAGTCTACTAAGTTAATTTACAAGATAATAAAACATGTACGACATCACAGATAAGACTCTGGAACATAGGACTCATCCACGTAAGGCACGTTTTCCACATTCCCCTCTTCATGAGGCACGTACCCGTAATCTTGCGAAAGTACACCTGTAAGCATGCAATAATAGAGAGTGAGCTTATATAAAATAAGCCCAGCGAGGATCCGATAGATCTCGAGCAAGGTCTACTAAACTCCTTGGAATAATCCTTTGAGTCAGTAAACACACAATAACATAAATAATACTATCATCACATAACTATATAACCATTCAATAAAGGATACTCTAGTTGGTGTAGCTCCAAACACCATCACGATCTCAACCATTCTTCTTGTAACTCCCCATTACTCACACACCCGAGGTACCTCACTAGCCCCTCCCTCTATGACACCTCCGTCATGCGAGCTGGGGGTAGTCTCTGGCAGTCATGCCGTTTTCAACCCGACATCCCAACGCTGCCCGAGAGGTGGTACACATATACCAAGACTCCATAACAATCATCAATAATCAATCAATCATCAATCAATAATCATCTACTCATCAATACTAGCATCAATAATCAATTAGACAACAAATAACTAAGTTAGATGACAAAGTAGGCCATCTAACCGAACATGCATTAAACACACAATCAAACTCTAATTTACCCATCAACAACTCACAATTCAATCACTCAACCCACACCTAATCAACTAAGGGTTAATCTAACATTTTAAAGAAAGACAACCTAAACTTCAATTAATCATATCTTACATTCTACTAATCCAAACAACTCCAAATCAGTTTCAAACACCCACCCATTTAACCAACTACATTAGCCCCCTCGGAAACCACCATAACACCTCCAAATCATGCCCGATAACCCTAAAACCCTAAGGTGTCAAGGCTGAATTTTCCGGATTTTCACCCAAACATCATAATCGAAAATTCGACATTACAACAGCGCTACCACGTAATTATCAAACATTTAGAAATCGACGGCAATCGATTCCGATCAACACAACTCAATTTAATCAACATTGAACAATTTAATCAAATTTAAATACCCGAAAAATAAAAATTATGCTACAACTGATAAAAACTCATAGTATTACAGCTAAATGATCCCTAGCATGCAAGGAGCAATAATCTAACATCATATTAGAATTCTAACGGTTCGATTTCAATTCTACGCAAAAATACAAAAGTTGAGTTTTGAGATCCAGAATTTTTCTCTCACCTTTGATACGATATATGCCTAGGAATGCATGCAATGCGTACCCAACAAGCAGAATCCAAGTCGGCACGAAGTTCTACGAACAAAAACTAGTTTTTTCTTTGAATTTTTGCTTTGAAAACCTTGAAAACTCTTTCTCTTTTTCTCTCTTCTCCCTCTCCGAAATGTGTGTGTAATTGTGGGTGTTTTTGTGCTTTGTGAGTGTGTGTTGGTGATATAAGCTTATTTGGTCAACAATTAAATAAAGTCAAAGTTAGTTTAAGTTAGTATTTTTGTGTTTTCTTGACTTTAAATGCATTTTCTTGATCACCAAAGTTCAAAACATTTATTCAACACCCAAAATAGCTCAAGTAGATTATTTTTAGGTGACAAGAAGTTTTACAATCAAACAATTTCACCCGAGTCGGCTTAAAACTCGATTTTCACAAAAGTTGATGTAAAAACCCTAATAAATTTTTAAGCCAATTTTAAAACCGTTTTCATCAAACACAAGTCTATTAAAGTCCGTGGACTAGGTCTAGAAGGGTTAAAAAGACCAGTTTCAAAATTTTAGAGGACGTGTTTCGAAAACACTATTCATTAAAAATCGATGATAAAATTTCTTACTCTGTTTTTGATAAAAATTTCATGAATGCACATTTAGCACGTATTAGGAGTATTGATATCAAAATTATAACATTCTAGGCCCTATAGCACATAAATAGGTCATATGCACGCAAAACGAGACAAAGCACGTAAATCAAGTTAAAGCAGATAAGTGGGGTTTCACACCAACCGATATGCCAACTTGCCCACTCTGCCAGTAATCTCAAACGGCCCCACAAACCTCGGACTCAGCTTACCACCTTTACCATAACGAGCAAACCCTTTTCAAGGAGACAATCTCAAGAAAACCCGATCTCCGACTGCAAACTCCAAGTCCCGACAACGCTTATCAGCATAACTCTTGAATCTACTCTGCGCCGTAAGCATTCTCTGCCTAATCAACTTAACATTCTCAATCTTCTCTAGAAGCTCTGGCATAATAGTCAGATCAACAATCTTCATCTCCCCTACTTCATCCCAATACAAAGGTGAACGGCACTTACGACCGTAAAGAGCTGCAAAAGGTGACATCCCAATAGTAGCTTGATAACTATTGTTATAGGCAAACTCGGCAAGTGGTAGATGTTTCTTCCAGTTCTTCCTGAAGTCCAAAACACAAGCCCTGAGCATATCTTCCAGAATCTGAATAGTCCTCTCAGACTGACCGTCGGTCTGTAGATGATACGCTGTACTGAAATTCAGCTGAGTTCCCAAAGTCTCCTGAAGTTTTTCCCACAAACGAGAAGTAAATCGAGGATCTCGATCTGAGACAATACTAGATGGAATCCCGTGAAGTCTAACAATCTGATCCAAATAAAGATCTGTCAATTTTGTAACTTCATCTCCCATCCGCATCGAAATGAAGTGAGTTGTCTTCGTCAAACGATCCACGACAACCCAAACTGCATTATTACTTCTCGGTGTTCTAGGCAAACCAGTGACGAAGTCCATCGTAATATGCTCCCATTTCCACAGTGGTATAGCCAACGGATGAAGCAAACCTGCAGGTCGTTGATGCTCGGCTTTCACTCGCTGACAAGTCAAACATCTAGACACGAACTGAGCAACTTCTCTCTTCATATTATAACACCAGTAATATTGCTTCAAGTCCGATACATCTTGGTTCCACTAGGATGAATAGTATACTTAGAATTATGAGCCTCCTCTAGAATACCTCGCCTCAAACCTGGTTCATTGGGAACACAAACCCTATTCCGAAACCGAAGAATACTATCCTCATGTAAGTTGAAGTCAGATTGATCATCCGTGATCTGATCCTTGATCTTCTGAACTTTAACATCGAGTTGCTGAGCTTCTCTGATCTGAGACAACAATAAAGGTTGAATACGGAGATGTGAACACATCACCCCAACCTGAGTCAACTCCGGTCTCCAGTAAGTGAATTCCTCAAGAACCTCCCACTTCTTGACAGCCAAACAAGAAACACTCGCCTTATGGCTAAGAGCGTCTACCACCACATTTGCCTTCCCAGGCAGATAGCTGATAGAACAATTATAATCTCCAAGAAGTTCCATCCACCTTCGCTAACGCATATTCAACTCCTTCTGTGAGAATAAATACTTAAGACTCTTATGATCAGTGAAAATCTTGAACTTACTGCCCCACAAATAATTACGCCACTTTTTCAGTGAGAAAACAACAGCTGCCAACTCAAGATCATGAGTCGGATAATTCACCTCATAAGGCTTCAACTTTCTAGAGGCATAGGCAATAACCCGACCATTCTGCATAAGAACACATCCTAAGCCCTCCTTGGATGCATCGCTGTAAATGACCATATTATCGGTCCCTTCTGGTAGAATAAGTACTGGAGCAGTAGTCAATCTCTTTTTCAACTCCTGAAACCCACTCTCACATTTCTCATCCCAAACAAAGCTAGTCTGTTTCTGAGTTAACTTAGAAAGTGGCCCGGCAATCTTCGAAAAGTCCTTGACAAACCTATGGTAATAACCCGCCAAGCCAAGAAAGCTACGAACCTCAGAAACATTCTCCGAACGCTTCCAAGACATCACCGATTCAATCTTAGTGGGATCTACAGATATACCGCTCTATGTGATAACATGACCAAGAAAAGATATGCGTTGTAGCCAAAATTCACATTTGCTGAATTTCGCATACAATTGATGCTCCTGCAGTTTCTGTAAGACAAGCCGTAGATGTTGCTTGTGCTCCAATTCAGACTTGGAATAAACCAAGATATCATCAATAAAGATCACCACGAACTGGTCCAAGTATGGCTGAAAAACCCGATGCATAAGGTCCATAAATGCTGCCGGTGCATTAGTTAATCCAAAGGGCATAACTACAAACTCATAATGCTCGTACCGAGTCCTGAAGGCAGACTTTGGAACATCCTCTGTGCGAATCCGAAGCTGATAATACCCCTGCCTCAAGTCAAACTTAGAGTAGACTTTGGCTCCCTGAAGTTGATCAAACAACTCGTCAATCAGTGGCAAAGGATACTTGTTCTTGATAGTTACTTGATTCAAACCACGATAGTCAATGCATAACCTCAAGGTACCATCCTTCTTCTTCACAAATAAAACAGGAGCTCCCCAAGGTGAAGAACTCTGCTGAATGAAACCCTTCTCTATTAACTCCTGCAACTGAGTTTTCAGCTCTTTCAACTCAGCTGGTGCCATCCAGTACGCTGATTTAGAAATAGGTTGAGTACTGGGAACAAGATTGATCACAAACTCTACATCTCTCTCTGGCGGTAACCCTGGCAACTCCTCGGGAAATACATTAGGATATTCCCGAATAATAGGTACTTCCTCCAGCTGTAGCTTATCAGATGGCTTGTTGATCAAATAAGCTAGATAACCCGAACACCCCTTACTCACCAACTTAACGGCTTTAGTTGCTGAGATAACAAAACTCGTCTTAGCACCCCGGTTCCCTACTACCTCAACTACTGGCTGATCTGGCAAACGAAACTGTACTACCTTTGTTCTACAGTTCAACTGGGCATCATACTTAGAAAGCCAATCCATATCCAAGATAACATCGTATCCCCGGATAGGAAATAAGATAAGGTCCGAAGAAAAATTATACCTGTGACGCCCGAAATTCTACCGTACACATTTTTAACTGTTGCACCCATTAATTGCGAATTTAATTCTGTGCTTTACTTGTTGTCTTTCTTAGTTACTATTCATTCCATTTTTCAACTGCATTATATTAATGAATTAAAAATTTTATTAAATCATATTAATTGTTTTAGGAATGAGAAAAATGTGCTTTTGAGCTAAGAGCGATAGGAGCACTCGTTTAGATAATGTTTTAGCAAACTATGAATAGTGTTACGTAACTTAACTTAGTGTTTTAATTAACTAGCATTCGTTTTGCACCTTAGACTCGTTTTAGAGCTTGTTAGACTCATTTAAATAACCCACATAAGCACCCAACTTGACCCACATTAATATATAACTCACACAACACCACTTAAGCTCATAATATACAAAAGAAAAAAAAATAAAAGCTGAAAACAGAAGCAGAAAACGGACAGCAGCAAACAGGAAGAAAGAAGGAAGTTTTGCTCTCCAACTCTTCAATCCAAGCCCATCCAAGCCTAGAGCAAGTAGTTTAGGGTGTGTGCAAGCTTCCTAGGTGTTCCTACGCGCATTGGTGAGGGATTTCATGGCTTATTTTCGCATTTTAAAATAGTTGCTATTTTCTTGATTTGTTGAAAATGTGACCAAATGCTAATGTATTGATTATCTATGCTATTATACCTTGTATATGAGTGCTAGAGAACATATTTGAGCCATTGTTTCGCTTTTTAAACGGTTAGAATCGTTAGTTTGATTTATGAGGTGAATAGTGACGTTTTTCTAGGGTTTTGTGTAATTGCACGTATTAGCTTGATTCAACACTCCTAATAGATGCTTTAGGTGCTAATGAAGATAGTCTAATAGCCTCGTACACTTGGATTGCTCTAAAATCGCATAAAACGTGAAATAGTCGACTTTAACAAAGGGGTTTCGGGGTAAATACGAATCCGGGTGGATTCGGGCTTCACCTTTAGTATTCTTAGGCTACCTAGGTGCTATAGAAGCTTTGCTAATTCTTGTTTGAAGCCCGGATGAGGTAGGTGTAGTGTAAAGCTATAAGAGGGAATTTGGGGCTTTCGGGGTTATTGCGGGCGTTTGAATGAGTTAGAGGGTTGAAAGGGTTCCTTGAGGGTTAGTTAGAAGGTTGGTAGAGTTTCCCTTTGAATTTGAATCATTAACTTTGGTTTGGAGGAGAAATAACTTGAATAACAAAGGGGTTTAGGTGCAATTTCGGTTGTCTCGCGCTTCTAAGACCTTGGCATGACTTCTTGAATGTTTAAATGTAGTTTCAAGTTGGTTTGGAACTTTTGATGTAATTCTAATTATATCTTGTATATTCCCTTTTGTAAAACTGCTTATTTGCTTGTATAAACTGCTTCTATTCTAACTGCATTGAGGCAACTTCGAGCTTAAAACTGTATTAATTGGAGAAGGATTAGGGGTTGAATTATATACCATTAGAAAGCCTTACGAGTCTAGTTTCTACAGCTTTTTACGGTGCATTAATCGGAGTTGTCTAGAGCAAGTTATGATCATTTTGGTGAGATGTGTCAGAAATGCCCTGTTACGCGAGAATCTGAATTTTGTTGTTATTTTGCTATAGTAATGATATAATTCAGTTCTAATTGGATGTATTCGATCAAGACCTTATTGTGTAGTGTCCTTGGATGATTAATAACGTAATGGGGCTCTTATAGTTATGTTGTTTTCATGAATTGTAATTGAAATCTAATTGCTAGTAAAGTTAATTTAAATTGAAAGCTATTCTATTCGACTGTGAATAAGAAATGCTAGTAGAGTTGTGATGGTTACCACCTTTAGACATAGGTAATGTTTCTATATATGCTAAACAATTCAACTGTTAGAATTAGTTGTTGTTATCAATGTGCAACCAGTGAACACTTAGAAAGGTCAAGTAAACTATGTGGAAGAATGTGTTTAATGCTTTTTGAAACTACATGTAAGGTTAATTGTAAGTTGATAGTTGTCTATTATATGTTAAATGTAATTAACTTGTAGACTATTGAAAATATGGAATATATGTTAAGTTAAAGTATATAAAAGTGGTGTTTTGTTAAAAATAGAATTCTAATAGATATTGTATATATGCTAAATAAGCGAAGTTATAAGTTAGCCAACCTAGCTGAATAATTAATGAATGTTGTAGTTAAAGAGTAATTGAAGTAATGTTTGCTCATAGGTTCAAGGTGACTGGAAATGATGTGATTCAAACTTACATCTTGGAGCTTGGTAGAGGTGAGGGACCTGCATCCTTACGTGCATCATAGTTTATTTTCTTTCTAAAAGAGTATATTGTTTAGTATAATTGCGTAATTGATATATGCTTATTGTTGCTAAATTGTAACTTGGTGCGAGAACAACTTACTTTTTGTCCTTAAATGTGTTTCCTGATTATATTGTCATTGTTATCATTCTTGCATTGCATCGTGGTTGCGCAACCTCATTGTCGCGGCGGATGCGATGGCCTCGCTGGGCGGCATCGGGCTTGCCAGTGTTGGTTGCCTTAGCTCCGTCTGCTATTCCCTCACTCGCCTGGTCCGGAGATTGCCAGGGGGTGTTGGGTCGTAGGATCGGGTACATCCGGAGTACCCATTGGTGTAAGGGATGCCGGCATATCGAGATCGAGATCGTGGTTCGTGGATCGGGGATCGAAGATTTGGAGTGATAAGGGTTATCGATTGTATCCTTTTAAAATATGGTATTAGAATTGTTATTCACTGTTTATCTATTGTATTAATTGTGTTAAGTTGCTGCATTGTACGTCCCCGGTAGACCTTATCCCTCACTGAGCAATTGTGATTGTTCATACCACGCTAAACATGTTTCAGGAAGTGCTGAGGGTGAACCCCAACTAGTTGAGGTGCTAGTGGAAGAGGAAGAGGTTCAGACTGAGCCTTTGCCCTAGTTGTTGTGTGTTTGTTGTCTAAGGTGGATTTGCCTTCTTGTTGTTACATGGTGTACTTGTATTGCTATAGCATGATCTATTTTGTGGCCTTAAGGCTATGTATATTCTTGTAGTTGCAAGTTGAAAGCTGTTGGTTGTAATGTTAGATTTGAGATATTATGGCTTGTAATAACTTTTAATTCTCCTTTTAGTTCTTGCATGCTTGGGGGTGTATGTTTAGAGGTGTTGATTTCAACTTCTAAAATTGCTCTAATGTTATCATAGGATGGCATGTTAAAAAGGTTTAATGAAAAGTTAAGTTGGGTGCATGCATGTGTGATTTGGAGCTGTTGTTTGTCTCCTGGCTTGGATGACCTTGAATCTTTGAATTTTAATTATAAGAGCTTGTTTTAGTATATTGTGGCTATTTTGAGCATTTACAGGTTTTAAAAATGTCTGCGGTATAGAGGAAACTCTGTCCGTTTTTCCCTAAAATTTTGTGACCGGGTTTGGTATTGGGTTGAGAATAGCATGGTTATTAGAGCCTCCGGTCTCGTGAGGGATCGGGGCGTTACAATACCCCTTAACATAAATTATACAATCCTTACATACTAAGTCAGTAATATACTTATCAGTCAAAGATGTACTAATCTCAACCACATAAGGCAGTCTTTCAGGTTGCACATTAACACGTTGCATACAAGCAGGAGTAATGAAAGAATGCGTAGCACCAGAATCAATCAACACTTTAACAAGTTGATCAAGTATAAAGAAGTTACCTTCCACAACTGCAGTCTCCTCAGGCATTTCCTCCAAGTCAACAGCGTAGGCCTGAGCCTGAACCCGCTGCTGCTGAGGTGCACTGCCCGTAGGTCGACCCTAATAACCCTGAGTCGCTGCCCGACCCTCAGTCCTCTGATATCTAGGGCAATCCCTCGCCCTATGCTGATTGCTACTGCAACCCAAACAAGCCCCTGACTTCACTCTGCAGTCGGCCTCCACATGGCCCTTGCGCTTGCAATAAGTACACTGCGGTGATGATGCACTAACACTGCTCTTGGAAGAACCAGAAGCTAAAGAAGTAGGTGTACCAGCCTGCTGCTGAGGTCTAACAAAACTAGGCCTGTATTGACCCTGAGACTGGGCTAGCCTGTACTGGGACTGAACCTGATAGGACCCCTGCTGAAACTGAGGTCGATAATAACTCTGCTGACCCTGCGATCTGTAAGAGCTCTGCTGTGCTGGCGGCCTGTACATAACCTGCTGTACTGAAGGCCTATACACTCCCTGCTGACCCTGCGGCTGGAAGGGCCTCTTGCTAGGCTGACTAGATATAATCTGTTCCCCCTTTCTCTTCTCCAATCTAGAAGCTGCATCAAAGGCCTCCGTAAGTATATCATACCGATTCAGGGCCATCGCATCCTGAATCTGGGGCCTCAACCCCAACATGAATCTACGAGTCTTACGTTCCTCGTCAGCCATATACTCTGGTGCATACCGGGACGACCTAGTGAAAGTGGCCTCATACTGAGCCATTAAAGCATCTCCCTGCACTAAGGCTAAAAACTCTGCCTCTTTCCGCTCCCTCGCGATCCTTGGGACATACTTTGCCCGGAAAGCTAACAGAAAGGTATCCCAAACATACGGAATACCCTGAGTCTCCCAGCTAGTTTTCATCGTGCACCACCATTCCTCTGCCTCATCATCCAGCAAGTACAAGGCAAAAGTGACCTTCCGCTCATCGGTATAATCAAGAGGGTCAAAAATCTTCTCCACCTTCCTAATCCACGCCTCAGCCTTCCAATCTCCGGCTCCCCTTAAAACCGCAGTGGATAATACCCTAAAAACTCTTTCAGTGTACCACGACCATGGTACCCACCTTGTGCATTCAATAACTGATTCTGCAATGCCTGATTTTGGGCAGCCTGCCCTGCCAGTAACTGTGTCTGACTGGCCATGATCTCGTTCATCCTATCAAAAGCTGCACCTATACGATCATCATCCCTAACTTGGCCTGGTGCCACATTTCTCGGAACCTCATCAGTCACCTCAGGCCTACCTCTGGTCCTCGGTCTACCCGTTATTCCACTAATCAAAGAGTTAGCACAGGTTATAGCACGTAAAAAGGCTATAGACAATTATTAGCAAATAAGTAACAATTCACAAAAACACATAAATCACTTAAGTATCAATCACATAAAAAAAATTAATCACATAAGCACTAAATCACATAATCACTTAATCACTTAACCATATTAACACATAGTTCACTTTTCTTTCACTTCATACACACTTTCATGCTAAGACCATTACCCACATTCCAAGAATACCCCGGCTGACAGCTAACATGCGCTCTGATACCACCTAAATGTCACGCCCCAACTTGACCCCACATACGATCAGTCAGGACGCAACGGAATTTCGGCAGTATAACGACAGTAATTAAGACACCGAGGCTCTAAACCAACCTCTCAGAACATCAACCAATCAAGCTCCTCAACCAACAACAATCAATTCTTCAATACCATTAACAACACACAACATAACCATATTATACAATAATCATTCTTAGTTATACACCTCCGTTCCAACATAGCCTTAACTTTAACATACATATCAAAATAGATTATAAACCAACTTAGCAACCTAGATCATAACAAAAAAAAAGACTACTAAGTTAGCATCAACTAGTTCATTATCTTTACTACAACTTATATATCATAAACTACAAAGTAAATAAAAGACAACTAGTTTAATATACAAGATAATAGAGTATACAACATCTCAAGCATCAAGGACAAGACTCTGGCACATAGGACTCGTCCACATACGGCACATTATCCCCTTCTAGAGGCACGTACCCATAATCTTGCTCAATAACACCTGTATGCATGCAATAATAGAGAGTGAGCTTATATAAAACAAGCTCAGTGAGGATCCGATAGATCTCTAACAGTATTTACTATACGCCTTGGAATTGATCCTTTGAGCAGTAAACACGCAATAAAACATCAATAACAATATAAACACATAACTATAATGACCAATCAATAAAGGATACTCTAGTTGGTGTAGCTCCAAATGCCATCACGATTTCAACTATTCTTCTTGTAACTCCCCATTACTCACGCACCCGAGGTACCTCACTAGCCCCTCCCTCCATGACACCTCCGTCATGCGAGCTGGGGGTAGTCTCTGGTAGTCATGTCGTTATCAACCCGACAGCCCGATGCTGCCCGAGAGGTGGCACACACATACCAAGACTCAACAATAATAATAAACATCATTCACAGGAGGACAATCTAGCAGAATTGCCTATCTCTCAGTTCATCAATCATCAATCAATAATCATCAATTATCATCAATTATCATCAATATAACATCAAGTAATTAATTAAACAACAAACAACTAAGTTAGATGACAAAGTAGGCCATCCAACTTAACATGCATTAAACACGTAATCTAACCATAGTCTAACCATCAACAACTCACAATTCAATCACTCAAACACCACCCAATCATCTAAAGGCTCAATTCAACAATTTAAAGAAAGACAACCTAAACTTAAAATAATCATATCTTACATTCTACTAATCCAAACAACTCCAAATTAGTTTCTAACACTCACCCATTCAGTCAACTACATTAGCCCTCTCAAGACACATCAAAATCAAGCCCAACAACCCTAAAATCTCAATGCACCTAGGCTGAAATTTCTGGATTTTCACCCAAACATCGCAATCTAAAATTCGGCATTATAACGGCGTTACCACGTAATTAACAAACTTTTAAAAATTGACGGAAATCGATTCCAACCACAACAACTCAAGATATTCATCAAATAGCCAATCTATCAACTTTAAATATCTGAAAATAAATAATTTCTCTACAATGGTTCAAATCTCGTAGTTATACACATAAACGATCCCTAACATGCACTGAGCAATAATATAACTTCAAATTAACATTCTAACGGTTCAATAATCAATTATATGCAAAAAATTAAAAATGACTTTTGAGATCTAGAATTTTTCTCTCACCTTTGATGCGAAACAAGCCTAGATATGCGTGCAATGCGTTCCCAACAAGCGGAATCCAACTCGGTACGAAAATCTACGGACAAAAACTAAGTTTTTCTATAAAAATTTGCTTTGAAAACCTTTGAAATTTCTTTCTCTTTTCTCCCTTGAAGCTCTCGACTATGTGTGTGTTTTTTAGGGTGTGTTTGTGCTTTGCAAGTGTGTGTTGATGATATATCATGAAATGGTCAACAATTAAAAATAGTCAAAGTTAATTTTTTTAGTCTTTTAATTCATTTCTTAGTCTTTTAATTCATTTTATTGACTATTTCTTGCTCAACTATTAAATTAACACTTAAACTAATTCTAGACAATATATTTTAGGTGACAAAGAGTGTTACTTTAAAACGGTTTCACCTGAGTCGGCTTAAAACTCATTTTTTTGCAAAAGAAAGTGTAAAAATCTTTAAAATTTCAAAATCGATTCCAAATCCGTTTTAATCAAATACGGGTCTATTAATACCCGAGAACTAGGTTTTAAAACGTTTAAAACACTCCTGTAAAAATTTTAGCGGACAGGTGTTCAAAAATACTATTCACCAAAACTGACGATAAAATTTCTGATTCCGTTTTTTATGAAAATTTTATGAATGCACACTTAACATGTATTAGGAGTATTAATCACTTATTTAGCACATTATAAGTCATATAGCACATAAATAGGTCAATTCAAGCAAAACGAGGTAAAACACGCAAATCGAGATAAAGCAAAATATGGGGTCTCACAGCCAGCCCCGAATCATGATTACACCTTATTATCTCTCCCCAATAGGGTACTCCGAATTGTACTTGAAATCTACGACCCAACTCTCCGAGGGCGGTACTGGTCCCAAGCGAGAGAAAGCTCTCCAAAGGCGGTAATGGTCCCAAGCTAAAGAGGGAATAGGATCACGATAGTCACGGGAGCACGGGCAAGCCCTATGCCACCCAGTGTTCGTGAATGCTATCGTGCCTGAGGTTACAACCCCCAATTTCAATAGCACACAAGCATGCACAAGTTGCCATATTACACACAAGTAATAACATTTTTTGTAATTTTTGATCACGCAATTCGATAAACACGTAAGTGGGGAACAACGAAAGAGGTTGTCCTCGGACAAGTAAATTTAACATATTAATTTACTAGAAATTCAAATAACTCAAGTGAAACCATAGCACACCACTGACAGCATTTTGAGTAGATTGTTTTCGGAAAAATAGATACTATAAATTAACTCATTGTTGTCACTTAAAACATTTAATAGATACCATTTCAGTTAACAACTAATAAGTATTTAATAGATACTATTTCAGTTGATAACTACTAAATAACTGATAGTAAAAGTAGATAACTATATACATATGTTATAAATAAACCCAAGTTTCAGTAAGATTCATGTTTCCTGCAGATTCAGTAACTTTTGATAATAAAAGGTATTAGACCTTAGCTACTATATACAAAAGCTTAGCACCAGCATCCAGAACATCTAGGCATTTAGAAGCCAAAGGTTTATTTACAACCCATTCTATAATCATGCATACATTATTAAGTTATCTTTCAAGCTTATCTAGTACTGTATTAAGTCCATTAACATAGAAGTAACTTATCTAAGCTAATACACTTTACCTTATTTTACAATTCATTCCAGCTTTTAGCTACTCAATATCTAACTCTTAATCTTCAACAAGACTAAATATCATTTAAATTCGTTCTCCAGCATTACTAAAAGAACAATCCTAGCTCAAACGAACCATGACTCAATTAAAATTTAACTAGTATATTTCTAGGAAAGCTATTTTTAAGTATATGTATTCTTAAAAAAATAATAAATTAGCTTATATGATAATGCTCTTATCAAAACTACTTCCTCATATAGGAACCAATCTTGCAAGCTTTATAAGGGTGAAACAAAATTACTCTAGTTTCAAGATTTTACATACTAGCATGCAAAGAACGAAGGCATAAACTTATACATTTATGTTAACAACCATTCATGCACAGACTAGTTACTTCAAACAGAACAAAAGCAAGTTGCAACACCCCAACTCGACCTCTCTTAGGATCCAAGTCAAGACGCGACAGAAATTTGGCATGCTACTGTCTGTTTTTAGACACTAGCCCAAAACATAACCTGCCTATAGAAGTTTGCCAACACGATGTATAAACCACAATCATGCGTAAACAAGCCATTCACATGCATACTGAGTACCCTATTGTCTGTCTCACTACACTTTACATCAAATTACAACCAAAAGTTCAAGATAACTATACAAGTCTAGCACTAAAATACATTACATAACAAAAGGAGGCTATACAATACAATACAATCCTCTAACTCCAAAATGACTATTAGCATTTATACATTAAAAGTCTTTAAACACTAAGCAAACTATTACATATTTACTATTACATCAACTACAAGAAATCACGTAGCGGGCTTATCCACATCATCTTGCACATACTCCACATAAGCTAAGTCTTGACCACCTGAAATGTTGAAAAGAGATATGAGCATACAACACACGTATACTCAGTAAGGGAGGTAGATGCAGGGAGTTTTGAAACCCACTTTATCTTTTCGAAAAAATGCAATGCCCAAAAAGCAATAAATAAGCAATAAAGTAATAATACAAGAAAAGTAACATTATAAAGATTACGCATTAATGAAATAAACACATTGAAAAGGATACGCTCATTCTATTGATGCCATTTCCCACACACTATCGTGAACATCTTCCCCTATACACCAAGCAGTACCATCGGGTACGCTGACTCAACCTACGACCCAATCCTTCATGGATGCACTCCGCCCAGTCTATTCGGGATACGAAATAGCACATCGGGAGTCGTGTATTGTCTGACAAGCCCGATACCGCCCAAGGTGACACGAGCTAACCGCAGTTGTTTGGTTGCAACCATACATCGCATTAACGCATATAACATATACAGAGAAAAGTATTTAAAACATATAAGGGAAATCAACAAAGTAGGTTGATTCCCAGAAAAACATATATGTATAAGCATACATTCATTAACTAACCAACTCAAGCACTCAACTACATAGACAACACATACTTCCACACAAGCAATAAACCATTCCAATCTATCCTAAAACAACTAAACACTTCATTCCACTATCTATCTATTAAGTAATTAAACTATATACATGAACAAAAACATTCAATATAAACGACCATTTAACAATCTATAACATACTAGACATCTTTGCCACATTTACACTACAACTAAACACATTAAGCAATAATCACTTCAAGGACTCATAAAACCAATCTTATTCTTTGAGAAATATAAATCATTTAAACTAACAACTAAAAAGTACAAGCATTAAGACAAAACCAAGCTAATCTACTTAAACATTAAACAATCCAATTTCTATTAAACTTTCTCTCTATCCAAATAAACATGTTATACACAAGAATAAAACACTTAACACACAAGGAAACATTAACAAGTCAACTTATCACAACTAGACCCTTAAACACATTAAAACCCCAATTCAAGATAAGAACCTAATTCTACAACACATTGCCTCAAAATACATTCATATAAGTAACTATTTATAGCAAATATCAATAAGCAAAAAAATAGATTCAAACCACAAGAAGTCCACTAAAATGCTATTCCAAAGATTGGTATTTTGGACCATAAAATTCACACTAGCTGCGGAACCCAAATCAAACTATACCAATCTTCTATACACACTTTATGAGACCTCTCAATCACACAAGGTCACACTTTAACCCTTGTATACCACAAAATCCCAATTTGCCCCTTTACCTGTTTGAACTATAACTACCCAATCCAATTATCAACCGAGTGCCATAAAAGCACATTTAGCACTTTTACACCTAGTAGATACCAATTATGAAGTTCAATTGTACACGGGTGACACTTTTGCGCAAAGCCCATTTAGAATCTAAGCCAATTATGCAAATTTATTCAAGTTCTTTCCAATCTAAACACATTTAATCATTATCTTAGATTCATTAACACCTTATAGCAACTTTAGATAGCATGGAATTAAGCTCATAACTCAAATTAGCTACAAACCCCAAAAGCTATTATTTAACACTATTTATTTTCTTCTTTAAATGCCCAAACTCCATAACCTACCATTATCAATGCAATCTAACTTCAAAAGAATGTTCTTCAACAATAACAAAGATGAAATGAAGCAATTATAGCATAAAACAAAACATTAATCAACATTAACAATTTTTGACATAAACTAAAACCAAACAAAATGCAAGCTTTGGGAATTTTTTCTTATTTTTCTTAGTTTTTCTTCATTTGGCCGTCTACCCTAGGCCTTTTTTATTTGTTTTTGTTTTGTTTTATAATGTTATTTAAGTGTATATTGGGTATATGGGTTGGGTTTGTGGGTTTGGGTTGGGGTTTAGTTCAAGTTTGTGTCATAAAATACAATTAAAAATTCAAAAATGCTACTTTAATGTTATATTCATACGATAGAAAAATAATTTTATAACTCACATACCCGATATAGTATGCACAAAATTATATTTTTCTTATTCCTCATATAGGTCATGTAACATGGAAAAATGTGAAATCGAAAAAATTTGATGGTCGAAAACGCATGTGAATAGTAACTATTTAAAATAAACTTTTAAGTAATTAAATGCACTAATTAATTCACACATTGAATACAATGAATTATGTATGCATGCTCTATATCTCGGGCGTTACACAAGCAGTGATGCCTTTAAGTAAATACCCTCACATAAGCTTATTAAAACCACACGTTAAACATATGTATATATATAAATATGCAACTCTTATTAAATCTCCTCACATAAACTTATACATGCATTCTTATAACAGTAAACTAGCTTACTTCTACAAATAAGATGCTATTTAAATAAAAGTTCCTTACATATAGATTATTCTTGCATGCCGTAAGAGCAAAATGAATTATTCCCTCCAAGATTGTACATACTAGCACACAAAGGATACTGTTAAAAAAAAACACCTCACCTCAAAATCGCGCCAAGTCGTGAAGCTAAAGCCGTTATATATATATTTAATATGTATTAAATTTTGTGCGTCTTAACTGAAATGTAGTGCCCTTTTTATAGAGTCTTTGTTTAGATTTGAGTGGAGTATGGTGGTGGTGATAATCATAGCACGTGATGAGGTGTTAAGAATGCTATGTTGCGCTGATGGTGATGAAGAAGGTAGAGTGTTAGCACCTCATGGTAGGATGGTGCTGAATCGGCATAGCTAACGCTAGATTATGATCATTCGCGTAGCTAGCATAATCGTTGTTTTGGAGCTGAATTGTGAGTGGAGTATAGTGGTGATGCAGCCAGCTACTCTTAATGGTTTGTACTATTTATAAAAACTTATCCTTTTTTATAATTTTTAAAAATTTGAGTCTTTATTTTAACTCAAATCTCTAATAAGGCTCATCAATATTTAGAGATTTATACCAAAATAGAGACCCAATTACTTTTTGAGTTTCTAAATTTAGAGTAAAAAAAGTAAATTGTGTCTTTATTTTAACTCATATTTCTAAAAAATGGTGGACCCTATTGGAGATTTGAACCTCTAAAAATTACTAAAAATAATAATTTTTTGTAAATAGTATAAGTCATTAGAGATACCCTAATAACGAGTAGCATTTTAATCATGTTAGCGGTGAGCAATGATTGCACTATAGGGTAGGCTAGTTTAATAAGCAACCAGTGGATTTTGTAAGCTTATTAACAAGCTGCTCATTCGGATGAAGCTGGCAAGTTCGAATTGGAATGTTGTAGTGGTGATATGTTTCGTAGTTTAGGTGGATGAAGGAGGTGGAGATAATTTAAATGCTAATTAACGGTATATTTAATATGTTATTCAAATAATATGAACCTAATCCTTATTATGAGTTAAATATTCCTAAGTATTTATTTCCTTGATCTTTGTACTCTAAGATTACCATATATGTATATCTTATCTTCATATAATGCTATATTAGTTTTTTTCCCATTATAATATAGGTTATCTTTATTTAAAAATATTTAGTAACAAACCTGAGTGCCAATTTACTTATTAGATTAAATTGATATACTATCCTTTTCACTAACCTAGCTTTGTTATTACAACTTCTTATTATCCTAGTATTTCTAGAATTATTATTGTGAATTGTGTCATTTCCTAGTACCCTAACTAAGGTAGTAGTTAATCAAAGAGTAAGGTTGGTTAAGCCATGCTAAGTTTACTATTCCTAATTTATTTAGTACTAGTCCTTAATATTATCTAATATATTCACTAGATTGAATTACCAACTCTTTTCATTTCATGGGTTAACATTGCCATTTATTTATAATTCTTAACTATTTAATGTATCTTCTAATATATACTAAGTCTTTTTATTAGGAGGTCACTTTCATATAAGTCTGTATACTGTCTTTAACTTAGTTCTACTATCTAAGTTTATTTTGTCTAAATGTATACAGAATTATAGTAAGCTTCGTTTTGGAAGTTAGGTAATATCTATAGATTAAAGTTGACTAACCACGCTTAAACGTCGCTTGAGTTATTTAAATAAAGGGTAATATACTAAGTTGACCAATATCTTTAATTTGTAAACTTTTAGTCACAAAGCTAAATATTTCTGTATCATTCAATATATCTGTCAATTTTAGCTACTTAATGAATAAGCCAATTTCTTTCATAAGCTATGATTGTTATATAACTATCACCTATATTATTTTCTAGTAGTTCCTATACAAGATAATTAACCAATAAAGCTATAGAAGTTATTCAATCCAAATGGAAGGTAAAGTACTAGATTTGGTATTTCTAACTTTTTAACTCTCAACTATCCAAATGGTCTTAGCAAGTTAATTAATTTTTTTTTCTTTTAATTAAAACGAATACTTAATTTGATATGCTAGATTTAATATAATACTTGATTACTATATTAATGCTCGATAATTATGTAAGGGGCCTCATATTGCCCCTAAAAAGTCTAGAGCTAAATCAATTTCTTTTTTGAGGTGCTCAAAATATTATTTCTAATTTTTATTCTTCTTTTCCTATATTTATCTTCTCATTATTTATCTTTACTATTTGTGAATTCTTTATATTCTCTAATTTTTTTTCTTGTTTTCCTTTATATATCTTCTCATTATTAATTTTTGTTTTTGGTGAATTTTTTTTTTATCAAAAGTCATCTTACTTTTTTTTTTTTTTTTTTACTATTGTTCACAATATCATGTTGTGGATTTATTTTATTTTTGGTCAGAATTATGTTATGGATTTAAAATTATATTTTTATCATTTATTTTCAATTCATTGGTACAAGCTAATTTTCATTATATGAAATTTTATAATATTCTTTTTCAACTTGTTTTAAAAATGTAATCATAACTAAAATACTTGCAATCAACACTGTATATATCTCATTTAATAGTTTTATAAATGATATTTTTTCTTAATATACATTGGATTTGACTGGTGCATACGCATGAACAAGTTTAACTAGTGCTAGCTTAAATATATATATATGAGCAAGCTCAACTAGTACTAGCCTAAATACATATTTGTGTGTTAAATGAAAGTTAAGAATATACTTTTATAAGTAAATTGACGTTTGTAAATCCTTGCATACTTGTTTATTTATGAGACTTTTTGTTGAATTAGGAAAAAAAAAAATACTATAGATTTGGACAAAGAGGCCCAAAGTTAACACAATGATGTCTGCTATCAACTATACTGATTGAATTGAAGGGAATGGGCGAAAGATTTTTAAAAGAGAAGGAAGTAGAGGGTCAAAGTAATTTCTCTTAATTTTATTTTATTTTTTTTAATTTAAAGTAAAATAGAGAAAAGAAAAAGTAAATGTTTTTTATAAAATTTATTTTACACATAAAATTTATACATCCTTCTACTATATTCTTAACCTAAACAAAAATACGCATACTCTTTTATAATAATTTTATTTCTTCAAATTATCTCATCCAAACATAATTTAATACCATCCACTCCTTTTCTCTCCTTTAATAATAAATTTTTCCCCCTCAATCCAAACACACTGTAAAAAGTTCAAAGGAAAAATGTCGAGTTTCCGGCGATATTCGAGGGTAATCGACAACCGTGTAGGGCGTTTACCCTTGTTTATTCAAATCCGCAAAAACTCCAACGCTCCACCACCTCCACCGGCGCTGCCATCGCCACCGCTAAAAAGCTGTTTCCTAAAATGGGTCTCTGGTATGATCGCCAGCTCGTCTCTCGCTATTACAGTTTACTACTACTCAAATCCATTTCCAACTTTATCCTTCGCTGACAACTCCACATCGCTCCCGGCACTTGTTAATCATCCTTCTCAGCAGCATCACGAACCCAAATTTCTCTTCGGAGGTACACATGCCCCTTTTCAATCGCTTCTAATTAATTACTTGAACAAACTTTTTTTGTTTTTCTAAAAATAAGTCTAGTCTTTAATTGCAGATGCCTATAGGAGAAAATTTTTCTTTAATTACGAGAAGCGGATAAGAATGCGGAGTTCTCCTGAAAAGGTAACACTTTGTTAAACTCAAACTCTTATTCGGATCATGGTTGCTTACTGCTTTCAACTCAATCAATATTAAGATGCTCATTGTGTTACACTGTTTCTCTTCAGGTATTTGAATACTTTGCATCTTTCCGTGGCAATGGTGGAGAAATATTCATGACACCAGCCGATCTGATGCGAGCAATTGTCCCTGTTTTTCCTCCTTCGGAATCAAACCTGGTGAGAGATGGATATCTCAAAGGGGAAAGAAGTCCTGGTGAATTGCGATGTGCCCCTTCGAAGTTTTTTATGCTTTTCGACACAAACAATGATGGCCTCATATCTTTCAAAGAGTGAGTTAACATGCTACGTGAAGGTTTCTTTTTCTCCTACCCTTTTCTTGCTTTGTTGTTTGTTACATTTTAATTTTGTTCCCTACTCTTATCCTCCTTGTGAATTTCCCTATTTCTTGATTGCTTCTGATTTACCAATTGTATATTCGCCTTCCCCATTGAACCTTGAAAGCTCAAGTACTGAAAAACTCTTATTACTCTATCTTTTAACAGGTATATATTCTTTGTAACACTGCTCAGTATCCCAGAATCTAGCTTTTCAGTGGCATTCAAAATGTTTGATCTTGATTCAAATGGGTAAGTACCCAGTTCAAGTGTAGTCTGGTTTAAGTACATCTGTACAGTTTCTTTTTCTCCTTTCATTATTAACTTATTACAAAAAGATGCATCTTTTGCCCTCAATCGCTTTCAGTTGGTGAGAGCTTTTAATCCAATGCGGTACAAGCTAAGTGCTCCATCCGATATGTGCGTTAGAGATAAATATGACTACAAACGGGGTAAAGCAGGTACATTTGGACCACCTATTCAGAACTAATGGATAACCTACACTGGAAATCTGTCCTTTTGCTGTTTCATTTGAGTTGCCTCAGCAATGGTAGGTGAGAAAATGGATTTCAAGTCAAGTTACAGCTTAACTTACACCATGAAGTATGCGGTATAAAAATAAATACCTTTTCCTCCAGATTGTTTGGGTATATCAAGACCCTTGATTACACTGGAGAAAATTTGTGGCTTAAAGGCGGAACAAAAAAATTGTTGGTCTGCCCATTGCTTGGGGGGACGCAATAGCAGACCTAATGCAATTCATACGATGGAAACACATGAATTGGAATTTGATTGTGCAGCCATGTGAACTTAGAAGAATTGCATCGTGTTTTCCTTCCTTTTCCCTCTTGTGCTTGTTGGGATGGTCAAATGGTCACTTTTTCTTGGGTTCAACTCTTGGATATAGTGTCTTTGGCAACAGGGGTAAGCATGCATACATCTACCTTCATTGGACCCTGCTATTTGCGATAGCCTTGTGCATTCAGTACAACCATTTAAAACCATTTGGGGAAATTTTGATTTATCCAGTTAGATGTAAGGATCAGTAGATTCTCCTATAAGTTTCATGGCATATGAAGATCTCCCGAGCATAATTAAATTTTTCTGGTCATGGGAACTAATAAATCGTAAACTTTTCGCAAGTCAATCTGCTTGTGTGTCTCATTCGATAGTTAAGGTGATTGGAAAAATGCTTTTTTCTTTTTTGTGACATTACATCAGAGAAACAAACAGGACATGCTTGAGCCTTTGCTTTGTGTTGTTATTAGTTGCTCTTGATGTTTGGTCAGTCTTTGCTCAGAAGTTGAGTATCTGACGTAGAATTGAGTCAGTTGGGCAGTAACAATTGCTATAAGATTTCTCTTCATAGAGGTAAGTTACCACAAATCACTGACTACCTAGTGAATTAAGAATTGGTATATTTGATTCAAAATGTGGGACATTAGTGATTTGAAATACTATACTTGGCGATCCGAAGTATACTATAGAAACTAACTTGTTTCGTAAAGGATTTCGGTATTTTTTACACTAAATTGTAGGCCAAACTCTGAACTCTTTACTATGTTCTTTTATATTTTGTCCAAAATATCCATCTCGTTCAAAAACAATCATACCCATATTTACTAGATTCGCCCTACCCCCCTTCGAACCGCGTATCGGATTCCACGTCCCAATTCACGGTACATTTACGTGCCGGAACTCTACGATTCGCATTCCAGTTCACTAAAGTTAGCGACTCGAAAAACATACAAATTTTTATCAGAAAAATAATGAAAAAGAATAAAGAACCTAAAAGTATAACATATACAGACTGCAAACCTTTAACATATAAAAATTTTCTAGTTTGCTTTTGTGTCTTGTGTTTGATATACAATATTAGAAAACTATCTTAATTATTGGGTTTGGATTTTGGACTTTAGACTAACGTTACAGCAAATTGATTTCAGTAATTAGTAAACATAAAATATCATTGTTCTACAGAATATTTGATAATGGAAACCAATAATTCTTCATACCGTATTGTGAACAAAAATTAGTATACCAAGAAGTATACTCCCATCGTACCCTTTAAACTCTAAGTGTCGTACCCCGTACCCAAAGTCGTACCATGACTCGGATCGTACCACGAATTTGGTAACTATGATCATACCTACGAGACAAGTTTTTCAGAGAATATCTTAATAAAGTGGCCTAAAGAAGTATATCCCTGACATTCCATTACTTTCTTTTGGTAGCGGATTCTGTGCCTGTTCCCACTCTGCAAACCACAACTCTCTGCGTTAACCTAGAATTTCACTAAAATTCCCATGTGAAGTAGGTTTTATTTTTGGTTGAATATTTATTTAATTTTAGATGATATAATTCTTCAAAGTATTTTGATGAAAAGGTGGCTGCAAGCTTAACTTGTTTTGGTTGCATCATTCCTTGTGTTTGAGTTCGTTAAAGCTCAGAACCTATCTTTTAGCTCTATGCCTACTTTTCAACACTTCTTAGATTTTTCTCTGCTCCAGTCTTAAACATATGTATATGCATGGATTTATATTCATGTAATTTGCCTATTGCTTGTTTCTATTTTTAGTGTGAACTGAAACTCTTAACTGCTTTAGAATAACTCAAGTTGTTCGCCATTGACAGGGAGATAGATAGAGAAGAGTTCAAGAAAGTGATGGCTTTAATGCAAGCGCATAATAGGCAAGGGGCTTTGCATAGCCATGGGCTTCGAGCTGGTCACATGTTGGGTGGTTCAGTGGAAAATGGAGGCCTGGTGGAGCACTTATTTGGTGAAGATAAGGAGCTCCTCCAACATGATATATTTGTTCAATTTCTGAGAGATCTGCATGATGAAGTTTGTCCATCTCCTTCTATATTATGTAAAAGATAAATAATAAAAGAAAAGGAAATATAGCTGTATAACAATCATAAACAGTGATGTAAATTTTATGTCCGATACATTATTTAGTGTCTGCCAATAGGTTCATTTTTTATTTCTATTAATTCAGATACTGATAGTGTCTTACATGTCAATGAATTCTGATTCTTGCTTGCAGCCTTATGGGCTTTCCTTGGGCTAGTCTCGCCTCATCAACCATCATATAGTAATGCAGATTGCTTAATGAATGCTCAAAAAGAAAGGAAAATTCTGACTTTTACATGGAGCATCTTTAGATTCAATTTTATTTGGATTTAGAATGAGAATCTTGTCTAACTTTATTTTTATGAGCTGCTGGAATTTTTATTTAGGATATCTTTTACTTAGGAGGCTAAGGCTATTTAGGTAATTGTTTGCAAAAATATCTTTCCTTGTTGTCCATGAGTCTTAAGATCAGTTATTTATTGTTATTTAAATCTAAATAGGACTGATGATTCTGTTTTCAGAGAAGTCTTTAGTCAATATTTCCTTGAATGTCCTAGGCTTCTATTTATGTAAAGAAAAAACAATAGAAAAAATAAATACTGGGTTTTTTGAAGTTCTAAGTCATGGCCTATGAGGATTTGAAAGTCCACTCTCAATTCTATAATGTATTAATATGCTATGAGTGGGGTTTTGTTGGAGCTTTTGGAATTGTTTTTGAAGCTTTAACCATTCGTAATTCGAGGTGGAATTCCTATAAATTTCTTCTTTTGCTTCTCTTTTCAGGTGCTGTTCCAAAGCAGTTTCTTTCTTTTCCCGCAGCCTACCTAATACCATTCTCCAACTATTACTTTCTTTTCCCACGGCCTACTTAATACCATTCTCCAACTATTACTCATGCTTAAACCTTACTTCCCTAGTATTTTCACATTTTTTAAGCCCTGAACAAGCTTAGAGACCATTTTCCGCTGCCCAGTCTAGGAAAGTGTTTAGTCCAGGCTGTCCTATATCACATTGGCAATAGTATTTGGTATTGCATCAGAACTTGAGAGTTAACTGTTTGATTGGAGAGCTTTTTGTATCATTCTGTTATGCTAGGGTGCAATAGCATCCATCTATTAAGGTTGAATACAAAAATAACCTTTTAAAATGTAAGGTGTACAAATTTGGTTTTGTACTGTTGCTGCATCGGCAGACTATTGATTCCATATATCAGGTTTTACTATTTATAGAGCATTGTATGGGTCATTCAGATCATAGTATCCTTATCTCTTGTATTATATACCATCATCCAGTTTCACTTCTGACATCTAGTGAATGTAGATAGATCTTCTATAATATATTTCATTGTACCATCAGTCTCAAAATAAATTGGGCTCCTTTCCCATATCAAACTTCAGTTTGAAGGCAGCATAATGGAGAAAAGTGCACTTAATAGACGCAAAGACAGGAGGCTATGCTGCAGAAAACTATGATATTCAAAAAGGATTATCATTTTAGGAGTTTGGGAGTGCCCTTTTCTTCACTTTATTTTCTTCCAAGTTTGAAGATCAAGAAAATTGTGCTCTTTAATAAGGTTCAGACTTCTGAGTTGGTTTCCTGCATGCATGGTTAAATTTACTTGTATAGGTACATAGTCGGGTGGGAATTGCTCAGCTCAGATCTCTGTGATATCTTGATGTTCCTGTACGATTTATTTTATTGCTTCTAGTGATAACCATAGGCATGCCATCACTGATGGACTTAGAATAAATCTTAATAAGTAACAAATATATATGCAGATCTCTCTCTCACACAACATTCAAATATGAAATCTTTAGAATTGAATATTTTTTGGGTAGTTCCCTTTTGGTCATTTAGCTAGTTCTTATTTTTTATTTGCCAACTTGTGCTCCTCAGATGCTGAGGTTGGAATTTGCTCATTATGACTACAAGTTGCGAGGAACCATATCAGCCAAAGACTTTGCTCTATCCATGGTTGCTTCTGCCGATTTAAAGCACTTGAACAAGTTGTTCGATCGTGTTGATGACTTAGACCATGAACCCCATCTAAGTAATGTATGCATTACATTAGAAGAATTCAAAAATTTTGCAGAATTGCGAAAGAAGTTGCTGCCTTTCTCTCTGGCACTTTTCAGTTTTGGGGAAGTGAATGGTCTCCTGACAAAGAATGATTTCAAACGAGCTGCTTCCCAAGTAAGTTAGTCAAACTTAGTTATTCACCTCCATTTTCCATCCAATACTCATCTCATGGCAGAGAGGACAAACAATGAAAGCATTTCTCTCTCTTCCTGATTCTGTTTCCAAAACAACTTAAATATGAAAGGTGGCTATATGTTGCCCTAAAAGAAAGTTCTTATTCTTCTTTTCTACATTCATGACCGTATTGCATTTTGATCAAAAAAGAAAAATGAACATATTGCATGGTTATATAACATCTAACTCTTTTTATATGTTTCTGAAAGTACTCGAGATTCTTTGCTAGCATTGTCTTGAAACAAAAATTTTCATTATTCTTTTTTTACTTGTTTTGACCTTTAGTTTTGAATTTCCTTCTTATGACATATGTATAGATACATATGCACATAATCATGGTAATTATGTTACAAGGGAATTATCATTATTCTTCAATCTTTTGATCCTGATGTCTTCTAGTTGGCCAGAAGTATCATCTCATTTTTGAGATTTTGACAGACGTTTGTCCTTTACAGGTCTGTGGTGTCTCTCTTACAGACAACGTGATTGAAATTGTTTTCCATGTTTTTGATGAAAACTGTGATGGGAGTTTAAGTGCAAATGAGTTTGTAAGAGTTTTACAAAAGCGGGAAAAGGACATTGCTCAACCATCGGAAGCAGGCATTTTCAGCTTCTTATCTTGTTGTCGAAATTGTACAGGAAGCTATTCCATCAGTAGGTTGCTTTTCTGATCAACCTATCGCTGATGTTGATGATGTTCACACAGTGATACATTTCATAACCATGTTTACCCAATCATACGTTGATATTGGGAATGAGATCGTGCTATCCTGGGACTTCTGTGACAACTGGAATCATTTTCTAGGGTCTAACATTCAGCTGCTATGACAGGGAGTATGAAGATGACTTGCATCTTATCGTGGCCGACTGCTTTCACAGACACGTTGGCCAGATGCTGTAGTTCTTTTGCCTTTCGACTTTCGTATTTAACTTGTAAGAGACTGCTCAACCTTCTGTGTACACAAGTGTAGAACTTTCAACTATTAGCTATGAACTTCTCTTTCCTTTGGGCTTAATGCTGGTGTTCGAAGTGGTGGCTTGTGAGCTTTCCCGTCTGATCTCCACCAACACTAATTCAACCTCATATATGGGCAGTTTGGCAGAATTTTAAGAAAATTGTTCTCCATACGTTCTTCTAATAACTAGATCAAGCGTTGATTTTCTTTGTACTCTTGTGTCACCTTTTAAGTATTATTCTGCTATTTCTCTTTCTATAAGAGCAAGTAAGCGGGCTGGTGATGTTTTTCAGCTCTGGTTTGGGCAATTTTTGCCCAGTTCTTGTTTCTCTTTTTGTTTTTTTCCCTTTGTAGCAAGTCCGTCCCAATGCAAGGAGAAACAAAATTTACTCATTTTCTCACATTCCTAGTGCACTAAGAGTTTCTGAATCTCATTTCTGGAATTGTTTGTCAATTGCCAAACAGGATAGTTCGCTCTATAGATGACTAGAGTTTTTTTTACTCCATTTAACTCCTTTTTCTTTTTATGTGTCTGTATTTTCATTCTTTCAGATGAAACACATAAATTTTATTTTTACATTATTAGATTTCATGCCGAATGGTGTAGATATATGCTTAGCACAGTGCAGCTGGACTAGCTATAGTCTGCGATAAAAAAAAAACATATTTTATTAATTTGACATTAGCTCAAACTAATGTATTTACTATTTTTGATTTTACAATCTAATTACTAAAGCCTCCGAAAGAGTTAATATTACGTTACTTTATGGGACATGATTTGATATTGGTAATGTATTATATCCTAAAAAATTTCAAAGAATTTTGTCAGGTTTAAAGATATTTGTCAAATATATCTTATTGAGATCATAACGAAATGCTCGGCAAAACTATTAACGTTCGACATTTGACAAACAAGCCAAATATTTTCTTTTAAAAAGTAGTATTATTCTACTGAGAAATTCATTTTTGCCTCTATAAACTGATCTACTCATAATATTATTATATAATGAACAAAATCAAAGTAATAAATTGATAATACAATAATAATAAAATAATTTTAACAGTTTATCACTATTGAATTGATGAAAACAACTTTTTTTGGTTCAAAACAAATGTCGAAGGATTTGACAAGCAGCAAATGGCTTCGGCTGATTTAGAATAGAGATAGAATGTGCTCGCCTGTCACCTCACTGGGCCTGTCTACAAATAGTTTGACCTTCTTGTTGATGTGCAATAATGCCTCCTTAAGCATGCCATGAGATGGGCCATCTTAATCGCCAACCCGGACACACACCAAGAATAATTACACCTCACAGTGTATGCTATATTATGAGATCTAAAATTGTCCAAAAGCTCCCAATAATAAGCTGTCAACGACTAGGAACGGATACACTATTGTGTTAGTGGTGACTTTTTAAAAAAATAAAATAAAATAAAATTATACGTTATTTACGCCTAAAAAGAAAATTGAAATATGTATTGTTTTAGTACTAAAAATCAAATTAACTTCCATTAACGATGTGTTTGGAAACACATTTGATTTATAAATAAATGCCATTACGATTTATATTTACAAATAAATTTTCTTATTTGAAACTGTAAAATAGTACTAAGTCAATTTTATGATTTATCAATATATTTATTATAGGTATCCCTCTTCTATCCTTATATATTGGAGTGCTGTTTTTGAAACTTTGGCACCAATATGTATTCCATCAATAGCACTAAGTAATTTTAAATTTAAATTTAATTAACTAGTATTGATAAATAGATAACACGAATAAATAATTTATAATTTTAGATATTAAGTATGTTAAGACTATCTAAAAATAATGATGAACAAATAAATAACTTATGATTTAGACTTATAATTTGACATAAAGAAGTTTGGATTAAGAGATATGAAGAAAAAAAAATTGTCATGAAGACGCAATAAGAATAAGAAATACTAATTACATACGAAATGAGAGTGAAAGAATAAAGGTAGTAAATCAGAAAAGAAAACTTGGAAGACAATTTAATCCTTAAAAGATCAGTAACTAATTTAGTGATTTAAAATTACAAATTTCACCTATTGAACAAGAATTTGAATAAAACTTGAATAAATCCAAAATTTATAAATCTTGAATTTCTAATTTTGTAAAAATGTACTTCTAAACACAAAAAAATTATATTTGCAAATAAATTTTATAAAATTTATTTATTCCAAAAATAAATTTTTAGATCCAATGATTCTTCAATTAAGCTATAATTTTAAGTGCCTCCGTGGGTCCGGAGTAAGGAAAAGGATAGACTTTAATTGCATGTGTTGCCACCCAGGAGGGCACTGATATTAGTTAAGAATAGTGTTTATGAAAAATTATTTTTTTAAAAATTAGAATATTTTTTAGTATTTAGATGTCAATAGAAAAAAAAAACTAATAAAAGATTTTTTTTTTTTTTTTTAAAAGTACACACAGCGTATTTTCTGGTGGGGGTAGGGTGGGGTCGGCTGGAATGAGTAAAAATGTTTTCATCTCTTTAACTAAAAATTTTTTTATCGGAAAATATTTTACTGGAAACAAATGGAACCGTTTCTTTTCCAAGTTTCCACGTTTCCAAATGAATCATAAAGTAGCAAGATATAAAAGACACCCGTGGCAAATCTTAATCAAAGTAATATTGTGGGGTTGGGGGTTGGGGGTTGGGGGGTGGTGGGTAGAGGGGAGGTTCAGAAAAAAAGCACTTAGAAACTACCAATGTAATGAGATAGTGCATCGTAAAAAGAGTAAAAAAAGACCTAAAATAAGTTGAAAAAAAATACTCAAACGAGAGTATATAAAACTAACATAGAATATGAATATCAACAGGAATAAATGATATGATCATATCCTTGTATCAACTCCAAATAGTAGAATAAAACTTAGTTTGATTTAATTTAGTACATAGTCCCTAAGAGCACGTAAAAATGTCGTCTCTATCGGAGGAACTTCTTGGGCAAGAGACATATCGACCCATTTCCTTCCAAACCATAAAAGTCACCAATTATTTCAATCCTACAAGTCTGTACTTTGGCAACCATATTAAGATAGTGGATCAATCCTGAAACACATACGAGTCTTTTATATGTACACAAAGATGTACACATCTATATCTTAATTAGTTAGCACATCAAGATCACATCTTTTGGCTCATTAGCTACAAGAATTTCTAACTTCCAAGTGCCCGGAGGAAAAAAAAAAAGCATTATAACCCCTCGTGTTGGTTAAGGGTGGATAGTCATCAGAATCCTAATTTCTCAATCTTAACTTATGATGTTCATCTTCTAATAATCAACACATGGAAGTGAATCCATACTTTACAATGAGCATAAACATGGCAAACTTATCCTGAGCAGTCACTTTTGGAATTGGAAAAAAAATAAAAAAATGATTAGCGGGAAAAAGGTTAAAAAAAGGAAATATTTAGCCATCTCATTATATCTCCTCATTTTAATTACATAAATACCTTTAAAATTGCCAAAAGAAAAAGTCGTCATTCAAGTTTCAATGCTGCTGTGAGTTTGAAAGAACTAAAGACAAAGAAGGAGGTCGATGACTTCTTGGTTTACTGGTTCTTGTTGACAAACCTGAAGAGCGAGATGACAATTGATGTGGATCAGTTGAAGATACAAACCTACTTGATCGGCTTCTTAGATTTTTCTTCTCATAAGCCTGATCTTGTGCCCTAATGTGCCGGACTTTTGTCTCATTCAATCCCGCCGGTAGAACGCAATTACAAAGAAGACCTTCAGAAGTATTAGGAAAACAAAATTGCTTCAGGAATTGCAGAAAGAATCAATTATGCAACAATAGAGCTATACATAATAAGCATGTTGATTAAATGTTATATAGATACTTCTAAATACTTGGAACCATAAGAGTTTCAACACTTTTAACTTCAAACTCACACTTCTAGTTTATTTTCACCAACAAGCCAATATATTTTCTGCCCATGGATCACAACAAACAGCATTATACGGGTTCATGTTTTGCATGGTTATGTACCATACCCCAACTAGACAAATAGAGATAACATTATACTACTAGTGGGCTAAAGATTTTATGGTACACCAATTATTAGGTGAGATAATGGTTGTTGCAAGAAACTTTTAATAGATGCAAATGCCTTGCTCAACCATAATATTTACAGCATTTTGTTTAGTAGGAATCGAAGAAAAGATTGCATAGGAACCAAGAAATTCTATACTCTCTTCTGGCAACCCCAACTAAAAGCATTACAAAACAAAACCCAACGAACAGACAAGAATTAAAGAAAAAAAATTATGCCAAAGCAATAGTGTCTTCTCAGACACTACCACACAGGCGCAATTATAGATAACATCTAAAACTACTAACAAAGCAAAGTATGATTTTTTGGATTCAATTGCACAAACACATGGCTAAGAAATCCTAAAATTGAAAACGTAGTAATTCAAACTTATGCTTTCAATGCTAAAAGTTATCAAAGCACAAAAGGGAAACCAGAAGATCATAAATGGCACTAAAACTAAAACAGAAGAATGTGAGCTTGAATGATGCAAGAACCAGTTTCGTCTTATGGCATTAGAACTGTAGGTTAGAATTGAAGATAAACAAGAAAATATAGGAATGCAGATGGGTGGTTTGGGAGCAAGTTATTACCAAGTCGAGCAAGTCTATTCACCCACTTAGGAATTGGTTTTCCTGTCAATCGCAGACAGGCATCATTGCAGAAGTGGTTGCAGTTCTTGGTGATGAGATTGTAACTGTTACCGGAATACTCCTCTGCTAATTTCTCCATGAATGCACGGACCTCTTTTGGATCCATATCTGTTTTCCCAATCAAGATTGATTTTCTGAATGTAAATCCAGGGCATTGCTTGGGTTCTATTTCAAAGATACCAGTTGTTGAATGCTCATGTGCGCCAAAAGCGTATTCTATGCCATGAACTACAGCAATAAACAGAAAGGAAATTCCATAGGTTCCAAGCTCAAGTTATCATTTTGCTTAAAGCTGTATATATATATATATATATATATATATATATAAGCTTTGGTAAACAGCAACTCCAATAAGCAAACAAGGTAAAATATATTAAACTAGTTTAGTAGAGCAATGTTCTGCATTTTCATTCTTTTATAATTCTCTCTGAAATTGTCATGAAAGCTCCCAAACCAGCAATTATATCAAGTTCAAACACGTAACAGCTGCATGAAATCTATATTCTAGTGAAGTCTAGAATATCATCAATCTCATTTGAAACTAGACAAAACATGTAGGGTTTTGTAGTCACCATCTGATCCTCATCTATGGAAGAAATCTCACAAAAAAGAGGAATCCAGAAAACAAAGTAAAAACAAATTCTATTGCCTGCCAAATGTATAAAAGCCCCCACGACATATACAGAGAAGGCATAGTTTTATTTCAAGTAGCTCGGTGAAGTAATTTGAACTGAATAGCTGATGAATAGGGATCTCAAAACAGACCAATCTCATCATTTTTCATCCACCTACGATCCCTCACACATTCCATGACATAGTCATCATGTTGAAAGATCTGGTAAAATACATCACGGCTACGATATTTCTTGGTGCTATTTTCTCCAGTAACATCACATATATATGCACATTCATCCAACCCCCACGCACCGCGTAACCAGCCATTTCAAGCCACCAACCAATGGAAATGAACAATACGATAAGCCGATAAATAAACAACTTCACATGGGTGAGGCTCTTCTTAATTGTCGTGGAGTACGGTGATCAATTCCTGGTGTGGGATAAACATCTCTTATCTCAAAAAGGGTTGAAGAGACCTCGAAGGGGATGTATTTCGCTTTGCATTCTTCTTCCTAGTCTTGGTCAGTGAGAACTTGTAGCAAAAACTTAACTCTTCTTGTGAACAAAACCTAATTAGTGTTCATATATAGGGGGTGTGGTGCTCAATTTTCAGCTAATTCCAAACTCTTTTCCGGCTAATTCCGAATTCTTGATAAGAAACATGATAACTTCAATATTTCACGCACTGTAACAATTTAAATAGTTCTAGGCCAAGAAAATCCCCCAGAATAAGGAGTCATAATGCAAAATTCACCAAAAAATAAAAATAAAAACAAATGTAGTTTTGGCCATTTCTCTTTTCCAGTGACATTAATATTATTATTATTATTAGTATTAGTATTAGTATACTAAAATATGGTGATCAGTTTCAAACTTGTTTAACTGCAATTAACTTTGCTCTTATGGCAAATAACGACACAAATTTTAACAAAAAAATTAAAAGGACGGCCGGTACGCGAAAAACCCTGCTTACACGCCATGTAAAATCGGGTCACACCCACTTTGTGTCTATCTCACAATTCGATCCCGTGACCTTTAGATCATACGTGCACACATACAGAGAGACAAATACAGTAGTAAAAAAAAAAAGAAGAGAAAATAGGCAAACCCTGGACGCCGGAGTGGTAGACACCGAGGCCAAGCCAGTAAGCGTAACCGTTCATAGGGGTTAGATCGTATACGTTGAGGTACACCGGTACACTACCCGCCTTCTTACTTCTCTTACCCTCTATCATTCTGCACCACATCTTCTTCATATGCTACTGTTGAGAGTGAGAGAATGGAAATGAGATTTGCTTTTGCTTTATCAAATCAATTTCTTCTTTTTTTCTTCTTGTGCAAAGTAATAAGTGGCGTTGGGAGCAGGTAGTGGATTTACAACTCGTAAACTGTTAAAATTATTTCATTAAAATGCCCACTGTCGTTGGATCAAATACGGTTATCAACGGATTCATTCATCACAACAATTTTGAATTTCGTTATTTTATTAAGTAGAACTTGTCTTAAGAATAATTGAGATTTGGCACGGTTTTTGTTGGGTTTCGAGTAGTGTAATGAATATAGCTCCCACTCCTTCACTTCTCGATGCAAGGGTGTTCTTCACGCGCCAACACAAGCAGAGAAATGAGGCATTAAACAGGGAGAGTATTGGAATGTGTAGGAAGTCAAGGCGCTAAAAAGCTAGCTGCTTAGGTTTCACCACCATTAATGTAATTTGGTTATCCACTAGTGGAATCTCATTTGATCCACACTATGTTGTAGAATTGGTCTAATTCATTATAAAATTTCAACCATTTTTTATTTGTGCCCGTGCATGTTAGGTAATATATTAATCTTAACTACCGACAAAAACAAAATAATATAGTAATCTTAACTGAAGTAATGAGATTGTACATCTCTTCGATACTCCATTGCCAAATTTCGAGTTTTATGCTCTTTTTACTTTTTTTTCTAGGGCATTTAGTTCACAAAATTTTATAAAATTTTAAAAAATGTGATATTTAAAATATAATATTCTCATATTTCATTTACAGAATAAAAAATATTCTTAAAAATATCAAATTTCTAGAAAATACAAATTTTTCCTAATTGGTTTAATTTTGGTTTCTCCTAAAAACTAGATTAAATTTAGATTAATTGTGGACTTGACTATCTAGGGCTTAATATCTACATAGGATTGCCTATTTTAATCCTATAAGGTATTCTTAATACTAGACAATTTTTCATAATTATATAGATATAAAATTAATTATATAAATGCACATAATTAGCAAAATAAATCTCTAGCGTGTAATAAAGTATTAATTCTTGATAAATCCCTAAGAAATAATATTCATACATTGTACCACAATGATTTATCTAATAAAATTAGCTTCACAAAATACTATGCGAAAAATAAAATAAAAATGTTTGACTGCCCTTTTGACCACGTGTTGACCGTGCTATATATATATATATATATATAAAATTTATCATGCCATCTAGGATTATGACCTCTATGAGTTGATTTTGATAGTCTTCTAACCCAATCCAATCATCCAAATTAATTTCACATAATTATGAAATTTTATTAACACACGAATTTTTAACACGAACTTTATCAGGAAAAATTAGTTCCATAAATTCCTAAATATTTTCTAGGGAATTTAAAGTGCTTTAAATTCTATCAGTTACAACCTTTTAAACTACTAATAGCTAAGCAATTTAATCAAAGTATAATTCTAATTAAAACCTCAAACAATATAATTATCAAGAATTAATCTAATATTCATAGAAAATTAATTACAACACTTATTTTCATACAACAATTAGCATATAAATAAATCTAAATTTTTTTAGTGTTCTAATTGAGAAGGTACCTAGTTTCTCAGGTTCTAATGAATTCAATTAAACTAGTTAACTATGTCATAGTTTAATTCAATGTGCCTCTAATACCACTGAAGAAAAATATTATAACGCAAGAAATAAATCAATCCTAAACTAATTAAGGACTGAATAAGACCAAAAATTCATGCATGGATATTTAAAACAAATGACACATGAAATAGCTAATTGAACATTCAATGAGTTCATAATTTAATCTAAAGCAATAGTTCTTTGGAATACCTGTTAATATGTGATAAAGAAACTCGAAAAACTTCACCTTTGAGGAAGAGATCTATACATCTAAAGCTACTTTCCCCTCGCCAACTTTGATATTCCCTCCTATGCCAACTCCTAGCTAAAGTGTTGATTAAGTTGTAGGACTAGATCTTGCAAAACTAAACTAAAAGAAGAGTATTTCGTGTTTCCTCTAAGAGAGGCTTACACGTGAAAGAGAAAGAGAGAGAGAGATCTATTGAAGAGATAGTGCGATTGTAAAGTTTGGGGTAGAGGCGTTTATATAGGAAAAACTAGGCAATGTAGTTCTGCGTGAATTAGTTTCTAAGTCATAAAGAGTTTAGGACTTTGAATTATCATATTCCAGTTTAATAGAGGAAAAAATCTTCCACCTGGACTCGGCGTCCCATACATGGGCTAGGCACCTAGGGCCCTTCTCCAACTAATTCAAGTCATGGTTCAACCTCAAGTTTAATCAAATTAATTATTATGCAGTCTATGTCCAAAATTTAGTCAATTGTCAAGAATAGAAACTCCTTCCAAGAATGAAAAGTCTACTCTAGACTTTTAGTTGCCATTGGACTTATCTTCTCTCATATTTACCAACACCCAAGTTTAGTAATGACACTTAGAAGGTAATTGGCTAGAAGGAGAACCAAAGACATAATTACCCTTCCACTAAAAATGACCAAAATGCCCTTGCTAGTTTTCTAGCAACATTCTGTCACTTTAACCTTAGTCTATTCTACTAAAAGACTATGGCTGCATTACAGGATAATTAATGTGTATACATGAGTATGCCACACAAAGTATGACACTCAGTTTTTAGACCAACTAAGTGATAATTATCATATTGCCCTTCTATATTCACTCTTAGCCAAAATAGGTCTACAGCTTTTCCTATCACATTTTGACTACATTTTTCTCTTTAGAACCTCGAATCCATAATCCATCCATCCTCTGAAAGTTATCAACTTGACCACGGGAGCGACCCACAAGTATAACAACCAATACAGCACCCAAACTATATTACTATGCATAGACCTGAATCATTCTAAGGGAGTTATTATTATATAGATTCCTTATTACATATGCATGTTCATTCTAACCAAGTCCAGACACCCCAAATCAAAGAGCTATTGACACATACAAGATCTCACCTATAGTGACTCAAAGTGTAAGAACTTGATTTCGTCAGTTCATCCACATATACTCAAGATTAAGAGCATAGGTCTACTTAGTAGCTAGTAAGCATAGGTAATCTTTTTCTTTGATAGTACTTGTTAGAGATCACACCTACAATGGCTCGTCTAATGCATACCACATGCATAAGTGAAATAAGTCTGGAACTCTATCCATGATCAAGCCAGACCACCCTACTATAAAAGGAACTTACTCACAATAACTTTTATCATAGTAGTGTCCAGCTTTACTACTTAGTTATGGACAACATTTATGCTTAAAAAGTAACTATGACTTGGACCTTCTATACATAACCACTATGTACCCAAGTCAACACTTGAAGCAAAGACCTTCAATATATATATATATATATATATATAAATCAACCACATAAGAGAGAAATATACTCATAAAAGTAAGATGAAATTAATCAATTATACAAATATCCAGATACAATGATGACAATGTACTAGTGGTCATTTAGGCATACACTAATCCCAGCAGACTCCCACTTGCACGAAAGAGCACTAGGCTATACTAGTAACTTCTACCTAACAACTTAACTCCCATGGACTTTACATGTATAGAATAGACTTAATTGGTTAGAGTCTTAATAAAAGGATCTGCTAAGCTATTCACAAAGGCTATCTTATCTAACACTATGTCTTCTCTTTGGATGAATTCCCAAATTAAGTGATATTTCTCTCAATATGTTGGCCTTTCCTATGATTCCTTAGCTTTTTGCTTTGTGCTACTGCTCCTGTAACACCCTGATCCCTCACGAAACCGGAGCCCCCATCCAATACCCTAGGTCACGAAAATTAAGGGAAAACGGACGGAGTCTCCCCTGTTTATAGGACAATCCAAAACCTGCACAAGCAGTTATAACCTCAAAACCAAAATCCAACCTTCTTCGTAATTCTTATCTACCACTAGCCTCACATACAACCAATTCCTCAAGGCCATCCGAGTCTTGGAACCCAACATTGAAGACATACAAGCATGCAAGGTCAAATCTAATTGAATTTCTGTGTTCTAGAACTACTTATCATATCACTCTAATATTATCAATTTAACCTACTTATAATTTAAGTCCAACCAATCAACTAACTTTCACTGACCACACAAGCATGCAACATTGATAATAAAGCAAAGTTAAAGTTATTACATGCTGCTACAATCCAAACTATACATCAACACATTAGCTATTACAATCTTCCAAGCTAGTAAACAAATACAAACAAGACCAAAACGTTTCAAAATTGAACATATACATGACAACCTCACATTCTTCACACCAGCCATTCAACCTCGGTAAGCAATAAGTCAAGGCATTTGACCAAATTGAACCTCTTCTTCTAAATCTCTAAAGGACCCCAACCTGAGATGATTAGAAAGAAGGGGTGAGTATACAACATATGTATACTCAGTGAGGGAGGGAGACAGTTAACTGGAAGGTTTTCAAAAACATTTTCGTGCGATGCAACAGTTAATCACAGAAGATAGCAAATATACAATAAAGAAGCCAATTAACTATGAAATACCACACATTTAGAAAGGATACGCTACGATAAGCCTTATCACTCCAACTTCTGAATCACGAACCACGAACTCACGAACCATGAACCATGATCTCGATATGCCGGCATCCTAAACACCAATTGGTACACCGGATGTACCCAAACCTACGACCCAACACCCCCTGGCGATCTACGGACCAAACAAGTAAAGGAATAGCAAACGGAGCTAAGGCAACCAATACTGGCAAGCCCGATGCTACCCAGCGAGGCCATCGCATCCGCCGTGACGATGAGGTTGAGCAACCATCAATACGAAACCATAAAAAGCAACGAAAAAACAATATAACAATAAAAGCCAATAAACACATAAATGAGGGACAATAAAGTAGGTTGCCCTTGCACATGAGTTACAATCAAAAGGCAATAATATATAACTCAAGCGATCACTTATGCAGCATTCTTTAAGTTCTGAGTAATACACGAAGACATTATCCAAAATTAGAAATGCAAATATAATGCAAGTCCCTCACCTTATAGAAAGCCAAACCTGCAAGAACTAACGTCCATTTACTTACAAACACCTTGGACGACTCAAAAGCTCAGACTCTAACATGTCATAGAACACTTACTTACCACAAATAATTTCATGGATGTCATTTATGGCCAATGCAAAAAAGAATATAAACAAGTAACTATGCAAACCGATTTCATAAAATTTCATCAAACGATTAAACATTCTATGCAACACATTTAAACTCTTAAGTAAACAATTGAAAACCACTTACTAGCCATTATTTTCCCTTTTTTTTTTTTATAAATCAGCTCCTTTAGTCAAATTCAACTCAAATTAGCCTAAAGCCATGCAAGATAACATATACAAGACAGTTCACAAGCAATAAAACAAGATAGCAATTCAAGCAAAATATTCTTATTTCTAATAGAGTAACCAAGTAATTTCAAATAACTAATCATGCAACCAATTCATAACTCAAGTAATAGTCAAACATAGTCATTAAGTAATCCAAATAACCAACTAGGCAACAAGCTTATCTAATTCACATAAAGTCCAACAAAACCCCTATAAGCTCAACAAGCCAAAACTAGTTTTCATCAAGGTTTAGTTAATCAAAGCATCTAGCTATTTTATACTACATTTATGCCACCTAAACCGAGCATTAAACTAGTTTTAAAGGCTCTATTTGCATCAATTCTAACGTGCTCATACAAAGGGCCATGAAAATCAACGTTCTCGAAATTCGATAAACTTTAACGTGGGGCCGTTTTAGCAACCCAACAACATATATCTAGCGTTAGATTAAGTTTGAAGCAATATTTCATGGGTCTGCATGAATAGTGTTAATTCAAGACTTTGCAAAATTGATTTTATACATACACTTCATAAACACATGAAACAACTATATAAGTGTCTTCTCCTAGTCCTAGAGGCATGATATAAAGCTTCAAAATGAATAATAGCAATCATAAATAACAATATCAATTTTGAACATAAACTATAATAGCAAATAAAATGCAATTTTTTTTAAAAAAATCCATCACTAAAACCAAGTAGAGCAAGCAAGGATGAAGCTTTGTGATGGATTAGTACACCCTAAACAAGCTTGAAGAGATCCAAAGAAAAAAATTTGCAAGAAAAGCACTATTCCCATAATAAGGGTATTTGGCTATTTTAGGCATTTTTAGCTTATTTTGAGCATTCTTTGGTGTTTATTATTTTTGTTTGATATATATATATATATATATATATATATATATATATATATATATATATATGTGCGTGTAGGATAGTTATATGGGTTGATAGGTTGGATATTGGGTTTGGATTGTGGGTTTAAATAGGTTTTGGGCTTGGTTTTAGTTAATAAAATGCAAGACAAACTATTTCTAGTCCAAAGAAAATATATAGTTTTTACTATTCAAGTGATATCAAAACATTTTTGTAAATCACCCAACAAATATGCAATTAATATAATTTTTATGAACATAGGCTAATTATAAGTTAAGTAATAATAGAAAAATATAAAATCTGGGAAATAAGATAATAAAAATTTTAGTTCGGGCTCAATTTAATAGAAAACTCTTTAAATGTAAGTTTTACTAAAAAGTCTTTGATGAAATAATTTGAATGCTCATTTATCATTTTTTTTTAAAAAAAAAAATTTGATTTCACATAAAAGTTAATTAAACACATAGTTTGTACAAGAAAAATCACATAAACACATAATTATACATATGAGTCATGTTCGGGGCTTCACAACTCTACTATTATCACAATATATGATTATGGGCTTTTCCACGGCAAGCACTACCCCCAGCTCTAATAAAACTTCCTCAGCCGAATAGATATTTTAGCAGCTTCTAATGCTGCCACATACTCAACTTCCATGGTAGAATCTGCAATGCATGATTGCTTTATACTTCTCCATGAAATAACACCTCTTGACAGGGTAAAGATGTACCCAGAAGTAGATCTCCTAGAATCCTTATCCGATTGGAAGTCTGAGTTTGTGTATGCTAGCAACATCAGATCCTTAGCTCAGTAAACAAGCATATAATCTTTCGTTCTCCAAAGATACTTGAATATATGTTTGAGTGCTACCTAGTGAGCTTGCCCTGGGTTTGACTGATATTGGCTAACCATGCCTACGACAAAGCAGATATTTGGTCTAGTACATAACATGGCATACATGAGGCTGCCAATTGCTGATACATATAGAATCCACCTCATGCTTTCTTCCTCATTAGGAGTTTTGGTATACTGATCTCAAGAAAGAGGAACTTCATGCCTAGAGGGCAAGAGACCCTTCTTGGAGTCCTGCATGTTAAACTTGACCAGTATCTTCTAAACATATGTAGCTTGTGATAATGCTAGTACCTTGTTCTTACGATCGCACATGAGTTTAATCCCTATAACATAGTTAGCTTCTCCCAAATCCTTCATTTGAAATTGAGAATACAGTCAAACCTTTATAGATGTTAACATCATTACATTGTCCCCAATTAATAAGATATCATCTATATAAAGGACAAGAAATATATAAACATAATTATCCATTTTCTTGTACACACATGGTTCGTCAACGTTTTGCTTAAAGCCAAAAGCTTTAATCGCTTCATTGAATCGAATATTCTATGCCCTAGACACTTGCTTAAGTCCACAAATGTACCTATTAAGCATACAGACCATATTCTCTTGGCCTTTGATAATGAATTTGTCTGGTTGCATCATGTAGATGCATTCGTCAAGATTCTCGTTAAGGAATGTTGTCTTGACATCTGATGTGTTCGAGGTCGGCAATATCAATGGGTGCAAATTTGACCAAGTTTTAATAACCTACAAGTGCATGGATCTTGTAGTGTAGTGTGCTCTGAGTGAGGCTAGCTTCTAAGAATTGAAGAAAAGGTTAACCACAGCTCCTATTCTTGCTTTGGCTGAAAGTATTGATAATCTGGTAATTTACAATGATGCTTCTAAGGAGGGTCTGGGCTATGTATTGATGCAAAGTGGGAAAAGAAAACTAAAACTTTATGAACTTAACTATCTGACGCACGATCTTGAGCTCGCAGCTATTATTCTTGCATTAAAGAAATGACGTCATTATCTCTGGGGCAACAAATTTGAAATCTTTACAAATCATAAGAGTCTGAAATATCTGTTTTCACAAAAAGAGTCGAATAAGTGGCAGAGGCGTTGGCTGGAGTTACTTGAGGACTACAACTATACTATTAATTATCTTCCAAGTAAGACCAATATTGTTGCTGATGCTTTGAGCCGAAAGGCTACCGTCGCTAGTTTGATTATAAAAAATTGGGAGTTCATGGAAGAATTATGCTTATTGAAGCCTAAAACTTCAAATTCTGGTTTTCAATTTGCAAGTTTGCAGATTCAATCTCTATTATTATCCAGGATTAGAGAAGCTCAACAGACCGATCCTCAATTGTTGAAAATCCTAGAAAAGTTTAAAGGGGGAGAGTCGGATTTCAAACTGCATGATGATGACATTCTTAAATTTAAAGGCAGAATCTGTATTTCGAGTGAGCTAGCCTTAAAAAGGGATATACTTGCTGAGGCACACAGTTCTAGATATACTATCCATCCAGGCAATACAAAGATGTATAGGGATCTGAAACAAAACTTCTAGTGGAACAACATGAAGAGAGAGATTGCCGACTATGTTGCTAGATGCCTTACATGTCAGAAAGTTAAAGCGGAGCATCAGAGACCTGTAGGGTTGTTACAGCCTTTGGCTATACCTGACTGGAAATGGGATAATATTACTAAGGATTTCGTCTCAGAATTGCCGAGATCTTCGAAGGGTAATGACTCAGTTTGGGTTGTTGTTGATAGATTGACCAAGACTTCTCACTTTATTTCTACAAAGAAGACTGATTCTCTTGATAAACTAGATGAGTTATATGTTGAGAATATTGTTAGACGTCATGGGATTCCAAAGAGTATTGTGTCAGACAGAGATCCCAGGTTCACATCTCAATTATGGCAGAAGATTCAGAAAGCTTTGGGCACAACTTTAAGCTTCAGTACTTTTTATCACCCTCAAACGAACGGTCAATCTGAGAGAACTATCTTAATCCTCAAAGATATGTTGCGAGCTTTTATTCTGGACTTCGGTAAGAGTTGGGAGAAATATTTACCACTTGCAGAGTTCGCTTATAATAATAGTTATCAAGCTACTATTGGCATGGCACCGTATGAGGTACTTTATAGGTGTAAATGCAGGTTTGCTCTATATTGGGATGAGGTTGGTGAGATAAAGATTATCGACCCTACTTTGTTGCCTGAGATGAATAGAATGATTGATAAGTGCAACTTATCAAAAGAAGAATGCTTACAACACAAAGTCAGTAGAAGAGATATGCAGATAAATGGCGCCGAGATTTGGAGTTTGCCTTAAGTGATCGAGTATTTATGAAAATCTCTCCTCGAAAAGGTTTGATTCGGCATGGTAGATGAGGTAAAGTCAGCCCGAGATATGTTGGACCGTTTGAAATCACTGAGAAAGTTAGTGCATTGGCTTACAGACCAGCTTTACCTCCCAGCTTGGTCAGAATTCATGATGTCTTCCATGTATTTATGCTTCGGAAGTATCAGCCAGATCCTTCTAATATTATTGAGCCAGAACCGCTAGAGATCAATGAGACTTTGACTTATACAGAGAAACCTTTGCGAGTTGTAGATCAGAAGGCTTAAGAGCTAAGAACTAAAAGCATTCTGATGGTTAAGATACTGTGGGATCATCATGGATTAGAGGATGCCACATGGGAGAGAGAGATCAGATGCGAGATTGCTATCCAGAGTTATTTGCCGAATCATGTAAGAATTACATGGGCGCAATTAGTTTAAAGGGGAGAGGGTGTGACGCCCGAGATTCAACCGTACATCTTTTAACTGTTGCATCTACTATTTGTGGATTTCTATTGTGCTTTACTTGTTGCTTTATGTAGTTACTATTCATCATGTTTTTCAACTCCTTAATTACTTCGAATTAGAATTTTTTTTAAATCATATTAATTATTTTAGGAATGAGAAAAAAATATGCATTTGAGCAAAAAGTGATAGGAACCTCCGTTTAGAAAATATTTTATTGAACTAGTGAATAGTATTACGTAGTGAAACTTTATATTTTTAATTAGCTAGAATATAATTGCACCTTTAGACTCGTTTTTAAGCTAGCTAGACACATTTTTATAGTCATATAACACACTTAACTTAACACCACTTAAGTATATACTCACACACATACAATAGCTTATAACATAACACACACAAAAAAAGCTAAAAAAGGGAGCAGCCAAACCCGACAACCCTTCTAGTGCAAGGAGAGGATTTTTGACTTTTCAATTCTCCATTCCAAGCCAAGCCAAGCTAGGTACAAGTAGTTTAGAGTGTTCTCTAACCTTCCCCGGGCTTCTACGCATAATAGGTGAGGGATTTGCATGGTTATTTTGCATTTCTATAATGTTACACTTTTTTTTTATTTTGTAGATTTGCTATCAAATGATTATGCTATGCTCAAATATGCTAATATATGTTGTATACAAGTAGTAGAGACCACATTTATGCTATTGTTTCATAATTTAAACGGTTGAATTCATTCGTTGATCATATGACATGAATAGTGATGAATTTTCTAGGGTTTTGTGAAAGTGAACCTTGTAGCTTGATTCAATGATCTAAATAGATGCTTTAGGTGCTAATGAAGGTAGTGTAATGACCCCGTAAGGTTCAATTGCTTCTAACTTAACAAAATCACGAATTAGGCGACTTTTTAAAAGGGGTTTCGGGGTTAGCGCAAATTCGGGTTAGTTTGGCCTAGATATTTGGGATTCCTAGGCTATATAGGTTCTAAATAAGCTTTACTAACTCTCAATTGAGTCCCGGTCGAGGTACGTGTAGTACAAAGTCATAAGGGAGAAATATGGGCTTTTGTGCTAAACGCAGGTAATTGGGTAACTTTGAGGGTCCTACGAGTGCCTAATGGGTTAATTTGAAGTGTGGAATAGGCCACTTACTAATCTAGAACAATTACTTAAGTTTGGAAGGAAAATGGGTTGCGTTATAAAGGGGTTAAAGTAGGAAATCGGGTGTTTCACGTTTCTATGAGCTTGTAACTGTCAGGTGTTTAAATGTGTTTTTAAGACATTCTTGAGCTTTTGGTAAAGTTCTATGTGAAAAGTGTAAATGCTCTTTTGTTGTCGTTTAGTTGCTTACATGCTAATGCTTCTATTCCAACTATTTTGAGGCCAACCTACTTTTTTGTTCCTCCCATGTATTATTGCTTCCATTGTTGTTGTTATATTTCCATTGATAAGTGCATTGCATAGTGGTTGCACAACCATAGTGTCAGGGGCAGATGCATTGAATATTGGCTGGGCGATAGTGGGCTTGCCAGTGGGTATTCGATCTCCGTGCTCTAGTCCCTCACTCGCCTGGTCTAGAGATTGCCAGGGGGTGTTGGGTCATAGGTTATCGGGGTACATCCAGAGTACACCCACTAGAGTGATTGGGGATTTTACCGACACATTGATCGTGGTTCGTGGTTTGTGATTCGTGGCTCATGGCTCATGATCGAAGATAAAGAATTATGGAGTGTTGGGGTCAAGTGTATCGTATCCTTTTAAATATGTGGTTAATTGATATTTCTATTGTCCTTTTACTTGCTTTTATTGCTTATTTGCTTTACTTGTTGCATTGTACACCCCAGGTAGTCTTAATCACTCACTGGGCAATTGTGGTTGCTCATATATCGCTAACATGTTTCAGGAGGTGCGTGAGGGTGAGGAGCAGGAAGTCCAGATTGAACAGTTGTCTTAGCTGCAGTGTCCCATTTTCTTAATGTGGATTGTGGTTCTTGTTGTTATATGGAGACTTTAGTTGTTGTTTATGTTCTATTTTGGAGCCTTGAGCTCATGTATATATTGTGTAGCTGTAAGTTTGAATATAATGTATGATTAGTATCCCTGGCATGTAATAATTAATATTCCTACTTTTAGTTTGTTGCATGCTTCTGTGTGATTGTAGGGGGCTGTAATGGTTTATTTTAGTTTCTAAGAATGTTTATTTGCTGACATAGAATGGTATGATAAGCGAATGAAGACAAAGATTTTAGGACTGTTGTTGCATGTTTGTATGTATTTTATATTGTCTTGTGTTACTTAGGGCTCAGACGGCCTTGAAGCTGGGATTTTAATTAAAAATGGTGTTCTTGTTGTTTTGTGGCTTAATTTGAATGTTTACATGTTTTCATAAGGTCCACGGTACAGAGGAGACTCTGTCCGATTGTCGGGTCCAGACTTAACCTTTAGCGTGGGGTTGGGTCGAGGCATGACATACAACCTATAGTCTCATAGAATCTATGGTATAACCTATAGATTCACTATTAAAGCATGGATATATGGCATGAAAGTAAAGCAATCATAACATCTACTTAAAAACATTATGTATGAAAAATAATACTTAATTAAAGCAAGCCATATATTGCAATTGAATTAAATAAACTGAATCTGAGACCATATATTAAAATACTGTAATTTACAATATCCTCCCCTAGATAATAGCTATACTCAAACATAATAATAAATACAAGTAGTACAAATAAGACAATCAAGAAAGGCTCCCCCGATATGACGACTTTGTTTTTCTGATTCCAGAAATTTGAGCAGAGGTCCGACACAAAGTAGCTATTCGGGAGAAAATTCCCCCGAATAAGAGCTATTTGGGCAAAACTTCTCCTGAATAAGAGCTTTTCTATTAAAAGCTATTTGGGCAGAACTTCCCCCGTATTCTACAATTACTACTAAATAAACTAAGTGATTAAATAAAACTAAAATTAAACTAATCTAATTAATAATTAAAACATAATTAAAATCCTAAATTATCCTAAATTGGTCCGGGTTGGGGGGTATTTATAGGCAATTTTTCGAGCGCGCCCCTGCTCCGCCGATGGATTTGCACTACGTGTCGCTCGCAAAGGTGGTGGAAGATTCTGCATCAAGCGCTCGAACCCCCAAGGAGGCACGCTCGGGTGTGCGTCTGGTTCGGTCCAATTCAATCACGCCATTTGGCGTCCACGTGGGCCAATCAGAGGCATTTGGCGGTCCACATGGACTAATCTGCACGGGTAGAAGCTTCCTGCAAGTGCGCTCGAGTGCCAAGGATCTCACGCTCGAGTACCATTGAAGACGAGCTCGAGCGCCCTTCTGCAATTTTGACTTTGACCGGTTGACCAAGGCATTTTTTAGGTTTTTCCATTGCGCTGAGTCTGATTTCGCACCTGGTTTGGCCAAATTCTTCTTCTACGGGCTTCATTCTCCCACCGTTTCTTGAGTTTCCATGTTCTCAACTTTTTGACTTGCAATTTGGATCATTTTGGGTCTAATTTTTCACTTTGTTGTATTATCCTATATTTGCATCGAAAGTACATAAGTGTTGCATTTATTCATAAGTTAAGATGCAAATGTAGTATAAATATAAGGTTTGTTTGCTGCAAATATAGTCATATCAACGTCCATCTGCCATATCTCGTAGTCATAATGACAAGTGATGGCTGAGAGAATCCTTATGGACTTTAGCATGGCTACTAGTGAGAAAGTCTCCTCATAGTCGATACTATCTTTCTGAGTGTATCCCTTTGCTACTAGCCTAGCTTTGAAGGTTTCCACCTTCCTGTCCGCTCATTTCTTTCTCTTGTAGACCCGTTTATACCCTATGGGTTTTACCCATTCACGTACAACTACAAGATCCCAGACTTTTTTGGAATACATGGACTCCAACTTAGATTCCATTACCTTGCGCCAATGGTCCGCATCTATGTCTGTTATTGCTTTATCGTAGCTAGTGGGATCGTCAACCTGATGATCAGAGACTGCCTTGAAAGACTCTCCATAATATTGATCTGGTTGTTTCAATATCCTTCCACTACGATGAGGCTCTGAGGTACTAAGGGGAATTTGTTAATTATTTATGGCTTCAGTTATAGGTGCCGGGTTAATAGAAGTATTAGAAGAAACTTCCTCTAGTGTAGTTTCTGAATTTAGCTCTCAATGGATTACACTATCATGCTCTAAGTATCTAGCATGAGTACTGATTAGAACCTTATGCTTTTTAGGATAGTAGAAAATTCTATCTCTGGTTCCCTTAGGATATCATATGAAATGACACATCTCAAACCTTAGGTCCAGCTTAGAAATGGAGTTGTTTAGTACATAAGGTGGACACCCCCAAATGTGGATGTGCCTTAAACTGCACTTGCGACCCGTCCACAACTCATAAGCTGTCTTAGGTACAGATTTGGAAGGCACTAGGTTCAAAATGTATGCTGTCGTCTCTAAGGCATACCCCCAGAAAGAAATAGGTAAAGTCGCGTGACTCATCATTGATCTCACCATATCTAGGAGTATCTGTGAGACCTCATATTTTGCTTTATCTCGGTTTGCGTACTTTACCTCGTTTTACGTGAATTGACCTGTTTATGTGCTATATGACTTAGAATGTGATAATTCTGTGATTAATACTCCTAATACATGCTAAGTGTGCATTCATGAAATTTTTATAAAAAACGTAATTAGAAATTTTATTGTCGGTTTTGGTGAATAGTATTTTTGAACACCTGTCTACTAAAATTTTTACAGGGGTATTTTAAACATTTTAAAACCTAGTCCTCGGTTATTAATAGACCCGTGTTTGATTAAAACGGATTTGGAATCGGTTTTGAAATTTTAAAGATTTTTACACTTTCTTTTGCAAGAAAACGAGCTTTGAGCCGACTTGGGTGAAACTGTTTTAATGTAACCCTTTTTGTCACCTAAAATATAATGTCTAGAATTAGTTTAAGTGTTAATTTAATAGTTGAGCAAGAAATAGTCATTAAATGAATTAAAAGACTAGAAAATAGAATTAAAAGACTAATAAAATCAACTTTGACTATTTTTAATATGTTGACCTTAGCTTATATGCATCAACACAACACAAAACATACTCAAATTTCACACACATGGCCGAGAGCTATAGAGAGAAAAATCAAGCTTTTTCTTCAAGTTTTCAAAGCAATTTTTCATAGAAAAACCTAATTTTTGTCCATAGATTTTCATGCCGAGTTGGATTCCGCTTGTTGGGCACGCATTGCACTCATATCTAGGCTTGTTTCGCATCAAAGGTGAGAGAAAAATTCTAGATCTCAAAAGTCATTTTTTATGTTTTTGCATATAATTGATTATTGAACCGTTAGAATGTTAATTTGAAGTTATATTATTGCTCAGTGCATGCTAGGGATCATTTATGTATATTACTACGAGATTTGCACCATTGTAGCGAAATTATTTATTTTCGGGTATTTAAAGTTGATAGATTGGCCATTTGATGATTTTCTTGAGTTGTTGTGGTTGGAATCGATTGCCGTCGATTTTTAAAAGTTTGTTAATTACGTGGTGACGCCATTATAATGCCGAATTTTCGATTGCGATGTTTGGGTGAAAATCTGGAAATTTCAGCCTAGGTGCATTGAGGTTTTAGGGTTGTTGGGCCTGATTCTGATGTGTTTTGGTTGGTTTCCGAGAGGGCTAATGTAGATGATTGAATAGGTGAGTGTTAGAAACTGTTTTGGAGTGGTTTGGATTAGTAGAATGTAAGATATGATTATTTGAAGTTTAGATTGTCTTTCTTTAAATTGTTGAATTGAGCCTTTAGATGATTGGGTGGTGTTTGAGTGATTGAATTGTGAGTTGTTGATGATTAGACTAGGGTTAGATTACGTGTTTAATGCATGTTAAGCTGGATGACCTACTTTGTCATCTAACTTAGTTGTTTGTTATTTAATTGATTACTTGATGTTATATTGATGACAATTGATGATAATTGATGATTATTGATTGATGATTGATGAACCGGGAGATAGGCAATTCTGCTAGATTGTCCTCCTGTGAATGATGTTTATTATTATTGCTGAGTCTTGGTATGTGTGTGCCACCTCTCAGACAGCATCGGGCTGTCGGGTTGATAACGGCATGACTACCAGAGACTACCCCCAGCTCGCATGACGGAGGTGTCATGGAAGGAGGGGCTAGTGAGGTACCTCGGGTGCGTGAGTAATGGGGAGTTACAAGAAGAATGGTTGAGATCGTGATGATGTTTGGAGCTACACCAACTAGAGTATCCTTTATTGATTGGTCATTATAGTTATGTGTTTATATTGTTATTGATGTTTTATTGTGTGTTTACTGCTCAAAGGATCATTTCCAAGGAGTATAGTAAATACTGTTAGAGATCTATCAGATCCTCACTGAGCTTGTTTATATAAGCTCACTCTCTATTATTGCATGCATACAGGTGTTATTGAGCAAGATTACGGGTACGTGCCTCCAGAAGGGGATAATGTGCGGTATGTGGATGAGTCCTATGTGCCAGAGTCTTGTCCTTGATGCTTAAGATGTTGTATACTCTATTGTCTTGTATATTATTCTAGTTGTCTTTTATTTACTTTGTAGTTTATGATGTATAAGCTGTAGTAAAGATAATGAACTAGTTGTTGCTAACTTAGTAGTCTCTCTTTTGACTATGATCGGGTTGCTAAGTTGGATTATAATCTATTTTGATATGTATGTTAAAGTTAAGGAATTATGTTGGAACGGAGGCGTATAACTAAGAATGATTATTGTATAATATGGTTATGTTATATGTTGTTAATGGTATTGAGGAATTGATTGTTGTTTGGTTGAGGAGTTTGATTGTATGATGTTCTGAGATGTTGGTTTAGAGCATCGGTGTCTTAATTACTGTCATTATACTGCCGAAATTTCGTTGCGTCCTGACTGATCGTAGGTGGGGTCGAGTTGGGGCGTGACAGTATCCGATTTCATCTCTCAGATATATTATTCTACTGAGGAGTGATGTAACACTCCGATCCCTCACGAGACCGGAGGCTCTAATAACCAAGCTATTCTCAACCCCATTTCCAAACCTGGTCACAAAATTTAGGAAAAACAGATAAAGTCTCCCCTGTACCGTGGACATTCTGAAAACCTGTAAACAATCAAATAAAACCACGAAGCAAAATGAACAACATTTGTAATTGAAATCCAAACTTCAAGGCCATCCGAGCCTTAAGCAACACAAGACAATATAAATACACACAAGCATGCAACGTAGCTAGAAGCAGAAGCATAAGTTATTACATGTCACAATTCCATAACACTTGCCACATCCACTTAGCTTTCAAACCTGCAACTACCCAAATATATACATAAGCCCTTAGGCTCCAAAATAGAACAGAAAGTAGGACAACAAGGTCTTCCACAATTTAACAAGCAATCACTCTAATCTCAAGTAATAGCACACAGCAATCAAGGCAATTCCTCCAACTGCATCACCTGAAACATGTTTAGCGAGCTATGAGCAATCACAATTGCCCAGTGAGGGATAAGGTCTACCGGGGACGTGCAATGCAGCAGTTAGTACAAATAAAGCATTTTACAACCAAAGAACAATTAAAACAACAAGTTACCACACATTAAAAATGATACGATTCACTTTGTTCTTCAACCACGAACCACGAGCCACGAACTGAAATCCCGATGTAATAATGACACTGTTATCGATAAGCCGGCATCCCCTTATAACTCCAAAATGGGTGTACTCCGGATGTACCCCGAAATCCTACGACCCAACTCTCCCTGGGCGGCATCCCAAGCGATAGAGGGACTGGGTAACCATGGTATCCAAGGTATACCGGCAAGCCCGATGCCGCCCATGTCACCCCTCAACTCGACCCTACCTATGATCAGTCAGGACGCAACGAAATTTCGGCAGTATAACGACAGTAATTAAAACACCGAGGTTCTAAACCAACCTCTCAGAACATCATACAACCAAACTCCTCAACCATTCAACAATCAACTCCTCAATTAAGTTAACCACATGCAACATAACCATATTATACAATAATCATTCTTGGTTATACGTCTCCGTTCCACTTCATACATAAACCATACATACATATCAAAATAGATTATAAACTAACTTGGCAACCCAACCATAGTCAAAAGAAAGACTACTAAGTCAACATACATATGTCTTCATACTAAGGTAGGTTTTACAATACATCATATTACAATAACTATAAACAATCTCATGGCAAAGACTCCTGCACATAAGACTCATCCACGTAAGGCACATTTTTATCTTCTAGAGGCACATACCCGTAATCTTGCTCAAGGACACCTGTAAGCATGCAATAATAGAGAGTGAGCTTATATAAAACAAGCTCAGTGAGGATCCGATAGATCTCTAACAATATTTACTATACTCCTTGGAAATGATCCTTTGAGCAGTAAACACACAATAAAACATCAATAACAATATAAACATATAACTATAATGACCAATCAATAAAGGATACCCTAGTTGGTGTAGCTCCAAACGCCATCACGATCTCAACCATTCTTCTTATAACTCCCCATTACTCACGCACCCGAGGTACCTCACTAGCCCCTCCCTCCATGACACCTCCGTTATGCGAGCTGGGGGTAGCCTCTGGTAGTCATGTTGTTATCAACCCGACAACCCGATGCTGCCCGAGAGGTGGCACACACATACCAAGACACAGCAATAATATTAAACATCATATCACAGAAGGGTAACCTTTTCCGTTGACTATCTCCTGGTTCATCAATAATCAATCAATAATCATCAATTATCATCAATATAACATCAAGTAATCAATTAAATAACAAACAACTAAGTTAGATGACAAAGTAAGCCATCCAACTTAACATGCATTAAACACGTAATCTAACCCTAGTCTAGCCATTTACAACTCACAATTCAATCACTCAACACCACCCAATCATCTAAAGGCTCAATTCACCAATTTAAAGAAACACAATCTAAATTCCAAATAATCATATCTTACATTCTACTAATCCAAATAACTCCAAATCAGTTTCTAACACTCCCCCATTCAATCAACTACATTAGCCCTCTCGAAAACCAACCAAGACACATCAAAATCAAGCCCAACAACCCTAAAACCTCAATGCACCTAAGCTGAAATTTTTAGATTTTCACACAAACATCGCAATCGAAATTCGGCATTATAACGGCGCTACCACGTAATTAACAAACTTTTAAAAATCGACGGCAATCGATTCCAACCACTACAACTCAAAATAATCAACAAATGACCAATCTATCAACTTTAAATACCCAAAAATAAAAATTTATGCTACAACGGTTCAAATCTCATAGGAATACACATAAATGATCCCTAGCGTGCACTGAGCAATAATATAACTTCAAATTAACATTCTAACGGTTCAATAATCAATTATACACAAAAACATAAATTATGACTTTTGAGATCTAGAATCTTTCTCTCACCTTTAATGCAAAATAAGCCTAGATATGCGTGCAATGCGTGCCTAACAAGCGGAATCCAACTCGGCATGAAAAACTACGGACAAAAACTAGCTTTTTCTATGAAAATTTGTTTTGAAAACCTTTGAAATTTCTTTCTCTTTTCTCCCTTGAACCTCTCGGCCTTGTATGTGTTTTTGAGGGTGTGTTTGTGCTTTGTTAGTAGATGTTGATGCATATAAGTAGAAGTCAATCAATTTTAAAGAAAGTCAAATTAGTTCTTTTAGTCTTTTAATTCTATTTTTAGTCTTTTAATTCATTTCTTGACTATTTCTTGCTCAACCAATAAATTAACACCTAAATTAATTCTAGACATTAAATTTTAGGTGACAAAGAGTTTTACATTAAAATAGTTTCACCCGAGTCGGCTTAAAACTCGTTTTCTTGCAAAAGAAAGTGTAAAAATCTTTAAAATTTCAAAATCGATTCCAAATCCGTTTTAATGAAACATGGGTCTATTAATACCCGAGGACTAGGTTTTAAAACGTTTAAAACACCCCTGTAAAAATTTTAACGGACAGGTGTTCAAAACATTATTCACCGAAACTGACGATAACATTTCTGATTCCGTTTTTTATGAAAATTTTATGAATGCGCACTTAGCATGTATTAGGAGTATTAATCACATATTTAACACATTCTAAGTCATATAGCACATAAACAGGTCAATTCACGCAAAACGAGGTAAAGCACGCAAATCGAGATAAAGCAAAATATGGGGTCTCACATTCTCCCTCCCTTAAAGAAATTTCTTCCCTGAAATTCTTGCTAAACGGAAAAGATCTGGGTACTGCTGCTGCATCTGATATCGCCTCTCCTATGTAGCCTCCTCGATACCGTGATACTTCCACAACACCTTGACCATCAGAATCTTCTTCGACCTCAACTCTCGTTCCATCTGATCAAGGATACGAATCAGCCGCTCGTCATAAGTCAGATTCTCACGAAACTGTAGCGGCTCTGGCTCAAGAATATGAGAAGGATCCGGATTATATTTTCGCAAATTAGACACGTGAAATACATCGTGGACATTAAAGAAATTCTCCAGTAAAGCCAACTGACACGCCAACTTGCCCACTCTGCCGGTAATCTCAAACGGCCCCACAAACCTCGGACTCAGCTGGACCTTTACCATAACGAGCAAACCCTTTTCGAGGAAACAATCTCAAGAAAACTCGATCTCCGACTGCAAACTCCAAGTCCCGAGATGCTTATCAGCATAACTCTTGAATTTGCTCTATGTTGTAAGCATTCTCTGCCTAATCAACTGAACATTCTCAATCTTCTCTTGAAGCTCTGGCATAATAGTCGGATCAATAGTCTTCATCTCCTCTACTTCATCCCAATACAAAGGTGAATGGCACTTACGACCGTAAAGAGCTGCAAAAGGTGCCATCCCAATAGTAGCTTGATAACTATTGTTATAGGCAAACTCGGCAAGTGGTAGATGTTTCTCCCAGTTCTTTTCGAAGTCCAGAACACAAGCCCTGAGCATATCTTCCAGAATCTGAATAGTCCTCTCAAACTGACTGTCGGTTTGTGGATGATACGCTGTACTGAAATTCAACTGAGTACCGAAAGTCTCCTGAAATTTCTCCCACAAACGAGAAGTAAATTGAGGATCTCGATCTGACACAATACTAGATGGAATCCTGTGAAGTCTAACAATCTGATCCAAATAAAGATCCGTCAACTTTGTAACTTCATCTCCCATCCGCATCAAAATAAAGTGAGCTGTCTTCGTCAAACGATCCACGACAACCCAAACTGCATCATTACTGCTCAGTATTCTAGGCAACCTAGTGATGAAGTCCATCGTAATATGCTCCCATTTCCACTGTGGTATAGCCAACGGCTGAAGCAAACCTGCAGGTCGTTGATGCTCGGCTTTCACTCGCTGACAAGTCAAACATCTAGATACAAACTGAGCAACTTCTCTCTTCATATTATTCCACCAGTAATGTTGCTTCAAGTTCCGATACATCTTGGTTCCACCAGGATGAATAGTATACTTAGAATTATGAGCCTCTTCCAGAATACCTCGCCTCAAACCCAGTTCATCGGGAACACAAACCCTGTTCCGAAACCGAAGAATACCATCCTCGTGCACTTTGAAGTCAGTCTGATCATCCGTGATCTGATCCTTGATCTTCTGAAGTTTAACATCAAGTTGCTGAGCTTCTCTGATCTGAGACAACAATAATGGCTGAATACGGAGATGTGAACACATCACCCCAACCTAAGTCAACTCTGGTCTCCAATAAGTGAATTCCTCAAGAACCTCCCACTTCTTGACAGCCAAACAAGAAACACTCGCCTTACGACTGAGAGCGTCTGCCACCACATTTGTCTTCCCAGGTAGATAACTGATAGAACAATTATAATCTCCGAGAAGTTCCATCCACCTCCGCTGACGTATATTCAACTCCTTTTGTGAGAATAAATACTTAAGACTCTTATGATCAGTGAAAATCTCGAACTTACTGCCCCACAGATAATGACACCACTTTTTCAGTGAGAAAACAACAGCTGCCAACTCAAGATCATGAATCGGATAGTTCACCTCATAAGGTTTCAACTTTCTAGAAGCATAGGCAATAACCTGACCATTCTGCATAAGTACACATCCCAAGACCTCCTTGGATGCATCGCTGTAGATAACCATATTATTGGTCCCCTCGGGTAGAGCAAGTACTGGAGCATTAGTCAATCTCTTTTTCAACATCTGAAACCCACTCTCACATTTTTCATCCCAAACAAAACTAGTATGTTTCTAAGTTAACTTAGAAAGTGACCCGGTAATCTTAGAAAAGTCATTGACAAACCTACGGTAATAACCCGCCAAGCCAAGAAAGCTACGAACCTCAGAAATATTCTCCGGACATTTCCAAGACATCACCGACTCAATCTTACTGGGATCTACAGAAATACTGCTCTATGTGATAACATGGCCACGAAAAGATATACGTTGCAGCCAAAATTCACATTTGCTGAATTTCGCAAACAACTGATGCTCCTGTAACTTTTGTAAGACAAGCCGTAGATGTTGCTCGTGCTCCAATTCAGACTTAGAATAAACCAAGATATCATCAATAAAGATCACCACGAACTGGTCCAAGTACGGCTGAAAAACCTGATGCATAAGATCCATAAATGCTGCCGGTGCATTAGTTAATCCAAAGGGCATAACAACAAACTCATAATGCCCATACCGAGTCTTGAAGGTAGACTTCGGAACATCCTCCGTGCGAATTCGAAGCTGATAATACCCCTGCCTCAAGTCAAACTTAGAGTAGACTTTGGCTCCCTGAAGTTGATCAAACAACTCGTCAATCAATGGCAAAGGATACTTGTTCTTGATGGTCACTTGATTCAAACCACGATAGTCAATGCATAATCTCAAGGTACTATCCTTCTTCTTCACAAATAAAACAGGAGCTCCCTACGGTGAAGAACTCTGCTGAATGAAACCTGTAATACCCCGATCCCTCTCGAGACTGGGAGTTCTAACAATCAATCTAATCACAACCCAATTCCAAAACCGGACAAATTTTTTTGATAAAACGAACAGAGTCTTCCCTGTTTCTAGGCAAAATTGCAAACCTGCGACAGCATATAAGTGGACCAGCACCGTGTCCAACCATACAAACACCTCAAGGCCATCCGAGCCTTGTTTCTCAACAAACAATCACAAGCAAATATACTTTTTCAGTTTATATGCTAACCTATCTCTTCTCGTCTTTGACAAGTACATTCAAGCTTGACAATAAAACCATACTAACCTATTGCGTAAATTAGACTATCATACCATTCTAACTCTTTTCCTTTGGACATTACAAACATGCATTGAAGTTAAACTATACTATCTGAATACATAAGCTAGCTTATCATTCTACCTCAATTACCTAGTTAAATTTAAATTACATTCTTTTTGACAATAAATACATACAACACATGAACATACATCTTTGCATCTTTGACAACTCAAGCCACATAGCACGCAAGACAACTCTTCAAGCATGATCTTTCATGCAACCATGAACTTTCCAACTAACAAGGCATTTCCTGAAATGTGGTGGTGAGGAGTGAGTATACTCAACACGTATACTCAGTGAGGGCGAGACAGATATCGAGGTGGAGAGAAAGAAAGTCGTGCAATGCAAATAAAGTAGTTAAGCAATATAACTGACAAGTAAGCAATCAATATAAACAATCAATACAATAAACAAGTAATGAAAGCATTAACACAACCATTCAAAGCTATACCACACTCTGAAGGCTATGGTTCACTCATACGAGCAATGTACCATTTCACGAGCAATATATCAATCTCGAGCTTGATGTTGACAACGATGACAATAAGCGCGCAACGACCTTGTAACTTCAGTTTGGAATACCCTGGAAGTATCCAATCAATTCTACGACCCAAATCTCCCTGGGAGGCAACCCAAGCGAGAATGGGAATAGGACACGGAGCTAGAGCAACCAACACTGGCAGCCCGAGACTACCCAGAGAGGCCCATCACTCACGCGCCTGACACTATGCAATGCAAGACACGATACAAGGCGATAAACGAGCGATAGCACAACAATACAGATTAGAGGCGATAAACGAGATATCAAGCATTTACAATCAATACCAGCATTCAATTAACTTTTCAAGCATAACTATCATTAATAGCAACAATAACACCAATTAAACAAGTAACAACAGTTCAAACACGAAAACAACAAATATCACTATTCAATCTCTAACTTCCAAAGGCAATTACGAGCAAATGAGCTACGGGATTAGGAAACCGATTTCACTACATTCACTCAGGCACTACAAGGCACGTTTCTATGTCACTAAATCTCACTTTCCCAACCGAAGCCCGAAAGTCCATCTACTGCGTTTGAACTACAACTATACTAACCGGTCGCTCAATCAACGCCACAACAGCACCAAAAGTGCTTCCATGCCCTCAATAGCAAAACCCCCAACTCAATTCGAGCACGGTCAACTTTTGGTCAAACAGCCCCTTTACGTTTCATTGTCTAATTTTTAATTTTAACAAAGGCCGATTCGTTTTTATTGCACATTCTATCTTTCTATCACTAATGGCACCTATCCAAATCAATCAATCGCAATTCGGATCAAAATCCGAAATTCTAGGGTTTACTATTCAAAATTTACTATTTATTATTTTTTCCCAATTTTAAATACGCAATTTTAACCGTAAAAATTGCTAAATAACTATCAAACAATGCTCTATGAACTCAAAGGAAGCTATATCAAGCAATTACAGGCATTATAACACATTATATATCAAATCTAAAAATTTGACACAAAATTCAAATTCGAATTTAAATGCACAAAAGAGTGAAAACCCTCACAGAGATTGAAGACCAAGACCCGCAAGGACCCGAGCCACGACCCCCGAGCAATTCCACGCATGATTGTAGAAGAAAAATGCAAAACAAATTTTTTTTCTTTTCCCTCAAACTTTCGGCCATGGCAAGGACACAAATGGCATTTTGCAAATTGTTTTTATTGATTTTTGCCTTGTTTTATTATTTAAAAGGGTGACAAGGGCGTTTTGGTCATTTGCAAAATCAAACTTTAGTTAAAATTGATCAAATAAGCTTATTTTGATGCCATTTAAATCTAATTCAAGTTAAAACAATGGAATTAAATGAAAAACAACTAAAACTAGTTAAATTAAGCTAAAAACATTTTTCACTAAGTCCGAATAATATTTCTCTAACTCTTATTTCGAAATACTACGATCGAACGGTCAATAAATGATCGCTAATAAAGTGATGAGCAATAATAGAAAACTTTAATTTTTTTGAATAGTAGAATAGTTTAAAATTCACTCCGGCTCGGAGTTACTTTTCTCATTTATTTGAAAACCGAGTGATTTTTAATGCAAGACAATTAAAACCAATTATTAAAATAATCAAATCAATCAAAATAATCAATATACATTTAAAATAATTAATTTAACTGTTTTTAGAATATTTTAAAAAATTATGAAGTTAATGCCAAGATACAAATGAACAAGTAAAAATAAACATGTAATCAAGTGAAATTAAATATTAACATTTAAGATGACATTTAATTAAATGTAATTAAATGCTATTAAATGCATGCCCGGTTCGGGTTATCACAAAACCCTTCTCTATTAACTCCTGCAACTGAGTTTTCAGCTCCTTCCACTCAGTTGGTGCCATCCGGTACGCTGATTTAGAAATAGGTTGAGTACCGGGAATAAGATTGATCACAAACTCCACATCTCTCTCTGGCAGTAACCCTGGCAACTCCTCGGGAAATATATTGGAATATTCCCGAATAATAGGTACTTCCTCCAACTGTAGCTTATCAGATGGCTTGTTGATTAAATAAGCTAGATAACCTGAACACCCCTTACTCACCAACTTAACGGCTTTAGTTGCTAAGATAACAAAACTCGTCTTAGCACCCCGGTTCCCTACTACCTCAACTACTGGCTGATCTGGCAAACAAAACTGTACTACCTTTGTTCTACAGTTCAACTAGGTATCATACTTAGAAAGCCAATCCATACCCAAGATAACATCGTACCCCCGTATAGGAAATAAGATAAGGTCTGAAGGAAAATTATACCCCTTAACATGTATTTTACAATCCTTACATACTAAGCTAGTAATATACTTATTAGTCAAAGAGGTACTAATCTCAACCACATAACGCAGTCTTTCAGGTTGCACATTAACACGTTGCACACAAGCAGGAGTAATGAAAGAATGCGTAGTACTAGAATCAATCAATACTTTAACAAGTTGATCAAGTATAATGAAGTTACCTTCCACAACTGCAGTCTCCTCAGGCATCTCCTCCAAGTCAACTGCGTAGGCTTGAGCCTGAACCCGCTGCTGCTGAGGTGCACCACCAGTAGGTTGACCCTGATAACCCTGGGTCGCTGCCCGACCCTCAGTCCTCTTATATCTAGGGCAATCCCTCGCCCTATGCTGATTGTTGTCGCAACCCAAACAAGCCCCTATCTTCACCCTGCAGTCGGCCTCCACATGGCCCTGGCGCTTACAATAAGTACACTATGGTGATGAAGCACTGACACTCACCCATTCAATCAACTACATTAGCCCTCTCGGAAACCAACCAAGACACATCAAAATCAAGCCCAACAACCCTAAAACCTCAATGCACCTAGGCTGAAATTTTTGAATTTTCACACAAACATCGCAATCGAAAATTCGTCATTATAACGGCGCTACCACGTAATTAACAAACTTTTAGAAATCGACGACAATCGATTCCAACCACTACAACTCAAAATAATCAACAAATGGCCAATCTATCAACTTTAAATACCCGAAAATAAAAATTTATGCTACAACAGTTCAAATCTCTTAAGAATACACATAAATGATCCTTAGCATGCACTGAGCAATAATATAACTTCAAATTAACATTCTAACGGTTCAATAATCAATTATACGCAAAAACATAAAATATAAATTTTGAGATCTAGAATTTTTCTCTCACCTTTGATGCGAAATAAGCCTAGATATGCATGCAACGCGTGCCCAACAAGCGGAATCCAACTCGGCACGAAAAACTACGGACAAAAACTAGCTTTTTCTATGAAAATTTGCTTTAAAAACCTTTGAGATTTCTTTCTCTTTTCTCCTTTGAACCTCTCGGCCTTGTTTGTGGTTTTGAGGGTGTGTTTGTGCTTTGTTAGTAGGTGTTGATATAAGTAGAAGTCAATCAATTTTAAAGAAAGTCAAATTAGTTCTTTTAGTCTTTTAATTCTATTTTTAGTCTTTTAATTCATTTCTTGACTATTTCTTTCTCAACCAATAAATTAACACCTAAATTAATTTTAGACATTATATTTTAGGTGACAAAGAGTTTTACATTAAAATAGTTTCACCCGAGTCAGCTTAAAACTCGTTTTCTTGCAAAAGAAAGTGTAAAAATCTTTAAAATTCCAAAACCGATTCCAAATCCGTTTTAATGAAACATGGGTCTATTAATACCCGAGGACTAGGTTTTAAAACGTTTAAAACACCCCGGTAAAAATTTTAGCAGACAAGTGTTCAAAATACTATTCACTAAAACCGACGATAAAATTTTTGATTCCGTTTTTATGAAAATTTCATGAATGCGCACTTAGCATGTATTAGGAGTATTAATCACCTATTTAACACATTCTAAGTCATATAGCACATAAACAGGTCAATTCACGCAAAACGAGGTAAAACACGCAAAACGAGGTAAATCAAGAAATGAGCAACAATTTTAAAATGCGCAAACAAGCATGAAAACCCTCACCAATGCGTGTAGGAACTCTCGGGAGGCTAGAAAACACCCTAAACTACTTGTTCCTTGCTTGGCTTGGCTTGCCTTGAAGATTTGATGAGCAAAATCCTCCCATTATTCTCCTATGTTGATTCTCAGATTTGCTACAATAATTCCTCCATCTTTTTTTTTTTTGCTAGTTATGAGCTTATGTTGTGTGTTCTGTGAGTATATGTTTGGGTAAGCTATTTTAGTGAGAGGGTATGGTTAAAATATGAGTTAAACTAGCTAGAACCATGTCCTAAAGTGCAAATTAATGCTAGCTAATTAAAACGCTAAGTTAAGTTACGTAACACTATTCATTAAATTAGCAAAATATTTTCTAAACGAGTGCTCCTATCGCTCTAAGCTCAAATGCACATTTTTCTCATTCCTAAAACAATTAATATGATTTAATAAAAATGCTAATTCATTAATATAATGCAGTTGAAAAATAGAATGAATAGTAACTAAGAAAGACAACAAGTAAAACACAAAATTAAATGCGCAATTAATGGATGCAACAGTTAAAAATGTGTACGGTACAATCGCGGGCATCACATCCTCTCCCCCTTAAACAAATTACGTCCACGCAATTCTTCTTCCAAGAGAACTCAGCTTCAACTAAAATCTAATTATGATATTCTTCATCGATTGTTGAGCAAGACACTAAATGAGAACGCCTAAAGGAAAACCCAAATAAGAATCCCATTAGTACTGCCTAAAAATTCCCAAGTAATAAGGCCAAATAAAGGCTCAAATGAATATACTATCTCGGAATCCGAATAAGAATCCCGTTGGCCATGAATACCATAGAAGAACAGAACCCCATCTAAGAGCGGCGAGAAAATACCAATAAAAGTCCCGAGTAGGAGTACTGTAGATAATACCGAATAATAAGGCTGAAAAGAATCCCATATACCAAGCCTTCTGAAAAATGTCAATAAGAAAATACCGGAAGAATGTCCAACAAGAAAATACCAAGGGAATGCTCCAGAGAACCGTCATATAAAAATCCCCAAAGAAGCCACTCATTTAAGACTGCTGAACGTAAAAGAACACCTTAATAGAATGCCACTAACCGAGCTTCAACTATAAACACTAACTCCCAAATAAAGGCTAATCAAATGCCTCTTATTCCCGCTAATCCACATGGTTTAGAAGGCCTGCCACTAATCAGCTCTTTTTAGGGGGAGGAAAAAGTCTTTCTTACCATTTCAACGGGATATGTATGAATGCCAAAATATCACATTTACACATATATGTTTTAAACTATTATGCAAACATGTTTATATAAGAGTTTATGAAACAGTGTAATCATCAAAGTCATTCAAGCACGACAATCAAGTCAATCATAACACAACTCAATCAAAGACATTCAAATACACACATTACAAGTAACAGTTCAAGCAATTAACAATTCACGAGGTCAATTTGATGCATAACCAGCTACTTTACTTCACTTAGCACACATTTAGCACGTAACACATAATTATATCATATAGGCGCACACATTCAATACAAGACACATATGCAGGCACACACTTTCAAAACACACACTTAACAAGCACACACGCAAGGTTACTACCCGACAAGCCGAGGACCCTGTCCCGGCTTAGAGCTAACTAAGCTTTGATACCACTTGTAACGCCCCGATCCCTTATGAGACCGGAGGCTCTAATAACCAAGCTATTCTCAACCCCATTTCCAAACCCGGTCACAAAATTTAGGAAAAACAGACAAAGTCTCCCCTGTACCGTGGATATTCTGAAAACCTGTAAACAATCAAATAAAACCACAAAGCAAAATGAACAACATTTGTAATTGAAATCCAAACTTCAAGGCCATCCGAGCCTTAAGCAACACAAGACAATATAAATACACACAAGCATGCAATGTAGCTAGAAGCAGAAGCATAAGTTATTACATGCCACAATTCCATAACACTTGCCACATCCACTTAGCTTTCAAACCTGCAACTACCCAAATATATACATAAGCCCTTAGACTCCAAAATAGAACAGAAAGTAGGACAACAAAGCCTTCCACAGTTTAGCAGGCAATCACTCTAATCTCAAGTAATAGCACACAGCAATCAAAGCAATTCCTTCAACTACATCACCTAAAGCATGTTTAGCGAGGTATGAGCAATCACAATTACCCAGTGAGGGATAAGGTCTACCGGGGACGTGCAATGCAACAGTTAGTACAAATAAAGCATTTTACAACCAAAGAACAATTAAAACAACAAGTTACCACACATTAAAAAGGATACGATTCACTTTGTTCTTCAACCACGAACCACGAGCCACGAACTGAAATCCTGATGTAATAATGACATTGTTATCGCTAAGCCGGCATCCCTTTATAACTCCAAAATGGGTGTACTCCGGATGTACCCCGAAATCCTACGACCCAACTCTCCCTGGGCGGCATGCCAAGCGAGAGAGGGACTGGGTAACCATGGTATCCGAGGTATACTAGCAAGCCCGATGCCGCCCGGTTCCCACGACACTACCATGCCCAAATGGTTGCGCAACCATGATGCAATGCACTCAAAATGATAACATTAGAATACATCAAAAAATACATGATTGAGGGACAACAAAGTAGGTTGCCCTCACACACAATATATAGACAATAAGTGCACATAATCTAAGTACAAGTAAATAAACTATTATGCACATAAGGATGAAGTCTCCCTCACATCTACCAAGCTCCAAAATGCAAGATTGGCTTCAAATCACCCTCAGTCACCTTGAACATAAAGTTAAACATTGTTTCAATTACTCTTTAACTACAACATTCATTAATTGTCCAACTAGGTTAGCTAACTCATAGTTTACTTAATTAACATACAACCAAGTAATCATTCAAGTAATATAATATACAAACAATATAACTAACAAGCAATAAAATCATGATATAAGCATGTTCCACAATCATTTAAAAGAGCATTTTAAGCATAGATAACCATATTTAATTTCATAATAGTACTATCAATTTATAAATTCATTAAGCCATACTTATTCTCATTATAATTAACTCAATATAAACCTCAAGAAAAACACTTAGAACTATGGCAATACAATTACTATAAACAAGAATTCACTTAGAATCTTCAATTCGGAAAGCAATTATGCAAATTACAAAGGAGCATATTCAAGATTCCTACAAAACTATACCAAAAGCTCCAAAACATCTTGAAACCGCATTTAAACACATATGGAAACATGCCAAGGTCTTAGATGCAAGTGACAAACGAATTTACCCTTAAACCCCTTTGTTTTTCATCTGTTTTTCCTTCCAAACTCATATTAATGATTCAAATTCAAGGGGAAGCTATACCAATCTTCTAATTAACCCTTAAGGTACCCTTACAACCCACAAATACGTTCAATTACCCGCAATTACCCCAAAAGCTCCAATTTTTCTCTTATAGCTTTGAACTACACCTACCTTAACCGGGCTTCAAACAAGAGTTAGCCAAGCTTCTATAGTACCTAGGTAGCCTAAGAATACTAGAAGTGAAGCCCGAATCCACCCGGATTAGCATTAACCCCGAAACTCCTTTTATAAAGTTAGCTATTTCACGTTTTATACAAATTTGGAGCAATTCAAGTGCACGGGGCTATTGGACTACCTTCACTAGCACCTAAGGCATCTATTAGAAGCATTGAATCAAGCTAATACGCACAATTATACAAAATCCTAGAAATCCCATCACTATTCACCTCAAAGATCAAACTAACGATTTCAATCATTTAAAATGCGAACTAAAGGCTTAAATGTGTTCTCTAGCACTTATATACAATGTATAATAGCATAGATAAGCTTTGCAATAGCATTTGATAGCATTTCTAACAAATCAAGAAATGAGCAACAATTTTAAAATGCGCAAACAAGCATGAAAACCCTCACCAATGCGCGTAGGAACTCTCGGGAGGCTAGCAAACACCCTAAACTACTTGCTCCTTGCTTGGCTTGGCTTGGCTTGAAGATTTGATGAGCAAAATCCTCTCATTCTCCTCCTATGTTGATTCTCGGATTTGCTACAGTAATTCCTGCATCTTTTTTTTTTTTTTTGCTAGTTATGAGCTTATGTTGTGTGTTGTGTGAGTATATGTTTAGGTAAGCTATTTTAGTGAGAGGGTGTGATTTTTAATATGAGTTAAACTAGCTAGAACTATGTCCTAAAGTGAAAATTAATGCTAGCTAATTAAAACACTAAGTTAAGTTACGTAACACAATTCATTAGATTGGCAAAATATTTTCTAAACGAGTGCTCCTATCGCTCTAAGCTCAAATGCACATTTTTCTCATTCCTAAAACAATTAATATGATTTAATAAAAATGCTAATTCATTAATATAATGCAGTTGAAAAATAGAATAAATAGTAACTAAGAAAGACAACAAGTAAATCACATAATTAAATGCACAATTAATGGATGCAACAGTTAAAAATGCGTATGGTAGAATCTCGGGTGTCACATCCTCTCCCCCTTAAACAAATTGCGCAATTAAATTCTCAAACCGTGAGGGGTATGGGCGGTGAAATATCCCACATCAGACGCGGAGGTCTTTGGGCTGCTTGATATAAGGGGTAACATCCTTGTATCGTGTACGCGCATTTTCCTAGCAGTGGCTGGGAGGCGATAAAATCATGAGGGGTATGGGCTCCAAAGCGGACAATACGTACATAGTGCGTCTTCGGGCCCACTCGCCATGGCCTCTTGTGCACGCTCGTGCCGTTAACGGCGAGGTGTTACATGTAGGCATGGGAGTGTTGGTTCCGGGGCATTACAAAGGTGGTATCAGAGCCGACGCGTTCGCATGGCCAGCGAGAACACTGAGTCCTCAAGAGGGGACGGGTGAAATATCCTACATCGGACGCGGAGGTCTTTGGGCTGCTTGATATAAGGGGTAACATCCTTGTATAGTGTACGCGCGTTTTCTTGGCAGTGGCTAGGAGGCGACAAAATCGTGAGGGGTATGGGCTCCAAAGCGGACAATACGTACATAGTGCATCTTCGGGCCCACTTGCCATAGCCTCTTGTGCATGCTCGTACCGTTAAGTGCGAGGTGTTATATGTAGGCGTGGGAGTGTTGGATCCAAGGCGTTACAAGTGCCATATGTAGTCAGTTGAGATACAATTCCCTATTGTGTGAGATAATCTAATCACATCTCGGTCGGTATATAAAATGTGTGCAAAATTAACCAAGTTTTAAAATCACAAGTGCATAGATCAGTGTAATGTAGTGTGTTGGAGTTTAGGGTCGTATCCACAAGAAGGCTCTTAAGCTAGTTCGTGAAACAGTGTGTGAAAATGTTTAACTAAGTGTGTGAAATAGTTTGTGAGTTTGGTGAAAGGTTGTGAAGTGAAATAAACTTTAAACTAAATTGCGATTTTGTCAAATTCGGGAGGAAGGATCTAGGGCCGGATATGCAATGAGGCAATTAATCTAGACTCGAGTTCAGGATTCTTTGATTCAATATTTGGATTAAGCTATAAGCCTAACCTAGTTAATTTTCTAAGTCTAATTAAATCTCGATCACTATTTTAGTTATAGGTGTCGTTCTATCCTCATGTCCCTTATCTAGCCGAAGTATAGATATGTCTTTGTAATCTAAAGTAACCGGGCGAATTAACTAAACAAAGCAATTAACAATGTCACAAGCAGAAATTATAGTACAACCTATAACTTCATGAAAATTATGGTACAACTGATAGATTCACTATCAAAGCTCGGATATATGGCACGAATATAAATGAATCATAACATTAACTACAAGTATAATGAATATGAAAGACAATAATATATTGAATAACAAAAGCCATATATTGCATTGGAATCAAATTATCCGAATCCAAGACCGTAAATTGAAAGACCATAATTACAATATCCTCCCCTAGATAATAGATCTATTCAAACATTAAAAATGAATACGAGCTACACAAATAAAGAGAGTAAAAAAAGGCTCCCTCATTAGATGAACTCATATTTTTGAAGTAACCGTTGGAGCAGAGGTTCCATGGGTGTAGCTACTTGGCTTTTCCTCCAGTTAACATGTGCAATAATCTCCTTGTAATGTAGCTACCCGGGCAGAATTTCCCTCGTGTTTGTCAAAATAAAATTACAATCGCCCTAACTAACTTACTATAGAAACTATAAAAAAGCTATAAAAATAACTGAATGAAACTGTATCTGGGACTGAATTTGAATGATCTTCTTGGACCCGAGGTGTAACGCCCCGATCCCTCACAGAAACTAAGACTTTTATTAACTATGCTATTCTCAACCTAATACCAAACCCGGGCATGAAATTTAGGGGAAACGAATGAAGTTTCTCCTGTTTATAGAACAATCCAAAACCTGTACACAACAATTATAACCTCAAAACCATAATCCAACCTCCTCCATAATTCCTAACCTCTAATTTCATAACACCCATCAACTCCCAAGGCCATCCGAGCCTTACAATCAAGATAAAATAAGGCATACAGGCATGCATTGACAAAAGCTGTTGAAATTCTGTATTTTAAACCTACTTATCGTACCACTCTAATCTTATCTATCTAACTTCCTTATAATTTAAGTCATCAATCATCTTTCCTTAAATCCCACACAAGCATGCAAGTTAACCTTAGACAATGCAGTAAAACATTACAATTATTACATGTCCTCTACAACTATTTAATTATACAAATCTTTTAACTTATATTACAATCCTTCAGGCAACACAAATATATACAACTTTGTAATAACAATATATTTTACAACATAACACATTAAACACTCATATACAGCTATAGGCAAGCAATGAAACCTCCAAACTTCCTTTAGGGACCCAGTTCTTCTTTACCTAGAAAATGTTAGAAAGGAGGGGTGAGCATACAATACATGTATACTCAGTGAGGGAGAGAAACAGTTAACTAAGGGTTTTCAAAGATGTTTTTGTGCAATGCAACAGTTATCATAAGAAATAGTAACTATACAAATAAAGAAACAATTAAACAATAGAATATTACACACTTTAGAAAGGATATGATCGATAACCCTTATCACTCCATTCCTCGATTCATGAACCATGAACCACGATCCACGATCTCGATATGCTGAAATCCCAAACACCAATGGGTACTCCGGATGTACCCAACCTACGACCTAACATCCTCTGGCAATCTCCGGACCAGGCGAATGAGGGAATAGCAAACGGAGCTAAGGCTACCAACACTGGCAAGCCCGATGTCACCTAGCGAGGCCATCGCATCCGCCGCGACGATGAGGTTGCGCAACTATCAATACGAAACCACAAAAAGCAACGATAAAGCAATATAATAATAAAAGCCAATAAATACATAAATGAGGGACAACAAAGTAAGTTGCCTTCACACACAATATGGTAACCAATAAGCACACACTACTTTAATAATTATACTAATTCACACAATCTAGGAGCAAGAAAACATACTATTATGCACATAAGGATGAAAACTCCCTCACCTTTACCAAGCCCAACGATGTAAAACTGGTTTCAATCCTCTCTTACACCTTGGACAAACGACTGAAACATTCTTGTGGCTCTAAGCATTTCATAACCCCCTAAATGACATTAACTATATTAACATGCTTGAAAACAATCATTAACTTCCATAATTAACTCTAGCATACACATAACTCCAAAATATACATCTTAACTCGTAAAATGGCATGAATCACACATATCCTTGTCATCTTAAGCACTCAATTCATTCTATTACATTTAAGTACTAACATAGCCCAATTACTAACATGTTAAAAGAACTCTATTCCACTTAGACACAATAATAATTCTACAAGTTCACACACATTAACAACACTTAACATGCATCATTTCAGAAAAACCCAAGAACTAAGAAAAAGGCCATTGGCTGAACACACCTCACACACATATTCTTGAGCACCACTTGTTCTATTTTGCTACTTCTTGCATTTTGAGTTAGTTTAGATCATTATCAAAGCATGTGGGTAACACTTAAACTTCTACACTTCACCTAAGCACTAAATCAAACACTTAATCTACAACTAGTACATTTTCTTAAGTTCTACAAATTCACAATTTTCTTTCTATTAATACTTCATATACAAACTCTGTGAGACCCCAGACCCACATGCATGTGCATTTACGAATTTAATGATAATTTATATGCATTTAAGTGACAATTGTTGAATAATGAGGAAAAAAAATAGGTTACTATTCATAGTAAATTTTTGACTATTTAATTTGCTCGTATTCACATTTTCCTAGGTTATATGACTTATAGAAGGAATGAGAAAAATGAGATCATGTACATTTCAAGTCGGGAACGTGCATTAGAAAAATAATTTCCGCACCGTGTGAATAGTAAAAACAATGGATTTAGTGGACTAATTGAATTAATTGCACTTTGGGCTTTGTTTTAAAGTTGTCTTGCACTTAATTGGTCCAATTAACTATCTATACTTGGTATTTACTTAACATATATCATATATACATATACATACATATTATAAGCTAGCAAAACAAAGCTCAAAATTTCCATTTTGTCCCCCCTACCCGTCGGCCTTTATGGAGCCAAAAGAGATGGAAAAATTCTTCAATCCTTGCTTTGTATGTGCTTCAAGCCTTCAACAAGTGATTTCAAGCCCTCCTAAGCATTCTACAAGCATATTCAAGCATTGGTGAGGGAGAAATTTCATTTTATTTGAGTTTGAATAGTTAGGGTTTAACTTGAAAATTTAAATTTGTTGTGTAATGGACTATATATACTTATCTATACTTGTTTTGCTCTTGAATATGTGTAGAGAACATGTTTATGAGATTAGATAGGATTGTAAATGGATAATTTGCTCAATCTTTAATTTAAAGTTAGAGTTAATATATTGTAATTGGGGATTTTGTGAAATCCTGTAACCTAGCTCCATTGAATGTTATTTAGGCTCAATTTAGGAGTAAATAAACCTAGACTAGAGCTTTGATTGGGTTGGAAATGCTTGAAATGCAAGATCAATTAGTTAAAGTTAGTTTAATGGGCACTATTCATTCAGGACCATCAAATAGTGACCCGATACTCGTTTTGACAATTGATATGGACCTTAGGGATGCTAAAACGGCTACTTGATAAAATTTATTGAATTCCGATAACGTTAAAAATTAAAGACTTAATTGCGTTTAAAATAGAAACCGAATGAAGTAAGGTGTCGGGGTAAGGTTTAGGATACTAATTGGTCTTAAATAAGTAGGATAGAGCGTAACGAGCTTTTATGGCACTTAAATAATGCACGAGTAGGGTACTTGTAGTTCAAGCAGACTAAGGGGCAATTGGAGCTTTTAGGTTAAATGTGATTTAAAGTGTGGTATTGTAGTTCCTAATGGTGTCATAAAGTGACTTTAGAAAGATAGAATTGATAGAGTGCGGTTTGCGTGGCTCTAGTTTAGAATGAGCTTGTAATTGAACTAAAAGAGCTAGGTTATAGAAAAATTGAAATAGTTGTTAGTAATTGACTTTTAGTTGGTAAGATAAGTGTTTAATGTGTTTGTATAGAATGTTTATTCCTTTTGGAGAAGTTCATAAGTTGAGCTATAAGTTTACTTTGTTAAAGATTAAGTGAACATGTTTATAACTTGTCTATATCACTTATGTTACTTGATTGAGTGACTATACATGTTCTCTTGTTTATATTACTTGTATAGCTATTAATGGTATTTTATTGCTTATTTGTGAGAGTGTTAAGTATAGTTGTATTAATTTATAGATGTTCGAAGAGATTCTGGAAGTTAAGAGCTATCTAGTTATGATTTGTAAGATGTATAATTGCGTGGATTGAATATGTTTTATAGTTATTCTAATTGCTAATGTTGTTTGCTTATCAAATTTTAGGATTCATAAAGAATGTTTAATGTGTTGTTTAAGTAGTTAATGTAATGCATACTAAATAAGGAAATATATTTGATAGTTATGTTAGTTCAATGGAAATGAATTAGTTAATGGAGTTATGAACTAGCTTTAATTGGGTGTAAGTGTGGAAACCACTTGTAGAATGAATGTATAACTTCTTATGGAATAGTTGATTGTATTATGTAGTGGTAATTGAAGGGAATTTGTGCTTTTGGAGAATATTGAAGGAATCTTGGCTAAATTCGTACAGGTTTGGCTTCCTAAAAGGTGAGGGATTCATCTTGCTTGACATCATAATTGATTTATTGCTTTCTATTGTTATGGATATTATGGGGCTAATAAGTATTTGAGTTGCTTTGTTGGGTAGAGTATATTTTAAAGTTATATTGATTGAATTGCTATTTAGTTGTTTCGTATGTGTGAGGGCAACCTCTTTTGTTGTCCTCATTGCGTAGTTATCAGTTGTGTGCCTATTGTATAGGGTAATTATATTTGTTAATTGCTTGCATGTGTTGGCGTATCATTTCGATGGTCACGCAACCTCATCGTCTCGGTGGATGAGATTGTTAGGGATATTCCCTAATGCTAATGCTTAGATGACCTAATTAGGGTTTTAACAAGAATATGTGTGTTTTATACACGATGCTGTTTTCGAATATTCATATTCTCCGTTTTGATATAAATGTGTCCCTAATGTTTATCAGAGAAATAAGAACATTCTAAAAGGGTTTAGAGTGCTTCGTTATTTTTACATTGATATGATAAATGTTAAGAATTGAATCATAACCCTTCAGATTGTTTAACCGGGACTAGAATAATCAAGTACAAGTTATCATATGTAATTACCTTTGATTAGCATGGTGATGTTAATGATAAAGGATGGCACGCGAAGTGTTAGAATGACATGAGGATGTGGACTAATTAACATATGAGTGATCGTCAGTGGTATGAATCATTGATTGTGATAATAAATAGTGAACTACATGATTCCAGGTTAATAGTTTACTATTTAGTTGAGAATTGTGCAAATTAATCCTCAGGTTTAAGAAATTACGACTGTCGGTTGTGTCAAAGGCTAAACATTGTTTCTGGACAATACCCGCCTCTTGTAAAGGTAAGTTACGCTTTTTCGCATTTTAGTCTTTTGATATATACTGACAGGTAATTGTCGAGATAGTATATGTTAAACCTCTGGTGTGAGTGGATATCCTGTGATATCTGAAGTCGATAGATAAACGAGGAAGTCCTTGGCCAAGACAAGTATGATTGATGGAAAGGGGTTTTCCCATAGTAGTCATATCTCGTTTCACCGTTTCAAATCTATTCACAATATCGGATGTGGACTTAACCTCTTCATTGTCATTTTCCTGATCGGGACATTTTAACAAAAGGATCGGACTGCACGGTAATTCTCGACAATAAATGGATTCATAAATAGATTGTGTCTTCGTTATCGGGTACATTCTCAAAGCACGTCTGTTGCTAGTGCGTCACCCATGAGTATGAGGGTATTTCGAGAAATGGCAGAGACATTTCCAAAATAGATAAGGAGGTGTATCGGTCCCTCATCGGTATGCGATTATGAATCTAAAAAGTCACACACTTATACGTATCATGAATAAGTTCACCGGAAGCTTATATAATGTGGTTGGTGGCTTTAAGATGTTAAGAGTCATTTATATTAGTGTTCAGGCCAAAAGTATAATTTTGGAAAGTTTTGGAGTCAAATTGCAATTACCAAAACTTTTGGGGCCAAATTGCAAATATTAAAAGTTGTTTCAATATGTATATTCCAATAGAGATTAGACTAAGCAAGAGCAATATATATAAATATATATATATATATATATATATATATATATATATATATATATATATAATATTCTCCCTATGTCTTGCTCTAATTTTATCTCCATTGCCACATATCATTCTTTTGTAAGTTTAATATTAGTTGATATATTAATCTTCTCTCTATGTATCATTTCAAATTTATACGTGCTCCCAAGGACCATAATTAATAATAAGAATTCCTAGAACTAGGTATTACATTTTACATAAACACATCTCACGCATCATTTTTTGTGATAATCACTTTTGTTTTCCAGTAATTTCATTTATTTCCCTTACTCCATTAATTTTTGCTTAACCTTCTTCAAATGTCAAAGAAAAGAAAAAAAAACAAATATGGTAATATTTCTTTTCAAGAACACCTATCCATTGGAAAGCTATACCATCTATACCTTTAGAAATAGAGATAGTAATGAAATAGATTCGGAGTGTAAAAACCTATTCTCACAACACATCCCGTAACCTAAAAAAATCAACCCAATACCCATTTTGCACCTGCTTTTGTGACCCCCATCTCCTGCCCTACCCCCGCCTTGTCCTAAAATCCCTCTGAGGATTGAGAACTACTCATATCAACATTTCTATTAAATGATGAATATAGATATAAGTATTAAATAGAGGTTAAATATGATTTACAAATTGATTTCTAAGTCTCTCATTAGATAATACACTTAGGTTTACAATAAAATGATCTAAAATCTTTAGAATAAGTTCTAACAAAATCATAATGTATAAAACCTACATGTTGTGTTACTAGATGCACATTAGTTACAAATATGATCTTTTAGTTCCTTATTCGACGCCCACATATAATAAGTAGGAATTGGGACTTGACTCTTAAACTTTGATATGTTTTTTATTTCTCCAAATTATACATCTTGAAGATATCGACTTTATTTTATTTTATTGAAATGATGGCAAATTTCTAAAACGGACGTGATCAACAATTGATAAAGAGTATCAAATAATTGAATAAACTAATAGTGACGTGTAATCTTTTAATAAGAAAAATTACTAAACTCTTTTAACCCACAATTATTTTCCTCTACATCTCTAATAAAACTATTTTTGTTATCATTGTCAATCCTACTCATTTATTTTGACTACTTTAAAGATCTCATAGTATATGTCAGCACTAAGAGTTTTTTTTTTTTTTTACTTGTATATAAACAAGTTATACGCAATGAGGAATACTTATTTCCGAGCCCTATCCCTTCCCCATGTGAAAATTCAAGATCAATTTCCACCCTTTGTTTTGTTCCCGCCCAAATTCACTTGGAGCGAGGTAAATACAGTACTAGAAAAACAGGGAAGGGTGACAAAGGTTTTCTGTCACTATTCTGTCGCTAAATTTAATTAGCAACGGAATTCCATTACAAAATAACTGTAAAAAATAAGGTCGTCGCTAAATTGGGTTTTGTCACTAAATCCATCACTATTTCACGACAATATGGTTCATCACCTTAGCCGTCGCTACAGAAATAGTACGGTTGATAATTTGGTCACTAAATAACGACGGTAATGGTTTGTCACCAAGTTTATCACTAGGATTGTGACAAAAATAATACAGTCGCTAAAACCGTCACTAAATAGCGACAAACTGTTACGTTTGTCACCAAATCTGTCACTATTTAGTGATGGACTGCGACAAACGTAATACGATCGCTAAAGCCGTCACCAAATACTAACAAACTATTACGGTCGCTATAGCCATCACTAAATAGCGACAAACGGTTACAGTCACTAGAGTTGTCACTAAATAGCGATAGATAGTTACGGTCACTAAACCCGTCACTAAATAGCGACAGACGGTTACAATCACTGGAGCAGTTACTAAATAGCGACAAACGATTACAGTCACTAGAGATGTCACTAATTAGCTACAGACTTTTACAATCACTAAACGCGTCACTAAATAGCGACAGAAGTAATTCAGTCACTAATATTTCGCTTTTTATCGACTACAAAAGTTTGTCGCTGAATAAAAGTTTTAATTCAATTTATTAATATTTCATAAGATTAATTTTTTATTTTTAAATAAAAATAAATATATATTATATTATAGTAATTCATAAATAATATTTACATTACACAAACTATAATAGTTTCACAACTAACTAAAATTGTTCTAATTATCATCGTCATGTGTTCTTGCTAATGATGTTAATGTTTGGGCATCTTATCACTTAAAGCAGCAATGCGCTCCATGATTAGTGTCATCTATTATGCGTTCTATTGTTGTATTAGTCTTATCTCCTTTCCTTGCTTTTGCTGCATTTCTCTCATTTTCGTGTTCTCTTGTCGCACAACATCCAATTGTTGTTGTGTCTCTTGTATTTTTTGTTTTGTCGCCCACATTGCTTGTTCTTCTAGCTGAGAAATAGCCGCATGCAATTGTTCTTGTGTGAAATAGGGGCGAGTCTGGGTGACACGTCTGATGGAAAATGGGATTAAGTTACATGATTCATAGTCAAAAAATTCTATGAATATGGCGGAAACAATCATGTAGGATCTTACTGCGATTAAACATGTAATAGTAACAACAAAAAACAATTTACAATTTAATTCCCAATTGAAACAAGGATCTAGGCATACATCTTCTGAAGAACGATGCAAGAACACAAAACACCTTGATCTACAAGCCTGGGATATATTGCTTCCACTCCTTTATTTTGATCTTCTCCTCTATGACCAACACATTTCTACAATATAATTTAGTTGTGGGACTAGATTTTGCTAAACTAAAAGATATAAACTAGAATTGAGTTTCTTCACAAAGGTGAAGCTTACTCAAGAGAGAGATAAAAGAAATCTCAGAAGAGATGGTGTGTGGAGCATTTTTCAGAGTTAGAGAACATGTCAATTTATAGGCAGAAGATCTAGAGAAAAATTTATGAAATTCCAATGTGGGATTTGGTCAAAGAAAAGTCCAAATCTCTTCCACAAGTAATTTTCTATTTTTTCTCTTTCACCCTTCTTTTCCTTCTCATAGTTGATTTTTCTAAGGTGGATGGGTCCCACCTCCTGTGTCCAGCCGTGGCTTGTGAGCCATGGTCCTAGTTCAGCCAGCTTGCTCCAATTTAATTTAATCCTGACAATAATTAAATAATAGAAATCCCTTTCCATAAAATATAAAGTCTATTTTTAAATATCTAATTGTCAATAAATTAAATACTCTTTGATTAATTCCAAAAGTCTAAATTCAAACTTCTATTTAAGAATAATCTATTTTTTCAATAGTAGAAAAATTATCTTAAATATCTCAGCAGCCTTCTAGACTTTAATTAATCAATTAATTACATAATCTAATATCTTGACAATTCTCAAAATAGAAACTCCTTCCCAAAATGAAAAGTCTACTTTGATTCTAACCTTCAAAGGATTACATCCTCTCTCAAAATAATATATCTTAACTAAGTTTAAATACTTAACAAGATAGACGGCTAGAGAGGGACCAAAGACATAATTAACCTTTCTTCTGGAAATGAATAAAATGTTCTCGTTAATCCCCTAGCAATATTTTATCATTTTAACCAAGTCTACTCTACTAAAAGACTTTGGATGTACTCAAGGATAATTACTGTAAGTATAGGAGTCAGTCAATCTATACATGACGCTATGTCTTTTGACCAACTAAGTATTATATTGACCATAATGCCCCTCTACACTCACTCATAGCCAAAGACAGGTTCCCGAAATGTACTATCACCTCTTTGACTACATCTTATCTCCTTAGAACCTCTAATCCACAATCCAACCATCCTCCTGAAATTATCCACTTATCGAAGGGAGTTACCCTTAAGTGTAACATTCAACAACTCAAGTGCTACTGCGGCCACAAATTCAGGATGATATAGCTTGGATCATTCTAAGGGAGTGATTAATGTAAAGACTCCATATTGCATATGCACCTCCCTTCTAATCAAGTCTTATATACCCAAACCACAGAGTAGGTGATCTAACTATTAAGACCACACCCATAATGGATCAAAGTGCAAGCACTCAATTTCGTCGGTTCATCCACATATGCTCAAGATTAAGAGTTATGGTCTATTTAGAAGCTTATAGGTTTAAGTGAACTCTTTCTTTGATAGTACGTATTTAGAGTCCATTACTATGGGATCCGTCCAATGCATACACATGCATAAGTGTAATAAGACTGGAACAAATCCCTGATCAAGATAGATCACCCTTCTCCAAAAGGAACTTACCCACTATGACTTCTACCATAGTAAAGTGCCCAACTTTACTACTTAGTCATGGACAAAATTACTTTGCTTATTCAAGTGACTATAACTTGACCTTATGTGCATAACCACCCCGCACCTAAGTCACTCCTTAAAGCAAGGACCTTATATTCACACACACACACACACACACATATATATATATACATATATATAGATATATATACATATATATATATATATATATGTCAATCCACATGATGAGAAAAATACGCCCATATGAATATGATACTAATTATCTTATTGCAAATCATCCAGATGTTCTAATAACTAAGTGCTAGTGGTCTTTTGGGTATACCAATCCCAACGGACTCCCACTTGTACGAAAGAGCACTAACCTTGTGACGCCCGGCTCCCAGTGCATGCATTTACCATTCATGTGCATTTATGTGTGTAACTATTTGCTTAAATGTCTAATTTTTCTATAAAATGCTATTAAGTGTTTATTTGTTCTCTATATGCTAATATTTGTTAAATTGCTTTTAAATATTAAAATTTTGAGTTTATTAACTTTAGTAAATAATACATGAGCATTTAAATTATTTTCATCATAGACTTTTTAGTAAAACTTGCATTTAAAGAGTTTTCTATTAAATTGAGCGCGGACTAAAATTTTTATTATCTTATTTCCCAGATTTCATATTTTTCTATTATTACTTAACTTATAATTAGCCTACGCTCACAAAAATTATATTCATTGCATATGTGATGAGTGATTTGCAAAAATATCTTGATATTATATGAATAGTAAAACTATGTATTATTTTGGGCTTAAATAAGTTTTCTTGCATTTATTCTAATACACCTAAGTTCAAACCCATTTTAACCCATAACCCAAATCCAATCTCCAACCCATCAACCCATATAATCATCCTACGCATATATATACTAAACAAAACACAAAAGACACAAAAAAAATGCTCAAATAAGCCGAAAAAGACAAAAATCAGCCAGAAAGCCCAATTACGGGAATAGTACTTTTCTTGACGATTTTGCTCAATTTGATCTTCCAAGCTTGTTCCAAGGATTTTAAACCATCAAAACACTTCATCTTTGCTTGTTCTACATGATTGTGGTGAGAGATTTAGCATTTTTGTGCATTTTTAATGTTTATGCCATAACTTTGAATTTCTAGATTTGTTAATAATGAAATGCTCAAATATGATCATAAAAATGGTTTTAGAACTTTAGCAAAGGATGAGTTCGAAAAGATGATGAATAGTATCATTTTAGGGTTTTGTTAAAAAGTTGCTTATTAGATTGATTTCTTGCTTCCTATAGATGCTAGAGATGTTAATAAACATAGAAAAGTAGTTGAATGGACTTAGTTTACTTAAACTTTGGTTAAAAATACAAATTTAGCTTAGGTAACAAAGGGGTATCGGGGTAAAAGCAAATCTGGGTTGATTTGATCAGTATATCTATTGTTCTTAGGATATATAGGTGTTAAATGTGCTTTTCTAACGCTTGTTTGGGCATCAGTTAGGGTATGTGTAGTTCAAATGCATAAAGGGAAAAATCGGTGTTTTGTAGGAAATGAGGGCTATCAGGTGGACTTAGGGGTTTAAAGGGTGCCATAATGTGAGGGTTGGAGGATAGGATAGTTCGTTTGTGAATTGGGAACCTTGTCTTCCGGTTAGAAGCTAAATAGCCTATGTTAGCAAAGGGGAAAAGTGGAGTTGAGGGTTTTTAGCACTTACATTGCCTTGTAGTGGTTTATAGTATGCTTAAATGTAGTCCTAAGGTTTATGTGAGTTTTTGGTAAGGTTCCGTGAAATATTATGATTTTTATCTTTTTATGCCCAATCGGTTATTTTAATGTTATTACTTGTAATTCATTGATTTATGAGGGTGACCAACTTTATTGTTCCTCATTTATTATTTTGGTTCATATTGCTTCATATTATTGTCATATTGTCATTGTCATTAAGTGCATTGCATAGCAGTTGCGCAACCACAGTGTCAGGGGCAGATGTATTGGATATCGACTGGCAGTGGGCTTGCCAGTGGATATTTGATCTCCGTGCTCGAGTCACTCGCCTGGTCCGGAGATTGCCTGTCATGCCCTGAACCCAACCCATCATTAGGTTAAGGCCGAAACATGACGTTCGAATCGCCTAAACCAACAACTAACCGCTTAATATACATCCACCTTAAATTTCATAAGAGCTCCAAATGACTGCCAACCATCGGCCTTAAAAGTTTACAACAATTGGAAAACATTTACAAGACCCCGAATTCATTGGTTCACACCAGTTAGCTAACCAAAAGATCAGTTTCTAGGTCTCAGAAAAATAATCACTAAATTAAAGTTATATTATCCAACACTGACATTATACAAACTTCATCAATGATAATTAAGAATACCATCCTAATCCATCAAATTACATAATGCTTATCTCTGGATACATATATACAAGATCTAGAATTTTCAATTTACATCAAGTATCTCATGTACTTATACAACATTCAATCAAAAAGTCTTTCACGTATGCAATCATTTCCTTCAACTTGCAAAGTTACTCAATCAGCCTTACCAGTAATTGACAAAAAAAATAAGGGTGAGCTAGATCCTCGCATATAGCTCAGAGAAGGCTACTGGGAACGGGGATTTTCGCAAACATTTCTCCATTTCAAAATCCTTTTAAAAACCATGCCAAGCAATGCACATAATAATAAGTTAACAGGATACAGTAATAACAAGCTATAGTAACAAATAACCCAACTCCCAAGGCAAAGGCTCCTATGGAAGTGGTAATAAAATAACAAATAACCCAACTCCCAGGGTAGAGGCTCCTATGGGAGTGGTAACACATAATATTAAAAGGATACGGTTGTTCTTACAATTGCTGGAGACGGCCAGCCTTGATTCAATCCTTATCCATTTTTCCCTAACTCCAAACATTAGGTGATATCCGGATATCCACCGGGGACTATAGTAGTCGAGACCGACTGGTAGCCTGATGCTACCCAGGAGAAACAAACGCTACCATACCTATAATTATAGTTGCAACCATCGCGCCCGTAGTTGTTAACATTATAAACATGTCATGAATAATAACATAGAGAGGAGGGAAACAAAGTAGGTTGCCTCCGTCAAACAAATATATACATGATTCAACCTTAATCAAGCGTACTTAAGCCATTACATGATACCCACATATTCAAGAGGATTCATGATTCGAGCATAGTCCAAGCATGTTCAACTTATATCATGTGACTTAGCAAGTAAACATGTGAACACCTTGCGTGTATAAACATTTATAGTGCCCCAATTAACGCCTCTTGATCATGCTAGACATATGACATCAATACAATACAACAAAACCACAATTATATTCTACCATAATAATCTAGGGTTCGATACGGTTCTAACACATCCGACATCGGTAGCTACCGAAATCACTAAAACAAGTTGGATGCACGAAGCTGTCAATTGGACATCCGGGTGATACAGCCTCTATCCGGTCAACAGGATAGAGGCCTTAACGCCTGCCAGCGAGCATTGATCCTGGCGATACATGCCCCATCTGGTCGACCGGATGATGAAGGTAACGACCGGATGGCTCGGCGGAAAAAACTCAGATTTTTGCTTAATATCCGATTTTGTGTCTAACTCTTCCCAAGTTCTTGCATACAATCTATACATATAATCCACACGCAAACAAGAGCAACACAAACTCATCTTTCAACTTTTCAAGACATCTAACATGAATTTCCAATTCTTAGATCTACAACACAAAATACTCAACTTTCTCATCATGCAAGCTTTTGTATGCAAGCTATAACAAGATTCACACCAAATGAACATTAATAATCTTGAATGAATTCTTTAAAACCATTTATGAAAAATCCCTCACCTTTGCAAATATTTGAAATGCAAGAAAATGTTGTAGGACACAAGAGGAAGCTCAAGAATAGCTTGAAGATGCTTGAAATTTCTTCCCTCTTCTTTCCCTTCTCTTTTCTTTCTTCTTTCTCTCCTTTCTATGGTTGAAATCTGAGTGTGTGTAGTGTGTGTGTCGTGTGGGTGTGGATGTGTTTTCTTATGTGTCTGTGTGTTGTGTTTTTGTGTGTGTATGTGGTATAATGTGTGTATATAGATAGGATATGTTTTAGATTTTGTCCAATGACAAGAGTACCATCCAACTAACTTATGTTCTACTAGTTTGCCATTCTAGTTATTTTCTAAGTATTTAATTTCTTGTCTTGATTTAGTAGTAATTAATTAAATCCTACGATATCCAAAACACTTAATTATACGTTAACCAAAATAATTGCATGTAAAACGAGATAAATGGGTGTATTTCAAAATAAATGCACGTAACTCAAGGTAAATGCACATTAATTAATATAAATTCATATTAAATACTGCAAAAATATATAAAATGTTATAAAATGCACATGAGCCTCGTACGGGGTTTCACATCCTCCCCTCCTTAACAGAATTGCGCCCTCGCAATTCTTTCTTTATCCTTGGAATAACTTGAATGCCGAAGGCAGTTAACAGATACAACAAGCCGACCACAACTATTCCTGCTAAGCTAATCTCTAGGCATACAAAGTCCAAATGAAGGCAATAACAGAATCTCAACCAAAAGAATAAGAATCCGGTTCCATGAGAATAGCCAGTTAACTACGAATGCATCATTGCTTGTAAGAATTCAAAATGATCCCTGAGGGAGAATACCAATTACTACATTTACCAAATAAGAATGCCGAACTAGAATATCCCAACTAAGAATTCCCAAGTAAGAACTCCGCATAGGAGTGCCGAACAGAAAAAGCAAGTGAAACCCCGAATAAGAATACCAATTACCGAATGTCAAAAGAAAATACCGATAGAGAATATCGAATACCAAGTAAGAATTCTCAAAATAAGAATACCAATCGAAATTACCAAATAAGATTCTCGGACAAGAATACCAAATAAGGATATTAATAAATAGTACCGAAGAAGAATCCCAACTAAGAATCCCATAGAAGAATGCCGACTTCCAAGTAATGGATATCAAATACGGAATAAAAGTTCTTCATACTACTCAACCACGAGTTTGATATCATACCACTTCATTATTATAAGCTGATCTTTCAATTGGTATGTCAACACGTTGCATTCAAGGAATATGATGAAAGGATGGACACACTGATGACAAATAATTCGCTAGTCAACTGATTTAAATTAGAATCTACCTTCAATTGTGGCTGCTGCCTCTGGAAGTCCATTTTGATCAACAGCATCAACTCGAGCATGAACTTCCTACCCCGGGGCATTCTTGGTAAGTTGAGACCGTGCTCCCACATTATGCATCTTTAGGCAGTCTTTGTATAGGTGTTGATCACTTCCACACCTTACACACTTGTCTGTCTTCCTCTAATATTGGGTTCCAGTATGCCCCATTTTGTTGCAACAAGCACAAACAACATTCCAAGAGGTGGCTGTATTACCTGATAACCTTCAAGTTGTCCTGGTATTGAATGCACTAAACTGAGTTCTAATAGCAGCGGATAGCTCTTGCCTCTGAGTCGGATAGGGTTCTTGTGGTGTCAGAGATAGGAGGAACCATTTGTTGACTTGGCTCGGTCCATTTTGGGTTTCAAATATCCTATTCTCAATGCGAGTTGCCGAATCGATCACATCACTACATGAGATAAATCGATGTGAAACAAAGAAGTCTTGAATCTCAAGCCTTAATCCTCGAACAAACAATCTAATTTTCCTCTTTTTCGTTTGGACCAACTCGGGGAGGAAATGTGACAACTTGTTAAAACGAGCTTCATATTGGACCACAGACATTCCACATTGACTCAAGGTAAGAAACTCTTCTTCTTTCCTCTCTCGGTCTACTTCTGTAATGTAATTTTCCTTGAGAGATTTGAAAATTTTAACCCAAGTGTCGAGTGTGCCGTCACGTTCCCAACGAAGCTTTTCTGTTCTCTACCATTGTTCTGCATCTTCTTCTAACAAGAATACCGCGAAAATCACCTTTTTTCCATCACTGTAATCAAGAGCTGTATATATCTTTTCAACTTTTGCCAACCAAGCTTCAGCTTTTTTATCATCGGGTTCACCTATAAACTTGGGAGGTCCATAGCTCAAGAAATCCTTCAATGTGTTACTATTGTTTCCTGTACCTGCCCGGTCACTTGATTCTTTAAAATCTGGCTCATTCTATTCACAGCAGTTACCAGCAGATAAAACATCTCTCTTCCAGACCAACTTGATCAACATCTTCTGCCTTTCGAATCCCCGTGCTGCTGCGAGTATTAGGCCCTGCCATCTATGGGATGGATGCACGATGCCCCTTATAGTTATATGATATATATGCAGGGTATGACAAAGGAATACGTGCCTTATCAATGCTCTTAGCATGCATATGTTATGACTATGCCTAACATATAAGTTTACTTATAACGCGAGGTATTTATAACATGGTAAGTATATATGATTTTGATTCATAACACACATTGAGCGCGAAATTTCACTTATAACACATAAGGCATATTGGCAAGTTACATGTAACACATGAGCACATAAGTTCACATAGGTTCCAAGTAAGAAAACTGGAACACCCACTCAAACCCCATGGTTCATCCCTATAACACATACTCACCTTAATCCACAATCCAAAGCAGTTCTTATGTACCATATGACACTATGGCTAAATTTTTACTCAAGGATCCTCAATCTTCAACTCAATCCTTTGACTAGGATAGCCTCGGACAACCATAATCTCCAACTTTCGTTAAGCCATCTATTCACCATATATACTCACATCACCTAAACCAATTTCATCTTAGGCGTCTACCCACTAACCAGGGGTTCTAAACCCAGCTTACGCCTAGCTAACTAGCTAAGCTCTGATACCACTCTAGGTGTCACGCCCCGAACCCAACCCATCACTAGGTTAAGGCCGGAACATGACATTCAAATCGCCTAAACCAGCAACTAACTGCTTAACAAATATACATCCACCTTAAATTTCATAAAAGCTCCAAATGACTGCCAACAATTGGCCTTAAAAGTTTACAACAATTCAAAAACATTTACAAGACCCCGAATTCACTGGTTCACACCAATTAGCTAACCAAAAGATCAGTTTCTAGGTCTCAGAAAAATAATGACTAACTTAAAGTTATATTATCCAACACTGCCATTATACAAACTTTATCACTGATAATTAAGAATACCATCCTAATCCATCAAATTACATAATGCTTATCCCCGGATACATATATACAAGATCTAGATTCTTCAATTTATATCAGGTATCTCATGTACTTATACAACATTCAATCAAGAAGTCTTTCACGTATGCAATCCTTTCCTTCAACTTGCAAAGTTACTCAATCAGCCTTACCTGTAATTGTCATAAAAGAGGGGTGAGCTAGATCCTCGCATATAGCTCAATGAGGGCTACGAGGAACGGGGATTTTCACAAGCATTTCTCCATCTCAAAATCCTTCTGAAAACCATGCCAAGCAATGCACATAATAATAAGTTAATAGGATATAGTAATAACAAGCTATAGCAACAGATAACCCAACTCCCAAGGCAAAGGCTCCTATGGAAGTGGTAACAAAATAACAAATAACCCAACTCCCAGGGCAAAGACTCCTATGGGAGTGGTAACACATAATATTAAAAGGATACGATTTTTCTTGCAATTGCTGGAGACGGCCGGCCTTGATTCAATCCTTATCCATTTTTCCCCAACTCCAAACATTAGGTGATATACGGATATCCACTGGGGACTATGGTAGTCGAGACCCACTGGTAGCCCGATGCTACCCAGGAGAAACGAACGCTACCATACCAATAATTGTGGTTGCAACCGTCGCACCCGTAGTTGTTAACATTATAAACATGTCATGAATAATAACATAGAGAGGAGGGCAACAAAGTAGGTTGCCTCTGTCAAACAAGTATATACATGATTCAACCTTAATCAAGCGTACTTAAGCCATTACATGATACACACATATTCAAGAGTATTCATGATTCGAGCATAGTCCAAGCATGTTCAACTTATATCATGTGACTTAGCAAGTAAACATGTGAACACCTTGCATGTATAAACATTTATAGTGCCACAATTAACGCCTTTTGATCATGCTGGACATATGACATCAATACAATACAACAAAACCACAATTATATTCTACCATAATAATCTAGGGTTCGATACGGTTCTAACGCATCCGACATTGGTAGCTCCCAAAATCACTAAAACAAGTTCGATGTGTAACGCCCCAACTCGACCCCTCCTACAATCAGTCAGGACGCAACGGAATTTCGGCAGTATAACGACAGTAATTAGGACACTGAGGCTCTAAACCAACCTCTTCGCAACTCATACAACCAACTCCACAAACAATTCAACAATTAAACAACACAACCACAATATACATTAAACATTCTTTTACCATTGCATCCATAGGTTATACGTCTCCGTTCCAACATCATACATTTACTATATAACATACATTTCCAAAATAAATTATAACCAATCTAGCAATCTAATTATGTTCCAAAACAAGACTAATAAGTTAGCAACATTTAATCCATTATCTTTACAACATCTTATACATCATAAACTTCTAAGTAAATACAAACCAACTAGTTTTAATATACAAGATAACAAAAGAGTACAACATCTCAGATATCAAGGACAAGACTCTGGCACATAGGACTCGTCCACATATGGCACATTCTCAGCTTCCTGAGGCACGTACCCGTAATCTTGTTCAATATCACATGTATGCATGCAATAATTGAGAGTGAGCTTATATAAAACAAGCCCAGTGAGGATTCGACAGATCTCTTAACAGTATTTACTATACTCCTTGGAAATCATCCTTTGAGCAGTAAACACATAATAAACATCATTAACAATATAAGCACATTAATAATAATAACCAATCAATAAAGGATACTCTAGTTGGTGTAGCTCCAAACGCTATCACGATCTCAACCATCTTCTTATAACTCCCTATTACTCACCCACCCGAGGTACCTCACTATCCCCTCCCTCCATGGCACCTCCGCTATGCGAGCTGGGGTTAGCCTATGATAGTCATGCCGTTATCAACCCGACAGCCCGACACTGCACGAGAGCTGGCACATACATACCAAGACTCATGAAAATAAATAATAATCAATCATATCTCAGGTGGACAACAAGGTAGGTTGCCTATCTCCCGGCTTCATCAATAATCAATAATCAATAATCAATTAATAACATTTCAATAACATATCATCAATTAAACAATTAACAACTCAACAACTAAATTAGATGACAAAGTAAGTCATCCAACTTAACATGCATTAATCCACTCAACCAAATCCGACTCCAACCAACAACAACCCATAATTCAACCACTCAAACACTACCCAAACAACCAAAGTCATTATCTTAACATTTAAAGAAAGACAACCCAAACTTCTAAAAGTCATAACTTACAATCTACTAATCCAATGACCTCCAAACAAGTTTCTATCACTCACCCACTCAAGCAACTACATTAGCCCCCTTGGAAACCAACCACAATCCATCCAAGTTAAGCCCAACAGACCTAAAACCTCAATGCACCATGGCTGAAATTTTTGAACGTTCACCACGACATCGCAATCAAAATTTTGGCATTACAGCATTACTCCCACGTATTTAACAAACTTTTAGAAGCTAACAACAATCAATTCCAACCACCACAACTCCAATTATTCAACAAATAGCCAACAACTCAATTTTAATACCCGAAAAATAAAAATTCATGCTACAACAGTTCAAAACTTATATAAACACATATAATCAATCTTTAGCATCGACTGAGCAATAATATAACATCAATTTAACATTTCAAAGGCTAAAAATTCGATTATATGAATTAACATAAAAATGATATTTTGAGATCTAGAATTTTTCTCTCACCTTTGATCCGAAACAAGCCTAGAAATACGTGCAATGCGTGCCCAACAAGTGAATTCAAGCTTTGGATGAAGAAGTTTGGACTTCAAATGTGTTTTCTATTGAAAATTCGCTTTTGAAAAAATGTTGAAAAGGCTCTCAAAAATGGCTATGGAGTTTCGGCCATATGTGTGAGAAATGAGTATGTTTTGAGTTTTATTTTGTGAGCAATATTGATATATTATGCATATATAAGCTTGGTCAATAAAAATAATAAAAGTCAAAGTTAGTATTTTTAGTATTTCTAGTCTTTTAATTCTACTTCTTGACTATTTTGCTCACAAACATGCAATTGACACTTAGACTATTTTAAGTAAAATATTTTTAGTTGACAGAGTTTCACAAGCCAACATTTTCACCCGACTTGGTTTAAAATTCGATTTTTGTAAAAGAAAGTGTAAAAACCTTTAAAATTCCAAAGCCGATTTGAAATCCGTTTTAATCAAACACAGGTCTATTAATATCCGAGGACTAGGTTTTAAGACACCTAAAACACCTACGTAAAAATTTTAGCGAACGTGCGTCTAAAATACTATTCACAAAAAACATCGATAAAATTTTTGATTCCGTTTTTTATGAAATTTTTATGAATACACACTTAGCAGGTAATAGGAATATAAATCACAAATTTAGCACATTCTAACTCATATAACACATAAACAGGTCAAATCACGCAAATTAAGCCAAAGACGAAAATATGGGGTCTCACATTCTCCCCCCCTTAAAGAAATTTCGTCCTCAAAATTCTTACTTGATGTACGAAAAAGATCTGGATACTGTTGATGCATTTGATCTCGCCTCTCCCAAGTAGCTTCCTCAATACCGTGATGCTTCCACAATACTTTGACCATCGGAATCTTCTTTGATCTCAATTCTCGTTCCATCTGATAAAGAATGTGAATCGGCCGCTCATCATAAGTCAGATTCTCACGAAGCTATAACGACTCTGGTTTTAGAATATAAGAAGGATCCGGATTATATTTTCGCAAATTAGACACGTGAAAAATATCGTGGACATTAAAGAAGTTCTCTGATAAAGCCAACCGATATGCTAACTTGTCAACCCTGCCGGTAATCTCAAACGGCCCTTCAAACCTTGGACTCAGCTTACCACCTTTGCCATAACGAGCAAACCCCTTTCGAGGAGACAATGTCAAGAAAACTTGGTCCCCGACTGCAAACTCCAAATCCCGACGACGCTTGTCAGCATAACTCTTGTATCTGCTCTGCGCTGTAAGCATGCTCTGCCTGATCAACTGAACATTCTCAATCTTCTCTAAGAGCTATGGCATGATAGTCGGATCAATAGCCTTTGTATCCCCTACTTTATCCCAATACAAAGGTGATTGGCACTTACGGCCGTAGAGAGCTGCAAAAGGTGTCATTCCAATAGTCGCTTGATAACTATTGTTATAGGAAAACTCGGCAAGTGGTAGATGTTTCTCCCAGTTCTTCTCGAAGTCCAGAACATAAGCCCTGAGCATATCCTCCAGAATCTGAATAGTCCTCTCAGACTGACCGTCGGTCTGTGGATGATACGATATGCTGAAGTTTAACTGAGTACCCAAACTTTCCTGAAGTTTCTCCCACAAACGAGAAGTAAACCGAGGATCTCGATCTGAGACAATACTAGATGGAATCCCGTGAAGTTTAACAATCTGATCCACATAAAGATCCGTCAACTTTGCAACCTCATCTCCCAACCTCATCGGAATAAAATGAGCTGTCTTCGTCAAACGGTCTACAACAACCCAAACTGCGTTGTTACCTCTCGGTGTTCTAGGCAAACTAGAGACGAAGTCCATCATAATATGTTCCCACTTCAATTCTGGTATTGCCAACGGCTGAAGTAACCCTGCGGGTCGTTGATGTTTGGCTTTCACCCATTGACAAGTCAAACATCAGGATACAAACTTAGCAACCTCCATTTTCATGTTATTCCACCAATAATGTTGTTTCAAATCCCAATACATCTTGTTGCCACCGGGATGCATGGTGTACTTAGAATTATGAGCCTCCTCCAGAATACCTCTCCTCAAACCCGGTTCATCGGGAACACAAACCATGTTCTGAAACCGAAGAATACCATCTTCATGTAATTTGAAGTCAGACTGATCATTCGTGATCTGATCCTTAATCTTCTGAAGTTTTGAATCAAGTTGCTGAGCTTCTCTGATGGTGCCACATTACCCGGTGCCTCATTATCTACCTCCAGCCTACCTCATGTTCTCGGTCTACCCGCCATTCTACTATCAAAGAGTTAGCACAGGTTATAGCACATAGACAGGTTATAAACAATTATTAGCACATAAGTAACAAACTCACGTAAAACACATAAATCACTTAAGTACCAATCACATAAACACATTGATCACATAATCACATTGTCACTAAATCACATAATCACTTAATCACTTAATCATATTAACACATATTTCACTTTCTTTCACTTCATACATACTTTCATGCTAAGACCATTACCCACATTTCAAGAATACCCCGGCTAACACCTAAACATAAGCTCGACTACCACTTAATGTAATGCCCCAACTCGACCCCTCCTCCAATAAGTCATGACGTAACGAAATTTTGGCAGTATACAACAGTAATTAGAACACCGAGGCTCTAAACCAACCTCTTCGTGACTCATACAACCAACTCTACAAACAATTCAACAATTAAACAACACAACCACAATATACATTAAATATTCTTTTACCATTGCATCCGTAGGTTATACGCCTCTGTTCCAACATCATACATTTACTATATAACATACATTTCCAAAATAGATTATAGCCAATCTAGCAACCTAATCATGTTCCAAAACAAGACTACTAAGCTAGCAACATTTAATCCATTATCTTTACAACATCTTATACATCATAAACTTCTAAGTAAGTACAAACCAACTTGTTTTAATATACAAGATAACAAAAGAGTACAACATCTCAGATATCAAGGACAAGACTCCGTCATATAAGACTCGTCCATATATGGCACATTCTCAGCTTCCTGAGGCACGTACCTGTAATCTTGTTCAATATCACCTGTATGCATGCAATAATTGAGAGTGAGCTTATATAAAATAGGTCCAGTGAGGATTCGACAGATCTCTTAACAGTATTTACTATACCCCTTAGAAATCATTCTTTGAGCAGTAAACACATAATAAACGTCATTAATCATACAAGCACATTAATAATAATAACCAATTAATAAAGGATACTCCAGTTGGTGTAGCTCCAAACGCTATCGCGATCTCAACCATCTTCTTATAACTCCCCATTACTCACGCTCTCAATGTACCTCACTAGCCCCTTCCTCTATGGCACCTCCGCCATGCGAGCTGGGGGTAGTCTATAATAGTCATGCCGTTATCAACCCAACAGCCCGACGCTTCCCGAGAGGTTGCACACACATATCAAGACTCATGATAATAATAATAATCAATCATATCTCAAGAGGACAACAAAGTAGGTTGCTTATCTCCCGGCTTCATCAATAATCAATAATCAATTAATAACATTTCAACAACATATCATCAATTAAATAATTAACAACTCAACAACACTCAACTAAACCTAACTCCACCCAACAACAACCCATAATTCACCCACTCAAACACTACCCAAACAACTAAAGACATTATCTCAACATTTAAAGAAAGACAACCCAAACTTCTAAAAGTCATAACTTACAATTTACTAATCCAATGACCTCCAAACCAGTTTCTATCACTCACCCACTCAAGCAACTACATTAGGCCCCTCGGAAACCAACCACAATCCATCCAAATTAAGCCCAACAGCCCTAAAACCTCAATGCACTATGACTAAAATTTTTGGACTTTCACCACGACATCGTAATCAAAATTTTGGCATTGCAACATTATTCCCACGTATTTAACAAACTTTTAGAAGCTAACAACAATCAATTCCAACCACTATAACTCCAATTATTCAACAAATAGCCAACAACTCAATTTTAATACCCGAAAAATAAAAATTCATGCTACAACGGTTCAAAACTTATATAAACACATATAATCAATCCTTAGCATCTACTGAGCAATAATATAACATTAATTTAACATTTCAAATGCTAAAAATTCGATTATATGAATTAACATAAAAATGACATTTTGAGATCTAGAATTTTTCTCTCACCTTTGATCCAAAACAAGCCTAGAAATATATGCAATGCGTGCCCAACAAGTGAATTCAAGCTTTGGATGAAGAAGTTTGGACTTCAAATGAGTTTTCTATTGAAAATTTGCTTTTGAAAAAATGTTGAAAAGGCTCTCAAAAATGGCTATGGAGTTTCGGCCATATGTGTGAGAAATGAGTATGTTTTGAGTTTTATTTTGTGAGCAATATTGATATATTATGCATATATAAGCTTGGTCAATAAAAATAATAAAAGTCAAAGTTAGTATTTTTAGTATTTCTAGTCTTTTAATTCTATTTCTTGACTATTTTGCTCACAAATATGCAATTGACACGTAGACTATTTTAAGTTAAATATTTTTAGTTGACAAAGAGTTTCACAAGCCAACATTTTCACCCGACTCGGTTTAAAACTCGATTTTTGCAAAAGAAAGTGTAAAAACCTTTAAAATTTCAAACCCAATTTGCAATCTGTTTTAATCAAACAAAGGTCTATTAATATCTGAGGACTAGGTTTTAAGACACCTAAAACACCTACGTAAAAAATTTAGCGGACGTGCGTCCAAAATACTATTGACAAAAACCGTCGATAAAATTTCTGATTCCGTTTTTGATGAAATTTTCATGAATGCACACTTAGCAGGTAATAGGAATATAAATCACAGATTTAGCACATTCTAACTCATATAACACATAAATAGGTCAAATCACGTAAATCGAGGCAAAGACGAAAATATGGGGTCTCACACGATGCACGAAGCTGTCAATTGGACATTTAGGAGATACAGCCCCTATCCGGTCGACCGGATAGAGGCCTCAATGCCTGACAGCGAGCATTGATCCCGGCGATACATACCCCATCCGGTAGACCAGATGATGAAGGTAACGACCGCATAGCTTAGCGGGAAAAACTGGGATTTTTGCTTAATATCCGATTTTGTGTCTAACTCTTCCCAAGTTCTTGCATATAATCTATACATATAATTCACACGCAAACAAGAGTAACACAAACTCATCTTTCAACTTTTTAAGACATCTAACATGAATTTGCAATTCCTAGATCCACAACACAAAATACTCAACCTTCTCATCATCCAAGCTTTTGTATGCAAGCTATAACAATATTCACACCAAATGAACATTAATAATCTCGAATGAATTCTTTAAAACCATTTATGAAAAATCCCTCACTTTTGCAAATATTTGAAATGCAAGAAAATGTTGTAGAATGCAAGAGGAAGCTCAAGAATAGCTTAAAGATGCTTGAAATGTCTTCCCTCTTCCTTCTCCTCTCTTTTATTTCTTCTTTCTCTCCTTTCTATGGTTGAAATCTGAGTATATATAGTGTGTGTGTGTTTTCTGATATGTGTATGCGTGTAGTGTTTTTATGTGTGTATGTGGTGTAATGTGTGTATATAGATAGGATATTCTTCAAATTTTGTCCAATGACAAGAGTGTCCTCCAACTAACTTATGTTCTACTAGTTTTCCATTCTAGTTATTTTCTAAGTATTTAGTTGTTTGTCTTGACGTAGTAGTAATTAATTAAATCCTACGATATCCAAAACACTTAATTACACGTTAACCAAAATAATTGCACGTAAAATGAGGTAAATGCACGTATTTCAAAATAAATGCATGTAACTCAAGGTAAATGCACATGAGCCTCGTGCGGGGTTTCACATTGCCATGGAGTATTGGGTCATAGAATTTTCAGGATACACCCAGAGTACACCTATTGGAGTATTTGGGGTTTATGTCGGCAAATTGATCGAGGTTCGTGGATCGAGGTCATGGTTCATGATTGAAGATCAAGTGAATTCTGGAGTATTTGGGGTTAAAGTGAATCGTATTCTTTTCAATGTGTGGTATCTTATTGCTTATTTGTCATGATAATCGTTTAATGGTTTTACTTGTACATAACTGTTGCATTGCACGAATCCCCTTATAAATGTTTCTTGTATACTGTTCCTCTCCCTCACTGGGTATACATGATTGTATATTCACTCCTCATTACCCACCTTTCAGGAAATGTTGTGCTAGCTGGAAAGTTCTTGTTTACATGATAGTTTGTGCTTGAAGAGTTACCTTAAGTGTTATATGGCTTGAGTTGCAAAAGTTATAAAGTTTTACTTCCATGAATTGTATATACTCGATGTATAAAGAAATGTAATTTAAGTTTAACTAGGTCATTAGAGTGGTATGATAACCTAGTTTATGTAATAGGTTGGTAAGGTTTAAATTCATTACATATTCGTGCTTGTCTAAAGGAAAAGAGTTAGGATAGCCTTTGAATTTAGAAATGTATAATTGTTTGAGTTTGTTGAGAATCAAGGCTCAGATGGCCTTGAGGAGATGTTGAATGTTTGGATACGGTATTGGTCCATTTATATTTTGTGTGCAAGTGAACTGTTTGTCCTATATATAGGGGAGACTCTGTCTGTTTTTCCTAAATTTTATGCCCGGGAATTGGTTTTGGGTTGAGTATAGCATATTTAATAGAATTCCTGATCTCATGAGGGGTCAGGGTATTACAAGCCTGACCCTCATTGACTCAATATCTACAAAAAATACATTTCTTCAAAAAAATCCTTGTATGTAGATTAGCTAAGAGATGTCGCAAAGGCAATTCCATCACTAAAACCCTTCTATAAAAGAATTTCTGGATTAGTGAAACTTCTCTCAGTGAACCCTGCCTTTCCACGATCTCTACTTCAGTGCTTTATTGTATTATTTATCTTGGTAAAATAACATACAAGTTTTCATTCTCTGAAGATACTAGAATGTATGCTTTCTCACCACCAAGTGAGCTTGTCCTGAATTCGACTAAAAATTAGCTACATGTTCCTTTCTTAATATATGTACCTTCGGCCTATGCTAGTATCTCATTCTAGTAATCTCAAAGGAGATAAACCCCTAGAACATAGCTAACATATAGTAGGTCCATTACATAAAAACTTTAAGAAGTCAATCAAACTTCTAAGGATGTATATCTAAACAGTTTAACTATTTCCTTTTCCAAAGTATAACATCTACCAAAGCCTTGTTCAAAGTCAACGACTTCGACTACACCTTTGAAGATGTTTTTGGCCTTTGTAATGGATTTTGTCTGGTTCGAAATGTTGTCAAGATTCCCGTTAAGGAATGTGTCCTTGACATCTATGAGCCAAGTTTCTGCATTTAACAATGGCTAAGAGATCTTCTTATGAACTACAATAGGGCTACTAGTTGTTTCCATATGTCTGATACTCTAATAAGAGTGTACCTTTTTTTATCACTAGTCTTACTGTTCTTGTCCATTAATCTCTTTCTTGTATTCTTGTTACACACTAAAGGGTTCTACCCTTGTCTAAGTATAACTACCAAAATTCCAGACAAAAGGAATCCAAACCTTTCAACAACAACCGAGTCATTATTTTATCGTTCTTAGTGGATAAGGCAAACTTGCATGGAAACTGTCCTGAGAGACTTTCCAAGTTAGTCTGATTGTTTCCTTAGTTTCCTACTACGATGAGGCTCCATGGTACTTTAAGAAAATTTATGTTTTATACACTGATACAGGTAAGGTGGAAGTTCCAAAAACTTCCGCTTTTATAACTTCTGAATATAATCCCTCATAAATGGATCATACTATCATTCTCCAAGTTTCTTAGCAAAATACTTATTAGTACCCTTTGCTTCTTAGAATGATAGAAATTCCACTTTTGTTCTTCTAGAATGATTCATTGAAACTACACATCTAGAACTTATAACCTTAGCCTGGAAACTAAGTAGTTCAGCACTCAAGCCAAACGCCCCACATGTGAATGTGCCTTATACTGGGCTTTCCAACCCAATCACATGTCTTAAAGAATCTTAAGTACTAATCTTGAAGGCACTTGTTGTCAAGATCCGTGTGGCTGTTTCAATAATACTCAATCCCGATATGAGTGGAGTTTTGCAACCCAACATGGATATTCTCATATCTTATGAGTGCGATTTTATTTCTTAGATACACTTATTCCTTTGAGGAATGACTAGTGTAACCTACTAAGACAATCTCTATTGTACATGATTACCAATCGAACTCATCCAAGAGGACTATTCCTTCTTGTTCTGGTGTGCTCATGGATCCACCACATACACCAATGTGCACCAATCCAAACCTCCCTTATCCTATGCCTTATGAAAGAATATGACCTTTAGGACAACCTTCCTTTCAAACTAAATTCATATTAAGCCTGTGGTTTGAGATCTAATGAGCCCAAGGGCTCATCCTCAATCCAGACTCTGAACCCATCTAGGTTCATATAACCTTAATCATAGGTCTCACAAGTACTGGTTTATGGTGAAAAAAATCTATCTAAAAGAGATTAGAGAATTTCAGAATAATTGCATGTTGAAAATAGAGATAAGACAAAAAACTACTCAAGGACCACACCTAAACCACAGAGTAGGTAATCTAACTATTAAGACCACACCCATAATGGATCAAAGTGCAAGCACTCAACTTCGTCGGTTCATCCAAATATGCTCAAGATTAAGAGCTATGGTATACTTCAAAGCTTGTAGGTTTAGGTGAACTCTTTCTTTGATAGTACGTATTTAGAGTCCACACCTACGGGGTCCATCCAATGTATACACATGCATAAGTGTAATAAGTGTGGAACAAATCCATGATCAAGGTAGATCACCCTTCTCCAAAGGGAACTTACTCCACTATGACTTCTACCATAGTAAAGTGCCCAACTTTACTACTTAGTCATGGACAAAATTACTTTGTTTATTCAAGTGACCATGACTTAGACCTTCTGTGTATAACCATCCCGCACCTAAGTCACTCCTTGAAGCAAGAACCTTATATTCACATATATATATCAATCCACATGATGAGAGAAATACACCTATATGAATATGGTAACACTAATTATCTTATTGCGAACCATCCAGATGTTTGCTAGTGGTCTTTTGGGCATACCAATCCAACAACGTCTTGATGATACAACTATGTTGATACCCAAAACACCAAATCCATAAACCCTCCCTTTGCGGGCCCCACCAACAGCCTCGTAAAATAAATCATCATGATCAATAGGTGCTGCATTAGGACTTGATTGAATCTCAGCTTGGCGTTCTTCGAGAAGTTGATTATACCTTTCCTGTAGACAATAATTTAAATAATTTATCATCATCACATTAAAACTGCATCTTTTATGTATAATGTACTAATCCGACTTCATTACCACTCCCTATAATGCCTTAGCGTCAGTGTATGAAGAAGCATATCCTTCGCCCTTCGAATGTGTTGCACGAAACACCTCCACCCGGTGCACTGGCCTTTACGTAGTTATCTCCTACACACATGTTACCAAACAATAATTAATAATAACTAGATAAGACTAATGCCACAACAACTAAGTACAATGCTTACCATATTCCTCTGAACCTCGTGGAATGGACGCGAGCCGGAATAATAGAGGGATGGATTATAATTCCTATTTAATGAGACTAATGCCACAATAACTAAGTACAATGCTTACAATTTTGACATTTTTGACAAGGACATCTTATGTTATCTCCATCCATGTAATGCTTTTGATTACTTGCAACTGCTACGAATTCATATACACCTTTCGCAAAAACATCACTAAGTTGTTTCTTATCAAGTATTAGTCGGTTATTCATCCATTCACGATGCTATTCCATTTTGATGAATTATGTGACATACAAAATAGATGAATGCAATTTATTTGACTGGGCTCAATTAAAGATAAGTTTGTCTAATTTAACATTGAGCAAAAATATTATTATTTGGTATAGTTTGTCTAAATTTGTGTAGATAAATAATTATAAGAAATTACATATAATGGTAAAAATATTAAACATATATTGATAAAATAACATTATATTAAGTGAGAAGGAAAACCAGAATATAATGAGGAGGATGGCGATGGTGGTGGAGACGGTGGCGGTGGCGTTCACAACAACAATAAGCTGTAATTTTGTTATAAAAAAGATAAACACGTTAAAACATATATGAAAGGAAATTAAAAAAAAAATTTAAAAATATCTGAATTTTTCTTAAAAAAAACAAATATCATGATAAAACTAAACAAACTATACTATTTACCTAACTCTATTATTTATACATATATATATATATATATATATATATATATATATATATATATATACAACACACATGAATATATGAAAGGAAATTTAAAATTAAAAAACTTTAATAAATCTAAAATTTATCAAAAGAATCTACAATCATGATAAAACTACACAAACTATATTGTTTACCTAAATCTATTACTTATACATATATATACAACATATATGCATATATGAAAGAAAATTTAAATTTAAAAAACTTTAATAAATCTAAAATTTATTTTAAAAAGGCTAAAACCATAATAAAACTACACAAATTATATTATTTACCTAAATCTATTACTTATACACACACACACACACACACACACACATATATATATATACACACACACACAACATATATGCATATATGAAAGAAAACTTAAAAATAAAAAACTTTAATAAATCTGAAATTTATTTTAAAAAATCTAAAATCATGATAAAACTACAAAAACAATATTATTTACCTAAATTTATTATATATATATATATATATATATATATATATATATATATAAATGCATATATGCATATATGAAAGAAAATTTAAAATTAAAAAACTTAAATAAATCTGAAATTTATTTTTACAAAAAGCTAAAACCATGATAAAACTACACAAACTATATTATTTACCTAAATGTATTACTTATACATATATATATATATATACAACATATATGCATATATGAAAGAAAACCTAAATTTAAAAAACTTTAAGAAATCTGAAATTTATTTTTTTTTTAAAAAGCTAAAGCCATGATAAAACTACACAAACTATATTATTTACAACAAATATGCATATTACCTAAATCTATTACTTATACATATATATATCTATATATATATATGCATATATGTTGTATATATATATATATATACAACATATATGCATATTATGAAAGAAAATTTAAATTTAAATAACTTTAATAAATCTGAAATTTATTTTAAAAAAGCTAAAACCCTGATAAAACTATACAAAATATATTTTTTACCTAAATCTATTACTTACACACACACACACACACACACACACACACACAAACATATATATACACACACAACATATATGCATATATGAAATAAAAAAACTTTAATAAATCTGAAATTTATTTTAAAAAAATCTAAAATCATGATAAAACTACAAAAACTATATTATTTACCTAAATTTATTTTATATATATATATATATATATATATATATATATATATATATATATATATATATATATATATATATTATTTTTAAAAAATATATACATATATATATATATATATGAAAGAAAATTTAAAATTAAAAAACTTAAATAAATCTGAAATTTATTTTTAAAAAAAGCTAAAACCATGATAAAACTACACAAACTATATTATTTACCTAAATCTATTACTTATACATATACATATATATATATATATATATATATATACACACACACAACATCTATACATATATGAAAGAAAATTTAAAATTAAAAAACTTTAATAAATCTGAAATTTATTGTAAAAAAAATCTACAATCATGATAAAACTACACAAACTATATTATTTACATAAATATATTGGTTATACATACATATATACAACAAATACACATATATGTAAAGAAATCAACAATTAAAAAATTAAAACAAAAAAGTTAAAAAAACCATAAATAATAATTAAACAACAACATATACATATATATAACTATATCTATTATGTGACATGCATATACATAACATATCTATATATATAACCAACAAACAAGACTGAAATTCAACATAAGGAAACTTAAAATCATTAATTATACATATATTTCACTAAATATACTAACATATATATAATAAAATAAAGCAAACTAAATTCGAAAATATAAATGAAATCAAAAAAATGTATTACCTTAAAATGAAGCCAAAAGTGAATGCATCCTTAGAAGTATGGAGTAAGAGGAAGAAGAGAAGAGGTGGGAAGAGAGAAATCACGTTTTTTGGTTTTAGTTTTTTTTCTTTGGTTTGAATCAATAGATATTAGTTGTTGGGGGGAATAGGAAAAAAAAAGTCTGTGGAACAGACCAATGTTTTGTTCCAAAAAAAATTCAAGTATCCAATGGCCCGCAGCCACACTGGATAAAAATTAAAAAAGTCTTCTGACCAAAAAATAAAAAATAAAACGCGTTCAATCAGGTCCCATCGATAGGACTTGGTTGCACGTCTGAATAAGGGACCTGGCACACACCAAGTCCCTTATTCAATTTGACTTGCCTGCCAAGTCCATAATGAATGGACTTGGCAGACAAGTACACTTTTGAACCAATGGTTCGTTGCCACGTGGCAGCAGACCATTGGTTCAACATAAAAATTAATTTAATATTATAAATTAATTAATTTAACTACTTATTTTTAATATTTTTATTAATTTCCATTGCTAAAGCCGTCGCTAATTTGTGACGGGTTTAGCGAGAGAAGTGTGAGAGTTTCTCGCTAAAGCCAGCGCTAATTAGTGACGGCTTTAGAGAGGGAAGTCTAAGAGTCCCTCGCTAAATTCGTCGCTAATTAGTGATGGATTCAGCGAGGAAAACTCGATATTCATTCGCTAATTAGAATTAGTGACGGATTTAGCAAGTGAAATAAAAAAAAATTACTTTAAAAAACAAACTTTACAAGTCATGATTTCTTATAGAATGCATCTTACAGTCTATTGACAATATGAACATATATATTTCAACTTAATTGGATGTCCGAACCACTTTCAGAGTGAGAATCGGCAAAATCGAATGAAATGAGTTATAATTGTTTATAGTTTGTATTATAGACAACAACTTGTGATTACGTCAAATCTTTTATATTCCATGTTCTGGACCTAGGTAGGGATGATAATGGGTACGGTTTTAATCCGAAACCGATGGTTAAACCAATAGGTTATGCTTTTAGATGTTAAAAAAATCGAAACCCGAAACCCAATTATTAATTTATATATATATATATATATATATATATATATATATATAAACAAAGTTGTATTCGGGCCTCCCATTAATTGTTTTTTTTTTTGGGTCAAGGTATCCAACGTTTTGGTCCTTTTGAATATGCTTTTATGATTATCAACCTTTTTTTTGTCCCACACGTTAACAACGCTTTTTAATTCTTCAGGTTTCATTTCTAGCGTTTTGTTTTCTTTTTCTTCTCAAATCCCAAACTACATTCTTCTTCTTCTTCGGTTCTTTCCAATTTCAATTATCACATTATCTAAGGTAATATATATAACTACACAAAGTTAAGGTATTAGTTTACATTTGTATGTGATTTTGGTAGGTGGCTTCATACCACCAAATTTTGTTAAAATTTGTACTGAAGAGGAAGATGTAGACTGAGGTATTTATAACATTTTGTCATATTAATTTTTATAATAACAAGATTTTAATTACAATCCAACAACTTTGATAATGATTTATAAATATATTGTATTTTTCTTTTTTAGATGATTTCTCATAGTTGGATGGAATAGTGAAAAGCTGTGAAGACAATTTTCTGTAATTTGATGGATGCTTTAATTACAAACTTTGTTCTTTTGTTGTACAGAGGGACAAACATTTTCTCATTTTTAGTTTTTTTAGATTTGAATATTTGTAATGGTGTAGTATATTTTTAAGTTTATTGTCTTATGATGTATGTATTTTTGTTTGTTTTATTTTTAGATTTTTAAAACATTTAAATGAAATATTTTTGACATACTATTTGAACTAATTTTTTAAGTTAGCAGTTTCGGTTTCGGTTATCCACGGTTTTTTCAATACTTGTCAGATTCGGTTTTAGAGAATGGTTTTCAAAATCGTCGGTTTTTAGTTTCGATTTTGAATTTAGGTTATGCTAAATGGTTTCGGTTTTGGTTTTTCTAAAATTTGCAGTTATCCAGACCGTTGCCATCCCTAGACCTAGGTTATTATCAATTTCAACTCGTCTATACTTTTACTAGGCTTTGAGATAACATACAATACTCAACATTTATTTTAATTGATTATTTTTAATATTGTTACTAATTTTCCTCGTTAAATGACGGATTTAGCAAGGGAAACCTGAGAGTCCCTCGTTAAAGCAGTAGTTAATTAGTGACAGATTTAGCGAGGGAAACTTGCTATTCCGTCACTAATTAGAATTAGTGACAGATTTAGTGAGAGAAATTTAAAAAAAAAAACTACTTTAAAAAACAAATGTTACAAGTCATGATTTCTTATAAAATGCATTTTACAGTCCATTGACAATATGAATATGTATTTTTCAACTTAATTTCATATGCGAGCCACTTTTAAAGTGAGAATCGGCAAAATTGGATGAAATGAGTTATAATTATTTATAGTCACCTCCACACACGAGGATTCCCCAAAGCCTTCTCCCCTATTCCACTTCCTTGATCAATAGTTATGGAAAAAGTGGTTTTTCCTCCTTGCCTATTTTTTCTCCTCTTAGTCGTGTATCTTGTGTGTGTATGGGTGTGTGTATTCTCTGCATCTAACATGTGATTATTGCTTGGGATGCCCATATGGCCGAAAATCCTAAGGGTTATAGGAGAGGGAGAGTTTTTGTTGCAATAGGAGTCTGTTTCTTGATTATCTCTTAAATTATCTTGAAGATAATTACATTATCTTCTCAATTTAAAATCAAGATATTATCTACTCCTAAAAACTCTCTCCCACACGCCTCTCACCCTTATCCACACGCAGAGCTTGTGCCATCTGGACATTAGATGCTAGGACAAACATTCTTGTCTTAAAGATGTTTCTTGTCCTAATGTTCTGGCATTTCTAAACTGAGCTGCATGTTCCCAATTAGGAAACTATACTCAATTTACACACAAATACTAAACAAGGAAATAGGAAATTAACCATCAAGGAAAGTGGCTAGGAGGGGGACTTTAAGACATAGTTGCTTTGGCTATAAAATGACCAAAATGCCCCTGCTAGCCACCAGTAGTATTTTGACCATTTTAGCCTTAACTCATTCCACTAAAGAGTTAGGGTTGCACTCCAATACAACTAATAAACTTCCAGTGGAGGTTTCGTCTTTAACCTACTAAGTAAAATGACCAAAATGCCCCTCTATGCTTTATCCGCAATCAAGATTAGGTCCTGCATTCGCACTATTATCCTATCTTGATTACATCTACACCTTAGACCTTTATCTTTCCTATAATCATTACCCAAATACTATTCCCTTGTCTTGGGAGCGACCCACAAGTCTAGTATCCAATATAGCCCAAGCTATATTACTAAAATCTTAGATTTTGGATGATCATATAGATAACTCCAAGCGAGTAGCTCACTTATCAATTAAGATAGCATAGAATCATGACGCATATGTATGTCATCTAATGGATCTAGTCTATATGTCCAAAATACCGAGTTGTTGACCCTATTACAAGATCTCATTCATAGTGAATCAAAACACATGTCCTAGGATACATTAATACATCCACATATGCTCATTATATAGAGCATTGATCACTTAGTAATTTAAGATGCTTTTGGTCTCTGACAATGATAGTAATGTCACTGAAATTGTATATATAGTAGTCTCGTTCAATGCACCATAATGCACTAACGAGAGAAGTCTGGAAAGCCCCTCCAATGACTAAAGGTAAGTCATCCTACCAAATAGGAGACCCTCTCATTATTACCTTACCATAGTGAAGTGCCTAGCTTCACTATTCGGTTATGAACCAATAGTTTTTAATCCAAGCCTCATAGCATAGACCTTTTGTGTGAATCACCTCGCACCAATGCCATTCACTTGTATCAAGGAACCTCTTTGTATTCACATATATCAAATAATTAGAGAGAATATAATATGCTCATAATGAATGCACTGATTTGTTAACTGACTAGTATCCAATGAACTGAGATACCTTAGTGTTTAGTGGTCTTTAGGGCATCCAATCCTAACAAATTCGTCGCTAATTAGTATTAGTGATAGATTTAGCGAGGGAAACTCGAGATTCCTCGCTAAAGCCATCGCTAATTACTGACGGATTTAGCAAGAAAAGTGTGAGAGTCCCTCGCTAAAGTCGTCGCTAATTAATGAAGGATTCAGCGAGGGAAACTCGATATTCCGTCGTTAAATCCGTCGCTAATTAGAATTAGTGATAGATTTAGCGAGGAAAATAAAAAACTACTTTAAAAAACAAACGTTACAAGTCATGATTTCTTATAAAATGCATCTTACAGTCCATTGACAATATAAACAAGTATTTTTCAACTTAATTTGATGTTCAAGCCACATTCAGAATGAGAATCGCCAAAATCGGATGAAATGAGTTATCATTGTTTATAGTTTGTATTATAGACAGTAACGTGTGATTATGTCAAATTATCTATATTCCATGTTCTTGACCTAGGTTATTATCAATTTTAACTTGTCTATACTTTTATTAGGTTTTGAAATAACGTACAATACTCAACATTTATTTTAATTGATTATTTTTAATATTGTTATTAATTTCCCTCGCTAAATCCGTCATTAATTAGTATTAGTGACGGATTTAGTGAGGGAAGTATGAAAGTCCCTCACTAAATTCCTCGCTAATTAGTGATGAACTTAACGAGAGAAACCCGAGAGTCCCTCTCTAAGTCCCTCGCTAATTAGTGACGGATTTTAGCGAGAGAAACTCGATATTCCGTCGCTAATTAGAATTAGTGACAGATTTAGCGAGGAAAATAAAAAACTACTTTAAAAAATAAACGTTACAAGTCATGATTTCTTATAAAATGCATCTAACAGTCCATTGACAATATGAACATGAATTTTTCAACTTAATTTGATGTTCGAACAACTTTCAAAGTGAGAATCGCCAAAATCGAATAAAATGAGATATAATTATTTATAGTTTGTATTATAGACAACATGTGATTACATCAAATCCTTTGTATTCCATGTTTTGCACCTAGGTTATGCTCAATTTCAACTCGTCTATACTTTTTACTAGGCTTAGCAATAACGTACAATACTCAACAATTATTTTAATTGATTATTTTTTATATTGTTATTAATTTCTAACGGATTTAGCGAGGGAAGTGTGTGAATCCCTCGCTAATTAGTGACAGATTTAGCAAAGGAAACCCGAGAGTCCCTCGCTAAAGTCGTCGCTAATTAGTGACAGATTTAGCGAGGGAAGTATGAGAGTGGCTTGCTAAAACCATTGCTACCTAATGACGGATTTAGCAAGGGAAACTCGATATTCCGTCACTATTTCGTCGCAAATTTATCGATCGTCACTAATCCGTCACGATTTTGTGAGGAATTAGTGACGAAATTTAATTATAAAATTTTCCATTGTAAAGCTATCGCTAATTCGTCACGAATTAGTGACTAAATATTTTATGTCGATAATCCGTCGCTAAATAGCGACGGACTTTTTATTGTTGCTAAAATCCGTCGCCCGTTTGCATTTTTCTAGTAGTGATACTCACAAAACTCAATCCCCATCATCATCCCTAGCTTCAAGACATCTAAAACAATTGTGAAATTTTCACGACTTATCAATCATAGCACTGAAAAAATGCAAAAATCCAAAAACGCAAGAAAAAGGTGTCACAGTTCAAGCTCAAGTCATGGCAATCAATTGCAAAACCGTAAAATACACATATAATAGACCTCAAAATGAATTTAACAGTTTTCCAGACCTTGTGAACAACAGGAGTTTTGTACTAACAAGTTGCCTTTTTATAAAGATATGCATAAATAAAGATTTAGATCCAATGACATGCAAATACAACCGGCCCTTCTCATATAATTTAAATTTTTAACTAGTTCACCAAACAACATGAGGTAGCCTCAGCGTGAAGGTGTAATATAGTAAATATCATGTCTCATTTACCGTTGTCCGTTAAAACAAAATTTAAATATTTGAGAATGAAAAAGACTCCACTCTATCAGCAACTGGCACATCCAAAATGACTGAAAACTTGTTTATTGTATGAAGCCATTCTCTACCCTTTCTGGTTCCTATGATCTTCCCTCTCCTCTCTTTACTCACAGCAAAGCAAAAAGCTCAAAATGCAATCTATTAGGCCATATACTTCAAGGGACAACCAATTGAATTGGCATGATAAAATCAAAGGCCTCTGAAATTGGCCTGTCCAAGACTTTTCTGTTGCCGATAGCTGGCTAGATGATGAAACTGCACTCATCCCTGATGGCCATTGGTCGAGACAAGGCGAACACAAACGTCAAGAAACCTCTAGCAACACACATTTCCACATTGAAAGCAAAAATCCACGTCTTCAATTTTCTATACACATCAGGATTTAGGATTTCAGGATTCAGGTGGAGGTCTACTCTGTTTCACATGCTTGTCAAATTTTCTGGCAATGGCAGCCTCAGATGACATATCCCACAACTGCAATTATTTACAAAAATAATTATAGGCCTAAAGAATTCGCCATTAAATAAAGTTGCAAATGCTGAAAGAAATCTTGTTCCACACTTACTTCCAATTTTCCCTTTGAACCTCCTATAGCCAGCAAAGCAGGACAGTCCTCGGAAAAGGAAAGAGAAAAGATGGCTCCCTGATAAAAAGTCGAACAAAGTTTTAAACTCCTTCAAATTAGTAAAACAAATAACTTACCAATCTGAACCAAAAACCATTATCATCTTCTTCTCAATACTAGAAGGATTAGTAAATAAATACAACTCAAGAAAAATCACATACTGCTTTGGGGTTCCTGGATGAAACACATGAAGGTTGGTTGTTGGAGAGATCCCAAAGTTTCACCTGCAGTAGAAGAGGGATAAAAATTGAAAGAACTCAGTGAGGACCAGTACCTACCAGATGCCTATAGAAATTGGAGATAATAAAAAAATAAAAATAAAAGTAGGAGAATATACCATTTTATCCATTGAACCAGTGGCAAGAAGCTGGAAAGATTATTGTGACAAAGTCAGTTTCATAACTTTCACTAATCAAAATATTACAAAAAAATAGGGAGTTAGGATACATACATTGGGTACTGCGTGATTATACGAAATCGAGCAAACTGCTTTTTCATGTGCATGCAAAGTGAAACTTGGTTTTGGGTCAAGAGATGCATCAGAGCTCGCACTACGGACGTCAAAACAAAGAACTGTACCATTCTCAAGACTGACCTGTACCCGGAGGGGGATCAAAAGAGAAAAGTTCAGTTACACATAGTCTCCCAATCAATTATGTAGATAGAGACATTTCCTATATCAAGTACTTGCTTATTAGATATGATATAGAAAAGTAACCAAATACATGAGATTAAAGCGCAGACCACAAATGAGTGCTCATGGTGTGGATCCCAAGCTAAGCTTTCAACATCAGCAGCAACTGACCATTTTAATCCACTATGTGAAGGTTTCCTTCCATCCCTCTGTATTTCATAAAATGATTTGAATTGCTATCTTTTATATCTGTCGGAAACCAAAAGGACATCGAGGTCAATGACAAAGCAAAAAAGGTGTCTACGTACCAGGACTACCGAATGATCAAAAGATCCACTTAGAAGAACTTGTGGCTCAGAAGGATTCCATGCAACTGCTTGAACCTGGAAACACATAGGCAATAACAAACTGAGAAGCATGCTAGTCACCCAACTTCATACAAGATTTTGGCATCGACAAATGTAACATGCACTATGGAGAATGTAATTCTTTGGTGAATAGCTCAAACTATATACCTACTGGAGCAGATTTTTCTTTTTCTTGTCCTAATTTTGGGACACTTTTTGGCTTATTGATTCACTTTCTTTATATACATGGCTTATCAACTCGCAATTACTAACACTTAATAAGTATGAAGACAGAGAACCACCGGAGCATCAAAGGCAGAGCTGGCACTATTTTAGCAAATCCATAAACCTCCTATAAACTATGGTAATTGACCTAGTGGACTTGAGCTGATTCAAAATCATTACGACTTGAACATGCTCCATATATGCATACAGTGAATGTTTCATTCTTAAGAATCATATATCAACACGAACCATACCACTTGCTCAAGCTAACTTCTCCGGATGTATCTTTCCAGGTGCACAAAATCATAGATATGGCAATGACCACAAATTTCTTTTTTTTTTTTTCTGAGAAGTGAAAAAATTTATTAAAATGCACAAAGGGGGTGCAAACCAAAAGTATTTATATCAACCATGTAAAGCACCTCTAAACATACTTGCTATCACTTCAACTAATTTAAACATTCCTGGATACTATCAACTTTACTAGAGCCATTGTGCAAAAAATTAATATAGAAGTTATAAAATAAAATCACGATTAATTCTTGCCTTGTCTGCATGATGCTCCATGGTGATATTGCATTTTCCAGTTGCCACATCCCAAATCTTGACCAGTTTGTCCGCACTAGCACTGGCAAGTATATTCCTGAATGTGTTTATTTGTACAAGGAGATATTAGCTCAATTTCCGAAGAAATATCTTACTGATGAAAAAGTCAAACCAACAAATTGATTTCAAACACCTGTATTCCTTATTCCAAGCTAGCCCAAGTACTGCATCAGTGTGGCTGCCATCTTTGTATTTGATTGATTTCTAACAAGCAGACACATAAAGTCAAAACGAACATCGGAAACTTCAAAAAACTTGTTACTGCAAAGCAATGTACACCCTGAAAGGGTAAACATTTAGCTGAAAATTGAATTACAAGGTAAAGTGGAACCAAATAGAACCTCTGTCGTCAATAATCCAGCACCTTCGTATAAAAATACAAATTTGTTGAACTTCAATTAACAGAAAAATAATTAATTCATTGATAATACTCTTCATAACTGTTATCCATTGTACCAATCAATTGAAAAAAAGAGTTATCAAATGTAAATGCAGAATGGAACAAAAAACACTCTTCATAAATGCATATGGTGTACAGAATGCAAAATTGTGATATTAACACTCTTCATAAATATCACTTACGTAGAAAACTTGGAAAATTATCGCCAGTGCTAAAAGTCAATTTCTACAGGATATTTTATCATGTTTACTTCTCTTTCACCTCTTCAATAAGTTTTCTTCTCATTTTTCTTTTTTTCCATTTCATTGTCATTTTTTTTTCTGGATGGGCTTGCGGGGGAAAGGTAGGAGAATTGGGAAAAGAAAAAGACATCCATCTGATTGAGCAGAACACAGTGACAAAGCCAATCAATACAGGGTGAGCTATGTATAGAAAGTCTTAGAACTTTCAATTAAAGTCTACTGGGGAAATGGCAATGCAGATTTGCTCATGAAGTAGGAAAGCGGTGGAGAGTTTGAGAGCAGCTAACTATGCTGAGGATCCTGAAGATCAGAAGACAGGCATTCGTCTCATCTCATCCCATATGTTTATGGAAAAGGAATTAGCAAGGGTTGGGAAATGTTCACTCCCCCACTGAAATCAAAGTGGGGCATGGGCAAAGAACTAAGATTCTAGGAACTGGCACACTTCCCTTAAAGGTTTCTTCCCTGTTTTATACAAGTTTGTGGTGAACAAAGAAGCATTCGTCTCTATATATGCTTTCCTCAGAAGGAAGTACTTATTGGAATACAAGTCTCAGAAGTGATTTTAAACAGTTGCTAACCAATCTGATGTTTTGAGCTGGTAAGAGGAAGGACATGGTTGATTAAGGTACCATAACAGAATTCTTATGCTTAATGAACCCCCTGGTTTCCTATGGAATAAGATTTGAATGAGGTTCTACTGAACGTTCAGTTCTTTATATGGATGGACTGCAATGCATTAGCCTATACTTACAAATGATAATCTTCAAAGGAGGGGGTTTGCTAAAGCAGGCAGAAGTTTTTTGACCTACAAAGAAGAAGAATCTGTCGACCACTTTCTCCTACAGTGCGAACTGGAAATGGAACTTTCAAATATGTCTTGTGTTTTGGTTGTCCTTAAATGGGTGCTGCTTTCCTTTATTGAAGTTTGTTTTTAAGCCTCACAGAGGTGAGGATCAGAATCCCTTTCGCAACGTTTGGCAGGCTGACGTCATAGTAAGATGCAAATATTTTGGAAGGAATGGGATATAAGATGATTTGACAATTTATGCCTGCCGTTGTACAGAGTCAATATAACTGTTTTGAGGCACCTCCTCTTGTGGTATGGAAGAAATTGTGATGACAATATAGACTCTTTTGTGCAGTTTTCAAACATGTTTTCTGGATTACACAATTATGAATTTATGCACGTGGGTTGCACCTCCCTTGGTGCCTTTTAACGAAAATCTTGATTACTTAACAAAATTAATAAAGTCAGTAAATAAGGGAAAAAGTCACATGCAAACCTTCTTTCCATTTTTTTTCTTCTCAACAATGCCACCAAGTATAGTGGATGGTTGCACCTCATCCATCTGAATGAAAAGCGAAAGGCATAGGATTATCAGAACATCTCCATTATAGTTGTATAAATTTAAATTTATACAAAATTATGGCCACAAAAAACATACAATATCAAGGTCCCATATCTCGATCGCTGGTTCCATAGAGCCAATAGCAATGAAGTTCCCTACAAGTGAGCATAAATTGTTAAGAGGGAGAAAAATAAATTATTCTTGGACAAGAAAGACAGTAACAAAATGTGAGGCAAACAGCGAAAATGTACAATTATTTTTAATCATTTGTTGAAGCAGCGAGCTTAATATAATATGGCTAGAGACTTTTACATATTTCCATTGTACGAATAAAATTTATAGAGAGTTCCTGTAATAAGTCAAGAACCTGTAACCTACTGCAACAAGTCAAAACCGAAACATAGAAAAATAGTTTAAGTTCAAATTTACCAGAGTATAGTATTGGATGCTGTAATCCAAAATCATGATTAGACCTATAGGACAACTAGCAAAGTCTTTTCTTCTCTTGAATTGCAGTTTGGTTTTAGAAGTGGACAAAATGGAAAAGATCTAAAAGTGCACGAAAGAATAATAAAAGCTACTTTTTAGATGATAGGTGTTACTGACTGTTCGGATTCTATCTATAGAAGAGCAGTAAGGAAGGAAAATTCAACACCTATAAATCTTTCACAATTTGGGGTTCACATAATTTATGTGTAAATGACAACTCAGACTGACAATGGGCATCTGACATTCATTACAGAATCAGCTCCAGCTAACAAATACTAAAAGAGTCTAAATAGAACATTCTGCATAATTCTTTTTTTGAGAAGTAGAACATGCAGCATAATTAGAGGAATGTTTTGCAAACTCATTTTACTAAAGTGGGAAAATATTCCAAGAAAACATAAAGAAATCATTTAAAAATATCTTATTCACAGAGATCAATTTACAACTGCCCATATATGCAGCTATCAGCACAATTGTGCCGATTTTCTCCCAACAATATACATATTGAATCCTCATAAAAAGCCTAGATACATGTTCAAAAAACTGTATAGCATCAAGTATCTTTGCAATAAAGAAAAAAGCCTAAAACGGGTGCTTGTGGATTCATGACAGAAAGCACTTAAGCAGCCTACCTTTGTCCCCATCCTTAATTGGACAGTCAAGCCATGCTGTGCACAAAGGAAAAGATGGTATTATGATATCATGGTGAATATACATGTTTGTATCACCATCTGCCGAGTCCTCCAGTATCCAAACCTGCTTTGTAAGATTTATCTCAATATACTTGTTGGCTAATTTAAAAGAGAAGGGTTAAACACCCACATGTTACACAGAATAAATTCACCAACTAACTATTACATGCCTCCAAAGAATTGACATCGTCCTCATTGTGTGCACATACTATGACAGCATCCTCTGGTTTTATGGTCAAATCCTCCAGCTCTTCAGAGTCATTATCCTGAAATCATAAGAAGTCGGTGTGGCAAGAAAGAAGAAAGAATACTGTGAAATAGATGAGATGAACAAGAGACCTGAAACAGAAACAAGAAACAAAGGAACAAGCAAATGCAAGCCTACTACGGAAGCAAAGAAACAAGTAACAAAATTGATAGTTAGAAAACATACATCCTCATCTCTCAGATATGGATCCATGTCGTTACTTGGATAATACAAGTTCTTATTACCCGATCCAAAGAGCTCGATGCCTAAATTCCACCAAAAGAAGAATAAAGAGAAAGAAAATTACAACAAAATATAGATAAAGATTAAATAATAATATTACAGTATGACCATTTGAGAAAATAAATTGAAGATAAGTGCTTGTGGCATAAAGATACCATCATCTTCATCATCATAATTATCCATGTCCAGTTCCTTGAGGGCATCCGCAATGTTGTCAGATTCAGCATTCGTGTCCTTTGATGCCGTGCCAAGTGCATCAGCAGCTGCTAATGCACGTGCAACTTCATCCACTTGTTTGGATGCATCAACATCCATATCCTCATCATCTTCCTCACCTTCACTACCTTCACTGCAAATGCAAAATAGTTTTTTGAAAAGTCACAAAAATTCTCCGCCAATAAAATGGCAAAGGGGATGAATACAGATAGGGATTGTTTTACCGTCTCTCAAGTAGAGCATTATTGAATATCTCTTCAACTTCTTCCTTTGAAGGAGGATCAGCCGTGACTGGCACTGACTTTGAGACGCCTTTAGGAACCCAGGAAATAGCTGATATCATCCTCCCTTATTATTCTTCTTTTTCTATCAAAAGCCAACAAAGATAGATACCATTAACAACATCACCAACAAACTCAATCAATTGTTGGCAAAATCAAATCCCAATAAAACAGTTTTGCAACTCATTTCATATCAAATATAAGCTGAAGATTTTAAACCGACTTATCCTACCGTTGAGCAGCGCCAAAGCTCCTAGTATTTGGGGACAAAAAAAAAACTCAGAAAAAATCAGAGTAAAATGAAAGAGATCTGTTCCACATGTACAAGAAGAAATTCAAAATTAATTTCTAAGTTAACTGAAATAAATAAAATTGAAGAATTAAAATGATGCTATAAAACACGGTCAAATAAATAGAGTGATGAAGAAAAAAAATCTAACCTCTGAGAGAAAACAAAAACCAAAAAAAAAATCTAACCTCTATTCTTTGCACTTGTGTGTAATAAGTTAAATTGTCTGTGTCTTCAGAGTTGATCAAACAAGATGGCTGGGGTTTTGTTGGAAGCTTGTCTTAAACCCTGAATACTAATTGGGCTCCTATTCCAAGCCCGCATCGTATTTGGGCTAACCCAAGTTATACATTTTTTTTTTTAATGCTTTAACCGCATTTTTTTTTTTGGCCGAACTTTAACCGCATTTTCAAACGTCCCAAATTTGTTCTGACCGTTTTCACTATATTTACATAAATCAAAATGTTAATTCTCCATTTTTAAAGTTTTCCTATTTCAGTTTCAATAAAATATAGTTCTCTATTTTTAATCAATTCTTATTTTAAGGATTTTTTGTTTTAGTTTTAGTCCATATATTTCTTTTTTTTTTTTTTTTCAAGGCTCATCCATAGAGATAGAGGTGGTATTTGAGTCGGGCTGACACAGGCCCAATTCAATTCAGCACACGAAAATTCGAACACAGCCTACCTCGAATGAAAGTGGATTCGATTCACAAAACCCACCACATATAGGTAGGCCGAGTTGGGTCATATATTTTTGGACCCACCCTATTTGTGTCCAAGCCCATTTGTATCCAAGCCTAACCTAGTTCAGCCCATAATTTCAGCCCAACCCAGCTCAACTCGAACTCAGTACAGGCCAAACTCGAGCCTAACTCAGGTCTAATTCGAGCCCAGATAAACCCATCTTGAGATTATAATTTGTACATGTAATTTTTCTTATAAATAGTTAGTTTATTCAACTTTATTTTACTACAAAATTATATATTTATTTTACTACCTATTGTTTTTTTATTTTATTACAAGAGAATATACAGTATCTATGACTCTGGGGAAAGAAAATCTTTTACAACGATTACGTTTAAATATTTGAAATCATTTTGCTTACTTTGAAAAATATGGGTATGTAATTTGTAAATATTGTGAACATAAATATATATTTCGTCGTCAATTTGAAACTGAAACGCTTGTAAGATATCTTGTATTTCAACACTCAAATATTCCAAACTATTTTAATTCTTAACCACCGCCACCGCCACTACCAACAGGCCCAGCACCCGCACAAGGAGCATAATAAAATGGAGAACTCCACCAACTTTCATCAAGTATTTATGTAATGTTCTTTTTTTATATTTATTAGTAACATATCCGTGTCTCGTGAACTTGTGGTTTGTTAAATAATATTTTATCATTTATATTAATATTATCAATTAACTTATGTTTTGTTAATTGTTAATTAACGTTTTCTAGCTTAAGTTTTTTTCATTATTAATCCAACTATCAAAATTCAGAACACACAAATAAATAAATAAAAGATGAGTTGGCCCAGCCCAACTCGACCCAACTCGTGACTCGTGGTAGCGGACTTGTGGGCTGAACTGGGTCCTATATTTCAATAATTGAGCCCAACTCAGCTCAGCCTACTAAATATATGTGTCGAGTCGGACTCATTTTTCTTAACCCACAATTCGACCCGACAGTGTTGGGCTGACCCATTTGCCAGCTCTACATAGAGAGCTTAGGGGACGGATTTGAATCTTAGGAGGGATGAGGTAGAAAAGCTGTTCCATTGATTTGGGACCAACAAAGTACCTATATCTAGAAAAATTGGCAATTTACCACAAGGCTTTGGTTTGGTAATATGTTATTTGTTTTGAGTGCTAGAGGTAGCAATTTCGAGTTTTACTGGTTACATCTTAATATGTGTTGTATAGTATTAGACATCTTTGAATTTAAAAACAAAAAAAATTGACAATTTTTTAATGTTGTTAAAAGGAGCCATTAAATTTGTTATTTCACTCTTTAAATCTAGGGAGCCAAATTTGACTCCCTATTCAAATTAAAATTAAAATGTTAAAAAATAAAAAATTTAGAAAAATGATATAGCCATTGAAAAAGTTTCAAATTAAAAAAAAAAACTAATATAATATTCAATGACCATTGAAACATAATCGTTAACAATTAAAACATTTAAATAGAAAATTAAAATAATATTAAAATAATATGTTATTTAAAATAGAAAGTAATATTAAACTGAAACTAGAGGGTCTCTAAAATAAAGAGTGGTATGAATGAAATTAAAACAATGAGCCTCTAAAAATAAGGAATTACCTATTTTATTTTTTAAGTAAAAATAAAAAATAAAAATAAATAAAAATAAAAAATTGTTGGAGATGACATTACGATTACATAATATAGATCTCAATTGGTTATATCTTTCTTGTTGGTAAAATCTCATGCACGATAGAAGTAATATTTAGGGATATTATTGTCTCTAAGTCCCTTACATTGTTTTTTTTATTTATTTATATAAATGCGACTGAAACTGCACTCGTTTTGGATATGAGTCAGACTCCTATTAACATGTGTTTACCTTTTTTAGTATTTTCTTAATTTATCATTAAATCCTATAAAATTATCTATCAATAATTATACCTTTTTTGTATGCACGTTTCTAATTTTGAAAGTTGATGATATTGAAAAGTCCAAAACAGCTAACCAAGCTCAATTTGTAAATATATCAGTAATGTTAGCACGATTGAGTTAACACATAAAAGATGTTGTCTTTATCTGCAGGTGCAAACAATGTCATTTATATATATATATATGTATCACAAAGCCCATGGGGATTTACAAAGAATACAATATAGTTGGAGGAAGACTTGCTCCATTTTAAAAGTCTCTCTACCATATATATATATATATATATATATATATATATATATATATATATATATATATCATTTTGTTAACCAATAAATCAAAATTAGAAACGTGCATACAGCTGCAACTAAGGAAATAATAATAGTATCCATCGACTTCTTCTTCTTCATTGCTGAGAGTATGTGATTAATCTGCATCATCATTAATAAGTCAACAAGCATCAGTATAAATAAATAAATAAATAAAACCTGTTAGCATATACGGTGCATTCAAACAAATTTCCTATTTGTTCATGCAACGTTCATTACTTCTTTCTGAGAAAATCTTATATTGTCTCCGTATTTTTGTACGGTACTATACGTATCTTGCACCATGAACTAAAATGATTTAGATTATATCAAATAAAATCACATATTAGAATAACAGTCTAATATTTACCTACACAGAAGTTCCAGCACGAGTAAAACAGGTATTTCATCAGTATTCATCACTTCCAGATAAAAACCAGCTACTAGAAAGGGTACAAGAGAACATATGATGTAGTAATTAGACAAGATTTGTTTGCTTACCGTTGGAAGGCGGCTACTGACATTGCCGAGTTTTGAATTAATGCCTCCAAATGTTGAACGTTGAAAGACGAGCGACTTCAGGGTTTCTTCAGCTTGAGAAATCACATTGTCCATCTGCAGCAGTGCACAGCCAATAAAGTGAGTCCGCAGCCACACACAATGGTAAAAACTAATAATAATGGAGCCGATCAACTTATCACAAGACAGAGGAAGAAATCATGGCACCGGATAATTCAACCCTTTACAAACAAAACCTCCGTCCATGAAAGTATTAAGAGCAGTGACTCTAAAAATTATATGGCAATAATATCATCATTGCATGTCCTCAATTAGCATATTCAGTATTTCCTTGTTGGGAAAAACAATCTTTAATTTTTACAAATATTTCCAAGATTAGATCCACAAAATAATTATTGGATAAAATTATACAAAGAAAGTAAGTCCTTAAATAAGGGGTCTGTTGTTCCTATAGGCAACCCAACATATGAAGACATCAAGCAACACAAAAACTTTCCATGTCCATCTCATTGCAAAGACAAAGGATCACTTGCAAGAAACCACCAGAGCAACTCTGCGATAGTAATCTAATGTAATCATCGGCGACTTGTTATTTCGCTGAATCATTTCATCAGACAGTAGAAGATCATGTAAACTATCTGGATCAAGATTCTCCTAACTTCTCACCATTTTAGACCTGCTATATCTATAAACTTCTGAAAGTCGAGAAAATGATTGATAACTGAAACAACTCTAGGGCTTTTTTGGCATCAGAAAACTAATTTTCTGAAAAACTGTCCATATGTATACTAGAATGACAAACTGTCTAGTGGAATTTAGAACATCAGAAAATTAAGGAGTATTGATTTCAAGTCGAGGTGAAAAAGAACGATTATAGTTTTCCTGTTTTCTAAACCTCCTCCACATTGATTAGATTTCTAGTATATTAAAGCCTATCAAATATGTTTCATTCCCGTTCATTGTCTTAGCAATTCCCAAGCTTTCCTGAATATAGAAGTTGATTTTCAAACATACAGATCAGGTATATGAATTAAACTGCCAAGGCAACTCAGAACAATTGTTGTTCAAAATTTGATAAATAACAACTGGTCAAGCTGTGGGCACCTCAAAATTATACAATATCCATTCCACATCTTCAAATAGGACCACGTCCACCCCTCCCCCAAACCCCGCTCCCTTCTCTCTCTCTTTCTCTTACAAAAGCAAAACGTAGTGATGAATGCCAGGTTCTCCCTGGAGCAAACATGAGTCTATAAGACAACTTTTACAGTTGGCTGCTCAATCTCCATTTTTCACACAAATGATTCATTTTCAAGATGTGAACATCCATAATCTCTCACACCCAGGACAGTGAGAATCCAGTGTACCTATGCCACGTATAATCCGAGAATATTCTCATCATACAGAAGATTGACTCAAGCTTACATGAATAAGTACAAGTTTTGCTATCGGGGGCATTTGCATAAGCACAAAGTTATCAAGATGAAAAGTTAATAGATTTTTCACTGTTACTATCCAATATGTCAGTGACATTGAAAGTTGAACCTTGTCATGTTTACTGAAGAGATAAACATGAACAGTTAGTCATTGATTACCTGGCCTGTACTCCTATTAATTGAAGCACGCTCCTTAAGTAGTGCTTGGTCATAGGAACCACTGCCATCCTCTAGATCTAATCCTGTCCGATCAAACTCCCCAAAATCCTCGAGCAATGAAGCGTGCTCCTTTCTAGCTCTGTGGCTGGAGCGAAGCCTGTTAAATTCCTGCAATCCAAAATACTTTTAGCTTCTACTTCTTAAGTAACATAAGCCAAAACCTATTGATTGATGAGGAATTGTAATCAGCCAATCTACTACCCCCTCCCTTACCTCCAAAAACAAAAAGACAAAAAACAGATAGGAAGCAAATACTTTAACATGCAAAAAGGCATAACTCAAGATATTACCTCACAATATCAATACGTACATGATCATGCTCATCTATCAAATAATAGAAGTTAGAGATGACACTTTTAAGTAAATCACGCATCATTATCTCTTAAACAGTCATCAAATCCAGTCATGCTCCGTATGAACACATCAGTAAAATGAGTTTTACAGTGCACGCCCATGAGCATGTGGGGTAAGACCTCAAATATTAGTGTGCTCTGCGATCCTGTTTGCACAGTCAACCCTCAGAAACTTACCCCAATTCACAAATGAGAAACATTTAAAGTCATACAACTAAATGATACTGAAGTTCATCAAATTTCATCCTTGGTTGCAATAGAAATTCTTTGTCTATTAAAATACACAAACTTTCATAATGAAGACTATGGCCTTGTGCCACAGAGATAATCTTATTGAGCAAAATGATTTAGAAGTTGCTAAAATATAAATCACCTGAGTAAGATCCTGAAGTATTTCTAGATGGCGGGTCAATGTGTGAGAAAAAATTTCTGATCCCCCAGATGAAACCCAAGCTTGCATTTGGGAATTTACGAGTTGAAGTTGCTTGAGTAGCTGATCTATACCAGATTCAAGATTGTTATCATTAGCATCATCGACTTTTGTGGAAACCAATTTTCGATATAAATGCATTTGCTCATCCAGCTGTGCTTCAAGCTTCCTCGCCTACATTCACGACAAATGAAAAACAATAGTCGATGAAAGTTAGTATATGTATATCTATGAGACACAATGAGTTGGTCTTAAAAGGATACCAAATCAAATTGCGGAGTCCCTAAAGCGAACCAAACAGCATGTTGTTTGATTCCACAAAAATAAAACTAAAAATAAAAAAACTAAAAATAAAAAAACTCAAACAGAGTAAAGAATGAACTGAGAGATTATAATCCTCCTCAAGGGAAAAGGAAAAGCTTAATGGAAAGAAATTTCTTTCACATCTTTCGTCATTCTAAAATCATAAACGTTTTCGCAAAGTTTCATTAAAGAAGTTGAAAAAATATGGTAGAAGTTCCTCCATCAATTGTTTCTTAAAATTAACCCCTTCATTTTCTTCTAGTGTTTCAAGAATTTTGTCATAGAGAGGACTAGTTTAACAAGAAATGGAATCTACTCATAATTGTTTAGTAATAAAGGCAGCCCGATGCAAGAAATTTCCACTGCATGCAAGGTTGAGAAAAGAGTGGAACCTACTTGTGGGGCGGGGCTATTATAGAAATGGAATCAAATTTGAGCAAACAAAAGTCGTGCCAATTGCCATCCCAAATCAGAAAATCATGTTCAATTTCATTTCTCCCTTTCAGCTTTACAATTCATTGATAGAAACATAATGGATCTTAACAAATGAAAGTAAAATTATTGCCATTATTATCTTAAACTACAAAAGAGATCCATTCAATCACATTGCATTTTATAATTCAATAAGCTATCTTTATATGTAATTCATATAGAAAAATTGGCGTGAATTTACCTGTTTTCGCAAGGAGTCCCAAGAGCTTGGTGGATCCATCAATCAAAGGAGGTGGTCTTCGAATTTGGCGTTTGTTGTCAGATGAGGAGAGTTTTGCCTTTAATTAATTCTAACTTATGTGTTTGAGATGCATCGTATTCTAATCAAATAAAATCTTATTACTAGATCAATGATGTACACTCAATTAGGACTATGCTACACAATTAATTCTCGCACAAAGAGAATTATGGACGTCATCATCATCATGATGTGTGAGAAATAATTGAGTAGCTCTAATTGGTTTGGTACAAGAGAGATACGAAGAAGAGACCATCTGGCAAAGCTCTACGGGTTCGGGCTGTACGAACTAGGTTCTGTTTTAGCTTTAGTGGCCTTTTTTTTGGGTTTTGGCACCCAACTAATGGTTTACGAATATCAAAACAGTATAGTGAGTTCTTTAAAATTTTCAATTAGGAACATCTTCTAATACAGTATTTCAATCATTTATTTTAAGAGTAAATTGTTTTAGACCCTCTTATTTATTATTATTATTTTTTGGTCAGAAACAATAAATATATTACAAATTCAGACTCTCTTATAGTTTGTTGAAAGTGTGTAAGACCTCTATGTGATTTCAAAATTTCCTCGAGATCCCTTGTGGTCTATGCCGCATTGTGTACGCATCCCAAAGTTATGTTTCCATCATTTTTTGTAACGGAATATTTGAAATGATCGTATTGCCCTTAATGATATATTTGCCTTAAAGAATTACTTTTACTGTTTCCATTTCTTTACCAAACAAATCACTCTTATCTTCTCTCAACATTCACGATCTTTCAATCGCATGCTGTAAAAAATTGTTACCACAGGAAAATTAAGATCGCACACTACAAAAACTAATATCAGGTATGTAGTCTTCGTTTAGTTTCTATTTTATTGCTTTATACAAAAGTCGTATTGTTGAAAAGGGACAAGTCACAATCTTTGCAGTCCCATTGCTAAAACAATAAAGTCGTATTATTGAAAGTGACAATATTTGCGAACCAATTGTCATCGTTGCGGTCACATTTCATTGTTAAAAAAATATTTGTTTTTGCTTTTTGGGTTTTAGGGTTTTTACTTCTGTAATATTAAGGTTTAATTTAGGGTTGAAGTTAGGGTTTGATTTCTATGATTTAGGGGTTTGATTTCTATGATTTAGGGTTTTAATTTCTGTAGTTTAGGGTTTTAATTTTTGCAATTTAGGATTTCAATTTCTGCAATTTAGGGTTTCTACAATTTAGGATTTCTGCAATTTAGAGTTTATGCAATTTATGTGTTGCTCGATCATTTATTTCTGTGTGCAATGACTTTAATATGTATGTTATTTATGATTATTGTATGAGCTAATATAGTAGTTAATTAATTGTGCAAATTGGTTATTTCAGAATGGAAGATGATAATGTTGGCATCAATGATGATGAATTTGAATTGAATTTTGGGATTTTAAATGGTTGTCTTGATATTGAGTGTGACATCTTGGTCAACAATATATGTGAGTCTTTCAACAAATATAATCTAGATGCCAAAGACATGCCAATTATAACGATGCTTGAAATGATTAGAGGTAGATTGACGAGTCAGTTGCAAGTCAAGAGACAAGGAATAGAGAAATATGAAAGCAGTATATGCCCAAATATACTAAAGATTATTACGAAAATGAAGAATGTTTCAACTGCTTGGTGGGCTAATTGGTCAGGAAATTAAGAATATGAAGTTGTTCAAGACTGCAACAAACATGCTGTGAATTTGGGCACCAAAACATGCACATGTGGAATGTTTCAATTGACTGGGTATCCATGTTGTCATGCTTTGGCATGCATAAACAGATATGAGAAAAATATGGAGTCATATGTGGATTATTGTTATTCTAAAGATGTTTACATAAGTGTATATGCAGATATGATTCATCAAGTATCAAGACCACTTGACTATATAGATAGTGGGAGTAAGGCATTGAAGCCACCATTGGTGCACAGAATGACTGATAAGCCACCAAAGGCAAGGGGGGAAGACTGTTACAGGTTTGGAAGAGCAAAGTGAAACTATTTCTACAAGGAAGGGCCTGACTATTAGATGCAAAAAATGCTAGCAAAAAGGACATAATAAGGCCTCTTGCAAAAATCAATTCTATCTAAATTCACCATTACTCAAGGTAATATCTTATATTTGAAATTGATTACATTATGAATGACATTGATAACTAAGACTAGTAAATTCTACTATGTAGGCCATGAACAATCAACATGAAAGCAATCAACAAGAAAACAATCAACATGAAAGCAATGTGGAGCATACTCAGCCAACTATTGAGCAACAACAGTCCAATTCATATCATGTAAGTAGTGTTTAATGACTACTTCATTTTATTCAAATAAAGGTGCAATTGTTGTGTTAACAATTGTTTTTTTCATATTTAATGTAACAGAATGCTCAAGAATCAAACTTTGCATCTCAATAATCAAATTTGTCCTCTCACCTTCCACCAAGACCAAGACCAAATGTTGTTGGTAGAGGCAGAGGTGTTGGTAGAACTGTTACTGGTTCTGGTAAAGGTAATTTGGGTACTACAAATGTTGTTGATGACAGTTTGGGTGCTGGCAGAGGTAGAGGGGGTATTGCATATGCTATTGGTCATAGCAGTGGTAGAGGGGGTACTGTAAATGTTGGCAGATCTGCAAGTGATACTTTAAGAGGTGTTGGCAGATCTGCAGGTGGTGTTGGCAGATTTGCAACTGCATTTGTGAAGGTGTATGCTACCTAAATATACTATGATATTTAAAAATTTAAAAGCATATAAACACAACGAAAACTTGATAACATACTAATCTATGATCAAACCACAAGTTCTAAGATAAATAATTGTAAGAACTCTAAGAACATGTGTAAGAATAATTCACAAAGAATAAATTCTAGTAAGAGATAGTTTTGTTACCTTGACTCGTTAGCGTAAGAAATTTAACAAAAAACACAAAACTTAATCTTCTACTTGCTCCTTGAAGATCTATACTCCTAGGATGAATGAAAAGCTTTTGATCTTCTCCTCTATGACCTTCTTCCTTTTCATAGATGATGAAGAATTGTGGGATTCTTCCTCTTGTATTTTTCCTAGCCTAACTCGTGTGAAATAACTAAAGAGAGAGAGCTTTTCTTCTTCCTTTTCTCGTGTGAGAGGTGCAAAACTATGAGGTGAAAGATAAGCTCTATTTATGGATATGAAATAGTCTTAGTAGTTAATCCCAGATGAACTGGGATTTAGATTCCAAGACCATAAACTAATCCTATGTACCTTTGGACTTAGTTAGTCCAGTAGGATATTGAATTAAACTACTAACTCTTCCATTCTCTCTTGGATCTTATGTGAACGATAGCCTAGGTGGGCTAGGCGCCATCTTGGCCCAAGTGATTTAATCCATGTATTATTTTGCTAATTTAATTAATTACTAGTTTTCAAATTGTGCTCAACTTATCCAAATAAGAAACTCTCCTAAATAGGATACTTAGTTGTAATTGGATACTTAAATTTAGCAACTCTAAATATACAATAGGCAACTAGGAAACCTTAATAAACATCTAAAAGGAAATAGGCTAGAAGAGGGACCAAAAGACATAAACAACTTAGAAACTGAAAAGACCAAAATGCCCCTGCTAACCCCATAACACAGTTAGGCTTTTCAACCTGACTTATTCCACTAAAAAGTCATGGTTGTACTCCAAGATGTTTACTGCTATATACAGAAGCTTGTCACACCATGTTTGACCTTTGTCTACGACTTCCTAAGCAGAATGACCAAAATACCCCTCTACGTAATACTCACAAACAAGAAAGATTTTCCATGTACTATCTCTTTTTTGATTGCATCTTCTCCTTAAGACATCTAAATCCTTTAAGTAACTGTCCACTGTATATGGAACACTTGTTCTAGGGAGTGACACTCAAGACAAATATCTGATATACTCATTGAATATACCACTACGCTTAGATTTGGATAATCCACTGGATATTCATAAAGAAGCGATTATTCTGTCACGTGACGACATGGATTCTTTATTGCATACGCACGTTCCAACTAGTCAAACCCATATGCCCAACACATAGAGTTGTTGACCCACAACTGAGGTCTCACCCATAATGCATCAAAACACATGAACCTGATTTCGTCAGTTCATCCATATATGTTCAAGATTAAGAGTACTGATCACTTAGTAACATAAGATATATATTGATCTCTATCTTTGATAGCACCTCTTGGAGAGATCATACATAAGTGATCCGTTCAATGTGTAACACACACACTAGTGAAGCTTAGTCCGGAGACTTACTAACAATCAAGGCAGGTTACCCTTCACAGGAGACACCGTGCACCTAAGTCATACACTATGGATCAAGGGCCTCTATACACGCAAATACACATAAATAAGGTAGAGAGAATATGTATGAATGTATCCATTAATCATTAACAATCACAATATGTACTCATTAACACTGAAATGTCATGTGCTAGTAGTGTTTAGGGCATACTAATCCCAATAATTTGGTGATGCATTTGGTGTTGGCAGATCTGCAGGTGAATGATTTGAATACTCCGTTGGTGGAGGCACTAACAGAGGCTACAGATCTGCAGCTGGAAATACTAGCACAGGTGGTGGAAGAATCGACAAAGGCACATATGGTAGAGGCACTAGCAGACGCGATAAATCTAGTAATTGTACGCCTGCTAAATATGGTTCTATTAGTAAAGGGGTGGTTGGAAGAACTTGCATAAATTTTTCCAATGATGGCTTCACAGGTGGTACAACTGAAAAAAGAAAACAAGTTGCAAGCATTTATGAGGTGTTAGATAATATCAAGAAGAGAAAAACAATATAGAACCCATGACTTGACTTTTATATTGGAAATATGAACACTTTTTGGAGTTTTTGAACATGCACATGTAGCATTTTTTGGATTTGTAATATTTAATTGGGGAGTATTCCCTATGATTCAGACATGCTCATGTGGGGTATAGTTAGTTTGTTTTTGGGTGTTTACATGCTCATGTGTGGTACAAATAGTTTGTTTTGGGGTGTTTAACTTAACTTACTTACTAGGACAAATGTGTATTAATAAGTATTATTATTGACAATTGTTCTATCATGATTATTGTTTGTTTCAGTTTAACTATTATTATTATTGAGAATGGAAATATTGGTATAAAATACACTAACATAATACATATTATTTATACAAGCCTTCATTACAGGGATACACCATTGAACATGAACCACAACAAAATTCAAGATGGTTAACTATTAATCATCATCCAAATTAACAATGGGCATCCCTAACTACCATTTCATTTTAGGATTACAACAACGATGAGTATCACAAACAAAATACACAAAATAACACCCACAAGAAGAAGTAACATTTTCAGCTTTGTATCATCTTCATTACTCTTCCTTATCGTTTTCTTTTTCTTCAACATAGATGTCACCTCTTCTTCACTATTATCATTGTTGTCGTCTTCCAATCATTCACTAACAGAAAGCTCTTTTCCTTTCCAAGATGCCTTGATCGACTCATACCATTTAAAAAAATTGCATCTATCATAATTGTAGAACAAACAGTCTTTTGTCGGCTTCAAATCGTCTGAAAACAACTATAATCTCAGCCTTGCGATGGCAAAGACACATTGTATTCCTAAATCGCAAGTCAAGTGCGAGGACTTTGTAACTTTGGCTCATTTGACTTCGATTGTTTAATGTTAAAATCGATGTTTTATAGTGAAGTTATGGGTGTTTTAGACATAATTGAATTGACAATATCGTTATAAAGCAATAACATCCACATATGCAGTGAGTGCTATGCACTTCCTGTCAGTTTGGGCGAAAACGTTGACAGAAGGGGGTCCTACGCAATAGGTATAGGCTATAGGGGAGTCCTACGCACTTTCATCAAACTATAGGGGAGTCTAGAGCAATTTATTCTTTATTTTAATTTTAAATTGTAAAAAATAAAAAAGTGAAATGTTAGATGTTTTAATGTATTATTAAAATATTAAAATGAAATAATTAAAAGAGGATTATAACCTATTTACCCATCTTTAGAAAAAATATTGTACAACACAGTTTAAAAGTACACCTATGAGTCAGTCCACTTTCATTCCTCTTTTTCATTCAAAAAAACTAAACATTACAAAGTTGAAGCCAACATCACTAATTCTTCAGGCCTATTCTAGGATATTAGTTAGTTGGACATTTTGTTTAAAAACACCTTTATTAGCTAAGCTAGCTATTATTGACTTATTGTAATTTTTACCTACAAGTAGTTTAAGTTTGACAACTGTTGGGAATTGTATGCCCTAAAGACCACTAACACTAAGACATCTCAGTGAAGGGATATTATAACAACTAATAATCAGTACATCTTACATGAGCATCTCTATACTCTCGTTATATTCTCTCCATATATATATGCATACTAAGACTCCTTGATTTGAGTGAATGACATAGGTGTGTGGTGATCCGCGCAGAAGGTATATGTCATGAGGCTTGAATCTGAACTATAGGTTTATAACCGTATAGTGAAGTTGGGCACTTCATTATTTATAATGAAATAGTCTCCTATTTGGTAGGGTGATCTACCTTGGTCATTGGAGAGGCTTTCCAGACTTTTCTCATTAATGCATAAGAATGCATTGAACTAGACTATGGTAGATGTGATCTCTGTAAAAGTACTATCGCTCATATGAGATCAGAAACATCTTAAGCTACTAAGAGACCAATGCTCTAGTTCTTGAGCATATATGGATGATCAATGAACTCAAGGACTTGTGTTTTGATTCACTATGTGTGAGATCTTATATGGGTCAATAGCTCGGTGTTTTGGATATTTAGACTTGACTAGTTGGCACATGCGTATGTGTCAAGTCATTCTATTCCATCCTAATTGGTGGGTTATAACCCCTTTGTGACATCCTATTAATTATCTAAACCAAAGTACTTAATAATATAGTCAATCGGGACTATATTTAGATATTGAACTTGAGGGTCGCTCCCTAGATCAAAAGAATAATATTTGGATGATAATTATTGGAGGATTAGAGGCACAAAGAATAGAGGTAATCAAGAAAGGTTGATAGTACAAAGATAAGACCTAGTATTGATTACGAGTTCTACATAGAGGGGCATTTCAGTCATTTTGCTTAGTAGGTCAAAGACAAAGGTCAGACTTGGTTTGACTAATCTGCTGGATATATAGTAATTGCTATGGAGTGCAACATCAATTCTTTAGTAGAATGAGTTGAGGTTAAAATGATAAAAATGCAGCTAGTGACTAGCAAGGGCATTTTGGTTATTTTGTAGCCAAGACAATTATGTCTTTTGGTCCCTCCCCTAGCCACTCAATCCTTGTTAGTGCACCTTTCTTCTTGGCTCGTAAAATCTATGGAGATATGATATGTATTAGTATGGTTGCCTATTTGGGAATACTTAGCTCAAATTAGAAATCAAGGACATTAGGACATAAGACATTCTTTGAGACAAGAATGTATGTCCTAGCAGATAATGTCCTTAGGTGCATGGAAGACATGCTTGGGAGTATGTCAAGCTACCTTAGATGTGTGGTATCTTTAGGATAAGTTAGGAGCTGATTATTATTTATTTAAATGAGATAATGTTGCATTATCTTGGAATTTAAATAAAAGATAATGATCCTAAGACTCCTAGATTCACCAAGACTCCTAAGTCTTGTGAATAACTTAAGAGATAAACGCCTATATGCTAGATAGAAATATACACACGGTAACATACTTGGGAATACACGAAAAAACATCAAGATTTTCTCTATAGATCACGGCTAGGGCTAAAGAAAAAGAAAGGAAGAAAATCTCCCACCAGTTTTGCATTATAGCACAAGGAGTCGTGGAATAGAAGAGAAGACTAGAGGGTGATCCGCGTTTGACTTCTCCAGTCATTCGCCGCATTTTTCCAGCCCTTAGAACTTTAGGCTTCGTTGTGTATTAAGCCAACGAAGAAGGTACAATCTGTAACGCCCCAACTCGACCCCTCCTACGATCAGTCAGGACGCAACGGAATTTTTGCATTATAACGACAGTAATTAGGACACCGAGGCTCTAAACCAACCTCTTTGAAACTCATACATCCAACTCCACAATAATTCAACAATTAACAACACAACCACAATATACAATAAACATTCTTTACCATTGCATCCATAAGTTATACGCCTCTGTTCCAACATCATACATTTACTATATAACATACATTCCCAAAATAGATTATAACCAATCTAGTAGCCTAATCATATTCCAAAACAAGACCACTAAACTAGCAACTTTTAATCCATTATCTCTACAACATCTTATATATCATAAACTTCTAAATAAATACAAACCAACTAGTTTTAATATACAAGATAACAAAAGTACATCATCAGATATCATGAACAAGACTCTGGCACGTAGGACTCGTCCACATATGGCACATAATCCTCTTCTGGAGGCACGTACCCGTAATCTGGATCAGTAACACCTATATGCATGCAATAATTGAGAGTGAGCTTATATAAAACAAGCCCAGTGAGGATTCGATAGATCTCTAACAGTATTTACTATACTCCTTGAAAATCATCATTTGAGCAGTAAACACACAATAATCATCAATAACAATATAAGCACATTAACTATAATGCCCAATCAATAAAGGATACTCTAGTTGGTGTAGCTCCAAACACCATCACGATCTCAACCGTTCTTCTTGTGACTCCCCATTACTCGCGCACCCGAGGTACCTCACTAGCCCCTCCCTCCATGACACCTCCGTCATGCGAGCTGGGGGTAGTCTATGGTAGTCATGTCAGTTTCAACCCGACAGCCCGATGCTGCCCGAGAGGTGGCACACACATACCAAGACTCAACAATAATAATAATTATTCAAATCTTAGGAGGACAACCTTTCACATTGACTATCTCTCAGTTCATCAATAATCAATTATCACAGGAGGACAACAAAGTAGGTTGCCTATCTCCCTGTTCAACAATAATCAATCAATAATCATCAATTCAACAACATAACAACAGCTAATCAATTAAACAACAAACAACTAAGTTAGATGACAAAGTAGGCCACCCAACTTAACATGCATTAGACACACAACCAAACCCTAATTAACCATCAACAACTCATACTTCCATCACTCAAACACCACCCAAACATCCAAAGGCTTAATTCAACTTTTTAAAGAAAGACAACCCAAACGTCTAAAAGTCATAACTTACATTCTACCAATCCGATAACCTCCAAACCAGTTTCTAACACTCACCCACTCAATCAACAACATTCACCCCCTTGGAAACCAACCATAAACCATCCACATCAAGCCCAACAACCCTAAAACCCTAATGCATCAAGGCTGAAATTTTCGGACTTTCTCACCGATATTGCAATCAAAATTTTGGCATTACAACATTACTACCACGTATTTAACAAACTTTTACAAACTAACAACAAGCAATTCCAACCACCACAACTCCAGATATTCAACAAATAGCCAACAACTCAACTTTTAATACCCGAAAAATAAAATTCATGCTACCACGGTTCAAATCTTATATAAACACATATAAACGATCCTTAGCATGCACTGAGTAATAATATAACATCAATTCAACTTTCTAACAGTTCAAAATTCAATTATATGCAAAAACATAAAAATGACATTTTGAGATCTAGAATTTTTCTCTCACCTTTGATGTGTTATGAAGCTAGAAAGATGCTCAATGAATGCCCAACAAGTGAATTCAAGCTTTGGATGATGAAGTTTGGCCTTGAATTGTAACTTTTAATGAAAAATTGCCTTTGAAACTTGAAGAAAAACCTTCACTTTTCTCCTATGGTGCTCTCGGCCTTGTGTGTGTGAGTGAGTGTGTTTTGTGAGCTTTCTAATGTGTGTTGATGCTAATATACTCAAGGTCAACTAAGTTAAAATGGTCAAAGTTAGTTTCCTTAGTTTATTTTTAGTGTTTTCTTGTCTTTTAATTTAGTTTCTTGACTATTTCTTGCTCAAACATTAAATTGACATTTAACTAATTCTAGATAATTTATTTTAGGTGACAAAGAGTTTTATATTCAAACATTTCCACCCAAGTCGGCTTAAAACTCAATTTTTGCAAAAGAAAGTATAAAACCTTTAAAATTCTATAACCGATTCCAAATCTGTTTTAATCAAACACGGGTCTATTAATACCCGAGGACTAGGTTTTAAAACGTTTAAAATACCCCTGTAAAAATTTTAGCGGACATGTGTTCAAAATACTATTCACAAAAACCAGAGATAAAATTTTTGGTGCCGATTTTGATAAAAATTTCATGAATGCACATATAGCATGTATTAGGAATATAAATCACATATTTAGCACATTCTAATTCATATAACACATAAATAGGTCAAATCATGCAAATCGAGACAAAATACGCAAATCGAGGTAAATGCAAAATATGGGGTCTCGCACAATCTATAACCAATAGATTAGTGTTCTTAGATTCGCATGATATTATGACTATGTTCTTGTTTGGTATGATTTCAAGTTCTATTTCCATTTTGCTGCGCTTTATGATTGATCAACTAAATTTTTGAACCCTAGATTGATCTAGATATGTGTTAGAACTCGGTGCCCATCAGTGGTATCAAAGCCACGCCATAACAAACATAGTCTAATAGGCAAAAGAACACAAAAATTTCAACTAGTGCAGTCCATAATTGGCGGACTGTTTTAGGGCTGTTAGGGGCTGTTTTTGTGCAAATAAAATTTGTTCTGTGTTTCTATGATTTGTGGGGATGCTAATGCGTGTTTTACAGATCATATAGACCCCTCTTTGATGTCTAAAAGTTCAGTTTTATGTGATTGCATTTATTTTCCAGCAATAGTGCTTTTCATTATGGTTTGTGATTGGTGGTTTATCCAATCCTTGTAATGATGTAATTAATCGCTTAGAACTGAATGTAGCTTTTATAAGAAGCATAGGAGATATTTTGTAATAGTTAGTTTGCTGGAAATTACAAAAATCTCATGTATTTGCTGAAAATCACACGAGCAAAGGACTAGTATAGAGGTTGTTTTGTGCGGGCTGTTTTGGGTATTTTTCTCAAGGTTACAGCAGCTGTTTCAGGGCATTCCAGTGGCTGTACAACACCTCTAAAGGTGGTGGAGAGTGGCGTATGGTGGAGGAGGAGTTCTATTGGCGATAGGACTCTTGGTAGTACAAACAAACCGATAGAGTTCTAGATTGTGAACAAGTTTGTTTCCACAAATACTCTAGGAGTGTTTTGCTTTGAAAGGAGTCTAGGTCAAGATATGGATGAGTGCCTTATCCAAGAGAAATGGAAGTCTCCAGAAAAGGCAAGTTCCATTTTGGAAAAAAATAGAAAGTACAGGAAGCCATCAAAGAAAGGGGCTCAAGATGTTTCTATTTACATTTTATGCTTTCCAAAATTGTGATTGATGCTTGTTTTGGATGGATGTATGCATGTATATCACTTAGAAACATGGACAATCATTAGGATTTAAAATGGCTAAATCCTAGATAAATTTAATTAGGAATGGCTAGTTAAGAGATTAATCTAGACCTAGTTCAATTTGGTTTGAAACTAATGATTAAATAATTGGTTAGGATTAATTAATCCAAAATCCTTAGAGACAAAGAACTTAGCCTAGATTCCTATATTGCCTTACCTAATCCCGAATAGGTATGTAACTATTGCAATTGAAAGTAAAGTTTTAAACGCAAGGATTTAAGTATCGAGCTTGCTTAGACTTAAAACTTAAAGGTGAAGTTGCAAAGATAAGTTACAAGTAAAAACCCTTAGTTTAAAAGATAAAAAGAACCCTATGGCTTTCTGTTTTGGTCTATGCTAATAGTGGGAGCTATTCTGAGCTCACCTGCATGTAGGTCGTTGCCTTCGGAGGATAGTCTCTTTACTAAGACTTAGTAAGATTGGATTAGAGTGAGTTTCAACGAAGTGTTGATAGGAGCGACCACCCCTTTGGTGGAGTTTTTGTCAAAGATCGCTTCATAGAATATTTGTAATGCCCCGAACCCAACCCAACACTAAAGGTCAAGTCCAAACCCGATATACGGACAGAGTCTCCTATGTACGGTGGACTAATTGGTAACCTGCAATCAACCAAATATAATCACAAGACCACAATCCAACCTCTTCATACAATCCCATCCTTCAACATCACAACATCAGAACTTCAATAAAGGCAACTAAGCCTCAACTTAGCAAAAGTTTATCATGCAAGCTTGCAAGGCATATCTATAGAAATTCTAAGCCATAAGCTTGCTTATCATACCATTCTAACTATAATTACAAGCTATATTAATATATTTAGTTCACTTGCCAACTACTTACCACATAGACATGCAATCAAAGACAGTAAAGCATTCATTAGTTATTACATACCAATTACGCTATCGAATCATTCCAGACTACAATTAGTTACAACCACCAAATCTACACAAATACATACAAGACCTCAAAGGTCTCAAAATAGAACATAGCACATCAACATCACAGCTTCACACACATCATCCAACCTCAGCAGGTAAATGGTCAAAGCAATTGATCAGGCTGCACTCTTCTTCTTCTTCTACCGCTACAAGCTGGGGATCTACCTCAGCCTCTCTTGAAACATGTTAAAAGAGGAGTGAGAAACACAGTTGCTCAGCGAGGGAAGGGATACAATAAACCGAAGGCATTTTTGAAAAGTAGCTCGTGCGATGCAACACTTAAGCACAATCTAGTAATTAAACAGTAAGAAGACAGTTAGACAATGAAATACCACACATTAAAAAGGATACGATCTCAAACCCCATACACTCAAAATCTCGGTCTTCAATTACGAACCACGAACATCTTCAATGTGCCCACATAAACCCCAAACACTCCAATGGGTGTACTTCAGATGTACCCCGCCTACAACCCAACACCTCTTGGTAGTCTCCGGACCAGGAGAGCGAGGGACTGGACAACCATGGTAGTCGAGGTATACTGGCAAGCCAGTCGTTGCCCAGCTTCCCCAATACTACCCTGCTTAAATGGTTGCGCAACCACTATGCAATGCACTCAAATGACAATATATACAATAAGCACATATGAGGGACGACAAAGTAGGCCGCCCACACAATTAGTTACAATAAAGCATTTAACATGAAATAGACATATGGCAATCAAAAGAGATAAGTTCTATAATATTCATGAAATGTTAGAACAACTTAATTAAAATTCAATTGGCATCAAGCCAATCACATAGAAGACAATAATAAGCATTTAACTTAAATTAATGCCATTTCCCCTTGTCAACTAAAGCAATTTTACTTCCCTATGAAATTCAAGGCACCATTTCCACAAACTAACCATTCTACATCTCTAAGGATACTAAAAGACACCTATTCAAGCCCTAAAAACCCGTTTTGGAGACAAAATCTAGGGAAGACCCTAAGTCGATTTTAACTACAGCTACCTTAACCGCCCTTCAATTCAACACTGCGATAGCACCAAAAGTGTTTCCCCACATAGTAGGTCTCTAATCTAATGTTCAATTGTGCCTGGATTATCATTTTACGAAAACCACCTTTTGAATTTTAGCCAATTTCCCGTTTTAATCCAATTCCGGGCAAAATAACTACACACAACCATCTAACTATGTCCAATAACACCTAGAGCACCTATAGATAACATCAATTCAATCCCACAAGCCAATTTTGACCAAACCTTAAGAATAATACTATTCATAATCTCCTACAATTGAATCTATGCATTTAACCATAAAACAAGCCATTAAACTAAGTAAACAAGGTCTATATAGCATGTAGAGAGTGTATTTCACAATATTCAAGCAACTCGCAAGCTACAATCAACAAATCTAAAGATTTCATAAATTGACATAAACTTTGAAATGAAAAAATATGCAAACTCCCTCACATATACAAGGTGTAGGATGCTTGCTGTTGCTCTAAGTAGCTCCAAAACTCCTTCAAACTCAAGCTAGAAGGCCAAAATGCAAAGCTTGTTGAAGATTTCTTCTCCTTTTTCCCTTGGAGAGCCGTCAAGTATAAGGGGTATTTTGGGGATTAGTTGATTTGTTTTGTGTGTATTTGATATGTATGTGTGTGGCTAGGATATATATGTATATGTATGTATATGTATGTATATTTAATTTAAGTCAAATGCTCTAAGTCAAGGTCAAACTAAGCATAAAACTTCAATTAAATGCTAACTAGTTAAAAACTAATGTTATACCATAGTTTTACTATTCATACGATGCAAGAAATATTTTTCGAATGCACATTCCCAGCTAGAAATGCTCAAGTTCTTATTTTCCTCATTCCTCCTAAGAATCACACAACCTAGGAAAAATACTAATTCGAACAAACTAAACAGTCATTTTTTTCACTGTGAATAGTAACCAAGCTCAAAGTAAGATAATGCACATTAAAATGCACATAAAGGTATGCAACAGTTATTTATGAATATAGTGCAAGTCTCGGGTGTCACATCCTCTCCCCCTTAAACTAATTGTGTCTACGCAATTCTTACATGATTAAGGGAACAACTCTGGATATTTATCTCTTATCTAATCCTCTCGTTCCTAGGTGGCATCATTGACTCCATGATGGTCCCATAGAATCTTCACCATCGGAATATTCTTAGTTCTGAGTTCCTGAACCTTCCTATCGACAACTTAGAGGGGTTTCTCAACATAGGTCAAAGTCTCACTAATTTCCAAAGGTTCTGATTCTAGAATGTGTGGAAGATCTGGCTGATACTTCCTCAACATTGATACGTGGAACACATCATGCAATTTAGCTAAACTCGGAGGCAATGCCAATCTGTATGCCAAATCTCCAACCCTCTCGGTAATCTCAAATAGTCCCAGATATCTAGGACTATGTTTACCCACTTTTTCATGCTGAATCAGACCTTTCCGCGGAGATATTTTCAGAAATACATGATTACCTAAAACAAACTCCAAGTCACGTCGGCGTTTATTCGCATAACTCTTTTGTCGGCTCTGAGATGTAAGCATTCTTTTCTTGATAAGTTGTACATTATCAATCATCTTTATTATCTCAGGCAGAATAGCTCGATCAACAGTTCTGATCTTTTCTACCTCATCCCAATACAATGGGGATATACATTTACGCCCATAAAATGTCTCATATGGTGCCATACCAATGGTAGCCTGGTAACTATTATTATATGCAAACTCTACCAATGACAAATATATTTCCCACCTTTTACCAAAGTTTAGGATACAGGCTCGCAACATGTCCTCCAATATCCTGATAGTCCTCTCAGATTGATCATTCGTTTGCAGGTGATATGCAGTGCTGAAACTTAAATTAGTCCCCAAAGCATTCTGTAATTTCTGCCAGAATTGAGATGTGAACCGTGGATCTCTGTCTAACACAATACTAGCTGGAGTCCCATGCAATCTTACAATATTCTCAATATATAGCTCAACTAACTTGTCAAGACTGTCTATTTTCTTCACGACAATGAAATGTGATATTTTTGTCAATCTATCAACAACAACCCATACAGAATCATTACCCCTCGGTGATCTCGGCAAGTCAGACACAAAATTCATGGTGATATGATCTCATTTCTACACAGGAATAGGCAATGGTTGTAACAATCCTATAGGTCTCTGATGTTTAGCCTTAACCTTCCGACTGGTCAGACATTTAGCCACATAATCAGCTATTTCCCTCTTCATATTGTTCCACCAGAAGTTTTGTTTCAAATCTTTGTACATCTTAATGCTATCGGGGTGGATAGTGTATTTAGAACTATGTGCCTTTGCAGGAATTTCATTCTTTAGTACTGTATTTCTAGGAATGCAAATTTTGTTCTTATATTTGAGTATGCCATCATCATGTAATTTGAAATCTGACTCTCCCATTTTTGACTTCTCTAGGAACTTCAATAGTTGAGGATCGAACTGTTGTGCTTCCCTGATTCTAGACAACAATAGAGACTGAATTTGTAAACCAGCAAATTGAATACCTGTCTCTGAAGCCTTTGGTTTCCACAGACATAACTCTTTCATAAACTCCCAGTTCTTTATAATCAAATTGGCCATTGTAGCCTTTCGGCTTAAAGCATCTGCAACAATGTTAGCTTTGCCTGGCAGGTAGCTAATAGTATAGTTATAATCATTTAACAGTTCTAACCAACGTCTCTGCCTCATGTTCAGATCTTTCTATGAAAATAAATACTTTAAGCTTTTATGATCAATAAAAATTTCAAATTTATTACCCTACAAATTATATCGCCACTTCTTTAAAGCAAAGACAATACCAGCAAGTTCAAGATCATGTATAGGATAATTAAGTTCGTAGGGTTTCAATTTCCTCGAGGCATATGCTATCACCTTACCATTTTGCATAAGAACACAGCCTAAACCCTCTTTAGATGCATCATTGTAAATCATGAAGTTATCCGTCCCCTCAGGCAATGAAAAGATGGGAGCAGTGGTAAGTCTTTTTTTCAGTTCCTGAAAACTGATCTCACGTTTATCATTCCAATCAAACACTATTTTCTTTTGAGTAAGCTGAGTCAAAGGTCCTGCAATCTTTGAAAAATCTTTAACAAACCTTCTATAGTAGCCAGCTAACCCCAGAAAACTGCAGATCTTTGTAACAGTTTCAGGCCTTTTCCACACCAATACCACTTCTACCTTTGCTGGATCAACAGAAATCCCATCCTAAGATATTATATGTCCCAAGAAGGCAACCTACCTCAACCAGAACAAATATTTGCTAAATTTAGCAAATAATTTATGTTCTTGTAAAGTTCGTAACATAATTCTCAAGTGTTCTTTTTGCTCTGCCTCAGACTTAAAATATACCAGTATGTCATCAATAAAAATCACAATAAATTGGTCAAGGTACGGTCTAAACACTGTCTGCATTAAGTCCATAAAAATGGCTGGGGTATTCGTCAACCCAAATGGCAGCACAACAAATTCGTAATGGCCATACCTGGTTCTAAAGGCAGTCTTGGGCACATCCTTCTTTCGGATTCTTAATTGGTAATAGCCCTGTCTCAAATCAAATTTAGAATATATTGTAGCACCCTGTAGTTGATCAAATAGTTCAAAGGTAATGGATATTTGTTCTTTATAGTCACCTGATTGAGACCCCAATAATCAATACACAAACGTAAAGTGCCATCTTTTTTCTTTACAAATAACACCGGAGCACCTCACAGTGAAGAACTAGGCTGTATAAAACCTTTTTCCAAGTAAACCCTGCAATTGAACTTTCAACTCCTGCAATTCAGGGGGAGCCATTCTATATAGGGTTCTAGAAATAAGGTTAGTCCCTGGCAACAAATCAATTACAAACTCGATCTCCCTATCAGGTGCCAACCCAGGCAATTCTTAGGAAATACTCCCAAAAATTCTTGTACAATAGGCATCTCATTCAGCTTTAGTTTATCCCCAGGTTGATTAATCAAATAAGCCAAATAAGCTACACAACCCTTACCCAGTAATTTAGTTGCTCTAATGGAAGAAATGATATAAGTTCCAGTGGATTTACGGCTTCCAACAATTTTAATTATAGGTTGATCATGTATTTCTAATGTTACAATTTTCCTTCTACAATCCAGATAAGCATAGTACATTCCCAACCAATCTATCCCCAGAATGATTTCAAAGTCTCGGAATGGTAAGATAATCAAATCAATAGGAAACGTGCGTCTTTGCTGCTGACCCTGGCCAGGCTGCTGATACTGCCTCTGAAACCCTTGACTTTGAGACTGATACTACCATTTACTTGGCTGAATGGACTCTGCCAACAAATCTGCCTTATGTTTCTCAAATCTCGCTGCTGCCCTAATAGCTGCGGAATAAGTAGTAAACTCATGTGTAGACAGATTAAGCTGAATGTCACATCTCAGACCCCGGATGAATCTCTGGATTCTCATATCCTCAGGTTGTACTAATGCTGGCACATAATCGAAAAGTCTAGTAAATGTAGCCTCATACTGGTCAACGGTCATATTTCTCTGCCTCAGAGATATAAATTCTTCTTGATGTCTTTCACGAGCCACCACTGATACGTATTTATCTTTGAATTCTCTAACAAAGTTAGCCCATGTGTATTGCACCACCTCGGTATCCCATCTCAATCTCACGGTACGCCACCATTCTTCAGCGTCACCCTCAAGTAAGAGCACAACATACGTAATCTTTCTCTCATCAATACATTCAAGAGCAGTAGCTATCTTATCAACCTTGTTCAGCCACATCTCAGCCTTTATGTCATCTGGTTCCCCATAGAAATTGTATGCCCCATGATGTAGGAATTTATCAAGCAAATTATTAGTACTACCTGTGGTACCGCTGCCCTCGGCTCTGACTCCCGGACTGCCCCGGCCAACTCCTGCCTAACCCTACTGAGTCATTAACTGAGTAATGGAATTAATTGCTATGGCCATTGAGGCCATAACCTGCGCATTGGTTGGTTCCTGCCCTGGTTGATCATTCCCAGCTACTCTAACATTCTGTCTAGGTGCATCCTGCCTCAGAGCCTCCTCCGACTGCCTCCTCGGTCTACCTCTTCTCATCTCAGTGCTAGAAGAGACCATTATTATAATAGGCAAATAGATATCACATAAAGATAACTCATTCATATTCAAAATATCTTGTGCACATAAGACAACATATAAAACACTTAACATGCATCATTCTCTAAACCTTTCATATTCACAGAATATCATGCAATAGACACTTCTTTTACTCATTTCCATGCTAGCATGTTTCTACTTAGTCAGTCATTCACTTAGATAATCCAACAATCACGCAATTACACAATTCAACTTTCACATAATGACCTCTACCCCACAAACCGAAGAACCTATCTCGGCTCATGCATTCAATTAGCTCTGATACCACCTAAATGTAACACCCCGAACCCAACCCCACACTAAAGGTCAAGTCCGGACCCAGTACATGGACAAAGTCTCCTCTGTACCGTGAACTAACTAGTAACCTGCAGATAGCCAAATATAACCATAAGTCCACTATAAGACCCGGCACGAGAGCCTATACGTATTTTACTATTTATAATGCATTCATATTATTTCATATGCATAAGCAACAATTAACATGCATTAATATCATTTAATGTGTATTTTTATCATTTTACGTGCACTTACCTTGTTTTACGTGCATTTAGATGTCAAAGTGTCGTAGACATTTAATTAAAACCTCAACATGGTAAGGTGGTCATTTGGCCAACTAGATATTTGATCTACCTACCTTGCACTATTCTTTACTAAGAAAAATACACAAACACACACAAAAACACACTCATCTACACGAGTAGGAGAAAAAGAGAGAAAGAAGAAGAAGGAAGGAAAAAAGTACTCTCAAGCCACTCCTAACCATTGTTGGACCTCGTCTTGCATCCTACAAACTTGAATTAGCATTTTATTGCACAATGGAGGTAAGAGTTGTTCTCTTAAATGTTTTTCAAAGTTATATTGGGCATGATTTGTGGATATATATGTATGTTGAGCTTGATTTAGTGAATATATAAGCTTATGTCCTACATTCAAGCTTAGTTGAGGTTTATGAACTTGTCAGGGGTGTTTGTTGTTATATGGCTATGTAACTTGCTATCTCATGTTTACTTATACTAATATGAACATTTATAATGCTTGAGCTTGATGATTTCATTTGAAATTGAGCTAGGAAGTTAGAATTCATAACCCTAGAACACAAACTATGCTTGAAGGTCAAGTTGAGTTGTTGTTGATTATTGCTAGCCTTGGGGAACCAAGAAGTTGTTGAGCTTAATTGTGTTGTAAGGTAGATAAATGTTGCAATATTGGATGTTTGTGAGCATAAGTGTTGTAAAGGTGAAAGAAAAATAGAGTTGAGTTTGGGTTTGATGCAAGATTTGGTGAGAAAATCGTGCATGTCCGGGGGTGATACCCGGTCGTATTATCACGACTTGACAAATGGAAGTATACATCTGGACGTTATACCCGGTCGTGATCAATACGACCGTACATCATGACCGGACTACCCATTTTTCAAATTGACAACTTTGCGCAACGTTTTCTAAGGGCCATATCTTGGTCAATTTAACTCCGAATTGCATTTCGTTTGATTCTAGAACTATCTATTTTTGATACATTTTAATTATATACCAAAATCAGGTTAATTGAAGTTTGTGAAAGTAGGTAAATTAATTGAGTAAGTTAGGGTAATGCAAAAGTGTTGAAGTCACTATATGGTTAAACACTTGCTTGACGAGACAACCTTCCTTGTTGACCACCACATTATGTCTTATGAATTCTAAATGCAAGATATTATAATTGTTTTCCTGTCTATATGCTTTATGAAATCCATTGAGAATATGATTATATTACTACGTGTTTCATCGCTAGTACTAACAGGTGGCAACCTACTTTGTTACCTCCGAGCTTGTTTGTTATGCTTGAACTCTTCTCTCGCTTGGTGTGTTTCCTTGGAGAGATGGTTTATAAATGAATGGTATAATTAAGTTAATGAATGCCATGGTGGAAGTTCTGGGCTGCCTGGGTGGCGTTGGGCTTGCCAGGACGGACTCAACTACTATGGTAGGGTTGCCTCTGGAGTGCCCCTTATTGGTTCGTGTGTTGGGTTTATATTGGAAGTTGATTCGAGGCTGGCCATCTCCAACAACGATTCTAGATATTGTATCCTTTGACTTATGGTATTCTACTCTCGCTTGGTCCCTCGAGGCCCTTAGGGAGTAGAGTTATGTGATATTATCCTATTTCTATTCTTTGCTATTGATTGTGATTTCTTGCATGACATCACTTTCTCAAATGGGTTTCAAATGCTAAACCTTGCGAAAACTCCCATTCCCATTAGTCCTCACTGAGCTATGAGTTGTTTTAGCTCACCCCTCTTTATGACACTTTCAGGTGAGGCTAAGCCTGAGCCAGCGACTCAAGCTGAAGGCAAGGCTTATTTGTGTGACGAGTCGGACTTCTGTTTGTTGTGACCATGCTTGCTGTTAATGTTGTCCTTGATGTTAAACTATGTTAATATTGAACAACTTTATGTACTGTAATAATCTTTTGGACTTGTACTGTAATATTAAGCTTGAGGATCACTGGTTGTACCTAACTTAGTCTTATTCTTTTGGATCTAGGAGAAGTTGGAAGGTTGAAACTTAGGCTATTTGGGGAACCTAGATCTTGTACATATAAACAGGTGAAAGAATGGTTAGTGCCAAATGTTTGGGCACCCTTTGGAAATTACTTGTGATTAATATATGACTGCTAGGTTGGTAATTGATGATCTTACAGGTATTAGTATTACACGCCGTCACATTTCGGCCTTTATCTAGCATTGGGTTAGGATTGAGGTGTGACATCCACAATCCAACCTTCCCCTACAAACCCATCATTCAACATCACAACATCATAACTTCATTAAAGCCAACTGAGCCACAACTTAGCAAAAGTTTATCATGCAAGCTTGCAAGGCATATCTATAGAAATTCTAAGCCATAAGTTTGCTCATCATACCGTTCTAACTATAACTACAACCTATATTCATATATTTAGTTCACTTGCCAACTACTTACCACACATGCATGCAATCAAAGACAGTAAAACATTCATCAGTTATTACATACCAACTACTCTATCGAATAATTCCAAACAATAATTAGTTATAACTACCAAATATACACAAATACATACAAGACCTCAAAGGTCTCAAAATAGAACATAGCACATCAACATCACAGCTTCACACACAGTATCCAACCTCAGCAAGTAAATAGTCAAGGCAATTGATCAGGTTGCACTTCTTCTTTTTCTACCGCTACAAGTTGGGGATATACCTCAGCCGCTCCTGAAACATGTTAAAAGAGGAGTGAAAAAGACAATTGCTCAGCGAGGGAAGAGATACAGTAAACCAGGGAAATTTTTGAGAAGCAGTTTGTGAAACCCCACTTATTTGCTTTAACTTGATTTACGTGCTTTGTCTCGTTTTGCGTGCATATGACCTGTTTATGTGCTATAGGGCCTAGAATGTTATAATTTTGATATCAATACTCCTAATACATGCTAAATGTGCATTCATGAAATTTTCATAAAAAACGGAGTCAAAAATTTTATCGTCGATTTTCAGTGAATAGTGTTTTCGAAACACGTCCGCTAAAATTTTGAAACTGGTCTTTTTAACCCTTCTAGACCTAGACCACGGACTTTAATAGACCTGTGTTAGATGAAAAAGGTTTTAAAATCGGCTTAAGAATTTATTAGGGTTTTTACACCAACTTTTGTAAAAATCGAGTTTTAAGCCGACTCGGGTGAAATTGTTTGATTGTAAAACTTCTTGTCACCTAAAAATAATCTACTTGAGCTATTTTGGGTGTTGAATAAATGTTTTGAACTTTGGTGATCAAGAAAATACATTTAAAGTCAAGAAAACACAAAAATACTAACTTAAACTAACTTTGACTTTATTTAATTGTTGACCAAATAAGCTTATATCACCAACACACACTCACAAAGCACAAAAACACCCACAATTACACACACATTGCCAAGAGGGAGAAGAGAGAAAAAGAGAAAGAGTTCTCAAGGTTTTCAAAGCAAAAATTCAAAGAAAAATCTAATTTTTGTCTGTAGAACTTCATGCCGACTTGGATTCCACTTGTTGGGCACGCATTGCACGCATTCCTAGGCATATATCGCATCAAAGGTGAGAGAAAAATTCTGGATCTCAAAACTCAACTTTTGTATTTTTACGTAGAATTGAAAATCAAACAGTTAGAATTCTAATCTGAGGTTAGATTATTGCTCCTTGCATGCTAGGGATCATTTAGCTGTAATACTACGAGTTGTTATCGGTTGTAGCATAATTTTTATTTTTCGGGTATTTAAATTTGATTAAATTGTTCAATGTTGATTAAATTGAGTTGTGTTGATCGGAATCGATTGCCGTCGATTTCTAAATGTTTGATAATTACGTGGTAGCGCCGTTGTAATGCCGAATTTTCGATTATGATGTTTGGGTGAAAATCTGAAAAATTCAACCTTGACACCTTAGGGTTTTAGGGTTATCGGGCATGATTTGGAGGTGTTATGGTGGTTTTCCGAGGGGGCTAATGTAGTTGGTTGAATGGGTGGGTGTTTGAAACTGATTTGGAGTTGTTTGGATTAGTAGAATGTAAGATATGATTAATTGAAGTTTAGGTTGTCTTTCTTTAAAATGTTAGATTGAGCCTTAGTTGATTGGGTGTGGGTTGAGTGATTGAATTGTGAGTTGTTGATGGGTAAATTAGAGTTTGAATGTGTGTTTAATGCATATTCGGTTAGATGGCCTACTTTGTCATCTAACTTAGTTATTTGTTGTCTAATTGATTATTGATGCTAGTATTGATGAGTAGATGATTATTGATTGATGATTAATTGATTATTGATGATTGTTATGGAGTCTTGGTATGTGTGTGCCACCTCTCGGGTAGCGTTGGGCTGTCAGGTTGAAAACGACATGACTGCCAGAGACTACCCCCAGCTCGGATGATGGAAGTGTCATGGAGGGAGGGGCTAGTGAGGTACCTCGGGTGTGTGAGTAATGGGGAGTTACAAGAAGAATGGTTGAGATCGTGATGGTGTTTGGAGCTACACCAACTAGAGTATCCTTTATTGAATGGTTATATAGTTATGTGATGATAGTATTATTTATGTTATTGTGTGTTTACTGACTGAAAGGATTATTCCAAGGAGTTTAGTAGACGTTGCTCGAGATCTATCGGATCCTTGCTGGGCTTATTTTATATAAGCTCACTCTCTATTATTGCATGCTTACAGGTGTACTTTCGCAAGATTACGGGTACGTGCCTCCTGAAGAGGAGAATGTGGAAAACGTGCCTTACGTGGATGAGTCCTATGTTCCAGAGTCTTATCCGTGATGTCGTACATGTTTTATTATCTTGTAAATTAACTTAGTAGACTTTTATCAGCTTTGTAGTTTATAATGTATAAGATGTTGATAAGTTAATGAATTAGTTGATGTTGTCTTTGTTGCCTTTCTTTTGTTTATGATTAGGTTGCTAGATTGGCTCAATATGTTTTTGTATTGTATATTAAGGTTTATGTATTATGTTGGAACGGAGGCATATAACGAGGAATGATTATTGTATAATATAGTTATGATGTATGTTGTATATATTGAGGAGTTATTTGTTGTATGGTTGTATAGTTAATGTATGCTGTTCTATTGAGGTTGGTTTAGGACCTCGGTATCCTATTTACTGTCGTTATACTGCTGAAATTCCGTTGCGTCCTGATTGATTATAGGAGGGGTCGAGTTGGGGCGTGACATTTAAGTGGTATCAGAGCTCATGTTAGTTGTCAGCCGGGGTATTCTCGGAATGTGGGTAATGGTCTTAGCATGAAAGTATGTATGAAAAGAAATGAAAGTAAAAAATGTGTTAACAAGATTAAGTGATAAGTGATTATGTGATTAAAGTGCTTATGTGATTATGTGAACAATTTGTTTATATGTTTTATATGAGTTTGTTGTTTAGGTGTTAATAATTGTTTATAATCTGTTTACGTGCTATAACTGTGCTAACTCTTTGATTAGTAGAATGGCCGGTCGATCGAGAACCAGAGGTAGGCCTGAGATGACTGATGAGACTCCGGGTAACACAGCACCGGGCCGTGGTAGGGATGATGACCGATTAGGGGCAGCTATGGAGAGGATTGCAGAGTTAGTGGCTAGTCAGGCACAGTTATTAGCAGGGCAGGCTGCCCAGAATCAGGCTATGCAGGCTCAGCTACTGAATATTCAGGGTGGTAACCACGGGTGTGGTACCCTGAAGGAGTTTTTAGGATATCACCCACTGAGATTTCAGGGGGAGCCGGATGATAGGAAGCCGGAGGCATGGATTAGCAAGTTAGAGAATATTTATGTCCACTTGGCTATACTGATGAGCAGAGGGTCTCTTTTGCCGTGTACTTGTTAGATGACGAGGCAGAGGAGTGGTGGCACACGGTAAGGACTAGCTGGGTGGCACAGGGTATTCCTTATGTTTGGGGTACCTTTCTGATGGCTTTCCGGGCAAAGTATGTCCCGAGGATTGCAAGGGAACGGAGAGAGGCAGAGTTTCTAGCCTTGGTCCAGGGAGATGCTACAGTGGCTCAATATGAGGCCACATTTACTCGATTGTCCCGGTATGCACCGGAGTATGTGGCAGACGAGGAGCAGAGGACTCGCAGATTTATGTTGGGGTTGAGGCCTGAGATTCAGGATGTGATGGCACTGAATCGGTATGATATTTTCACCGAGGCTTTTAAGGCAGCTTCCAGACTAGAGAAGAGAAAGGGCGATTAGCTTGTGTCTAGTTAGCCCAGTAAGAGGCCGTATCAGCCGCAGTATCAGCAGGGCACGTATAGGCCTCCCGTACGGCAGGTTGGGTTCAGGCCACCAGTGCAGCAGGGTTCTTTTAGGCCACAGGGTCAGTAGAGTTACTATCGGCCTTAGTTTCAGTAGGGGCCATATCAGGTTCAGACTCAGTATAGGCCAGCCCAGTCACAGGGTCAGTACAGGCCTAGTATGGTGAGACCTCAGCAGCAGGCTGTTTCAGCTGTTTCTTCAGCTTCTGGTTCTTCCAGGGGCAATGTTAGTGCCACATCATCGCAGTGTAATTACTGCAAGCGCCTAGGGCATGTGGAGTCCGACTGCAGGGTGAAGGCAGGGACATGTTTGGGTTGTGGTAGCAGCCATCATAGGGTGAAGGATTGCCCTAGATATTCGAGGGCTGAGGGTCGGGCAACGACTCAGGGTTACCAGGGTAGACCTGCGGCTAGTGCACCTCAGCAGCAATAGCGGGTTCAGGCTCGGGCCTACGCAGTTGACTTAGAGGAAATGCCTGAAGAGACTACAGTTGTGGAAGGTAACTTCCTTATACTTGATCAACTTGTTAAAGTGTTGATTGATTCTGGTGCTACGCATTCTTTCATTACTCCTGCTTGTGTGCAACGTGTTAAATTGCAACCTGAAAGATTGCCTTATGTGGTTGAGATTAGTACCTCTTTGACTGATAAGTATGTTATTGGCTTAGTATATAAGGATTGTATAATACATGTTAAGGGGCATAATTTTCCTTCGGACCTTATTTTATTTCCTATCCGGGGGTATGATGTTATCTTGGGTATGGATTGGCTTTCTAAGTATGATGCCCTGTTGAACTGTAGAACCAAGGTAGTACAGTTTCGTTTGCCAGATCAGCCAGTAGTTGAGGTAGTAGGGAACCGGGGTGCAAAGACGAGTTTTGTTATCTCAGCAACTAAAGCTGTTAAGTTGGTGAGTAAGGGGTGTTCGGGTTATCTGGCTTATCTGATCAACAAGCCATCTGATAAGCTACAGCTAGAGGAAGTCCCTATTATTCGGGAATATCCCAATGTATTTCCCGAGGAGTTGCCAGGGTTACCGCTAGAGAGAGATGTGGAGTTTGTGATCAATCTTATTCCCGGTACTCAACCTATTTCTAAATCAGCATACCGGATGGCACCAGCTGAGTTGAAGGAGTTGAAGACTCAGTTGCAGGAGTTATTGGAGAAGGGATTCATTCAGCAGAGTTCTTCACCTTGGGGAGCTCCTGTTTTATTTGTGAAGAAGAAGGATGGTACCTTGAGATTGTGTATTGATTACCGTGGTTTGAATCAGGTGACCATCAAGAACAAGTATCCTTTGCCACTGATTGACGAGTTATTCGATCAACTTCAGGGAGCCAAAGTCTATTCTAAATTTGATTTGAGGCAGGGGTATTATCAGCTTCGGATTCATACGGAGGATGTTCCGAAGTCTGCCTTCAGGACTCGGTACGGGCATTATGAGTTCGTAGTTATGCCCTTTGGTTTAACTAATGCACCGGCATGATTCATGGATCTTATGCATCGGGTTTTCCAACCGTATTTAGACCAGTTCGTGGTAATCTTTATTGATGATATCTTGGTCTATTCTAAATCTGAATCGGAGCACGAGCAACATCTACGGCTTGTCTTACAGAAGCTGCAGGAGCATCAGTTGTTTGCCAAGTTCAGCAAATGTGAATTTTGGCTGCAACGCATATCTTTTCTTGGCCATGTTATTACACAGAGCGGTATCTCTGTAGATCCCACTAAGATTGAGGTGGTGATGTCTTGGAAATGGCCAGAGAATGTTTCTGAGGTCCGTAGCTTTCTTGGCTTGGCGGGTTATTATCGTAGGTTTGTCAAGGACTTCTCGAAGATTGCTGGGCCACTTTCTAAGTTGACTCAGAAACGGACTATCTTTAATTGGGATAAGAAGTGTGAGAGTGGGTTTCAGGAGTTGAAAAAGAGGTTGACTACTGCTCCAGTACTTGCTCTACCAGAGGGGACCGATAATATGGTTGTTTACAGTGATGCATCCAAGGAGGGCTTGGGATGTGTTCTTATGCAGGATGGCCGAGTTATTGCCTATGCTTCCCGAAAGTTGAAGCCTTATGAGGTGAATTATCCGACTCATGATCTTGAGTTGGCAGCAGTTGTCTTCGTACTGAAGAAGTGGCGTCATTATCTGTGGGGCAGTAAGTTCGAGATTTTCACTGATCATAAGAGTCTGAAGTACTTGTTCTCACAGAAGGAGTTGAATATGCGCCAGCGGAGGTGGATGGAGCTTCTTGGAGATTATAATTGTTCTATCAATTATCTGCCTGGCAAGGCAAATGTTGTAGCAGATGCTCTTAGCCGGAAGGCGAGTATTTCTTGTTTAACGGTCAAGAAATAGAAGGTTCTTGAGGAATTCACTTATTGGAGACCAGTGTTGACTCAGGTTGGGGTGATGTGTTCACATCTCCGTATTCAGCCTTTATTGTTGTCTCAGATTAGAGAAGCTCAGCAACTTGATGTTAAACTTCAGAAGATCAAGGATCAGGTCACGGATGATCAGTCTGACTTTAAACTGCATGAGGATGGTATTCTTCGATTTCGGAACAGGGTTTGTGTTCCCGATGAACCGAGCTTGAGGCGAGGTATTCTGGAGGAAGCTCACAATTCTAAGTATACTATTCATCCCGGTGGAACCAAGATGTATCGGGATTTGAAGCAACATTATTGGTGGAATAACATGAAGAGGGAGGTTGCTCAATTCCTGTCTAGATGTTTGACTTGTCAGAGGGTGAAAGCCGAGCATCAACGACCAGCAGGTTTGCTTCAGCCGTTAGCTATACCACAGTGGAAATGAGAGCATAGTACGATGGACTTCGTCACTGGTTTGCCTAGAACACCGAGGGGTAATGATGCAGTTTGGGTTGTCGTGGATCGTTTGACGAAGACAACTCATTTTATTTCGACGAAGATGGGAGATGAGGTTACAAAGTTGACGGATCTTTATTTGGATCAGATTGTTAGACTTCACGGGATTCCATCTAGTATTGTCTCAGATCGAGATTCTCAATTTACTTCTCATTTGTGGGAGAAACGTCAAGAGACTTTGGGTACTCAGTTGAACTTCAGTACCGCGTATCATCCACAAACCGACGATCAATCTGAGCGGACTATTTAGATTTTGGAGGATATGCTTAGGGTTTGTGTTCTGGACTTCGGAAAGAACTGGGAGAAACATCTACCACCTGCTGAGTTTGCCTATAACAATAGTTATCAAGCTACTATTGGGATGGCACCTTTCGCAGCTCTTTACGGTCGTAAGTGCCGTTCACCTTTATATTGGGATGAGATAGGAGAGATGAAGACTATTGATCTGACTATCTTGCCAGAGCTTCTTGAGAAGATCGAGAATGTTCAGTTGATTAGGCAGAGAATGCTTACGGCGCAGAGTAGATTCAAGAGTTATGCTGATAAGCGTCGTCGGGATTTGGAGTTTGCAGTCGGAGATCGGATTTTCTTGAGATTGTCTCCTCGTAAGGGGTTTGTTCGTTATGGTAAAGGTGGAAAGCTGAGTCTGAGATTTGTTGGGCCATTTGAGATTACCGGTAGGGTTGGTAAGTTGGCATATCAGTTGGCTTTACTGGAGAACTTCTCTAATGTCCACGATGTATTTCACGTGTCTAATTTGCGAAAATATAATCCGGATCCTTCTCATATTCTTGAGCCAGAGCCGTTACAGCTTCGTGAGAATCTGACTTATGACGAGCGTCCGATTCGTATTCTTGATCAGATGGAACGAGAGTTGAGGTCGAAGAAGATTCCGATGGTTAAGGTATTGTGGAAGCATCACGGCATTGAGGAAGCTACTTGGGAGAGACGGGATCAGATGCAGCAGCAGTACCCAGATTTGTTCAGTACATCAAGTAAGAATTTCGAGGGCGAAATTTCTTTAAGGGGGGGAGAATGTGAAACCCCACTTATCTGCTTTAACTTGATTTACGTGCTTTGTCTCGTTTTGCGTGCATATGACCTGTTTATGTGCTATAGGGCCTAGAATGTTATAATTTTGATATCAATACTCCTAATACATGCTAAATGTGCATTCATGAAATTTTTATCAAAAACGGAGTCAGAAATTTTATCGTCGATTTTCAATGAATAATGTTTTCGAAACACGTCCGCTAAAATTTTGAAACTGGTCTTTTAACCCTTCTAGACCTAGACCACTGACTTTAATAGACCTGTGTTTGATGAAAACGGTTTTAAAATCGGCTTAAGAATTTATTAGGGTTTTTACACCGACTTTTGTGAAAATCGAGTTTTAAGCCGACTTGGGTGAAATTGTTTGATTGTAAAACTTCTTGTCACCTAAAAATAATCTACTTGAGCTATTTTGGGTGTTGAATAAATGTTTTGAACTTTGGTGATCAAGAAAATGCATTTAAAGTCAAGAAAATACAAAAATACTAACTTTGACTTTATTTAATTGTTGACCAAATAAGCTTATATCACCAACACACACTCACAAAGCACAAAAACACCCACAATTACACACACATTTCCGAGAGGGAGAAGAGAGAAAAAGAGAAAGAGTTTTCAAAGCAAAAATTCAAAGAAAAACCTAGTTTTTATCCGTAGAACTTCGTGCTGACTTGGATTCCGCTTGTTAGGCACGCATTGCACGCATTCCTAGGCATATATCGCATCAAAGGTGAGAGAAAAATTCTGGATCTCAAAACTCAACTTTTGTGTTTTTGCGTAGAATTGAAAATCGAACCGTTAGAATTCTAATCTGAGGTTAGATTATTGCTCCTTGCATGCTATGGATCATTTAGCTGTAATACTACGAGTTTTTATTGGTTGTAGCATAATTTTTATTTTTCGGGTATTTAAATTTGATTAAATTGTTCAATGTTGATTAAATTGAGTTGTGTTGATCGGAATCGATTGCCGTCGATTTCTAAATGTTTGATAATTACGTGGTAGCGCCGTTGTAATGCCGAATTTTTGATTATGATGTTTGGGTGAAAATCCAAAAAATTCAGCCTTGACCCCTTAGGGTTTTAGGGTTATCAGGCATGATTTGGAGGTGTTATGGTGGTTTTCTGAGGGGGATAATGTAGTTGGTTGAATGGGTGGGTGTTTGAAACTGATTTGGAGTTGTTTGGATTAGTAGAATGTAAGATATGATTAATTGAAGTTTAAGTTGTCTTTCTTTAAAATGTTAGATTGAGCCTTAGTTGATTGGGTGTGGGTTGAGTGATTGAATTGTGAGTTGTTGATGGGTAAATTAGAGTTTGAATGTGTGTTTAATGCATATTCGGTTAGATGGCCTACTTTGTCATCTAACTTAGGTATTTGTTGTCTAATTGATTATTGATACTAGTATTGATGAGTAGATGATTATTGATTGATGATTAATTGATTATTGATGATTGTTATGGAGTCTTGGTATGTGTGTGCCACCTCTCGGGCAGCGTTGGGCTGTCGGGTTGAAAACGGCATGACTGCCAGAGACTACCCCCAGCTCGCATGACGGAAGTGTCATGGAGGGAGGGGCTAGTGAGGTACCTCGGGTGTGTGAGTAATGGGGAGTTACAGGAAGAATGGTTGAGATCGTGATGGTGTTTGGAGCTATACCAACTAGAGTATCCTTTATTGAATGGTTATATAGTTATGTGATGATAGTATTATTTATGTTATTGTGTGTTTACTGACTGAAAGGATTATTCCAAGGAGTTTAGTAGACGTTGCTCGAGATCTATCGGATCCTCGCTGGGCTTATTTTATATAAGCTCACTCTCTATTATTGCATGCTTACAGGTGTACTTTCGCAAGATTACGGGTATGTGCCTCCTGAAGAGGAGAATGTGGAAAACGTGCCTTACGTGGATGAGTCCTATGTTCCAGAGTCTTATCCGTGATGTCGTACATGTTTTATTATCTTGTAAATTAACTTAGTAGACTTTTATCAGCTTTGTAGTTTATAATGTATAAGATGTTGATAAGTTAATGAATTAGTTGATGTTGTCTTAGTAGCCTTTCTTTTGTTTATGATTAGGTTGCTAGATTGACTCAATATGTTTTTGTATTGTATATTAAGGTTTATATATTATGTTGGAATGGAGGCGTATAACGAGGAATGATTATTGTATAATATAGTTATGATGTATGTTGTATTTATTGAGGAGTTACTTGTTGTATGGTTGTGGAGTTAATGTATGTTGTTCTATTGAGTTTGGTTTAAGACCTCAGTATCCTATTTACTGTCGTTATACTGCCGAAATTTCGTTGCGTCCTGACTGTTTATAGGAGGGGTCGAGTTGGGGCGTGACACAGTTCGTGCAATGCAACACTTAAGTACAGTCTAGCAATTAAACAGCAAGAAGACAGTTAGACAATGAAATACCACACATTAAAAATGATACGATCTCAAACCCCATACACTCCAAATCTCGGTCTTTAATTACAAACCTCGATCCACGAACCACGAACCACGAACATCTTCAATGTGCCGGTATAACCCCAAACATTCCAATGGGTGTACTCTGGATGTACCCCGATATCCTATGACCTAACACCCCCTAGCAATCTTCGGACCAGGCGAGCGAGAGACTGGGTGTAACGCCCCGATCTCTCACAAGACAGGAGGCTTGAAAAACCAAGCTATTTTCAACCCAATCCCAACCCGGTCTCAAAATTTTAAGGAAAAACGGACAAAGTCTCCCCTGTACCGTGGACATTCTGAAAACCTGAAATCATTCAATAAAGCCACAACATAACAAGACATGCCTTTATAACTAAAGTTCAAAGCTTCAAGGCTCATAAAATGCAAAAGAAAAAAAAATAAAAGCTGAAAAAAAAAACTGCAGAACCCAACAGCCCTTCTCTCTCTCTTGGGTGAATTTTGCTTCATCAATTCCTCAATCCAAGCCAAGCCAAGCTAGGAGCAAATAGTTTAGAGTGTTTGCTAGTCTTCCGAGAGCTCTTGCACGCATTGGTGAGGGATTTCATGACTTTTTGTGCATTTTAAAATTGTTGCTATTTTCTTGATTTGTTATAAATGCTATCAAATGATACTCTAATGCTTATTTATGCTATTATACCTTGTATATAAGTGCTAGAGAACGTATTTAAGCCATCGGTTCGCATTTTAAACAGTTGGAATCGCTATTTTGATTTATGAGGTGAATAGTGACAGGATTTCTAGGGTTTTGTGTAATTGCGCGTATTAGCTTGATTCAATGCTTCTAATAGATGCCTTAGGTGCTAATGAAGGTAGTCTAATGGCCCCGTGCACTCAAATTGCTCTAAATTTGCATAGAACGTGAATTAGTCGACTTTAACAAAGGGGTTTCGGGGTTAATGCGAATCCGGGTGGATTCGGGCTTCACTTTTAGTATTCTTAGGCTACCTAGGTGCTATAGAACCTTTGCTAACTCTTGTTTGAAGCCCGGTTAAGGTAGGTGTGGTTCAAAGCTATAAGAGAAAAATTGGGGCTTTCGGGGTAATTACGGGTAATCGAACATAATTGCAGGTTGTAAGGGTATTTTAAGGGTTAATTAGAAGATTGGTATAGATTCCCCTCGAATTTGAATCATTAATGTGAGTTTGGAAGGAAAATAGATGGAATTACTAAGGGGTTTAAGGGTAAATTCGATTGTCACATGCATCTAAGACCTTGGCATGTCTCCATATGTGTCTAAATGTGGTTTCAAGTTGTTTTCAAGCTTTTAGTGTAGTTTTATGTGTATCTTGGATTTTTCCCTTTGTAAACCTCTTAATTGCTTGTATTGAACTGCTTCTAATCCATATGTTTTGAGGTCAACCTACTTTGTTGATCCTCTTACATGTTATTGCTTATATTATTATCGATATCATGCCATTGTTAAGTACATTGCATAGTGGTTGCATAACCATAGTATCAGGGGCGATTGTGTTGAATATTGGCTAGGCGGCAGAGGGCTTGCCAGTGGATATTCAAACTCTGTACCCTATTCCCTCACTCGCCTGGTCCGGAGATTGCTAGGGGGTGTTGGGTCGTAGGATTATCGGGGTACATCCAGAGTACACCAACTGGAGTGTTTGGGGTTATGCAGGCTTATCGTGATCGAGATCGTGGTTCGTGGATCGTGAACGAAGATCAAGTGAAGATTTGGAGTGTTGGGGTTAAGTGAAATGTATCCTTTTTAATGTGTGGTTATTTAAGCTATTGTTATTTCTTGAATGGTTTAATTGCTATTATTGTTTAACTGTATTACCTGTTACATTGCATGCCCCGGGAGACTTTATCCTTCACTGGGCAACAGTGGTTGCTCATACCTCGATATATGTTTCAGGAAGTGCTGAGGGTGATCCTTAGATAGTTGAGGTGCTAGTGGAAGATGAAGAAGTTCAGGCTAAGCCTTTGCCCTAGTTGCTGTGTGTTTGTTGTCTGAGGTGGATGTGCCTTCTTGTTATTACATGGCGTACTTGTATTGTTATAGTATGATCTATTTTGTGGTCTTAGGGTTATGTATATTCTTGTACTTGCAAGTTGAAAGATAGTTGGTTGTAGTGATAGATTTGAGAAACCATGGTTTGTAATAACTATGTCCTACTTTCTAGCTACTTGCATGCTTGGGAGTGTATGCTTTAAAGTATGCTTGGTTTCAACTCCTAGGTATGTGCCAATGTTATTTTGGATGGTATGATGATTGGATTTTATGAAGTAAGTTAAGTTGGTTACATGCTTGTGTGATTTTGAACTGTTGTATGCTTCAAGGCTCGGATGGCCTTGAACCTTTGAACTTTAGTTATAAAAGCTTGTCTTGTTGTATTGTGGCTTTATTTGAGTGATTTCAGGTTTTCAGAATGTCCACGGTACATAGAAGACTCTGTCCGTGTGTCGGGTCCAGACTTAACCTTTAGCGTGGGGTTGGGTCGGGGTGTGACATAATACACTTGACATTGAAAAAAAGTATCCTCCCTTCGGAGTTCTTGCTATTTCTTCAATGAAGCCAAACCAATCAGTGATTGGAATATTATCGGATGGGCTACCATCCAAATGGTAATATTTCAAATAAGTGACACTTAACTTAATCAAAACTGCAATATGCCCACCCTTTCGGTGGAATGTTATGAGTAGAATTAAGACACTGAGACATCTTAGTAGTTTAAGGGTTCAACTACTAAAATTAGAGAATTTAGATGCCAAAAGATTATGAATGTTATTCTTTCCTTTTAACTGTGATTCATATGCATGCATCATGAATGTAATTGCTCATATACTGATTTATAATTGTTTACTGAATATCAAGAGATGTCAGAAATCCTAGGTTCCTCTAAAGTCCATTATCTCTTAAAAAATATTTTGACTGGGTATAATTTCGAAAGTTGGGTGTATGACCTAGACATAGTACTCGAAGTGGAAAAATGCAAACATGTCTTAGATCAAACTTTTCCTGGATATCATCCATATTCTACTTTAGATCGTCAAGAAGCAAAGGATCGTTGAAAGGAGGCTAATGCCAATGCCAAAAACCTTATGTTGAATTCCATGTCCGATACTCTGCAGTCTCAGCACGAAAGTATTAAAACTGCTTCTTATATGTTGACCTCTTTAGAAATTGTGTGTGATGTGATGGCTATAGAGATAGCAGAGGAAAAATGTTTCAAGGTGCATGTGCACCAGATGATGCAGAATTTTTCCGTCGCTATGATTCTTGGAGCTAAGATCAGTCCCGCAAATGAGGTAGAAATGATTCTTTGGACACTACCTGAATCCTATGCTTAAGACAGGCTCGAGTACTTCACGGATGGATTGAGCAAAACACCATCAAGGTTGTTAGAGGATTTTTAGGAAGTAAAGGAAGAAGGGGTGAAACAATAACCTGAGCAATTTGTTAAACAACTTAGTGGTAAGAAGATGAATGCCAATAGTAAGCCCAAGGGCAAGTCCTTCAAGTGCAAATAGAAAGGGCATTAGAAGCAGGATTGTTCTCAGTATCCTGCTAAGAGCAGATTAGGTATCTCTATTATTTCTTGTTTATGAAACAATTTTAGTGGTAGAATCTACTATGGTAGACTCAGGTGCCACTAACCATTACTGTATTTCGTTGCAAGGGTTTCAGGTGACAAGGAGGCATAATAGAAGAGCATTTGCTATGCAAGGGATAGGCCAAAGTAGTGGGAGTTATTACACATGTATTTAGAACATGCGATGAAACTAGGTTTTAGAATTGTAGATTATTGTTAATTCTTCTATATACTGATGTTTTATATTAGTTATAATTGTACAATAATATGTTCTATTTTAAATACATGGTATTTTATATTAATACTCCATTGCTTGTTTCTAAGTGAAAAGTCTCCTACTAGCAAAGTCTACTATTTTGTTCTCCATGCTAATTGAGAATGGTCAATAATGAGTTTCAGACTCATTAAATCTTGAACCATTGGCTCATTTAGGATCTTGGCTTGTGGAAAAGTGATCGAAAGGTCACTTACAGCTAAACGACAAGGACAAAAGATATACTAGGCTTGGTACACATAAGTGTAGACTAATGAGAAAATCGATTTATTAATAGATACCCATAACTTTCATAGATGATCATTAGAAGAATGATTTTGTACCACATAAAGCAAAATTTGAGCATTTCAGGCTTAGACAGAGCAACGATTAATATGCAAATCATGGTACTTCAAATTGATCATGAAAGTGAATATCTATTAGGTGAGCTCAAGGATTACTTAGTTGTAACTCAGGTGACTACACCGGATTTTATAAAAGTAAAATGGTATGTCTAAGAGGAGCAATTGTATTCTATCGAATATAATAAGATCCATGGGCGACTCAAGGGTCTTTGGTAATATTCTTTTGGAATATGCAAGTGAAATAGAGATTATGCATGTCAATCATTGGTTCTATTTAAATCAGTACTTCGGACACCCTAGTACTATGGATAGTGCTAGAACCTAGTTTTGGCACAAAGTCCATTTAATGGGTTATTCAGCTTATAAACTGAATAACTATAATAGGAAACCAAGATATGACACATAATATTGCATAGGTTATCCAAAGAATACAATGTAGGGAACATTCTACAATACCAAGGAACAGAGGATGCGGTATAGTGTCCAAGCTCAGTACTTGGAGGTACATTGTATAAATCTTCCAGTAACCCAACTCGGATATAGTTCTAAAACTGAGAGTTTTAGATTACTCTAGCATTATAAAGGTTGTAAATGGTTAGTAATCTATTTCTTACGCATAGATGGAACTATCTTGTAGTGGGAGGAATTCTAGATTCCTAGATAGCTATATCAGAGAGTTTCATTCGGAACTGACTCTGATATTCTAGTAATGGATCCCACATATCAAAAAGTAGTTATTTATGTACATACAGACGTATGGAACTATTTAACATCACATCCGAAGAAATAAATCCCATAGGATGTGAATAGTATACTACAAGTGAAGTAAATGGTCAAGAAGATGAAAACTTCGAAGCCAGACATGATTGCAAAGTTCTTTTAGAAAGGAATGTACCGATTATAAGAAGATGTCTTTGCAAATGATTAGGCTAAAGTCCATCTAGTCATTTTTTTGTCAATGGTAGTCATTCTGAATGCCAGATATAGCAAATAGATATCAAGACAATTTTCTTTGGGTAAAAGTCTTGACAGATCTAGAAGTATGCTATTGGGTTCAAGAACATACTGTCGGTGAGCTTGAAGGTCCATTTATTTGGATGAAAGCTGACATCCAGGGTACTGGAAACATTAGATTAGATCAGATTCATTTTTGATCAAAAATGTTAGTGGGCCCTGTATGTAAGAAGATTATTGATGAGCACTTTTGACTGCAAGTGTGCATGTACTATTGGAACCAAAAATGAAGAGATTTGAACAAAGTGAACTGTTTGATATATTATTCATTGAATTTTGAGATCATTTACTTGGGTAACTGACTGACGAAAGTTAGGGAAATTAGTGAAGGTCGTAACTTAAATATGTGCTATAGGGTTGCAATGTGAGAGTTTCAAATTGTCCTTCAATGTTTTAAAAATCCATGAACATGAATATATATGTATATACCCTTGTATATGAAGATTTATGTTGGTGGTTGTTAAAAGTTATGTCTTGAAGCATATCGGGTCAATACATGTGTTTATATTGCGTAGATTGGGATTTTATATTCGTGTTAGGAGCTGCCCAGAAAGTTTAGTGGATGATCCTACATATTTTAAGTTGATTTCATGGCTAAATCTTTGAGATGTATGTATATGATGTTAGATATGAAGTCCTACTCAATTTGCTTACCTTATAGTTGTTCACCTCATGTTTTTAATAGGATTACATGATGATTTTGAACATGTAGTAGGCTTTCCAGATTTTCTAACGCTTGGATATGTATGATTTAAAATGATATTGAGGTCACTTGTTGGTTAACCTTGGAGTTAATGACATATGTGAAACCCTTAGTCAATTATTTGCTTAGATGTTGTTGTTTGAAGACCTTGCATGGATTTATTTGGCGGATTTAATTTGAGTAGTAGGCTGCCCGGAAGTTATTAAGTGCATGCAAGAACGCTTTTGATAAGTTAAATGGTTGAAAGATAGTTAAACATTGTACGTAAGCTCGAACATGATGTTACATTGGTTAACTATGCTTCCAAGTTGTTTATGACATGAAACCTTTGAAGTTTTGTGTGGTTTATTGATATGTTTCAAGGCTGGTCGTAAAAGTTAGAATAGCCCCTCACATGCTAAGTTGGGTTATGTATGGTTAATTGTTAAGCCAATAAGTGTTAATTGCATGTATTACACCGTTACGAGATTCTTGTTGAAAAGCATGTTAATTGTTATCCTATTCATGTTGTACTTGGGATAATGCTTATTTTGGAAGAATTGTTGTTGTGTAATGGTCATATGCATATACTTGAGTGCATGGCACAATATGATTACATTATCCATGATATAACATGTTGTGGGCAACCTACTTTGTTGTTCCTCCACTATCCTTGTTGTTTAATTGTATACAGGGGAAACCTAATTTGTTGACCTCCTAATGTGAATCGTTAAATGTCATAAATGTGCATTGCATACGAGGTTACAACCTTTCTTTTGGCATGGTAGCGATTCATGAACGCCGGGCGGCATAGGGATTGTCGGTGCTCTCGTGACTACCATGGTCCGTATTCCCTCTCACGCTTGGAACTTTGTTACCCTCGGAGAGTTGGGTCGTAGGTTTGGTGTACAATTCGGAGTACACCCATGCGGGAGTGATAAGAAGTATGATATTCAAGGCCGGCCACCACATGTGAATGCAAAAGCAAATGCGAAAGCGTAATGTATCATTTGAAATGATGTGGTAAATGTGTTCATTTATATTTATGCTATGTTATGAACTTACTTGTTTTACATGATATGTTTTCAAAGGAGTTTTCACAAGTTAACTGGAAAAAAATTTCAAAGGTCCCGTTACTTGTTCCCCCCTCGCTGAGTTCATAAGGACTCATCCTCTTTATGTCATTACAGGTGAAGCAGAATTGGAACATGTGCCCAAAAAGAATGTGCTAGTTGATGAACCTTTGGAGTGACTATGTGCATTACGTGTTTTTCATGAACATGGATGTTATTAGGGATGTTGTGTTTAAATTGAAGACTGTTTATGTTGTTGTTGTAAATGACCCCCGTTGTAATTTGGGGTCTAATTTGTGTTTGTACTAACTATAAACCGGACGAACTCTTTTATTTTGATCGTTTGCTTTCATTATTATGGATAGTAGTTATCATTAGGTGTTTAAACCAATAGGTGAAGAATCAACTAAGTTAGCCCTACCTATACTCATTAAGGTACTCATTTGTAAGCTAAATGATAATAGGTACTTGCATAAATAGGAATTTGACAAATAAATGGGATGTAGTTATCATGATAGGCTTATTAATCCAAATGGAGCTTTCAAGATAAACTAGCGGGCATATCGATTGATGATAAAACAAGAGTTTTAGTTGTAAGAAAATTAAAGATTCGGAATTTTGAGGTGTTCTAAAAAATAGGTCAAACTAAATATTCTAAATACAGCCATTATGCTGCCGGTCCGAAAAACTTTTGGAGTTCTAGGCTAACGAATAAGCATTAATTATAGTCAAACGGTTAAAGTCGTAAAATCACGATAATATTTAGGTTATACCCTAGTTTAGCCTCTATAGGTTGGGTTGGGGCGTGACACCTATATTAAAATGGTATTAGAGCGTAGTTCACATATACCGGGTTCAACTCTCAGCCAGTGGGTAAAAACCTTAAGGTAGTTGTGTTGTACTTGTTTATATATGTCAATATGTGCTAACGTGCTTTAGTTGTTTTGTACTTTGAATATCATGTGCCTATGTGAAATATGTGTGATATGTCATACACACTAACCATTTACACATTTATGCCCTCAATAATGCATGCATGCTTTTATACTCCTTCCTTGGTACATATGCATGTTATATAACTATGACTGACTATTTATACATATAGATAGTTAGGTTTAGGTCTTACAGGGATGTGAATTTACGAAGGAAGAAGGAAAAGGCTTGGTTGAAGAGTTCTTGCATCTTCACAGGTACTCAGTGAATGATATGTAATATTGATTATATACAGGAGTGTTTAGCATAAATATAAATGTTGAGGTAAAGTTATCATCTTATCTTCGGAGTACCCATACCTATGATTAAGTTAACAATTTTATGGCTATGTAGTTGCTTGATCCCGTTAACCGTTCTTATAATAGTAGTTCAAGTATAAGGGTTAAGGTCATACAACTTTCCTTGGATATAAGTGTATACTATTAGATATGTGGAGTAGTATATATATTCTCATGTGCTTATAGTGGAAGTTCGACTTAGAAGTTGCTTTTGAATCCATTTCTCACATCTTAAAATTGGCTTGATAGACTATCTAAGAAGTTAGCAATATACTCGTATGATTAAGTCCTTACTCATTTGGAATTAAGTATTAATTATCCTAATATGGTGTATGCTAATGAATTTCAAGCTCACTAAGTTGTGACCTAAATTTAGGAATGAATTGTAAAAGTTGATATATTTACTTTCAAGGGTTGAACTGTTAAAACGTGGATAGTATAATTGTGTGACTTTAACGACTGTTAAATTGGGGTATGTAAGCAGCTCTGAAGTTTGAGTCTAATAAGTTTGATGACCTTTATTATAATAAGGTATAAGGATGTCGAGATTAAGGGTTCATGTAGTTAGAACTTTGAGCTCGTAGACTGCTCATGAAATGCTAGGATAAGTAAAAGAGTAAGTGATGAGTTTTACATTAGGTGGCTAACTGTTACTGAAGGTTCTAAATAAGATATTTGTGATTATAGGTATCAAAGTTGTAGTCTAGTACTAAATGCATTAGAATAAGTATGTGATTATTTAAGGGAGGTCATTGTGCACACTCGTTAGTTAGGCACTATGTAGAAGTTGTTTTACATGTATCACATATGTATTAAGTAGTATATGTATACCTTTATGTGATGCCCGATACTAATAACATCTAGTAGTAAAAGGGTGGAATTGTTGGGACGCAATTAGTAAGCCTAAATAACCTAAGTAATGATTATGCTTAACGATACTTGGTGACTCCTACAGCCTAAGGTTAATGAGTCTTGACGCTCTTAGCTAGTTGAACACGTAAACGTTGAGAGTAAGAATTCGTGTGGCTAAGATAGAGATGAATTAGGGTTATGACGATTTAAGATGATGACTACATTAACATGGTGAATATTGCTAAGTTGTAATCCTACGAGGGTAACGCTAAGACCTGATACTTAGGAAATAAATTGTGGATCACAAGCTAATGAAATTTACTTGTAAGAGTTGAACTAGTGCAACATGATTAGTTTACCCATGCAATTTTGATGGCAATTTGTTGGTGGCACTTAATAAACCCTAGAGTTTGAGTTTAATGAATCTCAACGATTTTTCTTATTGATTACGAGTGTGAAGGTTAACGAAGCTGAGAAAGAATGTTAGTGAATAGGAGCCTGTAACCGGGAGACTAGTCATTAGAAGATTTGCTAATCTAATGTACCTACGAGATAAGAGGGACTATGATACTATCAATAGATAACGACTTGAGATGGATTAGTTTGCTTGGTGAGTTCTTCCTGAATATAAGGTCGTATTGTGGAAATAATCCATAACATGTGTATGTCCTATGTGATAACAATTTTGAACTTAGTTGATATGATATGTAAATCGGATATAGACCCATCAGCTTGAAATTAGTGTATGTCATCATAGGATCATGGTATTATTGTGATATTCCTTTTGAGGTATGAATGGGAAATGTAGATTGACACGACATAAGTTATGATTTTGGAATTATAGTTATATTGTTAGAATACCGATACATCTTCGATTACTATGCTTGAAGGTTCTAACCTTAGTTAATGAACTCGACCTTAAGATCAATTAGAGAGAATAGAGTTGTTCAAAGGAACGAACTGTAAATGTAGGGGTCATACCGAATCAAATGATTGGAGAAAGCCAGGAAGTTAATCGGTTGTGGTAAGAAAGATCTCAGAGCAAGGGACGACTCGAAGTGGGAAATATAACAAAGTTCGAAATCCGTCTAAATGACCTCAACAGGTAATAATGAATTTCAAGACAAAATTCTTTTAATGAGGGGAGGATGTAAAGCCTGACCTCGAATAGCTTGTTTTATCTCAATTAGTGTGCCCTAATCTTGATTAGTGTGTCACGTGTACTTACCTTGAGATACGTACCTTAACCCTGAATACGTGCATTTTCTCGACCAACATGTACTTACCTCAATTTACGTGCCTTAAACCTAGATTTATATGACTGACCTTGGGTTACGTGCACTCTTATTAGAATATATAGACCTATCTTGTACGAGCCTTAACCTAGATTTAAGTGTCTTGCCTTGATTTACGTGCATTACCTTGAATTGCATGCATTTGTCTTGAAGTATGTGCATTACCTCGTAATACGTACCCTAACCTAGGAATATGTATATTAGCATTGGACTGTGTGTATTATCTAGGGATTCGTGCCCCGTATTGATTTTTGTGCATGCCTCGTAGTACGTGCCTTGACCTAGGAAAATGTGCCTGCACACTAATCTAGGTAGATTCCTGCACAAAGCACTAAGCAATAGAATATTCCTACTACACAATCCACTAACTATTTAAATGCTATTAAACCAATCCTACAAACTCTACTAACACTAGAATATTATTAAAACTATCCTACATCTTCCACTAACATTATTCTAATCCTAATTCAAATCCACTACAAGACAAAACCTCATAAACCTCTAAACATGCCCTATATTCTATTCTAACTTCAATGTTACACAAACACCTAAGCCAACATCTTCTATACACTTTTCCTAAATCCTAAACATTCTTACACACTTTGTCTACACTACACTAAACACTAGACACCTAAAATACTACAATCTCAAGACACAAGATATCTAAAATATTACACCCACACATGACTCAAAACACACACACAAACTCTAATTTTCGGACCTAGCAACACACTCATACAAAAACAAGTCAAACTACATCAAAATAACAAAACGACACTCTAAATTTCCCTCTCAAAACCTAACACACCCAAAACTCTCATTTTCTCTCCATTCTTTCTCATTTTCTCTCCATTTTCGGACCTAGCAAGGCAGCTATCTTCAAGGGGCTTTCAAGACTCAAGAAACACTCAAAACTCTCTCTAGACCTCTTTCATTTTCGGCCAAGGTAAGGTATAAGCCCTCCATTCTTTTCCTTATGGTTATGAACACTCACACACACTAAATGTTAGCTAACTAGACTGAATATCAAATGAAACAAGTGAGGTATACACGGCCAAGGCAAGGAAAGGAGGACTTTAGCACTTTCAAGACTATTTCTCAAACTTTCGAGTAGATCCTTTGCATTTCTTCATAGATCTCCAAGAGGTGAGGGTTAAAACTGTTTTTTAAATGTTTTTAAAGCTTATAAGCATATGTATATATGTGATATAGTCTTGCATGCTTAGAAGCAAAGAAGATGAGTTTAAACATGACTGAAGAATCTTGGACAGCTCACTAACCTCACTGTTTCGAGCACTTTTAAAGTAGTAAACGATCTCAAAAATTGACGAAACTTGTTAAGAAGCTATATTTTTTGGTTTTGAACAAATATTGAAGAAATAGACTAGAGCTAATTCGGACGTTAAGACCACCTAATAGGGCACAAATCGTATGGTATACTGGATAGTTATTAAAACTGGGCTGGTTGCGCGGTCTCACGAGAATGGTTATAACTTTTAGATCTTAATTCAAAATTGAATGAGGTTTGCGGTCAGAGTTAAAGCATTCGTAAAGCTTCAATTTGATATATTATTCATTCAATTTAGAGATCATTTACTTGGGTAACTGACTGATGAAAGTTAGAAAAATTAGTGAAGGTCGTAACTGAAATATGTGTTATAGGGTTGCAATGTAAGAGTTTCAAACTTTCCGTCAATGTTTTAAAAGTCCATGAACATGAATATATATGTATATACCCTTATATATGAAGATTTATGTTGGAGGTTGTTAAAAGTTATGTCTTGAAGCATATCAGTCAATACATGTGTTTATATTGCGTAGATCGGGATTTTATACTTGCGTTAGGAGCTGGCCAGAAAGTTTAGTGGATGATCCTAGATATTTTAAGTTGATTTCATGGCTAAATGTTTGTGATGTATGTATATGATGTTAGATATGAAGTCCTACTCAATTTGCTTACCTTATAGTTGCTCACCTCGTGTTTTTAATGGGATTACATGATGATTTTGAACATGTAGTAGGCTGTCCAGATTTTCTAAGTCTTGGATATGTATGATTTAAAATGATATTGAGGTAACTTGTTGGTTAACGTTGGAGTTAATGACATATGTGAAACCCTTAGTCGGTTATTTGCTTAGATGTTGTTGTTTGAAGGCCTTACATGGATTTATTTGGCGGATTTAATTTGAGTAGTAGGCTGCCCGGAAGTTATTAAGTGCATGAAAAAATGCTTTTGATTGGTTAAATGGTTGAAAGATAGTTAAAAATTGTATGTAAGCTTGAATATGATGTTACATTGGTTAACTATGCTTCCAAGTTGTTTATGACATGAAACCTTTGAAGTTTTGTGTGGTTTATTGATATGTTTCAAGGCTGGTCGTAAAAGTTAGAATAGCCCCTCACATGCTAAGTCGGGTTATGCATGGTTAATTGTTAAGCCAATAAGTGTTAATTGCATGTATTACACCGTTACGAGATTTCTTGTTGAAAAGCATGTTAATTGTTATCCTATTCATGTTATACTTGGGATAATGCTTATTTTGGAAGAATTGTTGTTGTGTAATGGTCATATGCATATACTTGAGTGCATGGCACAATGTGATTACATTATCCATGATATAACATGTCGAGGGCAACCTACTTTGTTGTTCCTTTACTATCCTTGTTGTTTAATTGTATACAGAGGCAACCTACTTTGTTGACCTCTTAATGTGAATCGTTAAATGTCATAAATGTGCATTGCATACGAGGTTGTAACCTTTCTTTTGGCATGGTAGCGATTCACGAACGTCGGGTGGCATAGGGCTTGCCGGTGCTCCCGTGACTACCATGGTCCGTATTCCCTCTCTCGCTTGGAACTTTGTTACCCTCGGAGAGTTTGGTCGTAGGTTTGGTGTACAATCCAGAGTACACCCATGCGGGAGTGACAAGAAGTATGATATTCAAGGCCGGCCACTACATGCGAATGCGAATGCGAATGCGAATGCGAATGCGAAAGCGAATGCGAATGCGTAATGTATCATTTGAAATGATGTAGTAAATGTGCTCATTTATATTTATGCTATGTTATAAACTTACTTGTTTTACATGACATGTTTCCAAAAGAGTTTTCACAAGTTAACTGGAAAAGAATTTCAAAGGTCCCGTTACTTGTTCCCCCCTCGCTGAGTTCATAAGGACTCATCCTCTTTATGTCATTACAAGTGAAGCAGAATTGGAACAGGTGCCCGAAGAGAATGTGCTAGTTGATGAACCTTTGGAGTGACTATGTGCATTACGTGTTTGTCATGAACATGGATGTTATTAGGGATGTTGTGTTTAAATTGAAGATTGTTTATGTTGTTGTTGTAAATGACCCCCGTTGTAATTTGGGGTCTAATTTTGGCTTGTACTAACTATAAACCAGACAAACTCTTTTATTTCGGTCGTTTGCTTTCATTATTATGGATAGAAGTTATCATTAGATGTTTAAACCAATAGGTGAAGAATCAACTAAGTTAGCCCTACCTATACTCATTAAGGTACTCATTTGTAAGCTAAATGATAATAGGTACTTGCATAAATAGGAATTTGACAAATAAATGGGATGTAGTTATCATGATAGGCTTATTAATCCAAATGGAGCTTTCAAGATAAACTAGCGGGCATATCGATTGATGATAAAACAAGAGTTTTAGTTGTAAGTAAATTAAAGATTCAGAATTTTGAGGTGTTCTAAAAATAGGTCAAACCAAATACCTAAATACAACCGTTATGCTGCCGGTCCGAAAAACTTTTGGAGTTCTAGGCTAACGAATAAGCATTAATTACAGTCAAACGGTTAAAGTCGTAAAATAACGATAATAATTTAGGTCATACCCTAGTCTAGCCTCTATGAGTTGGGTTGGGGCGTGACAGTCTGCATGCTTTTGCTTTCGGATTTACCAACGGTTATTTTGTGTGTTGTCACTATTAAACTATCAAGGAATGTTATTCGAGCTATCCAAACTTAGATCAATTTCTCACATATTAATAAGTGCGAGTCTCTCACCCATATGATAGATTCTAAAATGACTCAAGAATCTTTCCTAAACTCTTATCATATTTGTACATCTTGGTGCATATGGTGTCATGCAACTAGTAGCTTTACTGTGTTAGCCGTACAAACCTACTTTCCTTATTTGTTTACATATTCTCATATTATTTGCTCGCATCGCTTCATGCTAAAACTACAGTAGATACTTTGGGCTTTAACTTGTTTATAGCGTTGGAACCCATCTGTTGTTTGCTTAAGCAGTCCTATTACTTATTAGTTAGCGGATTGTTCTTCAAAAATAGTTGTAGGCTTCACTTTTATTTTTAATGCGTGAACTTACACCTCTATTAGGTGAACACTACCGTTTTTAAAAAATTTCATTACTTAACACACTCACACACTAGATTAAATTTACCTCCTCCCGTATATTTGTTGCTAAGCGTATCTTGAGCTAGTAACCAATTAGGCAAACAAATATATATTGATTGACCTACATCAATTTTACCAACGACCAAAATGTCAACACAGGGAAAAAAATACTTGTACAATAAATAAAAACATGTACAATATCATGTAAATTAACTTAGGAATACAATAGCAGTGAATGATTCGATGAGTCATACACCACAGTGAATAGAGTTGATCAACGCATCCACGCATCCGAAGCTGCCAACCATAAAAATGTGAAAATAGTGAAAGAAATACAATTAGTGTGAAAATAGTGAAAGAAATACAATTAGTCATGTAGATATATATATATGAAGAAAAAAATAAGATCTCTTTGGGAAATTAGGCCTTGTTCGGATTCAGAAGGGAAATTATAACAAATAAAAGGAAAAGAAATGATAGAATCATAAAGGAAAGGAAAAGAAAAGATTAAATCTTGTTTAGATTGAAAAATTTTATAAAGTAAAGAATCATAAAGGATTATGAATATTTTTTGTTTGGATTAGAAAGGAAAAGGAAAGGAGAAATAAATTTTATATGCAAATTGACTTATATACGCTTTTTAGGTTTAACATACAGACACCATTACATGTAAATAAAATAAAAAATAAGGGTATTATAGTCTTTTCATAATATAAAATAATTATCTCCTTCCGTTTTACCTCAATTTGAAAGGATTAAACTTTTGGGTATAGGTGGGATTAAACCAACCCCTCCTATACCTTTACTTCAATATTTTTCCCTAACTCAAACACCATCCCTTTGTTTTCAAGAAGTTGTCAAAGGATACAAATAGAAACATGATTGAAAATGGAGTTAGAGAGTCACCAATTTATGGATGAATTATTGATTGAAAATGAGTTGTCTTCATCACCAATAAAAAAATAAAATATGCGAGGGATAAAATTTAAATATATATTATATATATAATATTGTTTTCTCTTCTCCCTCCATCCATCCTAACCAAACAAAGTACAAAGTACACTAACTTAGGACAAAATTAGTAGATTTTGATTTGTTTTCACGTAATAAATATTTAGTTGGCATGTACTTAGTTCTAGATTCAAATAATGATCAAAATTTCTAAGTCCAATTGAAGATTCTCCTCTCCGTCTTCGTTGGGTTGGTCAATTGAGTACCTTGTAAATGATGCTAAGACACTTTTACCTAGGGATCATAGCGTTAGAATAGTTCACATTTGCCGTCAGACAAATGGGATAGCAGATTGGCTTGCCAAGAACGTTAGACTAGGTTTTATCCCCCCGAATTGGATGGTTGTTCCTCCAATGGGGTTGTTTAATGCTCTTCACTTTATATTTGCGAACACTGGTGTTGGATGAGTTCATCCTACTTTTAATAAAATATTCACCTTTCCAAAAAAAAAAGGAAAATTAGGAAAAGGAGAGTGGAAAATTAAGAGAAAAGGAGGATCATACATATATATATACAGGGATGGAGTCTAGATTTGAAAATTGGGGGACCGAGATTTTTTTATTTTTATTTTTCTTGTACAAAGTTTTCTGGACCAATAAAAAAAGACCCAAAAGTATTTTTTTATTATAGAAATTAAATAATAAAAAACTAATTAAGAATTCAATCAAATATAGATTATATATTTACATTTGACCAAATTTGAAACTTTTAACATTATAAGTTGATTTGATTCAAGTAATAAAATAAATCTAATATATACTCCAAAAAAATAACAAACACTTATGATACTTATATCAAAATAAAGTATTTAACAAATAATTATCCAATATAAATGCAAACTAACAAACAAAAGATAGATGAGAAAGAAGTTAATAAAAAATAAACTAAACTAACAAAATGAAGCCTTGTGTGTTACGAGTCGGACCTACTCATATTTTGAAAGAAAGTAATTTCTAAAAAATAAAAATAATTAAAAAAAGATACTTAAATTTTCTATATAAAAAGAATAAATAATTATAACAACTAAATTAGAATTAATAATCAGCTACCAAAACTAAAACTAAAAATATATTCATATCAAAATCAAACATATAACAAATAAATATCTAATATAAATGCAAACTAACAAACAAAAAAATAAGTTAATAAAATATAACTAACCTAACAAAATGAAGCTTTCCGTGTTTATATATTACTTTAGCTTTTCATCACTATGTTCGTGTATATTTTATTATGTGAGAATTGGCTTTAGGAGTCACCTAATTGGGAAGAATCGTGAAGAAGCAAGAATGGAAGAAACAAATGTTCGACATTTTATTAGTTAATATGTAAGCATTAGAAGGAGACAAGGAAACATGATAGATTAACATTTCGTTTTCTTTATAACTTTTAAGTTGATTTTTGATTAACTTTAAATCCTTAGAAATTTTTTTGCAAAACTTTTCTTTTCTTAAATTTTGGGGGGCCAGAGTATATTTCAACTACAAATAAGAATATATATATATATATATATCTTCAAAGCTTTTGCTTTACCTGAACTCGAAAGGGTCCAATTTTTGTCTTGACCAAGAGCCCAAAAGAAATATCCGCCCAAGTTTCGTGCCTTTGCAAATTGAACCTTAGACTTTATAGATTGAACATCATCATATCCAATCCATGAATCTCCGGCATAAGAATAATACGACACCGTCTGTGGATCAAATTTAATGGTTGCATTATTCCCAGTATTAAAATCCACCACTTGAGAATATATCAAAACGCCATCTCCTGGCCCTGAGCCAACGGCAGGAGCTCCAATTCCATTGACATTTGGATCTTGAAGCTTCCATGTCCGACCGTATAAGGGTAACCCCATGACTATCTTTGTGGGTGGCATACCTGCTTGAATCCATGATTTAATTCCAAAATTTGTGGTAATATCACTATTATTTGGATCATATAAGGCAGAGTGCTCGCCCGTGACATTCTCCCACGTCCCGTGATAATCATAACACATGGGACTAACCCAATCAACGTATTTGCTTGTAAGGTGAACAGGGTATGCCCGGGGTGTACCATCAAGTAGTGTAAGATTTGAAGCATAATAAACGGCTGAAGTCAATAGAAGACGTGGTCTTTCTGTGGCCTTAGCTTCATCTTCAAGTGCTTTTCGCCATTGCATGAATAACAAACCAAGGTTTGACATGTCTTTAGCATTTTTTGGAAATTCCCAGTCAAGGTCAACGCCATCAAACCCATATCTTCGAGCTACTTCAATAGTGGAATTGATAAAAGTTGCACGAAAGGAAAAATGAGCAGCCAATTTGGAGAACACCAACGGGTCATTACCACCTCCTCCAATCGATAGCATAATTTTGACGGGTGGTTTCAAGACGTGGAGAGCACTCACCAACTCAGGGATTTTTTGTTGGTCAAATTGAGTGATGTTAAGTTGATTAGTGTCAGGACTAGGTACCAGAAAAGCGTAATAGATGTGGGTGAAAAATGATGTGTTAATGGCGGATGCAGGAAATCTAGTAAATGATGGCCAATAAGCAGCTCTGATTCCTGAGGTCGACTCTTGATCTGAAAAAGATCTTAGAGATGATGCAGCTGAAATCAAGTTTATACTATTAATGATTAGAAAACTGATGAGAAGCTCAACAATGAATAAGAATATTTTAAGGGTAGCCATAATTCGTAAGAGTGATGAGGGAGGGCGTTGGTAATGGCTTCTTTAAAGTTGTCAAACAAAGTAAAAGTTTCGCCATTAAGTGCTTTGTATTATGTGTTAATCATTGTATATATTTTATATGCTATGATCATAATGCCCTTTTGTGGCTGGGTGGAATCTTACATCACATTGCTCCAATTCATTGGTTAAGATCTTGCCACAACAAATCAAATACACAAATTTGAACCGTCGATCAGGAGTAGTGAAATCTGACACTTTACATAGGCCAATTTTACATTAAATGCTTGCTATCAAAATTACTTCTTAACCTTAGACTAAAATATTCAAAATACATGGTAATGGACCATTTTAGTCTTTTTAACTTCTTTCCACCTCCACTTCCCAACATTTACAGAAGCTTTACTATTTCTTTTCTTTTCCATCACATCTTTCGGTTACATCTTTATCACAGCTCTCACTTTTTTTCAAACTTCTAACGAGGTTCTACTATTAGCTAAATCTATCTCTTCCACGTTAGCTAAATCTTATTGGTGAATTCCTTATCCGAAGTCGTCTGACTTTTTTATCCTACTTTTAACAATATCATGTTGTTATTTTCGATATTTTCTTAATATACATTGAGATTGACCCGTGCAGTTACACAGACAGGTTCAACTAGTATATATGTGTCTATATATATATATATATATATATATATATATATATATATATATAAATATATATATACTTAAGATTAGTTTGCTGATTGTATGGAGGTTAGCTCATTAGAGTTTTTCTAAGGACATTTGTATAGTAAAACTATCAAGTAATATACTTGAGATTAGTCTGCTGATTGTACGGAGGTTAGCTCATTAGAGTTTTTCTAATGGACATTTGTATAATAAAACTATCAAGTAAAGCCAAGCACTGGCATCCCATTTTATATATATATATATATATATGCTCGAGATCAGAAAGATGATTTCGTACCTAAAAAGCAGTGTATACAAGCTTGACTCTTATTAAATTTGCATGTGGATTTATATATTATTCTCCACTTCTTTTTCTCTTTACATGGCATTTAAAAGGCGTGATTTAAACCCCTAATAAATATTATAAAAATTGTTAAAGTTCTTAAAATATGAATTGATTTGGTGACAAGTCACAATTTTATTTATATGGATGATGAGAGTTCGAATCACCATGACTGTTATGTTTTTTTTTTTTTGTATTAGCCTAGTTTGTCAATAACCACAACATTGCAATTTGCAACCTGTAGTTGCATTCTGTTTTTTTATTATATGCTAAATATTACTTTATTTCTATAGTTGCATTATGTTTTAGCTAATTTTTTGCTAGTATGTATATGTCTATTAAATTTAGATAATATATATAACTTTTAATTTTAACGATAAAAATTAATTCTCTTTTCTACTAACAAAAAAAATTATTATACAAAAAACGCTATATTAATAAAAAATTTCGGTCCTCAACACTTAACTTCTGACTCTGTCTCTGCATGGCAATTAGGCTTACGGCCATTGATTAATGCGAATGTAACGGCCACTTAAGGGCCTGTTGATATAGTGATGTGGTCCATCCTTGTGGCTGGTAGTGGGCTAGTGGATAGGCCACTTAAGGGATTATTTGGATTAGGTGAATTCGGAGAAAAAATTGTTGAATTTGACAGAATTTTCAATTCCTTTCTCTTGTTTGAAATGGATGGCTTAGAGATAGGAGTGATAAAGTCGGGTACCTCCAAAAATTTGTAAAACTAAGTCTGAACCTTATTAGTATAATCCTTTATCAAATACGTTAAATATTTTGAAAACTATGAGTACCCGACCCGACTCACTCTATCTCGATAACAAATAAAAATTCTATTTAAATGGAAAAATATGCTAAAAAATGTTTAAAGAAAGAATTGGAATACATATTAATTTAAGAAATTGTAGAAGCAACAGTGATAACAACAAATATTATTCCTATTAAGAGAAAAGGATAAACTCAAAAGAACAAGAACAAGAACAAGATGAAGAAATATTCTAATTGCGTCTTTTTGGTTCTAAGAAAATGTTATTGAATTATTCAACATATTTGGTGTATTGTTGATGATGCTCAAGTGTAATGTCCCTTTTGTTCGGTATGTAGGTGCGCCAAGCTCCCATTTGTCATTCTTAAGAGATAAAAATTAAATAAGAAAGAGAAGTTTTGAAGAAGTAGGATAGTTTGGAAGAGTACGAATAGAGTAATAGAGTAAAAAGTTGAATAAGTAAATAGAAACCTGATACAAAGAATAGAGAAAGAAAAAGAAAAAAAAAAGTGAAAAGGGAGAGGAGAAAAAGAAAGTAATATGAAAAAAGGTAGTGGAAAATGAAAAGCAAAAGAGGAAAATAAGATAAAAAGAAAGAGAAAGAGAGCATGATATGTATATGTGTTTGTGTGTGTGTATATATATATATCTTTAATAAATTAATAATCAGATTTTCAGAATTTGAGTTTTTTTCCTTTTTTTTAATGCCTATTACCAAACTCTATTGAACTATACGTCGATCACCTTTTGTAAAAATTAAACCTTAATAGATGCCTCATTGAATTAGTATTCAGGTTTATAATTGAATCGGATATCCGTCGAATTCGAATTTAAACATTATCCATTACTATCCCTACTCGGAGAACAATTGGATTTGAAGGGATTTGTAAAATCTTTTATTTCGATGATTTTGTGATGGGAAAATGGCACTAGTAGTCCCTAGTGTTACACTTTTTTTCAAATTAGTCTCCATTATTTTAAATGGTTCATATTAGTCCCTATTATTTTCATAAAATTTAAAATTAGTCTCCAATATTTTTAAAAAGTATCAATTTAGCTTCTAATGTAAAAAATTAGTGTTAAATTTAAAGGGAATGAACAGTAACATATGGGTGAAATGGTAAAAATAATAATAATATCTTTATAAAACTTTAATTTAGTCCCCAAAGTTTACAAATAAATTCAATTTAGCTCCTAAACTTGTAAAAAATTTCAATTTCATCCCTTCATCTCCTTTACTATTAATACCACCACCACCACTACCACTGGTATAAATCTGGGTTTGCATATTTTCAATATTAAATTAGGCTTTATCGCACCCACTTTGAGCGTAATTAATAAGTGTTAAGTGCATTCATCTGTTTGAAATTTGTTTGAGATATTTTTACATATTTTAGAACTAAACAGTTGTCACGACCCCATTTTTCGCTAACTAACACAGTTTCTAATACCACAGAAAAGAAGAGAATTCAAACTTACATAAACACCGAACAACTTGGGATCGTAATGCCACGAGTTTAAGAAGATTACTCCTCCTAAGTCTGCTAAAGCACACTACATTAGCCCATACACTAATATACAAAAAAAAAAAAGTACATCCAACCATTGCAACATTTCAACCACATTCAAGACTTCAGGGCAACAAACCTTCCTGCCAATACTTTAACCCCAAATATCATCTCAATAATCATTCTCCAATACATCAATATATACATCATAAGAAGGATACACATTACAACATAATTTATATAAACTCCTCAATTAGTAATATACATCATCCATAATAATCTCCAAATACATCATACTTATAATCCACAAATAATAAAACATCATCCAAAGAAATACTACAAAGAATTCACTTCCAATCTCCTCGAGGCTCTAACTCTACTCCACCTGAAATGTTGTTATGAAATGGGGTGAGTTTCACAAACTCAGTAACGGGGGGGGGGGGGGGGGGGGGGGGGGAGGGCAATGCATGAGGGGCTTTGGAAAATATTTTAACTTTGAAAACATCTTTTGAAAACATGCCATGACAGGATAACATGCAACAAGTATAAATGACTTGAGTAATATAAAATAAGTAAACGCTTAATAAGGAATAAGCATCACATATAAATGGTGCAAAAATGTAAAGTAAGTAACACATACGCTTGTTCTATTGTTGTCGTTCCCTGGGCACCATCACGAACCCTACCTAGGGACTAGATATACTCCGGATGTACACCAACCAACGACCCAGACCCTTGTGAAGCTCTCAGTTCACAACGGGACAGGGATTAGAATCCCGATAGTCATGTCATCGCTTGCCAAACCCTATGCCACCCAGTGCAACATGAACTCTACCGTGTCTGGTTTAAAGGTTGCAATCTTTCACGACATGACGCATTTGTATTAACTTTCAAGCACGTTCACACACTCACAACAATTACATTTATGCATTCATGACAATCAAGCACTTAAGCCACATTTATCACTTAAGCATATAATCAAGCAATCTAGCACTAAAACCACATTTAACACTCAAACATATAATCAACACTCAACAAATGAGAATCCAATCACCACTTAACAACACTACTTTACCCAACATAATATCCAACCATTAACACTCCTAGAAGCAACATAAATACCCTATCTTTGCTTAACCAATATATATACTAAATATAGTACTTTATAGGTGCAAAACATTTGCAAAACCAAGCTTAAAATAAGTTTTATAAGCTAAATACCAGCTTTACACCATGGCTAAAAAATCCAGAAATTCATTTAAAATGCACCAAAACTCCACAAATCATGCTCCCAAGCTATGAAATTAAGTTATGAACATATATATATACTTTTATAAACATTTAAGGAGCAATTTGAGCATTAAAAATACAAAAAAAAAAAATACATTCACGTTTTTATAAAAATTTTCCAGCAAAACAACATTTTCCAAAAACTTATCCAATTTTGCTTCCAAACCTTTTTAACATGTTATGAATACATATATAAGTATATAAACTGCATATACAAGCTATTAAACAAAGTTCTAACTCAAATTTTCCCAAATAGTTCAAATTACAACTCATATAATCAACTACAACAACGTATGGTTCAAACTAGCTAAAACTCAAGTATAATGTTCTTTGACCTATCTAGCAAGAAACACATGCATATTCAACATTATATAGCATATATATACAAGTATAAAAACTAAGCTTCAACTTTAAAATTAAGTTTAGAAAATCCCCTCACCTTTTATGGAAAACAAAGCTAGAAATAGGTTGAATGCACCTAAAATAAGCACGAACAAGCTCCAATTGAGGTGGAATGGCTTTTGATCTCCATCTTCTTCTTTAATTTTGCCTAAAATCACCAAGGGTTCACTATTCATCTCTCCTTCTTACTCATGGCTGAAATGGGGTTGCTTTGGCTTTTATTTTATGATATAAAAGGCTTACGTATAAAGTCAAAGAGGGTCAATGCAAGAACAATGTCAATTCCCGTGTAAAAATACAACTTTGCCACACTTTACGAAAACAGCGGTAACTTCTTCTAGAAAACTCCAATTCACAATCCGTTTGAAGAGTTAAAAACTAGACTCGTAGAGCTTCATATATAATTCGGCACCTAACTCTTCCCCAATTGGTGCAGCTTTTATTCCGAAGTTGACCCTAAACTGACTCGTTTAACCTTATATTTTTGCTTCTAATCCCAAGTTTTCCCTTCATTAAACTTTCAAGAAATACCCACCTTGTCCTAGTTGGTCAAAGAAGATGAAAGGTCAACAAATACAATTTAAATGGACTTTAAATGCAATTTTCACATAATAATACTTAGAAAATCATGTAATTGCACATATTATTTTCATATACTAGTTTAAACAAGTAAATGCACATATTATTTTTCAAATAATGATTAAAGTAAATGAATGCACATGTAATGAATGCTCGGGTCCTCACAACAGTTATTCGTATGTGAAAAAAACAATTAAATATGAGGATCACGTGGACATGCATATCAAAAGTGTGATGATGAAAGACGAGTGGAGTGAAATCTTGTAGAATTGGATGAAAAAAGGAACAAAAACTTTATAATGGAGACTTATTGAAGACTTGAAGAAATAAAAAAAAAAGAAAAAAATATAAAGTTGACACGTTGACCAAGGCAAAAGCCTTGGCCAAAAAAGTCAACTTGATGTCATGGCTGAACTAGGCCATGTATGGACAATTGGTCCAACTTATTAAAAAAAAAAGATGAGAAAGTTAAGCCTTGACCAATGGGCCAAGGCGGTTTAAAAAAAGAAGAAAGAGAATATAAAAATATATATAGGCAAATTTACCAAAATGGTCTCATATCTTTGTCTTTTCTGATATTTAAGTCCTTTATCTTTCGTTTTGAACAAAATGGTCCTTTATGTTTTGTTTTTGTGACATCTGTTAGTCCTGAGTGCAACATATGTTTAAAAACGTTAGATAACACATTCCATCCACGTGCCTGCAAAATGAACAAATTTTCAAGGGTAATATCGTCACGCAGTAAACTATATGCGTCTAAGAATTTCACAAATTGTGAATTGGGGATAGAAAAACTAGGGTTCTTAGCCTTCAAACATTACCCAAACGTGATTGTATTGTAATCCAAATCAAATACCCACAAAAGAAGATTTTTCATTAGTTCTTCATGGTATTGCCGTTGGTAAATTCAATCATTCTTAGTTTGCTACAATATGGCGCTTGCTTCTCGCATCCAAAAATACGGTAAGTGTTCATCAATGTTTGTTAATGATTATATATATAGAAAAGAGTTTTCGTAAACCATCCATTTCCAGTTCTTGTAAGTCCTCAACTTTGCTAACATCTTTCGATGATGAATCCTTTTCATGATGATCATCAGAGTTCTGCAAATGTGGATCCAGTTCTATATACTCGTCATTAGCATAATCTTCTTTACTGTAAATGATGAAATTTTCTTGTCCATCTTCAAAAGTGCTGAAATTACTTGCATCAACCTCATCAACATCTGAATTTCTTTCAATTAATTTGTCTTACACATGTTTTTGATGGTTAGTTATCAAACATTAACTGTTCTCTTATCCTAATTTTTTTTTCTTTATTTATGATTAGAATCATTTAGTCTAAAGTTGAATTATGGTGGGGAATTCGGAGAAGTACATAAAATAATGTATATTGGGGGCAACATTAAATTCATAGATAATTGTCACTATGATGAGATGTCTTTGTGTATGTTAGATGATATTGCAAAGAAGTTGGGGTATTTGGGTTATGCAGGGTTTTACTATAAAATACATGACAAGAATTTATCAGATGGCTTGGTTTTCATAAAGTCTAATGTTGATGTGTTAGACATGTGTCTAAAAAGGTGAAATTGTTGAAGTTTTCATTGTTGGGGCTATGATTCAAGTTGATTCATCCAATATTGAGCCTATTTATATAGAAGGCAACCAGACTGTAAATGAAAATCAATAGCCATATCTTTGTTGTGTACTACTAGGATGCCCTGATAATCCAAATTTGCATACGAAGAGTAGGATAAAAAGATAACCAGGAAGAGTGAAGTCTACTGATAAGGATGATGGTGATGAATGTATGACCAAAAAAATAGAAGATGACAAAGGAAAAAAGAAGCTTATTGATGAGGTTCAGATTGAGTATCAGTTAGATGGTAGTAAAGGTTCCAAGTTTCATGATAGTGACTACAACTTAAGCGAAATGGATAACAACGATGATGGTGATGACAAGCTGTTTGAGGATAAAATTGACAAAGATGTTGAAGAAGCACAAGTGACAAATGAGAAGGATAAGAATGAGGGAAAAAGGGTTTTGGAAGAATGTGATGTTTTATTTATTGACCAGGATGGGGTTTATAAATCTGGTAGTGAAAGTTCAAGTGACAACTATTCTAGTGAAGAATTGGGCAGTTTGGATAGTAGTTCTGATGAGGACAATGAGGGATGGACAAAATACAAGGAAGTAAGATTTAGGCCTGAAATTGATATGCAAAACCCAAAATTTAAGTTAGGCATGATCTTTAGTAGTGCTAAAGAGCTGAAGGAGGCCATTAAATGTCATAGAGCAAGAAAGTGTAGGGATGTTAAGCTGAAAAAAAATGACAAAGAAAGAATCAAAGCAGTATGTCATGGAAATGGGAAGGGATGTACATGGTTTTTATGTGCACCTCACATAAAACATAGTGATTCATTTCAAATTAGGAATTTTTGCAAGAAGCACTCATGTATCAGGGCATTGAATCATAAGAAATTGTCTTCTAAACAATTGTGCAAGTGGTATCTCAATGATATAAGATTAAATATGTATCCTAATGTTTTTGATTTTCAAACGAAGGTGCACAATGACTTCCAAGTCAACATTTCGCAGAGACTGGCATACAAAGTATTGGCCTTAGCTAGAGAAATGATAGAAGGCCAATATGAAGAACAATACAAGAATCTTTGGGACTACTGTGAAGAGATTAAGAGGACAAATCCTGGTTCAACAGTTTATATGGAAACTAAGGAGGATGATTTGTCATGCCCCGACCCCACCCCACGCTAAAGGTCAAGTCTGGACCCGACAAACGGACAAAGTTTCCTCTGTACCGCGGGCTTTCCACATTCCTGCACTCAGAAAAAATGATCCACAACCAATAATATAACAATCAAGTGATACCAAACTCAAGATCCTAAAGCCATCAAGCCTTTCTACTTAGCAAAATAAAGCATACATGCAACCGTGCATTAGCTCCTAGCAATTTAAAATCATGATTCCGCTTATCTTACCACTCTAATATTTCCTATTTACTTAACTTAGAATTTAAATTCCAACCAACCATCTAAAAGCTAACATCATACAACCATTACTAACAAACAACAACTTACTTTAAACTTTATACAAACCAACTACTTAAACTTAAATTACATCAAATACTTCCACGGGACATACAAGGCTCTAAGGCCTCAAAATAGATACAAGCCAACAAAGTCTTCACATAAACACATGAAAGCCACCTCAATCAACAAGTAGACAGACAAGAACACAATCACGAAAACTCCGTAGTCTCTTGCTCCTTAGCTACAATTACTACAGGCACCTGTGGATCAAGCTCAGCAATACCTGAAATGTGGTAGAAAAATGGCGAGCAAACACTATGCTCAACGAGGGAAGGGATAAGCAGGGTGTTTTTCAAAACCCTTTTCGTGTAATGCAAATAAGACATGTAATAGCATTAACTAACATTATAAACTACGCTGAAAGATAACACTGAGCATGATAAGCATTAAAGCATTAAACGCTAAATTATCAATTTAAAAAGGATATCGCTAACCCCATGGAACGCTCCGTCTATTCGGGTTCACTTCTTTTCTGATGTGCTTCTCTTTCTCTTACACTTCACTTTTCAGCATCACTTATCGCTCTACTGGGTGTACTCCGGATGTATCCCGATCCTACGACCCCATCCATGGAATACTCCGTCCATGCGACTAGGGACTAGTCCTCGGCGGGTTAACATCCACTGGCAAGCCCGTTGCCGCCCAGTCAATGATCACCACATCCGAGCCGACGCTTAAGGTTGCAACCTTCGCTACGCTGAATTCTTGTTTGCGCTGTTAGTTTGCTGAGAACAGTTTATAGCATATAACACGTTGGAGCACTTAATCATTCGTTTACGCTAAATTCACATAAACAAGAAGGGACAAAAGAGGCCACTCTCATGCACATAGTCAATCATATAAGATCGCTAAACATGCACTGAGCTACTTTAAATCACTTTACAACCATTATAATACTCTTTAGTTCACGAGTTTAACATTCATTTACAAGTAAACCATTTAGCATGTACGGGGTTCTAAAGCTCTTAGAAAGGCTAAGTTCATTCATTAAGCTAGGATTGCTAAACTAATTCCACGAAAGTACCTAAACCACTTAGTTAAATTCAACTTTAACTTTATTCAAAACATGGCATTGTCATATTATATCAACACATAGCTAAACTAACATGCTCGGGACTAGTGATAGAGTCAAAATAACCTTGGTAAGCAACCAACACACAACTAGGCCCATTGGGCCGAAAGCTAGAAAATTCGCCCAAAGGCCCAACATCACCACCTTGCATTCTAGTCATTCTACAACTAAATTTAGCACATTCCTAGTTTTATGAACACTTGTAGGCTTTCATTGAACCACTAGAACACATATAAAGCATCAAATCAACAATCTTAACTAAATCTACTATTCATCATCTTCAACATTTCAACTATACATGTAACTCATACTACACAAGCATACAACACTCAAAGTTTACTCTAAACTATTATTAGCTAGTTTAGGAAGCATTAAAAGCATCAATACACCATTATATAACAAATTCAACATTTTACCATTGTTAGAAAACAAGCAAAAATGTACAATAACATGACTCGCTCACATTGGTTATGCTTCTAGGCACTAAAATAAGGCTAAATCTACTTGCAATTAGGTTGATCTTGCTCAAAATCTTGAAACCCTAGCATTGCCCCCTTTCTTTTCTCCTTCATTGTCGTCGGGTCCTTGACCTTTTTTTTTCTTTTGTTGTGTATTTTATGCAGTATTATGTGTATATGTATGTAATATAATTAGATAAATGGGCTAGCTAAGGTATTTGGCTTAATTTAAATGCTATTAGGCTAAATAAGTTAGCTAAAAAAACTATTGCAATTTCAATTGGCCCAAAAATAATAAAACTTATACTATTCACTTGGGGACACTCACCATTTTCTATCTTACGCTCGGGACATGTAATGCACATTCTTTCAATGAAAAAATATATTATTTATGTAGTATAATCATGGAAAAATATCAATTTTGGGAAATAAAATAGTTTAAAATTCATCCCGGGCTCAAGTTAACATAGAAATTTAAGCATATAAAAGCAAATAAAGGTCAAGTAAAGGCAATTATGCAATTATGATAATTAAATATAATAAATAAAAAGACCCTCTGGGCTCGGATGTCACATTCTCTTCCCCTTAAATAAATTGCGCCCTCACAATTCTTACTTGATAGAGGGAATAACTCTGGATGTTGTTGCCTCATCTAATCTTCCCTCTCCCAAGTAGCTTCCTCAATTCCATAATTATTCCATAATATCTTTTCCATAGGAATACTCTTAGTTCTCAATTCTTGCATCTTTCGATCCAGAATCCGAATCAGTCTTTCGACATAAGTTAATTTCTCATCAATTTGCAGATGTAGGTTCTAAGATATGCGATGGATCCGGATGATACTTCCTCAGCATAGAAACATGGAATAGATCATGTAATCTTGCTAGACTCGGTGGCAGAGCTAAACGGTAAGCCAGAATCCTAATTCTTTCAATAATTTCAAGAGGACCCACAAACCTTGGGCTAAGCTTCCTACTTTTACCATGCTAAATTAACCCTTTTCAAGGAGAAATTTTCAGGAAGACCTAATCAACGACAGGAAATTCTAGATCCCTCCTACGCTTGTTAGCATAGCTTTTATGCATGCTCTGTGCCGTAAGCATTCTTTTACAGATTAAATGAATATTCTCAATCTTTTCTGCTAGCTCAGGCAATATAGTAGGATCAATAGCCTTTTTCTCACCTACCTTATCCTAGTATAGCGGAGAACGACATTTTCGACCATATAATGCTTCATAAGGTGCCATGCCTATGGTAGCCTGGTAGCTGTTATTATATGCAAATTATGCTAATGGAAAATGTTCTTCCCAACTTTTTCCAAAGTTTAGAACACAGGCACCAAGCATATCTTCCAAGATTCTGATTGTTTTTTCAGACTGACCATCAGTTTATGGATGATAGGCAGTACTAAAGCTCAATTGAGTCCCAATAGCTAATTGTAATTTCTGTCAAAATCGAGAAGTGAAGCAAGGATCTCTATCAGAAACAATATTGGCTAGAGTCCCATGTAATCGAAAAATGTTCTCAACATACAATTTAGCTAATTTCCTAATGTCATCAGATTTGTGCATAGGTATAAAGTGTGTCGTTTTAGTCAACCTATCAACAACAACCCATACGGCATCAAAACCCCTCGGAGATCTAGGAAAATCTGTCACGAAATCCATTGTAACATGCTCCCATTTATACCTGGGAATAACCAGTGGTAATAATAACCCAACCGGACGCTGGTGTTCTGCTTTAACTCTCTGGTAGGTCAAGCACTTAGACACAAATTCTGCAATTTCTCTTTTTCATATTATTCCACCAGAAATATTGCTTTAGGTCACGGTACATTTTTGTACTACCTGGATGAATTGTATATTTGGTGTTATGTGCCTCTGACAGGATCTCTCTCTTCAAATTAGGATCACTGGGAACACAGACTCTGTTCTTATACCGAAATATGCCATCCTCAAGAAACTTAAATTCGGACTCTCCCCCTTTAGTTCTCTCCTGAATCTTTAAGATCTGAGGATCATCCTTCTGTGCCTCTCGAATCTGAGCCAATAATAAAGATTGATTCTATAGTCTTACAAATAGAATACCTAACTGTGTAGTCTCTGATTTCCACAAATTCATTTCTTCCATATACTCTCAGTTCTTGATAATTAAACTAGCAACACTCGCCTTTCGGCTTAAAGCATCAGTAACAACATTAGCTTTACCTGGAAGATAATTTAAATTGCAATTATAATCATCTAATAGCTCGAGCCAATGCCGTTGTCTCATATTAAATTCTTTGTGAGAAAATAGGTATTTCAAACTTTTATGGTCTGTAAAAATCTCAAACCTATTACCCCACAAGTAATACTGCCATTTATTTAGTGCAAAGACAACTGCTGCTAACTCCAAGTCATGAGTGGGATAATTAGCTTCATTGGGTTTCAATTTTCTGGAAGCATAGGCAATCACTTTACCCTTTTTCATCAAGACACAGCCCAGTCCCTCTTTCGAGGCATCACTGTAAATTACAAAGTTTTCATTTCCCTCTGGCAAAGCTAAGATAGGAGCTATAGTCAGTCTGGTTTTCAATTCTTGAAAACTGCTCTCGTATTTATCATCCCAAATGAAGTTCACTTTCTTTTGGGTCAATTGCGTCAAATGACCTGCGAGTTTAGAGAAATCCTTGACAAACTAGCGGTAATACCCAGCTAATCCCACAAAGCTATGTACCTTAGTCATATTTTTAGGTTTCTTCCATGATAATGCAACCTCAATTTTAGCTGACTCTACAGAAATCCCCTGTCGAGAAATAATGTGACCCAAGAATGCAACCTGATACAGCCAGAACTCGCATTTGCTAAACTTAGCATATAATTGATGACTTTGAAGTGTTTGCAAGACTATTTTCAGATGTTCTTCATGTTCAGATTCAGACTTAGAATAAACTAAGATATCATCAATAAAAATAACAACAAGCTGAACAAGATAGGGTCGAAATACCCGATGCATCAAATCCATAAAGGCAGCCGAAACATTAGTCAAACCGAACGGTAACACAACAAATTCATAGTGCCCATACCTGGTTCAGAATGCAGTTTTAGGAACATCTTATTTCCGAATTCTCAATTGATAATACCCCTGCCTTAGATCAAATTTAAAATATATCTTTGTACCTTGTAACTAATCAAACAATTCTTCAATCAACGGTAAAGGATATTTGTTTTTAACAGTTACCTGGTTAAGTCCCCTGTAGTCAATACACAACCGGAGAGTCCCGTATTTATTTTTAACAAATAACGTTAGCGCACCCCACGGTGATGAACTCGGCTGTACAAGCCCTTTCTCAAGAAGACCTTGCAACTAAACTTTTAGTTCCTACGATTCAATCGGAACCATTCTATATGGTGGTTGAGAAATAGGGTTAGTCCCTGACATTAAGTCAATCCTAAATTCAATCTCCCTCTCTGGCGGTAAACCCGGCAATTCCTCCAGAAAGACATCAGGAAAATCCCTCACAATCGGGACCTCACTCAACTTAATTTATCATAGGGTTGATTAATTAGATAAGCTAAATAAGCATTACAACCCTTTCTCAACAGTTTAGCGCCTTTCACAAAAGAAATCAAAGGAATGTTTACAGTTTTACAATTTCCCGCTATTTTAACAACTGGTTGATTAGGCATTTGAAGGCGAACTATTTTAGTTCTACAGTCAAGATTAGCATACTATTTGGCCAACCAGTCTATCCCTAATATAACATCAAACCCCCAGAAAGGCATTATGATAAGATCAGCAGGAAATTCACGACCAACAATATATACATCATAAGATTTCCATACAAACTCAGTGACAAGTTTTGTACCCACAGAAGTACTAATTTCAACTTTATATGGCAATTTAGAAATATTCAACTCCGCATGTTACACACAATGAGGTGTAATGAATGAATGTGTTGCTCCCGAATCAATTAAAACTTTAACTGGTTGATTATTAATAAAAAATGTACCTTCTACAACAGCCGCAGTATCGGGTAGCTCATCCTGAACAATAGCATACACCTTAGCCTGAACCGTCCGCATCGGCGCATTGCCCCCAGCCCTGGTCTGTGTAGCCTGCCATGAAGCTTATCCCTACATATTCTGATATCGAGGACAATCTTTAGCCTTATGCTGATCACTTTTATACCTTGTGCATCTTCCCAATTTTCTCTAGCAATCTTCCTCTAAATGCCCTCCTCAGTTACAATAAATGCATTGCTGGTTTTTCGTTGTAGCAATACCTCTGGTAGAGGCCCTGAATGTAGAGGTAGCAATGCTCCCCTGCTGAGATCTAATCACTACTGGTCTGGCCTGACTTTGCTAAACACTCTGGGCTGGAAACGAACCCTTATAACTCTGGGACTGTACTTGTCTGGGCTAACTACTCACAATCTGAAACTGCTTGGGCTGACCTTGGCTTTGAGACTGATATACTAGCATCGGTTTCTTGCTTGGCTGGCTCGACTCAGCTCGGACCTTAGCTTTCTTCTTCTCAAATCTGGCTGCTGCATTAACCATCTTACCATAGTTAATAAAGTATAGTGGAGACAAAGTAAGTTGGATATCTGATCTCAAGCCTTCAATAAACCGTTGCATTCTCCTATCAGAAGTTTGTACAAACTCTAGCACATATTATGATAGACGATTAAAAGCAGCCTCATATTGCGCCACAGACATACTGCCCTGTTTCAAACTCAAAAATTCTTCTACTCTGTGCTCACAGGCCACTGGAAGTATGTAAGTATATCTAAATTCCCATACAAAGTTATCCCACAGATAGGGCGTATATTAAGCCTCCTATCTCTGTCTCACTACACACCCTCAAGGAAAAAGGTAGTATAAGGACCCGTACCCAAATCCCGAGCTTTAGTATATTAATTAAGTATTATTAATGTGGTTGGTATTCATATTCCTTATATTAGGAATTAAATTAACACTAGGAAATATATCAAACTAAGCATTCGAGTCAATTAAAAGGAAAGATTAACTGGGTTAGTATATTTGGATAATTTGAGTGGTAAAGGTTAGAAACATTAAATTTAGTACTTTACTTTGCATTTGAATAACCTATTAAAACATGGTTTAGTCAACCTCACTCTTTGAGTAACTACCCTAGTTAGGATATGGTGGTGAGAAATAAAAGCTATAGGAATTTCTAGGAAATAATATAGCTTATAGTAATTTTGGAAGTACATATAGAACTAGATAAAACCAATATAAGCATGAGAATATTGTTGTAAGATAAAAAATATATCCTAGCTTATAAAATAATATATCAAGTAATTTACTCTAATAGTAACACTTAGGAATATACTAAGGGTTGTTACTAAATGAATTAGTTAGGAATGTTAAAGTTAATATTATTCTGTCAAGAATTTAAGCATGATTTAATTGACTAAGAGTCTTAGTTAAATAGTAACCATGAGAATACAATAACTGGGTAATAAAATTATAAAGTAATCTTAACTTCTAAAGAATAAAAAGAAGGAAAAGTTAGTAAGTTAGCTAAGAGATTGAATCTAGTAAGGATTAATACTAAACTTTTCAAAATAAGTTGTTAATAGTAATTTAACTTGAAATGTTCTATTGATTAACTAGTCTAAATAAGTTAATTAGGAATTTATGTTCTCAGCATTAGTTAAGTTAATTATTTTTCTAAGAAACTACATCATCTGATTCCACCATCACCACATTCATGCTAAGCTCATGAACTACTGCACGTCTCAAGTTTCTTCGAGCTACTGATGTACCACCACCAAAGCTTCGCCTGCATAATCAGCATGAGGAGTCGACTTGGGTTGATAATTGAGCAGCTTGCTGGATAAAAACAAACTCCTACCATTAGCTATAATCATAGCCTAGGTGTACTAGTAACAATTGTTGGCAAAATTACCCAGTTCCACCGTCGAGTAGCTGTTAGCTTCACCTACATGTATCATCAACTGGTTAAACCACCTGTACCCACGCATAGTACCGTGCTCTTGCGAGGAAGCACGCAGTAGCTTAGGAACCATTACCTCACTTCATTATCAGATAGCCTAATGTTACATGGAGGACACGAAAACATTTAGCTCATTAGGCTAATCAAGATCGTTAGTTAATTAGCTTGCCATTGCTGTCGACTAACGAAGAAACTGAACCATGAATCAGCACTTTACCTTGCATTGCTGTCACTACGCATGAGCACTTAGTAAATTGTAGGAGCATCATCTGCTTTAATCATCACCGCTACCATGATCTAATGAGATCGAAACCAAGACATTATATAAGACTTGGCATTTTCGGCTTTAGGAAAAAGAAACATATCTAGAGTAACATACAAAAACAAAAGCTAAAATACACACACACACACACACACACACACACACACACACACACACATATATATATATATATATATATTGCAGCATCCGAAAAGGTTGCGCAACCCCGCAACAAGATCACGAGAGCCAAGTATATCAAATACCACATAAGAGGAACGACAAAGTAGGCCGCCATTGCAGTTAATCACAAATAACACGAAAAGACTCAAGATAGCAAGTAAAATAATACATATAAACTTTATCAATTACTAAATAATACAATCTAGAGGCAATAAAATAAGTTAGGATGCACAGAAGAGATGAAAACTCCCTCACCTTTAGTAAGCCAAACCTGCGAGAACTAACGTCCATTTACTTACAAACACCTTGGACGGCTCAAAAGCTCAGACCCTAACATGTCATAGAACACTTACTTACCATAAAATATTCTATGAATGTCATTTATGGCCAATGCAATAAAGAATATAAACAAGTAACTATATTTCATTAACTTTTAACTACAACCAAAACTCAAGAAAATAACATTCAAACCAAACTTAACACTTAATACATTAAAGGCACTGGTAGCATGCTCTGATATTACACTTTAGTCACTAAGTTATAACATTCTAGTTATTCAATGACAACTCAACTAAGGCATACTCAAATTCTTAACAACATTGCACTAACTACTTTAAACTACATGAATTATCATTATAACACCATTTAATTCATAAAACTTGCATTCATTCTCAAGTAGGTCACTTGGCAAGTACGGGGTTCTAGGACTCATAGAAACATTAAGATACATTATCTAAACTGGGATTATCAAGTTAATGCAACTCAACACTTGTTTTATTTAATTTAGTTCGACTTTTACCTTTCAAACATGCCACTTTCACACTACTCTAACCAATGGCTCTACTAGCAAGCTTGGGATTCCCTTTCATTTAGCTTTCCCAATTACATTCGTAACATTTAGTAGCCAAGTTAAATCACATAAACCACTTAACTACAACTAAACTAAACAAAGTTCAAATTATTTAAACATTCAATACACATAGTTCACGTTAGTCACATATTAAACATTTAACATTCAATGCAACTAATATTTATTTAACCCTCATTCCACTTAAGCACTCTCTTCAAATATATAATTGTTACCCTCAAGCCTTCAACTAATATAATCTCCCATTATTCAACTCAAATTAACCTTTAGTGCAACATTAATCACTTAGCTATATAAACTGAAATTTTTGACTGCATTTACTTAATTTTATAGGTTCTGTTAGCAGCCTTAATGACCTCTAAAACTTCTAAAATTTCATAGACATGTAGTTTGTCAAGTGTATATTGGTTTAGTCTCAAACAGTTCCCAATTCGGAGTTAAACTCATCAAGTTATGCCCTTTAGAAAATCATTGCGCAACCAGCCCTGAATTACGCGAGAATCAGTCACCCCACTGTTTTGGCTCCAAAACTATCCCTTAACGACAGAATTCAATCTTTCACCCAAAAGAGAAATTGTTCCTCAAGGTGTTGGGCATAATGTGTAAAACTTTCAGCTAATTCTGACAACGTTTGCTACCTCAAATCTGCTATGCAAAACTGTTGCGCAATCTGCCCAGAAATTCACATCTTGCACTAATTCACTTTAGCTATTATTTTTACTTATTGAGCTAGCATTGAGCATTATTATGGTATGTATCTATCATTTTTAGCATCTACACTTCATTTAAGACTTTAAACAAACACTTTACATGCATCAAATAAATCTTCCTCCAACCTTAACATCAACAACAATTAATACATGAAATTTACAAGCATAGCTAGCATTAACACCCATATTTCACATAATTTATATATCAATCAAGTTAACTATCTAAAACCAAGATTAGATCATCCAATTTGATCATTTACATAAACTTTCAACTATCTAGCAATCACAATCATTAATGTCAATTATCAACTAGCTAAAACATCTTTCAATTTGTTGCAGATGCTTAACTTTATTTGTTCATCTACCTATGCTATAGTCCTCTAAATTCTATGTTATTTATCTATAAACGTAGCTCTTTGAGTGTAAATTATCTTAGAACCAAACAGAACTCAATTCCAATCTAAATTCCTCAAGATACAACCATTTTCGTACGACTGCGCATAACTGCCCTGCCCAGCGATTTTCCCAGACGCATTTCGGAAATGGCTAAATCGGAGGCCTAAAACGTTAGAATTAGCCTTAGCCCTAGAAACCAAAATTTTCTCCAAACTGCCTAATATAGCTTCTGTAAAAATTTTGTTAAGTTTCGAGCACGTTTACTATGTCAAAGAGGCTCCAAAAGTTGACTGCCAAACTGTCCAGAATTACTCTTTTGCACTACTCTACTTTTAGCTATATTTCCTGCTTCTTGAGTTAAATTAAGCATCATATTGACTTATAGTTAGCATATGCCACTCATCAACCTCACTTAGAACATCTATCAAACACTTGGCCTACATAATTAACTATAACTAAGAAGCATTCACTTCAACTACAACTACTTGCAAAAGTTAGCAAATCATGCACAAGATTACTTCTATAACATACTACTCACTGTAAACCATCTTTACAAGCATTTACAAGCTCATTCATCATATGACTACATTATAGCCAACACTAAAGAGACATGAATAAACAACAATAATACATAAAAGGATGGTATCCCTCACCTAGCTTGAAGAATCATGAAAAATTGGCTTGGAGAAGCTCAAAGATGAACCCTAGGTAAATTTTCCTCTTCTTTTTCTCTCACACGTGTGTGTGTGTGTGCAAACTGTGAGTGCGTGTGTGTTCTGCCCGATGTGTGTGTGTGTTTGAGTATTGTATTTTATTTTGGTTTTGTTTGATAATATAAAGGCTATATGGTCTTGGGTTTGGGCTTAGTTTGGTTTTAAGTAAATGACTAGACTAATTAAACTAAGGCCCAATTGCAAGTCTAGCCTTTTAATGGCCCAATAAGAATTCCTAGCAACACTATTAATGCGAGAAACAAAACATTTTTTTCTACCCGCCTTCCCGACATGCTATACAAGTAATACCAATTTTCTCATGCCTCATATATGACACGTGTCATGGGAAAAATATAAAATCAGGAAAATAAAACAGTTTAAAATTTATTCCGGGCTCGAAGCTCTTTAAGCAAATAATAGAATTTAAGTAAATAATGCAATAAAATAAAGCTAATTAATGCAACTATCAAAATAATATGTTATTTATTTTTATATAAATTAATTAAATATATTTTGCACATTTTAAGAATTACGAATAGTATTCTAGCTAATAAACGTAATTTGCTAAAGGAGACACATAATTGCATCCAAACACTTAAACACACATTTAAATATATGTAGACAAGTAATATTTACTACATGCTGGGTTTGGAGTTTCACAATATAAATATTGGACAATCACAATCAGTATCACAATCATTTATTGACTCTAATTCGCCTACTATCCCCAACACTAATCCTAAAGATGGTAGAGGTACAAGTTCAGATGTTTGGAAATATTGTACTCAAGATAAGGAAAAACAAATTGTTACTTGTAATATTTGCAAAAAAGTATTTTATTAAAAAAAAAAATTGGAACAGGTCCTTTAAAAAGGCATTTGGAGTGTATCCATCCCGATTTATCTAGTGATGGAATTCAAACTCAATTATATATTTCTTCATCTAGTTGTGTGACTACTTTTCATTTTTCACTTGAAGTAAATAGGAGAGAATTAGCAAAATTTGTTCTTATATCTGAAAAACCATTTAATTTTGGTGAAGATCCTGCTTTTGAAGCTTATGTAAAAAAGCTTTACAACCTGCTTTTGTAAGAATTCCAAGAAATACTTTGAAAAAAGAATTTTTTTCAGTTGTTAATGAAGGAAAATAATTTTTGCAAGCAACATTTTCCTTTCTTTCAACTAAAATTTGTTTGACATGTGATTGTTGGAGTAGTAGAACTGGTCTTCCTTTTATGTGTATAACTGCTCATTGGATTAACCCTGATTGGAGTTTACAAAAAAGAATACTTTCTTTCCGTGTCTTCCCATATCCACATAATTATAAAAAAATTTATACTTCTATGCTAACAGTTTTAGATGAATACAATATTTATGATAAAATACTTTCTATCTCTTTTGACAATTCTATCAACAATACTTCTTCTATACGTTTACTTCAAAATTTATGTAAACCGATTTTAAGTGAAATTTTTTTTCATATTCGTTGTTGTTGTCATATTTTGAGTTTATGTGTTCAAGCTGGTCTGGATAATCTTCGCCCTCAAATTCAAAAAATTAGAAGTGGGGTACGATTTTTTAGATCTAATCCATCTAAAAATCAAGAATTTCATGATTTATGTCAAAATACAAACTAAAATCAAAGAATATCTAAGGTGACATGGAAGTTAAATGAAATTCTACATATAAAATGTTAAATGGCCTTATTCCTTATAAAGATCTTTTTTCACAAATTTATAACAATTCACTTGGACATGATCAGTCTGATAAATGGATAGAAGATATAGATTGGGAAAAAGCTAAATTATTTTGTGATTTTTTAAGTGTTTTTCATGACATGACCAAATTACTTTCTGGATCATATTATCCTACTTCAAATATGGTATTTTATGTATTGTGGAAAATATTTGATGTTTTATCAGAACATGAAGATAATTTTCTTTTCTTTCAAAATATTTTGAAAATGTACCTATAATTTATTGTCTTGCTGCAATTATGGATCCTAGATTAAAAAAACCTGTTGTTCAAAGTATTTTACAACAATATCATTCAAATATGCGAAATAATGAAATTGATGACACTCAGACTTGGAATGAAATTTGTTCAACTTTGACATTATTATTTGATATGTATGTAACACAATATTCTAATAAGACTTCATCTTCATCTCGATCTTTAAGTAGTACTAGTAGTAAAAAGTTTGATACAAAATTTTTTCAACTTTTCAAAAAAACAAAACTGGTTCTTCATCATCACAAATTAGTGAATTAGATTTTTATTTGGCAATGATGTCTCCATATGATGACTTTGATCTTAATTTTGATGTATTGGCCTGGTGAAAACCACAGTCTAGTCAGTATCCTGTACTTTCTATCATGACCCGTGATCTACTAACAATTCCGGTGTCTATTGTAGCATCCGAAAGTGCTTTTAGTCTTGGTCCCAGGATATTGAGTGAGTTGAGAAGTAGCTTGGCACCGGACTCACTACAAACACAGGTATGCGGCAAAGATTGGGTTTCTGCAGAAAACAGGATGCAACATCTTATTGAACTTGATATTGACATTCAACAAAAAAGAAAAGTTTTAACAAAAAATTCAACTAATGCTCCAGTCGAATGATCGATCTTGACAAATAAAGATAGAAGATCGAAGTTATTGAAGATTTAATTTTTTTTAGAAGAATAATATTTTTTTTTATGTGTATTTTATGTCTTTAACTTAATTGTAAGTTGCGATTATCAAGTTAGTGAATAAAAATTTGAGGTATTATTTAAATTTTTTTCAACTCTATGTAATTTATATTGTAATTATTTAATTAAGTGAATAAAATTTGAAGTATTATTCAAAAATTTGTTTTATTTTTCTCTTGTTATTTAATAATATACATTTATTTTGAATAAGATAATTTATATATTGATTAATTTATACTCAAATAAATTTGCACTAACCCTATTTTTATTAATTCAATTTTTTATCTTTTTAAATTTTAAAAAATTTAAATTTTAAAAAAATTAATAAAAATACAACTTAAAAAAATACACCTTATCAAAAATATTAAATAACTTAAAAAAATAACATAAAAACAAATAAAAACATCACGTCCCACTCAAAGTGGGACGTGATGTCAGAATGTCACGTCCCTCTATTGTAATAATAGAGGGACGTACATTTTTACAAAAAAAAAATGGAAGGACTTGACATCCCTGACATAGAGGTACTTAAAGACTTTAAGCACCTCTGTTTTACAAGGGACACGTTATATCATATTTTACGTTATAATGTGTTCCTTACATTATATATCATATTTTACGTTATGTTTTGTTTATTTTTATATTATTTTATGTTTTATAATTATAATTTGTGCATGTAGTTTTTCTTATAAATAGGTATTGTATTCCACTTCATTTTATTACAAAACTATTTATTTTACTACCTATTGTCTCTTTATTTTACCACAAAAAAATACACAGTATTTATGGCTATCAATATTTGGAATCATTTTGCTTACTTTGAAGAACATGAGTATGTAATTTACAACTATTGTGAACATAAATATATATTTCGTCGCCAATTTAGACTGAAACGCTTGTAAGACATCTTATATCTCAACACTCAGATGTTCCAAACTATTTCAATCCTCAACCACCGTCGCCACCACCAGCAACAGCAAGCCCAGCACCCGCACAATGAGCATAATAAAATGAAGAACTTCTTCACCAACTTTCTTCAAGTATTTATGTAATTTTTTTTTATGTTTATTAGTAACGTATCCGTATCTCGTAAACTTGTGGTTTGTAAAGTAATGTTTTATCATTTATATTAATATTATCAATCAACTTATGTCTTGTTAATCGTTAAATTAAATTTTTCGTAAAAAAAAAAGTTAAGCGTAAGTTTTTTTTGTTATTAATCCAACTATCAAAATTCAGAAAACAATAATTACAAAACAAAAAATAAAAGAGGGGCTGGCCCAGCCCAGCTCGTGACTCGTAGTAGTGGGCTCGTGGGCCGAATTGAGTCCTATATTTCAAGAATTCAGCCCAGCCTAGCTCAACCCACTAAACATATGTGCCGAGCTGGGCTCATTTTTCTTAACCCACGATTCGGCCGGGTCGGGCCGTGCCAGGCTAGCCCATTTGCCAGCTCTACCAAGAAGGACAATAAGGCAACTTTAAGCAAGCTTTCAGAATTTATTGAACGGAAAGCTTGCTCTACCCGACACTCGGCCTGGGCCCGATTTTAGTTTTTTTTTACGTTGGTTTTACATCGTGTATCCTGTTAACCTTTGATTTGCTTGTTCTTTTGTAACTTGTTACTTTTTACACTCCCTGACCCATCAAGTATTTCGTTTTCTTTGTTGTACTTGTTACTGCATTTTTTTTAGAAAGAAAACTCACAAATCCATCAAAAAAAAACGAGGATAAGAGACATGCAAGCCGCATTTTAAATTAATACATAAAATTCCAAAATGGGTAAATAGAATAAACAACATGCATTCATTCATTCATTCCATACAAAACTAGTCCATGATCACCCACACACCATCTTAGATAGAATAAGATAATCCACAAATATAGCAAAATTAATCTCCTAATATAATCTCATTATATTAGGTTTATCCAATTAATAAACACCTTTATTAATTTGGATCCTTAAATATCACATATTTAAATAAATATAATCATATTTTATTTATAGTTATAATTTATTAATTAACTACAAGTATAACACAATTAATTTTCCAAGATAATCTCGTTAAATTGGGTTATTCATTTAATAAAATCTTTATTGACTATATTCCATAAAATATCATATTTATAAAATATAAATATAATCAAATTATAATTAATTAATTAATAAACAACTTATTAATTTAAAATGTCAAAATACTATTTGGACTTTTTTAATTAATTTGTCAAACAAAATAATTTAGCATATCAGACTTTAGGAATTAAAAGAAGTCCAACCCCTTTTATTCAAGTCCAAAATCCAAATAAAAACTAATGGCCCAATCCAAGCCACAAAAGGAGTCTATGCTAGTTTTTAAAAACAATTTAAATTAGCCCAAAGTAAGCCCAAATAGTAATACATGTGCCCAGTAGCCCAAGGGAGAAAAGAAGACTTAATCTTTTAATTGACAGCGCAATCCAAACAACAAAATAAGTTCAAACCTATTATATTCTAATTTTGATTTAAAAGACCCAAAATGAGCCCAAAAGCCCAATTAAAAGGATCCAAGGAAAAATAAAGTAAAATTAGCCCAAAAACCAAATCAAATTAGGATTTGGATTTGGGATAATATGAATCTGAACCCAGTACGGATCCGGGTCGGGTTCAAAACCCTACCCAAATCCCAAAATAGTTTTTTTTCTTTTTTTTTAAATTCTTTTCTTCCCTACTCCGCCATCGCCCACCCCCTTCCTTTCTGTAGCAACTGCTGCCACTACTAATAAAATAATTATTGATGGAGCGGCAGCGGTGGAGGCCGCTACAAGTTCGTGCAGCGATAGGCTAACTACAATAGTATGGATGTAGCAGCCCACAGCCGTTGCTAACTGCAATAGCAAGGCCGATGCTAACTACAATGGAGAGGTACCGCGACAGTCGCTGCTGCACTCTGCAGCCGCGACAGCCACTGTTGTACTCTACAGCTACGACCCAACTATTGCTCCTATTGTAACGGGAAGAGGAAGTGACGGGGGTCTTGGGTAATTTTCCTTTTTTTTTTTTTTGATAAATTAGTTTTTGAAATTTAATAAAACAGTTTTATAAAAATAAAAAATACAGTTTCAAAAACAACTTTTAATGAAACTGAAAAAGCAATTGCATAAAACTACTTTTATGTAATTGATTGTAAGAATAAAATTTTAGGGCTGATACTTAATCCAATTAAAATCATGGGCACAAAAATTAACAAAATCACAAACTATTAATTTTTCACAATTGTTTTACAATCTGTTAGAGATAATTTAATTGTGCTATATGTGCTATAAATGAATAATCACGTAAAAGACATGAATAGTGGCCCTGATACCATTGTTGAAAATCATACATGATATTTAAAATTTAAATAAATGCAACGGAAAATAGTTTTCGTGTATCCGTTCACGGGTAATTAAATAGATTATAATATATGCATAAATTATCACATAATTTATATTAAACGGATTGAGATGGTTACCTCTATGATGCCAAATCCAATGTAAAATCTAATCAATACAGAGCTCCCCAATTGTGAAGCCTCCGAAAGTATCTGTTGGCCTTATGCCAAAAGATATGATTTTGATGATAACGAATCATGAAAAATTGGATTTGTAAGTGTGTTTGTACTAATGTGAAACCTCAGATTTCATCTATATGTGAAATTGTGTATTTTGACCTGTATATGTGTTATTTGAGTTAGAATGCACTTATTATGTGATTTATACTCCTATTATATGCTATGTGAACATTCATGGAATTTTCATAAAAATCGGCATTGAAAATTTTATCATCGAGTTTTGTGAATAGTATTTTTGAAACACATCCGTTAAAATTTTGAAACTGGTCTTTTTAGTGTTTGAAAACCTAGTCCTCGGATATTAATAGACTAAAAATTGGCAACTTTGACTTTACTTAAATTATTTGCCTTTGCATATATATACATAATACATACATTATATTATAAGACAAAGCTCAAAACACCTAAAACACACACACACATGGCCGAAACCCCATAGACAAAAAAAGAAGGTTTTTCAACTATTTTTCAAAGCAATTTTTCTTGAGAAAACTCATTTGAAGTCCAAATCTTGTCATCCAAAGTTGAATTTTGCTTGTTAGGCATCCATTACACACATTTCTAACATCATTTGGCATCAAATGTGAGAGAAAAATTATAGATCTTGAAATACTATTTTATGTCAAATTTCCATACTTGCATTTTTATCCAATGTTTTGTTAAATTGTCTTTAGATTATTGCTCAGTAGTTGCCAATGATCATTTATATGTATTTATAGCTGTTTTGATCGGTAGTAGCATGTATTTCTATTTTTCGGGTATTAAAATTGAGTTATTGATTCATTGTTGAATAATTGTTGTTGTAATGGTTGGAATTAATTGGTTGTTGCTTCTAAAAGTTTATTAATTGCGGGGTAGTAATATTGTAATGCCGAATTTTTGATTTGAATGTCGTAGTAAAAGTCCAAAAAATTCAGCCTTGTTGCATTGCCAAAATAGGGTTGTTGGACTTATTTTGGATGGCTCTTGGTTAGATTCCTAGGGGGCTAGTGTAGTTGCTTGTGTGGTTGGGTGATAGAAAGTGGTTTGGAGGGTATTGGATTTCCCAATTGTAAGTTATCACTTTTAGAAGTTTGGGTAGTCTTTCTTTAAAATGTTAAAATGTTGCATTTGGTTGTTTGGGTAGTAATTGAGTTGTGGGTTCTTAGGTTGTTTTTGATTAGGTTCGGGATTGAATGTATGTTCAAATGTGTGTTAAGTTGGGTGGTCTACTTTGTCATCTAACTTAGTTGTTAAGGTGTTTAATTGGTGGTATGGTGTGTGGAAGGTTGTTTACTGATTGATGACTGTTGTTGTACTGGAAGACAACCTACGTTATTGTCTTATCAGAAAATGAAATGTTTAATGTTATTGTTGTGAGTCATGATAGTGTGTGCCATCTCTTGAGCAGCGTTGGGCTGTCAAGTTGAAAACGGCATGACTATCATGTGCTATCCCCTATCTCACATGGGCGGAGATGCCATGGAGTGTGGGTCTAGAATTGGGTACTTCGGGAATGTATCAATGGGTATACGTGGTTAATTGTGATCGTGATGGCGTATGAAGCTACATCGACTAGAGTATCCTTTCACAATTGAATGGTTATTTATGTGATTGAATTAAAAAGTTGAAGTTAATGAAGTTTATTGTTATTGATGCTCATAGGATGATTTCCCAAAGGGTAAAGTAAATGTTTTCAAAAGATCTTTCGAATTCTCACTAAGCTTTGTTATATATAAGCTCACCTTCATTCGTTTATTGTCATCAGGTGTGACTGAGCCAGACTTTGAGTACGTTCCTCAGGAAGCTGAGTATGTGCCTTCTGTGGATGAGTCTTATGTGCCGGAGTCATATCCATGAGTTATGTTGAAATGCTCTGTGTTTTGTCTTAGCTTTATAGTATGTTGTATTCTATAACTTACTCAAAGATAATGGTTTACATAATACTAGTATAGTAATCTTTCTTTTGAATATGATTAGGCTGCGAGACTAGTTTATAATCTATTTTGCAAATGTATATTATAGCTTATGGTATGTTGTTGAAACGGAGACATATGACTTGTGGTTGGTATGTTGTTTGGTTGTTTAATATATGGTGTTGAATGTTGAAGAATGGTTGTGGAGTTATTGTTGATATTTGAAGTTCATTGTGTATTGTTATAAAGGATTGGTTTAGAGCCCTGATGTCCGTATTACAAATGTTATAATGTCGAAATTCTGTTGCGTCCTGACTGTTTGTAAGTGGGGTCGAGTTGAGGTGTGACATCTAATGTGTTTACATGTTTTAAACACACACTTGTTAGCTTATGTGCATTAAATGTATATATCATTATAAGCCAAATTGTACTTTAATGTTTTGACTTGTGTGGATTATATTTTCCTTATGATATTGGAAGCCAAAATATATTGTGGATGTTTAGTGTTAAAAGAGGAAGAGAATATTGCATGAAGAGGTAAATGGTTGAGATTAAAGAATAGATTCAAGATTGAAGAAGATGCAAATTATGTTGGCCATTATTGTACACACGGGCAAGATCACCACAAGTATAAAGAAATGAAGTCTTGAAGAGCTAAATAAGTAAAGATCATATTTCAAGAATCAAGACTTAAAGACATGAAGATAAAGTAGTGTTATAAGGATGGAGATGTGGCGACAAAAGGGGTCGCCGCTTAAAAGTGTCGTCTGCCTTAGGTACGCATTTTGATGGTTAAAATCTTGGTAATCTTTCAAAAATGTCCTTAAATCTTCCCTCAAGAGTTTTGAAAAGATTTCAAAAGATTAATTGGGTTGAAACATCTTTTGAAGAAGTGTTCTTAAAAGGTCCAAATGATTTATCTTCAAAAAATTGAACTTTCGAGTGAAAAATGTGTCTTAAACTCTTGATTACACAAATTGGTCTTAATCTTTCTACAAGAGTTTATAAAATATTTTAAAGTTTCAAAAAGATTGGAAATACTTTAGAAGAAGTGTTTTAGAAGTGCCTAAACGTTTTGCCTTTGAAAAATTGGATTTCGGGCTCAATTTCGCAAAATTGATAAATGGGCACTATTCATCCGGTCAACCTGATATTGTTCACTCACCTGGATCCATGGAAGTGATATCCGGGGGACTCATTTGGGCAAGTCACTCACCCGGATCCACTTGACCGGATCTATAGTAGTTTGAAAAATTAGCCGTTATTTGACCGTTGCAATGTTTTCTATAAATACCAAGCTTGAGATATAACTTGCAAATTTATTGAGCATTCAAAGATTTCAATTATATTATCTACTCATTGAGGAGTTTAGATTGTTCTTCAATGTGCTATCATTCAAATACTCAAATCTTTGTATTTTATACACTCGTGGGCTCTAGATTAGGATTGAGAGAATCCTTGTAAAGAAAAGACTGTGGAAAAATCCTTTGTGGACTCAAAGGAAGAGGGATAGTAGGTTGGAGCTTTACGTACATTTGAAAAAACTTGTGTTTTCTCTTGTGGACTCAAGAGAGAATTGTTTTAAGTTGGTTTGTACTTCACCAACATTTGAAGAATCATTGATTTCGTAGGGTTTATGAAATCCTAAGGGTAGGAAGACCTTAGGTGGTGGACTAGGTCTTCGGGAGTTTGAACCACTTGAAAATACCGAGTTTGATTTCTCTCTCTACTCTATTTATATTTATTGTCATATATATTTCTTAGAGTAATTATCTTGCTCTTGTGTATGATTTTATTTATCATAATATCTCTTATCAATTTGTCCACACAAGGTGTTTGATAAATTGTCTCAAAGAGATTTTTGTAGGTTGTAGTAAAATTTTAAATAGCAATACTTTGTTACAATCTTAAGTCACCCCTTCTTAATATTATTTGCCATTAACAAGTGGTACCAAAGCTAGGGTTCTACGTAGAGCCTAACCGCTAGTAGAATATAGAACGACAAATAATCCTTTATTCCCAATTTATGAAGAATATTCAATTGATAGACCTCCACTCTTTACTTGTTCAAATTATATTGTTTGAAGGAATAAGATAAAAACATATATCCAATAAATTGATTATACTCTATGCGAAATTATTGAAAATGAGCCATCTAATGTTGTATTATAAATGGATAATGAACTATCTAGGAAAGATATTGTCAAACTCACCAAAAATGCTCGAGCTATGAATATTCTTTATTGTGCATTTGATGACCATGAATTTAGACAAATCAGCAAATGCACATTGGCACATGAGATATAGAAACTTTTTGAGGAGACATATCAATAAGAAGAAAGAAAAGATGAGGAAGAAGAACAAGAAGAAGATGTTGTATGTTTCATTGCAAAAGATGAAGAGATATGTTCAACTTCCATATCTAGTTGTTCTTCATCTCATGAGCATGATATTTTATTTGATGAATTGGAAGAAGTCATCTCTAAAGCTCAAAATGAATTGATGTGTGCATTTTCTAGAAATAATAATTTTTTAAGGAATTAGAATATGCCTTATTTGTGAGGCCCGAGCATTCATTACATGTGTATTTATTCACTTTAGTCATTATTTGAAAATAATATGTGCATTTACTTGTTTTAAATTATTATTTGACATAATATATGTAACTACATGATTTATTTTGTGTTATTTAGCTAAATTTGCATTAAAGTTCATTTAAATTATATTAGTTGACCTTTTCATCTTCTTTGACCAATCGAGGACAAGGTGAGTATTTTTGAATGTTTAATGAATGACAAACTTGAAATTGGGAGCAAAATAGAAGGCTAACTTAGTCATTTGGCCATTTGAAGACTTGGTCTTTCTTTGACCCTTCCTTCGACTTTTATTTAAGCTTATATAACAATAAAACAAAAGCAAAAACACCCAAATTCAGCCCCATTTCAGCCATGAGCTAGGAAGAGCAAGGGAATAGTATTTTCTAGGTTTTTGAGTAAGAATTGAAGAAGAAGATGAAGATCAAAGGCCATTGGAGTCAAATTAGTGCTAGTTCTTGCTTATTCTAGGTGCATCCTAGCTATTTCTTGCATTTTTATCCACAAAGGTAAGGGGTTTTTCTAAATCTAGATTTTAAAGTATCATGGTTTCTATTTTTGTATATATATGCTATATAATGTTGTATATGCTTGTGCTTATTGCTAGATAGGTCAAAGAGAACATTATACTTGAGTTTTAGCTAGTTTGAACCATAAGATGTTGTAGTTTGATTATATGAGTTGTAAATTGAGTTGTTTGGCAAAATATGGGTTCAATCCTTGTTTTATAGCTTAAATATGAAGTGTATATCATTAATATATATTCATAGCTTGTTTTAAAGGCTTAAAATCAAGAATTAATGGAGTTTAGTGGCATTTTGGTAATTTTCCAGAAAATTCCAGCAATGATGCGTTTTCATATTTTTCTTATTAATATTGTTTTATGTTTAGAATTTCCAATGTGTTGCACTTATGATGTAATATAGTTAGTATATAAGATGATTGTGTAAAGTTTGTGCATATGTATTGTTATTAGGTGGGTTAATTATTGGTTGAAAGGTAGTTGTCAATTGAGCTAAAGTGTTGAGTTAAATGCTGTTTACATTCTTTTGTGTTGTACGTGTTGTTAAAGCTTGAATTGGTGTCAATGGAGTTGGATTGTGTGAAGGGGAAAATGTATATGTTAAGTGTGGTTTACGTGCTTGGTTGCTTGGTTAATTGAATATGAAATGAATATGAAATACTAAGTGAAATGTTAATGTAATCGAGGGGCAACCCTCTGAGCGTAGCATACCTAGCCAATGCGCTAGTGAATGTAAATGCTTGTTAATAGGATCGAGGGGTTGTTCCCTCTTAGCGTAGCATACCTAGCCAATGTGCTAGTGAATGTAGCATACCTAGTCAATGTGCTAGTGAATGTAATGCTTGTTAATAGGATCGAGGGTTGTTCCCTCTGAGCGTAGCGTACCTAGCCAGTGTGCTAGTGAGTGTAAATGCTTTATGTTCTCTAGTGTTTGTTGAGGCAAATATGTGTAAGTGCTTACTGGAGTTAAATGTTTTTAAGTGTCTAATGTCTAGATATTGTTTCCAATGCATGTTAATTGTCTTTAATTGCTTATTGAATGCCCGTGATATTTGTAATTGCATATGGTTTTTAAAAGCATGTTTTCAAATGGATTTCAAAATTAAAATGTTTTCTAAAATCTCCTGTGCATTGCCCCTTCCCCTCTCACTAAGTTTGTGAAACTCACCCCCATTTCATAACAACATTTCAGGTGGAGCTGAGTTAGAGCCTCAAGGATATTAGAAGTGGTTACTTTATTATCTTGCTTTGGATGATGTATTTATTATTTGTGGAACTTATGTAGAATATGATGTATTTGGAGGATTATTATTGAGATGTGCACTTTGAGCATCAAAGAGTTGAGATGAAGGACTATTGTATTGAATTTTTTAATGTATTTGGGAAGTAGTTTTAATGGCTGGATGTATTGCTTTGTGGATATTAGTGTTCAGGCTAATTTAGTGTGTCTTAGCGGATTTAAGAGGAGTGATCTTCTTAAACCCGTGACATCACGATCCCAGGTTGTTCGGTGTTCTTGTAAGCTTGGATATTAATTTCTTTCTTTATGGTATCAGAGACTATATTAGCGAATATTGGGACCATGACATTATTTGAGAGAAATAAGTTTGAAAAGAAAAATGCTCTACTTATTGAAAAACAACATGAGCTTGATACATCTTTGAATGATAGAAAGAGTGTGTTAAAAAATGAAGTATCTCATTTGATGAATGAAAATGATGAATTAAACATGAGTATGACAAAATCTAGCAAAGAGAAAGAGGAATTAGATTCTATGCATGACTGAAAATACATGGCATGTAATCAATGTGTTATAAAACTCAAACCATGTAGTAGTCAAAAGATTTTGAAAAATAAAAATCATTCTCTCAAAAGTCCAAGAACGAACATAGCATCTACATCTAAAGTACATGAACATCCTTGTACATATTGTGATAGAAAAAGGACATATTGTATCATATTGTCATTATAGAAAATTGTTTGATAGAGGATCAAAAGTTCCATGGTGGCTAACACACAAATGGATTGTTAAAGCCATAACAAATGAAACTCACCCTCGAGGACCCAATTAAAGATAGGTACCTAGATCTTGCTTTGTTGTAGGAATGTCAAACAACACCAAAGAAGATGATGATGAAACTTATGAAAAAAGCAAGATCATTGAGATAAAAAAAACTCGGGTAACCTTGAAATTATTTCTTTTCTTATGTGCTTCTTGAGAATGGTTTAAAATTCAACTTGAATAGTCAACTATGTGATATTATACATATGTGATTGAAATTGAAAAAGATGATGCATTATTTGATAATTGAGTGAAAAGGACTATGCTAAATGTGATAATCTTGGCAAGAAAAGTCAAATGAGGATAGACAATTCCTTGTAATGATGATTTGTTGATTTGTGAAATAATCTTGGCTAGAATATTCATTTTTTTAGAATTCCTTCAATTGGATGAGTTATGCCATACTTGATATTTGAATAAGAGATACATCCAAAAGGATAGGGAATACATTGGTACAATGGAAGACATTTTAGTGAAAATGAATTTGAGGTGCTTCTAAAGAATATTAAAAGATAATATTGAGAAAACTAAGAAACGGTTCTCATTTGAGGAAGATGAAATGAACATTGATGGAGAAGATTATGAACATGAAAGTGAGGTTTGAGAGATTTTGATTATATACATGTCTCATTAGTGTTAAAATTCAAAAGATAGATAAAGAAGAAGATGAACTAGCTTATAGTGGTGGAAGATAGAAGTTAGAAGAACATTATTACCCATGTGAACCATAAGGATAAGGAATACATTGGCACAATGGAAGACATTTTAGTGAAAATGAATTTGAGATGCTTCTAAAGAATGTTAAAAGATAATATTGAGAAAACTAAGAAACGGTTCTCATTTGAGGAAGATGAAATGAACATTGATGGAGAAGATTATGAACATGAAAGTGAGGTTTGGGAGATTTTGATGATATACATGTCTAATGTTAAAATTCAAAAGATAGACAAAGAAGAAGACGAACTAGCTTATAGTGGTGGAAGATAGAAGTTAGAAGAACATTATTACCCATGTGACCCATAAGACCCATGAATCAAGTTCTTTTGTTCAAATTTTATGGTATAAAATTAAATTGAATGAATGAATACTCATGTATGAATGTCATGTGAAGCGTTTAGAAAGATGAATATCTTACAAATGAATCATACTTGAGTTTGATATTATCAAATGTTGAATGTGATAATTGTTGCAAGTGCAAAATAAATGGTTGAATTGTTGAATGACATGCATGATAAAATGGGATGCAACTTATGAGTTTGATTCTATAGTTACTTAAAATGATAATATTTAATTAATGAAAGAAAGAAATGGGTTGAAAGAATAAGTGAATATGATCTTTTGATGCCCAAAAGAGGAATGACATAATTTGCTCTTTTCTTGACTTAAATGTTATTACTTCATTTAGAGAAGAAGTAGAGTAATGAGGAAAAATATTGAAGAACTTCAAGAAATGTTATCCACATTTTTCAATGGTAGGAAAACATTAAACAAAGTGTTGGGAAATGATATGTGCTTAATGCAGTGACATATAAGATCAATTTTTACATGGCTCATTGAAATATTGAAAATGTGTGAAAATTGCAATATTTGAAATATATGGCTTCTCTTTATCATACACACACATGGAGTTTATCATGAATCTTGAAAATTCTCAATCTTATAAATGACAATAACAATACTTGATTATGATATAAAAAGAGCACGCTTGCTTGAGTTTTATTTTGATTTCATCTTGAAAAGATATTGGTGCATCTAATGCATCTCAATGAGAGAATAATTCCTTAAAGCATGTAATTTAAATTGAGCAAATGAAGGGAAAGTCAAATTTCTTCCTCGCATTACAAATCAAGAAGGCACATTCATAAGTCAAATCGAAGATCACAAAGGAATCAATCCAAGAAGTTTGTACTTGTTCATACCGAAGCAATCAAGAACTCAAACGAGTAGATCAACCAAGCTCTACAAAGACAAGAAAAGGTATATTAGTTGACAAGAAGAAGCATAGAGGTATGTTTAATAATATATTACATTCAATTGCCTCTAACATAATGATAGCAATGCTCGTGTGAACTTGATTGTGATATTACTCCAAAATTTTCATTAGAGCATTGTAAAAGAAAAACTTGAATTATCTCTCCATCACTTTACTAAAATGATTATCATGACTTCTTGATGGATTATGCTCTTGATCATTTTTTACTTCATGAACTTATGAAATGCATGAGAACTTTGATGATTTTAATCCCTTTGCACTGAGAAAGAATGATGATAGCGTAAGTACTCAAGAAGATGAAATCAAGATGAACCTACCACATCAAAACCTAAAGAAAATGGGTCTTCTAGTGCTTCAAAGGATTTATCCAATCAAGAAGTAAAACCAATTCTAAAAGAGGAAAAACAACCAATATCAAATCAAGAACAACCAATTGCTAATGCATTAATCAAAATCTATCAAGATGTTAGAAGTTTGGACTTGATCATTCTAAATAAGTCGGGAATCAAATGGATACATCAACCATACTCAACAAATGTGAAAAAAGTAAATAGGTTGATAAAAATAAATATAAAGGTATGATTGAAGCCTATTTTATCTAAATACATCTAAACCCGATTTGATGGTTGTTACATACTTGTATGCTTGTTTCAATCATTTCTTAAAAATCTCATTAAAACATTGAAACAAAAAAAAATTCAAATGTCTCTCCATCACACACACACACACTAAATGTTTATCATGACTATTTGATGGATTGTGTTCGTGAACTACATGATCTTATCTCTCTTACAATGCATATGGACTTTTAGGGATAATCATTATAATGCATTGGATATTTGGTTCTAGGATATGTTCAATACTAATTTCTGAATCTCTTCCAATTAAATAATTAGACACTCTAATATTTAATTTAATTTTTCTCGCTGACTAATTTCTAAATCTCTTTTGTGTATGACCTCTTGCGTTCATAATTAATTGGCAATGAAAAATATTAATCCAATTAATATTTAATTAGAACTTCTCTAATTAATTTTTATGCAAGTCATGAGTGATACCTAGTAGTGTATCACTACTACCCAATTAATGATGAAGTAAAATCGAACCCTATAAGTTATAATTATCGCATAATCAATTCATTTCGTCTACCGTCCCGATTAAGTAAGAGTCATGAATAGAGATGTCAAACTCACTTTCTTAATTATATGACCAAATCTAATTAATTATTAATTTGTCAATGAATTGTGGAACGACTTTCACTATTCCACCTCGACCAAGGATTTTCGGTTACTTAAGTAATAGATCACATAGCAAACTATGGTATCTCATACACAAGATAACTATGTTGTCTCAAATCTAAGGACTAATTATGCAATTATAGTATATAACAAATTATTGACCATCTATGCAATTTTTTATATGATCGGTCATGTTCAGTCACTTATTCCTAACAAGTACTTATACATATACTAATACAATATGAGACTCATTGCCCTCACCATTAATATCTCATATTAATCGAGGTAGTAGACTGTACTCCAATCTATCCAGATGAACTAACGCCCAATTAATTTATCTTACGATCGGGGACTTATTCTAGGATTTTTTTTTCGTTATAGATCTCGTCACTCATATTTTTAACAACTTAAGAATAAGATCTATAAGATAATCTTAAGGACTTTATTTAAATATTAATTAACACATTAATTATAATTTAAATAAATTTCCCATTAGCTAATTAAATAATAAAAAATATCATGTCCTAAAATTGTAACAAATTAGCTTTTAGGGCATATGCTCCAACAAGATTAACTTCAAATCCACAACAACCAAATTGAATCTCAAAGGATAGTTTTTTAGATTACCCAAATATATATTAGAATAATAATAATATGGACAATTGTTCACATGATAAAGGAAGAATGGAACTACAAGAATTCATCATTTAGAACACAAATAGGATATGCAATTGAAGAAGCCCAAAAAGATTGGATACCTATGAGAACAGACTTTATAAGCTGCAATCGCCCTACAAAGGAAAGCCACTTTGAAGCCCAGTGATTGATCATCCCAAGGATTTTATCAATAAGCACCTTGCAAGCATTAGAAGTTAACCTACCTAAAATAAGAGGTAGGCCTAAATACCGAATAGGCAAGCTACCCTCTTGGAATCTGAAGATGTCAAATAATTACAATAATGTCTCCAGTGCAGCCTGCAATAAACGTACAACGCTTGCTCTGGTTGGCTCGAAGACCAAACAAGCAATAAAACAAGTCAAGGGACATCTTGATAGCTTTAATAGAGGCACAATCCGCACGAGCAAAGATCAAAAGGTCGTCAGCAAAAACCATATGATTCAGTCATAATCTCCGGCATCTTGGATGAAAGGATAAATCATTATGAACGCTCATTCTATTGAGGATACAAGTAAGCACCTCCATACCGATGACATAAAGGGATGGGGATAAAGGGTTTCCCTGCTGGAGCCCTTTAACACCCTTGAAATAGCCAATGAAGTCACCGTTGATGGCAATAGAAAAGTGAGGGTTGGTAATACAAGCCTCAATCCAAGAAACAAAAAGCTCTGGGAAGTTCAAGGCCCGAAGAACTTTAAGAATGAAATCCTACCTGACAGAGTCAAAGGCCTTCATGATGTCAACTTTAATGGTGCATCTTGGACTAATTCTCTATCTACCATAATTACAAACAATCTCTTGGGCCACAAAAATGTTGTCCAAAATTTGCCTCCCTTCAACGAATGTTGATTGATTTTGAGAAATGAGGGCTCCAAGGTAGGGCCTCATACGATTTGCAAAGATCTTAGTGATGCATTTATACATTGTGTTGCAGCAAGAAATAGGACGATAATCTTTGATAATACAAGGGTCTCGAATCTTGGGAACAAGTATGATCAGGGTAGCATTCACCACACAAAGAAGATTACAAGGGCGAAAGAATAACTAAACAACTTTGCAAAAGTCCAGACCAACCACATCCCATATAGACTGGTAGAACCGCACATTAAAACCATCCGGTCCAGGGCTCTTGTTGTCGTCGATGGAAAACAAAGTTCTTTTGATCTCATCACAGGAAATACTTCGAGTCAAGAAATCACCTTCAACATTCGTAAGAGAGTTATGCAAGAGTAGACAAATGTCCTAGAAGAAAAAGTCATCTATAGAGGTGCTAGGCGAACCCAAAAGAGAGGTAAAATAGTCAAGAATATGATTCCTGATCTGAGTCTCATCAGCAAGCCACAAACCATCATCCAATTGAACTTTAGAGATAGAATTTCTAGCCACTCCACCACGAGCAAACTTGTGAAAAAAATGCAGTATTGGAATCCTCATGGCGAAGCCAAGTAACCTGAGATTTTTGCCTGAGAATGTCTTCTTTGGCATTGGAGAAAAACTCAAGATCACGGAGTAATAAGTTCTTCTCATTCCTCAAATCAGCTGAAACAACCCTTTGCAACAAACTAGATTGAAAATTGTTTCAGTTTATCCTTGATTGTAGCCACACGCTTAGACGGGAAGGAGAAATGTTGTCACGCCCCAACTCGACCCCACTTATGATCAGTCAGGACGCAGCGGAATTTTGGCAATATAACGTCTGTAATATGGACAACAGGACTCTAAACCAATCCTTTATAAACATCACACAACCAATTACAACTTTGACAACAACTCCAACAACCATTTCACCAACATACAACATATCCAACACCATTCGTTAACCAATCATACAACATGCCAACAACAAGACATATGCCTTCGTCTCAACAACATACATCAGGCTATACTATACATATGCATAACAGATATAAAGCTAGTCTAGCAACCTATTCATATTCCAAAAGAAAGACAACTAAACTAGCATTATACAATTCACTGTCTTTATAGTATGTTATACAATACAAACTCCAAAGTAAATACAATACATCTTGTTCTATAATTCAAGACAACAAAAATAGCACTCCAACAAAGACATCATGGATAAGACTCTTGCACATTGGACTCATCCACATATTGTTCATTCTCAGCCTCTTGAGGAACGTACCCTAAGTCCAGCTCAGTAACACCTAAAAGTCAGCAAAGAGGGTAAGCTTATACAATACAAAGCTCAATGAGGGTTCAGTAGGATATTTTGGAAACACTTTCTTTACCACTAGGGAAAACACCTTAGTAACAATAACATTCAATAAATCTCATCAACAACACCAATTCAATTTAAGCAACATAAATAACCATTCCATTGAGAAAGGATACACTAGTTGATATAGCTCCATACGCCATCACAATCTCAACCAACTTCTTATAACGCCCATTGATACATTCCGAAAGTACCTTAACTAGCCCCACACTCCATGATCATTCTCTGACCACACGAGATAGGGGTAACACATGATAGTTGTACCAGCAACCCGACAAGCCGAACACCGCCCGAGGTGACACAACATTACCATGGCTTACAACCGACAACACTTAACATATTATATTCCGAGAGAACAACAAATTAGGTTTCCTATCTCCCGACACTTCAACATTCAACATCAATTAAATAACACTTCAACAATCAACATAACATTAACAAAACAACTAAGACACCCAAGTTAGATGACAAAGTAGGCTACCCAACTTAACACACATTTCAACATACATTCAAACCTGAGCCTACTCAACACCAACCCAAGTATCAACTACACAAATACTACCAAAAAATTAAAGACAACACTTAGGCATTTTAAAGAAAGACTACTCAATATTCCAAACAACATAACTAACAATCTAGCAATCAAACAACCCCCGAACCTTTTCCTACAACTCAACCACTCAAGCAACTACTTTAACCCCCTTGGAAACCAACCAAAAGCCACCTAAAACAAGCCCAACAAGCTAAAAATGGTCATGCATTCAAGGCTGATTTTTTCAACTTTTGCTATGGCATTCAAATTGAAAATTTGGCATTACAACATTACTACACAATAATTAACAAGCCTACAGAAGCAACTACAACTCAATTTCAACTACTACAACTACAATTATTCAAATATAAGCCAAATTATCAATTTAAATACTTGGAAAATAAAAATACATGCTACTACTGTTTAAAATGGCCACAAATACACTAAGTTGGTCCTTGTCATCTACTTAGCAATAATCTAACATCAATTTAACAAAATAATAACTACAAATGCATCAACTAAAAATTGACACAAACTTTTTTAATAAAAAGATATAGTTTTTCACTCACCTTTGATCCCAAGCAAGGTTAGAAATAGGTAGAACAAGTGCCCAACAAGCAAAATCTAGCCCGAAATGAAAAGATTTGGCCTAGAAATGAAGTTTGCTTTGAAATTTTTCTTGAAAACCTAAGCAAAAATGGCTTATCCTTCTTCCTCAAGGTTCATGGCTATGTGTGTGTTTTGTGAGGTATTTTTGTTTTGTTTTAATGTGTGTAGTAATCTTATAAGCAAAGTAAAAGCAAAACAACTTGGTCAAAGTTGACAACATTTGTTATTTTAGTTGTTTTTAGCCAAAAATAGTATTATTTCTACTATCTAACTTAGATACTAAATTTAGTAGACTATTATTTAGTTGAGAACATTTAATATATGCATACATATACATACAACTAGGGTATAAAACTCAATTTTGTAAAAGAAGTTGAAAAGTCACAGTATTTGTTTTACAAATGTGTTTTAAATGCACAATCAATATATAATCACCTAATATCCCATATAAATTCATATATATATATCATTTATATTGGCATTTAAAATAACAAATAAGGCAAATTCGGGGTCTCACAAATGCTCCCTATTAAAGTCTTCAAGCCTGGAGTTTAACAATTTTTGCTTCTGATAAAGGATAAACAAAGGGGTCCCAGAAATAACACTATTCCATGACGTAACAACCACATTCCTAAACTCGCAATTCTTTGTCCAGGCATTAAAGAACCTAAAATAGGTAATCGCTACTCGGTCGGTGTAACGCCCGAAAGTTTGCATCATATTCATACATAACTATTGCATATTTCTTTGTGCATTTTAATGTGCTTTAATTATTGTTTAAATATGCTTTCTTGATGGTCACTATTCATAAGAAAACTGACTGTCTAATTTGCTCAGATTAGAATTTTTCCTAGATAGTATGACTTATAAAAGGAATCAGGAACTTGAGGTTTTGAGCTTTGGAGGTCGGGAACATGCGTTAGAAAAATGAAACTTGGTTCGTATGAATAGTAAAACATTAGAATAGTGTTGGAATTTAAATAGTTAGTTTTAATTGAAGTTTTAAGGACTAGTTGACCAATATACTTAGATAATTGACCATTAATATCTATACATATAATATCTATAGCTATTATACATATACATATACATATAATATATACTTAGCAAAAATAAAACAACCAAACCCTCCTAAAACCCCATTGGAACCCGTCGGCCCTTCAAGCAAAAAAGAAGGAGGAAGCTTCATCAATCTTGCCAAGTTGGACATCTAGCTTGAGTCTTGGAGAGATTTTGAGCATCCTAGAGTCTTCTACAAAGCTTCTACACCTAAGATTGTGAGGGAGCTTGCATATTTTCCATGTTTATATTTATGTCAAATATTTGAATTTCTTGTATTATTGATTATAGCTATGGAATTGGTGATTATTGCTTGAAATACATCCTCTAGAACTCGTGGAGCTCTCTTTTGAAGCTTGATAGCAATTAGAATGGTTGAATGCATGAATCACGTGAAAGAGACAATGAATAGTCCCTAAATCTAGGGTTTTGCTTTAAATTTCTATTTAGATGGAATTGATGCTACTTATAGGTGCTTTAGGTATTATTGAAACTAGTTGAATGCTCGTGTGTAGCTAATTTGCCCGAAATTAAGTTAAAATGCGAATTTAGCTAAAAATTAGAAAGAGATTTTTCATAAAACGTAATCCGGGCACGTTTGAACTTTAGATTATGTATCTATGGGGCATGAAAGCACTTTTGGTGCTTTCGTTGCATTAATTTGGAGGCGGTTAAGGTAGTTATAGTTAAAACCTACTCGGGGCCTTCCTGAGCTTTTGTATCTAAAGCTAGTTTTTAGGGCTTAGATATGTGTCTTTTGGTATCCTTAGGGATGTAGTATGGTTGATTTAAAGAATTGGAGCCTTGAATTTCGTATGGAAGTAAAATTGTCTAATTGTCAAAGGGGAAAATGTGAAAATTGGATGCCTTAGTGCTTGTATGAGCTTGTAGTTGCTTATTATGTGTCTAAATACATGTCTAAGGTATATTCAAGCTAATTGTGGAGTTTTGTGGAAAATATGATATTTACCCCTTTGTGTTTATACGGTTAATTCATGTGTAAAAGCTTATATTATGATTAACTACGAGGGCGACCTACTTTGTCGTCCCTCTTATGTGATTATTAAGATTCTTGATTCTCGTGAACATGATTCGGGGTTGCGTAACCTTCTTGGACATGGTAATGTCAAGAAACTCCGGGCAACGTCGGGCTGTCAGTCTAGCTCGACTACCATGGTACCTATTCACTTTCTCGCTGAGTATACTCCACTACCCTAGAGGCGTGGTTCACCTCGTTGGGGCATATGGACCTAACTCGGGAGAAATGGGTCGTAGGATCGGGGTACATCCAAAGTACCCCATTTGGAGGAATAAGGGGTTTGGCGGTATTTGCTTGAAGATCATGGTTCGTGGATTGAGATTGAAGACAAGAAGATGAACCGTATCCTTTTTAGAATATGTTTAAATACTTGTTCAATTAGCTTGTTTCATTGTATTACTTATGTATTGTCTTTGTTGCATTGCACGAAAACCATTTGCGAAAACACCCCGGTTTACTATATCTCCTCCCTCGCTGGGCAACTTTGTTGCTCACTCATCTTTTAACATGTTTCAGGAGGGGCTGAGGTGAATCCTCAGCTTGTAGTTGTAGAGGAAGAAGAAGAAGTTCAAGTAGATCAACTTCTGTGATTACTTGTGTGCTGAGGTTGGATGTTATGTGCAGACTATGTGAAGATGTTGTTTATTGTTCATTTTGGGACCCTTGTGGTCTTGTATATATTGGTGATAGATTTGGTAGTTGTAACAAAGTTGTTATCTTGTATGACTCGATGGTATAGTAGTTGGCATATAATAACTGATAATAGACCTTACTGCTTTCGATTGCATGCTTGTGTGCTAAGTAGGTTGAATGTTGAACTTCATCTATAAGAATGACTTGAAATTATAATTATAGTGGTAAGACAAGTAAGTTATGTTTTATAGTTGCTATAAATATGTCTTGCATGCTTGTATGGTATACTTTTGTTGAGTTCCAAGGCTCGGATGACCTTGAGGAGTTGTTGTGTGTTGTTGTTGGAGGATGGAATTGTATGAGAAGGTTGGGATTTGAATTGGTGGTTATATATGATTGTTTGTAGGTATCAGTTAGTCCACAGTACAAAGGAGACTCTGTCTGTGTACCGAGTCCGAACTTGACCTGTAGCGTAGGGTTGGGTTCGAGACGTTACATTTAGGTGGTATCAAAGCTATTTGAATGCATGAAGCCGAGTTAAGTTCCTCGGTATGTGGGGTAGTAGTCCTTATGTGAAAGTTGAATTGCGTGATTATGTGATTGTTTAATTGTCTAAGTGAATAATTGTTTAAGTGAAGAACATACTAGCATGTAAAAGAAGTATCTAATGTATGATATTGTGTGAATATGAAAGGTTTAGTGTTTGATGCATGTTAAGTGCTTTATATGTTGTCTTATGTGTACAAGGTGTTTGAAATATGAATAAGTTATCTTTTGTGTCATCTATTTGCCTATTATAACATTGGACTCTTCTAGTATTGAGACGAGGAGGGAAGGCCGAAAAGGCAGCCGGAGGAAGCTCCTAGGCAGAATGTACCTAGGCAGGATGCTGGGGTAGCCGGAAATGTTCCGCCAGGGCAGGAACCAACAAATGCAAACATATTCCTTTCTCACACACATTGCCGTGTGCTCCTAGGAGGAAGAAGAAACATTTTTAGTTAGGTTTTCAAAGAAAATTTCACATAGAATCTTCATTTCAAAGCCAAATTACTTCATTCAAAGCTTGTTTTTGCTTGTTGGACACCTATTCTACCTATTTCTATCATTGCTTTGGATCAAAGGTGAGGGAAAAACTAGATCATTTTTTTAAAGTTTATGTCAAATTTTTGTTGATGCATCTATAGTTGTTGTTTTGTCAAATTGCTTTTAGATTATTGCTAGATAGGTGATACAGACCAACTTAGTGTAATTGTAGCCATTTTAAATGGTAGCAACATGTATTTTTATTTTTCATGTATTAAATTGATAATTTGGATTATATTTTGAATAAATGTAGTTGTAGTAGTTGTTTTCATGTTGTAGTTGCTTCTATAGACTTGTTAATTTTTGTGTAGTAATGTTGTAATGCTAAATTTTCAATTTGAATGCCATAGAGAAAGTCAAAAATTTCAGCCTTGGTGCATTGTCATTTTTGGACTTGTTGGGCTTAGTTTGAATGGCTTTTGGTTGGTTTATGAGGGGGTTTATGTAGTTGCTTGAGTGGTTAGGTGGTAGGAAAAGGTTCGGGGTTGTTTGATTGCTAGATTGTTAGTTATGTTGTTTAGAAGTTTGGGTTGTCTTTCTTTGATTTGGCTAAGTGATGTCTTTAACTGTTGGGTGTTATTTGGGAGGTTGAAATGTGGATTGGTGTTAAGTAGGCTCAGGTTTGACTGTGTGTTGAAGTGTGTGTTGAGTCCGGGTGGCCTACTTTGTCATCTCACTTTGATGTTTTGGAATTGTTTAGTTGTTGATTGTTGAAGTGTTGTCTTATTGATTGTTGATTGTTGAAGTGTCGGGAGACAACCTACTTTGTTGTTCTCTCAGAATATTAAGTGTTAAGTGTTGAGTGTTAACTATTGTGAGTCATGATAGTGTGTGTCAATTCTCGGGCGGTATCGGGCTTGCCGGGTTGAAATTGGCACAATTATCATGTGTTATCACCTATCTCGTGTGGTCGGATAATGATCATGGAGTGTGGGTCTAGGTTGAGGTGCTTTCAAAATGTATCAGTGGGCGTTATAAGAAGTTGGTTGAGATCGTGATGGCGTGTAGAGCTACACCAGCTAGTGTATCATTTCTCTAATGTTTGGTTAATTGTGTTGCTTTAATTGTGTTGTTGTTGGTGTTTATAGTGTTCGTTGCTTCTAGGGTGTTTTCCAAATGAAAGTGTTTCTAAAACTTCCTATTGAACTCTCGCTGAGCTTTGTTATATATAAGCTCACCCTCTTTGCTGACCTTTTTGGTATAACTAAGCAGGACTCTGGGTACGTTCCTCAGGAAGCCGAGTACGGGCCTTTTGTTGATGAGTCCAATGTGCCAAAATCTTATCCTTGATGTCTATGTTGGAGTGCTCATTATGTTGTCTTGAATTATGTAGCATGTTGTATTGTATTAAGCTTTGAAGTTTGTATTGTATAACTCAACTTAAAGATAGTGGATTGTATAATGCTAGTTTAGTTGTCTTTCTTCTGGAATATGAATAGGTTGCTAGACTAGCTTTATTATCTATTTTGCATATGTATGGTATAGCTTGATGTATAATGTTGAGACGGAGGCATATGTCTTGTGGTTGGAATGTTGTATGGATGGTTTTTGAAATGGTTGAATGTATTGTTTGTTGCCAGAGTTGTAGTTGGTTGTGAAGTGTTTATAAAGAACTGGTTTAGAGTTTTGTTATCCATATTACAGACGTTGTAATACCGAAATTTCGGCGCATCCTAACTGATCATAAGTGGGGTCGTATTAGGGCCGTGAGAGACCTTTTCTTTATTTACAAACCTAGTAAGTTCTCTTTGCTTGGAACTTTTATTCATACCTCTTATGTTCCATAAGAGAAATTTCATTGGGAAATAGAGATAGGCGGAGGATTAGTCCCCGGAGGATTCCCTAACTCCGAACTTCTCGAACCACCATCTCCACAAATACCTCTAATGGTAGCGCCAACATCAACTCTGCCATTCTCATCTAGGGAGTTAAGAGCCTCAAACCTATTTCTAGAGCTATCGTCTGCCTTCTTTTTGGCAGGTAGTTTAGCTCTTATAGGAGCTTGGTTAACCACTGAATAAGAGTAGGCTTGGAGAGAGAAGGACCTGGATTAGCATTCCTTGTAGCCACATTTAGGGGAGTAAGCTCAATGCGAGACTTAGGACAATGGGACACATGATGTCGAAAGACACCGCAACAAGTACAAGCCTTAGGTATCCATGGATATTCCACTTGAATTTGATCTATCTCCTCTTCCTCACCTTCCCCAACGTCCAAATCAATAACATCAGGAAGGTCCTTGGTAACATTAACTTTAACACAAAAACGAGCATACCCAAGTCTAGTTTTTGCCTCAGTGACACTATCCATTTGTAGCAGTGTTCCGATAGCACTACCAATGTAATTGAAACCTTCCTGTAACCAATACTCCAAAGGGACATTCCTGAGTTTAACCCAAATAGGAATATTAAACAAGTCAAGATTCAATAACTGAGCTTTAGGCGTCCATTTTTTAAGGAGGATTGGACGACTATTAACGTGCCATAGCTGCTCAAGAAAAGCATTACATGCATCTTCATTTTCAAACTGAAAAATATAAGTGCCTTCCTCAGTAGATCTAGCCTGGCATTTTCCAAATTCACTCCAAATAGTATTTGCCAAGTATTCAACCATATGAAGTGTAGGGAGTTTATCAAGAAACCGACCAATTAAATTGTGCTTCCAGAAAGAAATACCCTCTTTAGCAACGAACGGATGAGGCTTCACGACTTTCCTCCCATTAATCAGTGGGATAGCGCGAGCTTCGAGCTTTATGCCAGCTTTAACTTTGTTTCCAAAAAACCCTTTCCAACTAACACCAGCTGGAGTAGATTGCGTACCTTGAAAAGCCTTAATGGGCTCAGAAACACTGTTAGACTTCTGTGCCTTAGGCGGAGACAAAGGAGGGAAAGCAAACATGGAACCCAATGGGGGAAGAAGGCTCCTCAGAAACCACTTCAGCCTTCACTAGCCCTTCCGCCGGCGAGGAAGGAAGGTTGTCCACGTCTTCAGGCGTAGGAGAACAGATGAGCATTAGGGGTCTAGTATTGCCATCAGATCTAGAGGAGGCTCCAGATTTGGACTTCTTTTTGTTGGCCATGAGGCAAAGGGATGGGTGTGGTAAGGTGTTTAGGTGTCAAAGATGGTGGCTAGAATAAAATGATGGTCAATGGTGGTCTAGGTAGGTAGGCGGCGAGAGCTTTTGGTAGGAGCATTTTTGGTATCTGTTGGAGTCTTCAGCAAAGTTCTCTAACTATACAAAAAATGCTCCAATCGAAAGCTCTCGCCTACCAACCTTGACCACCATTGACCACCACTGTACCATTTCCTTCCAGCCAACACCATTTCACTTTGGCTTAAAGAATGAGTAAAAAATCTTTAGGTTCTTGATTTTGTAAAAGTAATCTTTTGGTTCTTAAATTTTTAAAAAGTGGCAATTTAATTTTTTAATTTTTAAAAAGTGATAATTTTTTCTATTTTTTACGAAAAATTAACGGAAAATGATAACTTTTTTGTGATTTTTTTATTTTATCATTAGATCCATTTTTTCTCTCATGAATGACATTATATACTATTTTGGTAGTCATGAGATATCACAAAAAATTAAAAAAAATCACCAAAAAATTCACAAAATATACTTGTCCAAACCAAAAAAAAAAATACAATTTTTACAAAATAACTTCAACATAATCATCCACTACAGTTAGAAAAGAAATAAACGGAACAATTATCAAGTTAAAAAATATGAGATATTTTAATTTTCTCTTTTAAAATCAAAATTAAAAAAAATGAAGTGGTCCACTACAAGAAAAATTGAAACAGGTGATGAATTTTAGCGACAAATTTTTTTCGTCACTAAGTGCCAATAGATTTAGCGGGGAAAACATTCAATCACTAATTAGTAACGGATTAGTGATGACTTTGCAACGAAAAAAATTTATAACTAAATTTCGTCACTAATCTCTCGTAACATCGCGACGGATTAGTGATGGCCGATAGATTTACGACAGAATAGTGACTGCATGTTGTAATTCTCTCACTAAATCCGTCACTGAATAGCGACAAAATTAGCGATGGAATTTAGAAAAAAATTAAAGATAAGCAATAAAATAAACTTGATTTTGTCGATTTTCGTTTTGAAAATGGCTCGGATATCAAATTAAGTTGAAAAATAATTGTTCATATTGTCAACGGAGTGTAAAATGCATTTTATAAAAAATTATGATTTGTAACATTTATTTTTTGAGATAATTAATACTTATTTTCTTCGCTAATTTTGTCACTAATTAGCGACGGATTTAACGACAGACTCTAATATTTCCTATTCAGATATGCGATCAATTGCTTTTGACCTATAATAATATATCCTATTTTTTAACTTGATAATTATTCCGTTTATTTTTACTCTAACTGTGGTGGATGATGATGTTAAAGTTATTTTGTAGAAATTGTATTTTTTTTATTTTGGTTTGAACAAGTATATTTTGTGAATTTTTTTGTGATTTTTTTTTTGTGATTTTTGGTGATAGCCTATGGCTGTCAAAATGGTGTATAATGCCATGCATGAGAAAGAAAATAGATCCAAGGGTAAAATTAAAAAAATCACAAAAAAGTTAACATTTTCTATCAAAAATGGATCAAATAATCACTTTTAAAAAATTAAAAAACAAAAAAATTAATTTTACAAAACTGACCTAAAAGTTTTTTACTCCTTAAAAATAAGTATTAAACATACTGCAGCATGCCCTTCATTGTCGTATTCAAATTGAATAAGAGTTGAATTTTAGCAAAGTTCTCGACAAAGTCAATATAACCCAGCTGGCTTTCTTAACAACATTAAAAAAAAAAAAAAAAAAAAAAAAAACTCTTCAAAGCTTTGATGAAATATTCGGACAACAGTATATTATTATTAAAAGTTTAAAATTTAAACTTTTACTTTTTTATTACAAATATTATTTAGCCATTCAATAATACAAAACATGTATTAAAGTACATCACAAAATTTATAACTTAATATGAATCAAATGTGGTTTAAATTACTTGTAAAAATAAATAAATAAATACGGAAAAACAAATGGAAAAGAAAAAAAGAAAAAAGCGAGCCAAAAACCAAATATTAAGTTGAGAGTCTTATAAAACCGAAAAACCCCTACTCTCGGGTTTCTTTCTTTGAGTTGTTGTTGAACAGAAACATAGTACTCACAAGATTCTCAAAACTCATCCTTTCTGACAATTCGATTCCAGAGACTTCTTCTTCCTCTACCTTCATTCATCAGGTAATATATTTTCTCTCTATATATATACATAATTGTATTTATATATATTTTCATTCAAATCGGAAATCATTTTGATTGATCCAAAAGAAGAAGACGTTTAAGTCTGTCTCATATCGGGAATGGTTCCGGTAAAGCCATATTGTGACGGCGTCGTTTTCCGGTTATGTTGGTTTCTTATATATTTGATCCGGTTTACCAATTCGGATCCGGGTCGGACATGCCCCACTACCACCGCCCTCCACAACTTCACCTCCCAATTCACCATGGTACAGCACCAATTGCGCGGTGAACTCACTGTCCTTGACGACTGCTCTTTTAGGGTTTCCAATTTCGATATGCTTCCCGGCTCTGATGTGCACTGGTGGAGTGCCCCCGGCCTTGATTTTGACAACCTCACCCGGAACGGTTTCGCTATCTCTGATCTGAAGTTGAATAACACCGTGTATAAGAATGATAGTTTCGTCGTTAATTTGATGAAAAATGTGAGTTGGGATCAGATCAAAGTCCTTTCAGTTTGGGATATTACCATGGCCTCGGATTTTGGTCATATCATTTTGACTAATGAGAGTGTCGCCCTTCCCGCTTCACCAATGCCCTCCAATGGAACTCTGAAAGATTCTTCGGCCTTCTTGCCTTTTCGCCGGCCCACAATGTTTGAAAATTGCAAAGTGCTTTCTGATGATTATAGAGTTAGGTGGACTTTGAGGGAGGAGGAGGACTTGATTGACATTGGTTTGGAGGCTGCAATCGGGATTCAGAATTACATGGCGTTTGGATGGGCAAATCCTAATGCTTCTTTGCAATTTATGCTGGGTAGCGATGTAGTCATTACAGGGTTTAAGGAAGATGGGATGCCACTTGCCGATGATTATTTCATCACTAAGTATAGTGAGTGTATGATAAACAAGGATGGGAGAGCAGATGGGGTTTGTCCTGATTCGGTGTATGAGCGGTCTGACCCCGTTGGGTTGGTGAATAATGCTAGACTGATTTATGGGCACAGGAAAGATGGGGTCTCATTCATTAGGTACAATAGGCCATTGAAGTCTGTTGATCACAAATATGATTCACCTATTGATCCTAAGGGGAATATGACAGTGGTTTGGGCTTTGGGATTGATAAAGCCCCCAGACAGTCTTCGTCCCTTTTATCTTCCTCAGAATCATGGAGGTACTTACGGCCACTTGACTCTTAATGTGTCAGAGCATGTCAATGAGTGCTTGGGACCACTTGATGCTGAGGATAAGGAGGATCAGGATTTAGTTATTGCAGACAAGAAGGAGCCTCTTGTTGTTTCGAGTGGCCCAGCGCTACATTACCCTAATCCCCCCAATCCTTCTAAAGTTCTTTATATTAACAAGAAAGAGGCTCCTGTTCTGAGAGTAGAGAGGGGGGTTCCAGTGAAGTTCTCAATACAAGCCGGGCATGATGTTGCATTATATGTGACTTCTGATCCTCTCGGAGGAAATGCAACTTTGAGGAATATGTCTGAGACTATTTATTTTGGGGGGGCAGAAGCTGAAGGAGTTCCTGCAAGTCCTACAGAATTGATTTGGGCACCTGACAGGAACACACCAGATCAGGTTTACTATCAGTCTCTTTATACGCCAAAAATGGGTTGGAAAGTCCAAGTGGTTGATGGAGGTTTGCCAGATATGTATAACAACAGTGTCGTTTTGGATGATCAGCAAGTAAACTTTTTCTGGACACTCTCAGAGAATTCAATATCTATTGCAGCTCGAGGGGAAAAGAAGAGTGGTTATCTGGCTATTGGCTTTGGTCGTGGAATGGTGAACAGCTATGTTTATGTGGGCTGGATTGATGATAGTGGCAAGGGGAGGGTAAGCACGTATTGGATTGATGGAAGGGATGCCTCCAGTCTGCATCCAACTAAAGAAAATCTGACATATGTGAGATGCAAGTCCGAAAACGGAATTATTACATTGGAGTTCACCCGTCCTTTAAATCCATCTTGCAATCGAGATGAGAGGCCAGAATGCAATAATATTATTGAACCTACGACCCCTCTGAAAGTTATATGGGCAATGGGTGCTAAGTGGTCTGAAGACCATTTAAGTGAATCAAATATGCATTCTGCCACAAGCAGTAGGCCTATGCGTGTTGCTCTTATGCATGGTTCTTCTGAGGCAGAGGAGGATTTACGGCCAGTATTAGCTGTTCACGGGTTTATGATGTTTCTTGCTTGGGGAATATTGCTTCCAGGTGGGATCCTTGCTGCTAGATATTTAAAACATCTAAAGGGTGATGGTTGGTTTCAGATTCATGTTTACCTCCAGTACTCAGGATTGGCAATTGTCTTCCTTGGCTTTCTTTTCGCTGTAGCTGAGCTTCGAGGTTTCCTTTTCAGCTCATTGCATGTCAAGTTTGGATATTTGGCAATATTGTTGGGTGTTGCGCAACCTGTGAATGCATACTTGAGGCCCAAGAAGGCAGCTAATGGGGAGGAGGTGTCCTCAAAGAGGGTTCTCTGGGAGTACATCCATGTTATTGTTGGCAGATGTGCTATTATTGTTGGGATTGCTGCTCTTATTACTGGACTGAAGCATTTGGGAGAGAGATATGGTGCCGAAGACGTTCATGGACTTAGCTGGGCTTTAATAATTTGGTTCTTGATGGGTGCTCTGGCAGTAATGTACTTGGAATATCGTGAGAGGAAGAGAAGGCGAGATGGAATACTTGGAAGAAGCAATTGGGTGTTGGGCAATGGTGAAGAGGATTATACTGATCTCTTGAACCCGAGCTGGATGCCAGAAGAGAAGGAGTCACATTCCTCTGAAAGAATGGAAGTTCAACTAGAACCTCTGAGCAGATAGGTACGTATTTGTTCCTTATCAACTTCGCAATCGCATAGCAGACAGTGGGCCAGAAATTCGCTCTGGGAAGACTTCTGAGTATAGGTTACGAGGTTTATGAGTTACTGATACTGAAATTCTCCTCCAGCATATTAATTCTGGAGAGCAGATGATTGCGGCATGATTTTGTACACATGATACATCTATAGCGATAGTGAGACATTGGTGTTCTTCATACCTCTTCAAGAAGCAGGATGTTGGTTTTACATGTACATTTGTGTGTGGTTTGTATTGTTTCAGATTGCAGGCTCCGTCCCATGAATTTATACAGCCTCTGTAGCAATTCTCACGTACAAAAGCAAGTTTAGCTTCCTCTTTAGTGAGCTCAATCCAGGTCAAAGATGCACTGTTTTTCAAGTTAGGTACGTTTTCCTAACGCAGCAAATTGTTGATTGCATACTGATATACACTTCCTGGGGCAAGTAAATTGAACTCTTAAGTTAAACAAAGTATTGGAGTCATTAAGAGAGATTTTGCATAAAGATCTTATCTGAACCTTCCACCCCCTCGCCTACTATCACTGCATATACTTTTTATTGCACAGACCATTGTTTTTTAATTGGTTTTACTCATGTAAACCAAGATAAGGCTCGTGAACGATTACTCTATTAGAGGTGCGTGGGCCCCACATCATGTTGGGTCCACACGTCATACACACGACATGATCATTTTAAGCGATCAGGTCATTTGAAGTTTTTTTCCCTGTAAACCATCTATGTTGGTAAATACACAGCTAAGAAGAAGAAGAAGAAGAACATAATAAGCTCAATCATAATTTCGTGCATAATTTGAGGTAAAGAAGCTTGAACTATTATTTCCTTTGATGGTTGTTTTAAAACTATCTAGGTTGTGAATTTGCTTGGTTTGAACAAGTCTTGCTTTGTTTAGTGTTAAATTTAATGGCTCTAGCTTATAACAGATCATATGAGTGCGGAAATAAATTCATATTTCCGCTATTAGTTACAAATTTGTAAATTACTTCTCTAATTTCATACCATTTGTATGTATTCTTCTTTTCCTTTTTCTCTTTTTTTTTTTGTGTGTTAATAATCTTCTTCCTTCAAAACTTTCCTTCTGCATGTCCTCACATTCTTTTCTTCGTTCTTCTAGCTGGATAAGCTTAGTGACTTTTCTCCAATAAATTGTGTTCCTTTTTTCATTTAAGAACCCCTAAGTAGAGATTCACAAGCAGTCTGGTAGTGGGTTATTCTCATTGATAGTTGAAAGACCAAAGTTCAAATCTCATGAGGTAAGAGGCAGGTGGGGGTGGGGGGTTAAAAAATAAAATAGAAAAAAGAACCCAAGTTTCCATTGTTTAATGAAACACTAAGACCTAATCAAGTATGTACTAATTAAAAAATAAATAGTTTCGATCTTGTAATGCAAATAATTTAGACAGAAACCAAGATGGTTGATCACATCCGTGCTGAGTCTTCATTGACCAATGCTTTAGTTTTCACTTGGGTTACTCTTAATGGCGCGTGGAGCCCATATGATGTCACACCCTCCACACCACAGAACGTCCAATCGTTTTGAAGATTTCTCCTTTCCACTTATATTCCAGCAGATGAAGGAGGAGATCTCTTAAGAATAATGATGTGACTTTTTTTTTTTTTTTGTCAAAAGTTAAATATGTGACTAAAGCATGGAGAAAGGTGAAGATCGATACTTGAATTCTAAAATGTATCGGCAGTCATAGCTCCAAAATTCGCAGGGCAATGTCACTTTCTTTCTAGTTTTCATATTTGAACAGAAAACCTAATATGAACATCTAGCCAACCGGGGCCGGAGGGAGGGGGGCAGGCCACAAATCTACCCAAGTTATTGGCGCGGGTTCAAATCTTTGTAGTAACAATATGTTTTTTGCTAATTATTATCAAAACACTCAATTCAAAGTTTAAAGGGTCAATATCTCTTTATTGTTTTTTTTTTATTTATCTAGAATGACTAAAATATTATTCTTGTTCACCCTGTTTTAACTAGTCTTTGACCTTTGCTTTTTCGAATGACAATGTTTAATAAATTTGTTAATCATAATTTTTTCGTACATTAAGTTGCCGAGAGCTTTATTTCGATTATTGTCTTGAATAATGTATGTGTTAATATTTTTTTTTGCTAAAAGATATTAATTATCCTAACATATATTATGTTTTATTTTATTTGTAATTTTTAGTTGCATACAATAAAAATCAACTTATAATGTTAAAAGGTTCCAATTTTGGTCAAATGTAAATATATAATTCGTATTTAATTAAATTTTTAATTAGTTTTTTTATTAAGGCTTATTATGTTAATTGGAAGTGAAAAATATTTTTTGAGTCTTTTTTTAATTATCTCAAAAAAAACTGTACAAAAAATATTAAATCAAATTAAACGAAATTGAGTCTTGTACCACTAGATGAGATTGATATTGTACAAAAAAAAAAAAAAAAAAAAATTGGTCCTCCTAACATTAGAGTTTTGGTTCTGCCCCTGCAGCCAACTTAGAGCTAGAACAGAGATGCAATTCAGAAATTTATTTGGCAGAAAAAGAAGATCAGTTGTACTACCTATGGGATAGGGGATAGGGATAGAGGAAGAAGAAAAAATTGAAGATTTCACATAGTATTTTGACCCAAAAATAAAATTTTACAATTACTTTTGATAAACAACTGTCCTTGCAAATTCGTGTACATACACATCGGTTGACGGTGTTCCACATGCGGTTTTTATAATTACTATGAGATAATCTCTTAGTTTCAAGGATCTTTTCCTTTTGTATTGTGATACATATATGTAAATGGTTCGCTGAAAAATTTGTAGATTTTGGAATAAAACTTCTTTTTTTGCTGACCTAGCAAAACAAGAACAACTTTTCAGGGGTGTATGTATAGTTGGGCTAGTCCAGAAAAATGTTAAATTTTTTTTAAAAAGTTTTTAAAATATTTATGTATTTTTAGGTAAAAAAAAATTAATTAGCCCCCAACTAAAAAAAAAAAATTCATATAATTGAAAAATTATATGTTTAGCTTCTACTGAGAAGAATTTTTGGATTCATCCCTATAATTTTTCTTGCGTGAAAATCTTTCGACATTGCATGCTCAACATGCCTAATAAGGTTGAAGAGAGATTTCCTCGGCTAGAATATTACAAACACAAACATGCAAGTGACTGTGTGTATAATGGTAAGTTTAATTTCATAGACAGAAACAGGTTTAAAAGGATATCATATTGATCCACAGGCATTGTAAAGCAAGGCATTTGACACATATTCAACTTTGTCAATACTGAAGGAAGCTTTACAAAAAAAAATAATAATAATATTGAAGGAAGACACAAAGTATCACAACAATGCGGAAGCGTATTTTACATTAAAAAAAAAATGTCATAAACTCGTTTACATTATTGGATTCTTGTCATTATATACTCGCAGGTCATTTAGAAAGATTACTAGAGCCATTCCAATAGTCTCAGAAAGACAACCAAAGGCAACTCAAATTTTTTTAATCTCTCAATAGTTTTTGGGACGTAAAAATGTGAATGAAATGGATACTTTTAAGAATGATTTCCCTTGTACTTATAAAGTGGAGATTGAAGGCTAATACTTCCTTCCTCCCTTCTGTTGTTAGACAAAAGTGTATGTCACTTCCTGTGATGCCGGAACTAGCACATAAAATCTAATTAAAAAGTGCAATATATCTTCTTTTATCAAAAAATTTGTCAAAAGTCACAACCAGAGACACGTGTTCATTCATTTTGACATTTCCAACTTATAGTTGCATTTATATGGACAAAAATGCCATCACACAAAGTTTTCATAAAGAAAGGCAACAACACATTGAATGAAGCTAGGTGCGGCGGAGTGACAGAAGTGAAGCTTAGGTGCGGAACAAAACTTCGTCACTATTATTTTTTGAAGTTCATATGCACTCTCCTTTCCTCCAATTTTTGGATATGTTGTTTCAATACTTTTTTATCAATCTTTCGAATTCATTAACATTGACTATTGAAACAGTTTTACAAAAGAGGTATTTTAATAGTAACACTTGAAACTTGTTCTTGAAGTTGTGATTCATATGTCTAAAACAAAATCTATGAAAACATCTTATACAAATAATTTGTTTGTCAATGTTAAGGCAAAATTCCGCAGCTCTGAATTTCTTCTTGGGCTGGACTACTTCTTGCAAAACAGAAGAACTGAGGGGGTTCCCAAGGTTCCCACTTTAATGTTCTAGTCAATTATTTGTTGGACTTAGCTCAAAGGCCGCTAGAGTATAAGAGTTACAGTGTGAATTGCGTACCTTTCACCGTAGAGTTCCTTTTGTATTTATACCCAAAGATTATTAAACTCCTAGACAGAGATAAACTCCTGAGAGATATCGCCCCAAAGAGTCCATCTTTATCCAGGCTTCTTGCGCTTTGAATAATATTTCGTACGCCCTGTTCGCCCTGTGGTCCTTGTAGGTCCGGGGCAGAATATTAGCAAGACTGCTATCAGGCTCATAGGCTGGCTTTTTCTAGGGGCTAGAGCCCCACCTGTGTCAATTGCACCCCAATTTTCTGGGCTACGCGGGAGGCCGGAAGATTGTCACAATGGTGGGGCTCTTCATCTTTCTCAATGGTTACTAGCCGTTATAATCGCCAATTCATACCATCATTACACTGTTGCCACTACATGGGCATGTCCCTTGCGATTCGCGCCCTACTTCCCCACGACACTGCGTGGACCGCCTACATAGATCGTGGGCCCAGGCGAGACCCCTTATAAATAAGACCCCTTCATCCTTCTTCAGCCCCTAACCTGCTCTTCTTTCGCCCAAAATTCCTATCGCTTCTCTACTGTGCACCAAGTTTCCCATGAGTTTCAACCTCTTTGCTTAGTTATGCCATTCTCCCCTATTTCCATCATGGTTAGGTCCACTAGGTCAAGAGTCGTGAGCGAGTCTAGCAACGAGTCAAAGGGTGTCCGTCAGGCACCAAAAATTTCTGAGCCTATTGCCGCTGTGCCTATCTCTCAGAGCCCATTTCCTGTTAATGATGTGTTCATAATTTTATGTTAAAACCCCTCTTGAATTTTGTATGAATTTGATTGTTATTGCAATATTTTGGTGTAATGTAGGTTCATACTAATAAAGGAACAATTTGAGTATAAAAAGGGCGAAAACAAGTAGAATCAGTGGATGAAGGACAATAGCTGATTCAAAACTAGCATCTCGAGGTTCAAGTGTGCTGTATTGATGAAAGAATACTTCACCATGATAATCTTCTCTTTGAGAAGGTTCCAATGCCACTGACGGTGCTAAAATCTTACTTCAAACGCTCCATATATGGTCTTTCAAAGTTTATTGAGCAAGAAAAAGACTCAAACCCGCTCGAGCCGGTTTTTAACCCGCTCGAGCAGCTGTAACGCAGAGAATACAACCCTATAACCTGCTTAAGTAGGTTCACAACCTGCTCTAGTAGGTCACGATTTAATAAGCAGTCGTTTGGGTATTTGCTCAAGTTAGTCAACGCCGACTTTGACTTGGACAACAAGTGTTTAAATACTACTTTACATTAGAAAAAAGGACTTTTGGCTTATTCTCTCAACCCTAAACACGAAGAAAAGTTAGGGGATTCCACAAGAAGAGGCAAAACACAGATTTGAAGCAAGATCAAGCTAGAACGAAGATCAAGAAGCAACAACATCATCTCAATCAACAATCAACTCATGAGTTCTTTTATCTTTTCTTTAGTTTATCATTTTTGCTTGGTTTTTGTTAAGGTAAAATCTGGCTGCCACGAACTGCTTCCTGGGCTGGACCTGAACCTGCAAAATAAAAGAACCGAGGGTGGATTCCCACGGTCCCCACTCCGACACTCAAGTCAGTCAACTGTGGGAAGAAGCTCGTAGGCAGAAAGTTGGGAATGTTTTTTGTACCTTTCTCGGTGAGATTACCCTATATTTATATCTGTGGATTGCTAGTTTCCTAGATGATGAAGGATTCTTCAAGATCTATACTCCCAAGAGTCCTCCTTTGCTAAGTGATTCCTTACGATCGTCCTTCCCGAGTCCCTTTTTATCTGGACTTCCCGAGCTCATCTTTATCTGGACTTCCCGAGTTCATCCTTATCACGATGATATTCCCATTCACGCGCATGCCCTGTTATTTCGGCAGGTTCGGGGCTCAGAGAATGACAGGGCTATTAGTTATTGTCGGGGCTAGTTTCACAAGGCTAGAGCCCCACCCCTATCAGTTGCCACCCCAATCCTCCGAGCTACGCCGAAGGTCAGGGGATTGTTATACTAGTGGGGCTCTTCATTTTCCTCAACGATCTCAAATATCATAGGACATCGCCTTGCGCCGGAGGTTAACAAATCCTATCTTGACAATTACCTGTCAGTCTATACCACAAAACTAAAATGCGAGAGGCCATAACCTATCTTATAGAAGACAGGTGTTGTCCAAACGCAAGATTTAGCCCCTGATATAACCGTCAGCCACAATTTCTCAAGTCTGAGGATTAATTTGCACAATTCCCAACTAAATAGTAAACTATTAACCTAAAATCATGTAGTTCACTATTTATTATCACATTCAATGATCCGTACACTGACGATCACTGTTATGTTTATTAGTCCATATCATCATGTTCCTCTGACACTTCGCATACTATCCTTTATCATTGACATCACTATGTTAATCAAAGGTAATAACATATGATAACCCGTACTCGATTATTTTAGTCCCGGTCGAACAATCTGAAGGGCTATAAATCGATTCTTAATGTTTATCATATCGAAGAAAAACAACGAAGTATCCTAAGCCTTTTTAGAATGTTTTCTTCTCGGATAAGCATTAGGGACATGTTTATACAGAGCAGAGAATATAAACATCTAAAAACATCATTGTGTATAAAACACACATATATTCTCATTAAACCCTAATTAGGTCATCTCATCTATAGTATTAAGGCATATCTCTAACAACTTATCTACCTACCATCATCCTTTAGTTGCCGACATCCTTGATAATTCCAAGAATTGGAGTAATAAGTTTTTTTTTATGAAATCCCCCATGACATGGAAGGTCCGGAGTATCAGGGCCATCCCTCTTAAAATAGCCAAGGATCCTCTCCCCTTAATAAAATCGAGAAATCAGTTATCGAAGAGTTCAAGAGAGCCGTTCCTGTTAGGTGTGACACCATTCTCACCTTTGAAAGAATAACGGCTAGTGGCTTGTTTTTGCGACCCTCAGAGCCTAAGGTCTTGGCTCATCCTTTACCCCCAGCGAACCGCAACACTATGGCTGGAGAAAGAACCTCACTTGCCCCACCCCCAGCCACCCAGAACCTTGAGATGACTACACCTACATCCCCCAACACGTCTTCCGACAATGAGGGTTAGGCTTTTATTCTTATGCCTGCTTCATTTTTCTCCCTGTCTGTGAGGCTTATTATGCCATTGTTTGCTTTCCTTCTGTGTAGATAACATGAAGATTCCAGAAATTGTAACTTTTGCTAGAGGTGAGTGAGTGACGAGAAGGCATCTCGTCAAAGCCTTCGCTCAACCTCTTTCCAAGAAGCAGAAACTGACATCCCCTGCGGGTGACGAATAAATTCAAATCCTTGAAGAGCCGCCCGCCTCTACCATGAAGAACCCAAGCCTTGTTGGGGAAGCCTAGTCTCTACTCCAAGTAACTCTGGCCTCTTCCCCATCGGGCCCTCCAAATTTGGGGAGACCACCCCAACACCTTTGCTTGAAGAGTCACCAATCAAGCCCCGTAGGCACTTACCGTCCCTGTCCCCATCTCCTCCTAAAGCCGAGGCTCGCCTTATGCCCCACCCATCGACATGCTGCGGGAGGAGCAACGCCATCCCCTTGGGGAAGCTTATCACGTCAACATTCTTTGTTTGCAGAAGTGCGGTGATTTCATCCTCCTGGCCCCTCTTTCGATTTTGACGATGACATCGAGTTTGACAACGGGCAAGGTGGAACCACCCATGTTCAAGCTCGCCACCTTACTTTCGCCAAAGCTGACCAGGAGATTAAGGAAGCTTTTTACGAGGTAATACGCCTGATAATTCTTCTTTCTTTGTTGATTATTCCTTTTTACTAATGCTTCGGTTTCTTTACTCATTTCCAGAGCTGGCTAGACTTGAATCATCTCCATGGGATGCTCCATAAGGCCCTGTGGCTTATGACATATTGGAGATTTATTCTTCCCTAGCAGTGCTTAAAGTTGAGAAGAAAGCCGATTGCCTCGAGGAACACCATCTGGCCTGTGCCAAGGCCTTTAACAATGACCTAGGCACCTTCGATAAAATGGAGGCTCTTATAAGCAGATTTCCGTCATCCAGGAGACTGGTCTCTATCAGACCCTTTCCGAGGACATTCTTATTGTGGCGCTCAGGACACAACTATCGAAAGCCCAGGAGGCATGTCGCTGAGCCCTTGCTGAGCGGGAGCAGGCTGTCCAGGCTCGTGAGAAGCTCAATAAAGACCTGGAAGAGACCTCTGCTTACGCTGTTGATCAGTTGGTGAAGGTTGTTGGTCCAAAGGGAGAAGTTGTTATCGCAGCTTATAAAGAGAACGAAGCCTTCAAGGCATTGTTAGGGGAGCTGCTCTGTCCTGCCATTGCAAGAACTGAGTATGAGACCGAGGTTGCCTTATGGAGGACGTCCAAGCTCGCTTGCAAGGCCAAGGCATCCAGGTAGATCTGTCAGACCTTCTCGGCGAAGCCCAAATTTGACTAGATCCCCGTGATAAACAATTTAGCCTTCTTTTTGTTTTTTTTTTTTTTGAAGTTTGTAAGCCAAAGGGTTAATCCCATTTTGTACAGTTCCCTCTACACTTAATGAAACTTTCATTTCAGAGGTCCTTTCTCTGTTATTGGGCAAACTACTTTTCAAGTTTGTCTCATATTTTTGGATAATTTCCCTTTGGGGCCTTTTCTCGCATCTCTGCCTTTTTATGGCTCTGCTTTGTATACACTATAAGCTCGGAACCTGTGGTTCCCATAAGTGTGTTTTATTAGGCCTCTTAGCTCTTCTGGGGGATGGCCCTGTTGGGAAGAGAATAACTATTTCCTTTAAGGGGTACCGCTTTCCCTAGTGCGGAGCTTTTATACTGCTTCATCATAGGAAGAGTCCCTTAATCATAATACAAAGGCAAAAACAAATTTTCATGAGGAAAAACAAAGCTTTTATTATCTAAGACAAGAAAGCATTACATAGACTACTACCGAATGCTGTTTATTCACTATCATTATCCTAGGAACATTACATGAAATATTTCCTAAGGTGTTCAACATTCCATGCCTTGGCTAATTCATTTCCACTAGGTTTTGCAAGCTTGAAGACTCCGGGCTTGACCTCTTTCAACGCCAGGTAGGGACCTTCCCAGTTTGGTCCCAACTTATCTTGCCTAGGTTGGGGCTTGAAGATGGCCTTCCTGAGAACCCAGTCACCCTTTCGGATGTTCTTGGGTCAGGCTCTCATGGCAAACGACCTGGCCATAGCTCTTTTTTCCTCCAACATTTTTATTTGTGCCTTCTGTCTAAATTCTTCAATCAGATCAAGGTCCTCTTGAAGCCCTTGATTATTTATTTATTCCTCATAAAGCTGGACGTGGCTACTTGGAGCACCGCTTCCGTACCAAACGTTAGCGAAAATGGGGTTTCCCTTGTTGCAGAGCTCAGAGTTGTTTTGTGAGCCCATAAGACTTCTGGTAGTATGTCCACCTACAACACTTTGTCTGCCCCAGCTTGGTTTTGATGCCCTGCAAAATAACTCAGTTAGTTACTTCAACTTGCCCATTAGCTTGGAGGTGTGCTACATAAGCAAATTTTAATTTAATTTCAGTTCTCCACGTTTGCCACGAAAATAGCTAGAATCGAATTGTCTGTCGTGATCCGTGATCAGGGCTCGAGGCACACCAAAGCGGCACACCAATGACTTCCATACAAAGTTCCTGGTTGCCCCTTCAGAAATCCTGGGGACGACCTCCGCCTCTACCCATTTTGTGAATAATCAACTGCCACAAACACAAACTTCATCTGGCTCTTGTCCAAAGGCAGGGGCCCTAGGATGTCTAGCCCCCATTGGGCAAAAGGCCAAGGACTAACCATATAAGCTAGCTCTGTCGCCAGCTGCCGGGGTATCCTGGCAAACCTCTGGCAAGTGTCACACTTTTTCACCATTTTCAACGCATCTTTATGCAAGGTAGGCCAATAGTACCCCTGTCGAAGGGTCTTCCGAGCTAATGCCTTGCCCCCTAGGTAGTTTTCACAAACTCCCTCATGTATTTCTCGGAGCACATAACTGCCTTCATCTTGATTTATGCACTTCAACAATGGCCAGGTATAGGCCCACTTGTATAGCTGCCCCCTTGTAACACCCCGATTCCTCTCGAGACCGGGAGTTCTATCAATCAATCTAATCACAACCCAAACCAAATCCGGACATAAATTTTTAGGGAAAACGGACGGAGTCTCCTCTATTTCTAGGCGAAATGTAAAACCTGCGACAGCATATAAGTGGACCAACACCGTGTCCAACGTTCAACCACCTCAAGGCCATCCGGGCCTTGGTTCACAACAAGCAAATCACAAGTAAATATACATTCAAGCTTAGCAATTTAAACTACACCAACCTATTTCATAAGCTAGACTATCATACCTTTCTATCTCTTTTTCTTTGTCATTACAAATATACATTGAAGTTAAGCTACATTAACTAAATACATAATCTAATGAAACTTAAATTACATCCCCTTTTAACATTAAATACATATAATACATAAAAGCATACAACTTTACAACCTTGACAACTCAAGTCACATAGGCACGCAGGACAACTCTTCAAGCACGGATTTTCACGAAATCACGAACTTTCTAGCTAACATGGCATTTCCTGAAATGTGGTGGTGAGGAGTGAGTATACACAACACGTATACTCAGTGAGAGCGAGATAGATATCGAGTTGGAAAGAAAGAAAGTCGTGCAATGCAAATAAGACAGTTAAGCAATATAACTGATAAATAAGTAATCAAGACAAACAATCAATACAATAAGCAATTACTGAAAACATTAACACAACCATTCAAAGCTATACCACACTCTGAAGGCTATGGTTCACTCATACGAGCAATGTACCATTTCACGAGCGATACATCAATCTCGAGCTTGATGTTGACAACGATGACAATAAGCGCGCAACCACCTTATAACACCAGTTTGGAATACCCGGAAGTATCCATCAATTCTACGACCCAAATCTCCTTGGGAGGCAACCCAAGCGAAAAAAGGGAATAGCAGCAGAGCTAGAACAACCAACACTGGCAACCCGAGGCTACCCAGAGAGGCCCATCACTCACGCGCGAGATACTATGCAATGCAAGACTCGATACAAGGCAATAAACGAGCGATAGCACAACAATACAAACTAGTGACAACAAACGAGATAACAAGCAATCACAATCAATACTAACATTCAACTAACTTTTCAAGCATAACGAGCAATAATAAGCAACAATAACACCAATTAAACAAGTATATCAAGCAACCCTAAGCATTCTATAGGCATAATATCAAGATAACAAGCAAAATCACAAATCGGCCCAACTATCAAAACACTACCATTTCCAAACGAGCCACGAGTTTTGGAAACCGACTTCGCCAATCCTCCTAGGTCACCATAAGGCACGTCTAAGGACCCCGAAACCCTACTTTACCCTAGAATTTGCGCAAAGCCCCGATTTCCCCATTTGCTCGTTTGAACTACAACTATACCAACCAACGCCATAATCGCACCAAAAGTGCTTCCATGGCCTCCCGAAACAATACCAACACGCAAAATGAGAAAACGCCAAACTCGACCTAAACGACCCCAACTTTTACTAAGTCATTTTTCTCCATTTTTCCATTACACAATCAAATTAAACCACACATTTAGGCATTCTAGCATATTTAGCACATTCCTACATCAACAGAACGCGTAACGGAGCAACTTCATCGAAACGGGAGTTTACTATTCATTATACAATTTATATTTCAATTTTAATATTCAACCACAGAAAATATTAAAAAGATATAAATACATGTTCTACGATTGCTAGGGAACATTCTTTAAGCCTCAAAATGATTTAAATATTATATACAGATAAATCTAAAAAATCAAAGTTAACACACAAAACTTTCAAATGCGCAAATAAACATGAAACCCTCACCTTTATCAAGCTTGAAGATGTAAAAAGGGCTTAGTTACTCCAACTTTCCTTTAGCTCGAATGTGAAAATCCCTAGTATATTCATTTAAGTATAACATTTTAGCAATTGATTATATTAACTCCACATTAGCACGTAATCCCAAACAACCACATATTATTCATGTATATCACATTGCCACACAGCCTAAGTAATCAAACGAATAACTCTAAAATATTTCTTTAATCTTACCAAGGACATTAACTATATCAACTTTAACAAGTTAACTTCATAACTAATTCAACTTCATTTATATTGCAAAGGAATATCAAACTAAGTATTAAATCAAGACAACTATGCTTAACACTTAAACATAATTCAACTATAACAAAATCTAAGAATCATTTTCATGTTTATTCACCCAAGTACAACATATATAACTCAATTAATAATCAATTATAGCAATTAAGTAATCCAAATAACCAACTAGGCAACAATCTTAGCTAACCCACATAGAATCCAACAAAACCATAAATATCACCTAAACATTTTCTATTTTCTCCAACAAAGGCTTAATTTAATCAATTCAGTTACCTATGCTATAGACCTCCAAACTGACTGATTTATATATATAAACGTAGCTCTCTGAGTGTAAATGACTTTAGCCTCAAGCGGAACTCAATTCCAATCTAAATTTCACAAGTTATGACCTTTTCCGTGCAACTGCGCGAACTGCCTCCTGCACCAGCGATTTTCAGACACATTTCGGAAATAGCTAAATTGCGGGGCCAAAACGTTAGAATTTGCCTTAGCTCTAGAAACCCACATTTGTTCTAAACTGTCTAATCTAGCTGCTATATAAATTTTGTTAATTTTAGAGCACGTTTGCTATGTAAAAAGTTCTTCGAAAACAGGGCAGTGGGCTGACGAATATGCACTTCTTGTTCTACTTGATGTTTTCATGCACTAAACTAACGACAAGCAATATACTAGTATGCAACGCATTTCTATTCCTCTCTTTAAACTTTTGGCAAACATGTAGCCTACACACAATTGAACAAATTACCTAGCATCCACTACAACATAATACATTAAGTAATTCCACATGATAGCCAAACACGCAAGTAAAGTAATCCATTGAACAATTTAAGGCAAGTCATTCATTTAACACCTAAACTACTCATATAACTCAAGAAACCACATAAACACCCCTTATACACAAGAACACTACTCGGCCCCTTAGGTTCACCACACACAAACACACCACATTCACTTTATTTTGAACAACTAATAAGTGATCCTAGTCTCTACAACACATATAACTCAATAACCAAGCTAAAACTAAGCATTAAGGCTCTAACTTCATTTTTTTCCCTTTTTAATTCAATAAGGCAATACTAGTAATGAATCAAGTTATCCAATCACATAGACATATTCTATACCCATATTTGAGAGTAAAATAAGCATAGATAAGCATATATAGTACATTATTTAACTTCAAGAAGCCAAAGAGCGCAAAACAAATAAGTTTTAACACTTTCAACATCTCAGCAGTACCTCGACTTTGGCTGCACAATTATCTAAGCAAACGACCTCCTATGAAACTGATTTTTATGTGTATGGAAATCTCTTCGAAATTAGATAACTCTATAATCAAACAGAACTCAATTCTAAGTTAAATTCATCAAGATATGACTAAAACAACTCAAGTGCGCAAAGCTGTCCAGATTGGTCACGAATTCTGTCAGGTTTCGGTTTTTATTTTCTTAAAGGTATTAGCTGGAGGAATTGGCCAAGTCAACCTAAAAAGAAATTGTTCTAAACTAGCTTATCTAGGTCCTGTAAAATTTTCATAATTTTCCAAGTTATCTAACTAGGTCAAAAACTCCACGAAATTCAGGAAAGTAAAACTGTCCAGTTCCAGTCAACTACAAAACTTCACTGATTTCAGCAATTACGAGCAAACAAATGATTTTTATTCACAATTATTCCAACATGAAATTTGTACCTCTCCCAGTCTAGATTAATATATGATTTTTGCAGATTTTTCCCAAAATAATTAATTGCTCAAACAATACATAAAGTATAGCAGCTACAACCAAATCCTGCAAACATATACATGTATAAACTTGTCTAATACAATAATTTCTTACTAAAAAACACATATATATGCAATGTAAGTTCTGAAATCAGTTTTTTAAAAGATTTCCCCTCACCTTACACATGTTAGGAACGCGAGCTAAGGCACGAGAATGCGATAAAATCAACTCGGGGTTGTTTATTTCTTCTTCTTCTCCTCTTTCTTCTTTTGATCGATTGGTGTGTGTTGTGTGTGTGTTGCAGTATTTTTGTGTGTGTGTGGGGTGTGTTGTGTGTGCTTTATGTTAAGTACAAATATCTAAGTGGCTCCAAAGACCAAATTGCCCCCTTAACTAAGTATATATTTCTAGTTTGCCACCTTGTAGTATTTTGACTAATCTAGTTAGCTAGTGTAGTGTAGTGTAATTATTTTATTGCCTACAATACTTAGAAAAACAAAATGCACGTGAATGTACACTAAATGAAACGAATGCACATTTTCTAAGAAATATAAAAAGTAATGCTAATAATTATATGCAAACAATTAAGGTAACATGTAAATATATGCAAATGATTAAAATAAACATATTAATATACGCAAATAAATAAAATAACTATATGCTTAGGGTCGGGGTATTACACCCCTCCCCCCCAGCATAATAAATTTCGAGGCTTGACGCTCCATACTCCTGGCTTCATCCTTGTCCTGGAGGAGGTCACCTTGCTTCAAATATGCCTTAATCAACAGCATCCAATCCTCCCGTATAACCTCGAATACTACTTCTAAGGATGGGGGTTGTATGAATGGTATATCTACTTCGTTCACCTTTATAATTGCTGGCCCAAAAGAACTCACAGCCACCCTCGCGAGAGAATCTACCTTATCATTTTCAGACCAACAAATTTGACAAATATGGAACTGCTCCAGCCCCTAGGTCAGTCCCTTGACTTTATTAAGATAAGTCATCATCGTCGTATCCTTTGCCTCATATTCTCCCGTTACCTGATTTGCCACCAGTTGCAAGTCTATGACCACGTCTACTTCTTTGCTCCAAGTGCGATAACTGTTTTAAGACCTACAATTAGCGCCTCATACTCGGCTTCGTTGTTAGAAGCTGGGAATAGGAATTTGAGCGAGTACTGGCTCTCCACTCCATCTGGGCTGGTGATCACGATTCCAGCTCCACTCCCTTACTTCCAAGAAGCCCCATCAACTTGCACTTTCAACGGGACACCATTTTTCTCCCCCTGGTCCCCCGTACATTCTACCACAAAGTCTGCTAGGGCCTGAGCCTTGATAGTTGTGCGGGGCTAATAGATGATATCATACTGACTAAGCTCCACGGCCCATTTCAACAAGCGCCCTGAAACTTTTGGCCTCTACCGTACTTGCCTTAGAGGCATATCCGTCATGACCCGTATCGTATGAGCATCAAAATAATGCCTGAGCTTCTGTGCAGCTGTTGGATCTTACTCACATAATATACGGGCTTTGGGAGCCGATCTTCCTCTCTCATTAAAGCCGCCACCACTGCTTTACCCAAACTGGCCAAGTATAAGGTCATGACCTCTCCTTTTTATGGTCTTAATAAGAGCGGGGGTGAGGTAAGGTATTTATTCACCTCCTCAAAGGCCTCATAGCATTGCTCAATCCACTGGAAGTTTTTTGGATTCCTTAGCACCTTCAAAAAAGGGGGCACACTTATTCGCAGACCTGGACATAAACCTACTCAAAGCTGCTATTTTTCCTACCAGCTTCTGCACGTCCTTTATACTTCTGGGAGGATTCAGATCCAATATGGATTAGACCTTATCCAGATTCGCTCCTATGCCGCGACTGGTAACCATGAAACCCATGAACTTTTCTGCCCTGATGCCGAATGTACACTTCTTTGGGTTGAGTTTGATCCCAAACCGTTCCATGGTAGCAAAGGCTTCTGCTAGATTAGCCACGTGAGAATGTGCACTTTTACTTTTAGTCAGCATATCGTCGACATAAACTGCCATGTTCCTCCTAATTTTCCAGTCAAACACCTTATTCACCATATGCTGGTACGTAGCTCCAGCGTTCTTCAGCCCAAAAGGTATCACCCTATAACAGTAGGTCCTCATCTCCGTGATAAAGGCTTTTTTCTCCTCATCTTACGGGGCCATCATAATTTGATTGTAGCCCTTGAATACATCCATGAACGTGAACAATTCACAACCAGAGGTAGCATTCTCTAACTGGTATATTCTGGGTAGCGGGTAACAGTCTTTAGGACATGTTTCATTGAGGTCCTTATAATCAACACACAAGCGCCATTTCCCGGGGCCCTTGTCTATTAGTACCATGTTGGCCAACCATTCCGGGTACTGCACACTTCTTATATGGCCCCGCTTTCAACAACTTTCAGACCTCTTCTCGAATATTTTTGCTTCTTTCCTCCCTAAAACTTCTTTTCTTTTGACGAACGGGTTGGAACATAGGGTCCACATTCAACTTGTAAACCATCATCGAAGGATCTACACCTGTCATGTCAGTTGTACTCCAGGAAAATATATGCATATTTTGAGAAAGAAAATCAATTATACTTTTTTGCAAGTCTGGAGGAAGGTCATGGTCTATCTTGATCTGTCGGCCTTCTGAAATTTCTACCTCATCCAACTCCTCGGCAGGGGATACCTCATTCCTTTGCTCGTTCTCCGAAACATCAATTTACTCGAGCCTCGGGCCCCTTACCTTGAGAGAGGCAGCATAACAACGGCGGGCAGCCAACTGATCCTCTTTGATGGTAGCCACGCCCCATGGGGTCAGGAACTTCAGGGCTTGGTGTAAAGGAGAGGCAACTGCCCGAAACTTCATCAGGGCTACTCGTCTAAGGATCCCCTTGTAAGCTGACTCGCAATCAAGGACGATGAGGTTCGCCATGATTGTTGCTTTCCTTTCCCCATCTTCTAAGGTCATGGGAAGATTGACAACTTATTATGGGCAAAAAGTTTCCCCCGTAAATCCAAACAACGAGCCATTCAAGGGACAGAGCCTTTCCCGTCCTACACCCAATTTGTCAAAAGCTTTCAAGAACAATACCTCTGCGGAGCTACCAGTGTCCACCATCAAATGCTTAACTGTATAATTGGAGATGTATGCCTCCACCAGCAGTGGATCATCATGTGTGTAATATCCCACATCAGTTGATTATGAGCTGGGACTACTGAATATATAGTGAAGGGTTATCCCTTATGTTCGTGACAACGCGTTTTTCAGTCCAAGTTGAGTTGTGACGAACAAACCCGTGAGGGGCCCAAAGTGGTAACCCAGAGCGGACAATATCGTCATATGTGGCGTCACTAATAGGCCTCTGCCCTTCGGGGTATTCACTTAGCCGTGGCGTTACAATGTGGGTATATTACACCTTGGAGATCATTTATGGTGAACGTCAATTGTTCTTCCGTCCTCGACCTTTTCTACCAGTGCTCTTCCCTTGCAGATCTGACATATGATCTTCTTGCTACTCTGTTGGCTCCCCTAGAGGTGAATCCCCCAACAATGGTATCAACTAGCCCCAAGTGCCGATTCTCTTGCTCTCTCCGGCGCCTTGGGCTGTGTTCCCTCTCACACCAGGGATTACATTCCCAGTCACGCCTGGGGCTCCGCTCTCTATCCCGCCGGGGCTCCTGGTTTCTTGCAACAAACCTATTCAGCAGCCCCTTTCTTACTAGCACATCTATCTCTGTTTTAAGCTGCTTGAAATCTTCTATATCATGGCCATGGTTCTTATGGTACCTACAATATTTATCATTTACCCTTTTGTCCGGGTTGCCTGTCATCCTAGCTGTCCAATGGAATTCTCGGTGGGTTTGGATTTCGTGCAGAATTTTCACTCTAGGGGCGTTTATTGGGGTATAAGTCCGCTCAAACCTGCCCCAATTGTTATTGCCCTATCCTTCTATCCGGCCCTTCGAGGTTTTCCTCTGTTTGTTTACTTCTTGAGCCTTCCTCTTAGCCGAGCCTCCCTTCTTTTCCTTATTCTTGACTGACATTACTTCTTCGGAGCTGATATACTTGGAAGCCCGAGCCATGAGTTCTTCCAAATCTCGGGGCATCATTTTTCCCAAGGAGGCCTACAAGGGCCTAAAGTGCAGGCTCTGCATGTATGCAACCATTACAACAGACTGGTAGAGGTCTAGGACTTCCAAGGCTGCTTGATTAAATCACTGAGTGTAATCCCGTAGCGTCTTACCCCGTTGTTGTTTTATGGACAACAGAGACGTGGTGAGTCTTGGGGGCTTTTTGCTGCTAGCAAACCGAGCTAGGAGCAAACCGGTGAGCTAGTCAAAATGATGAATCAAGCCCTCCACCAAGCCAGCAAACCACTTTTGTGTAGATCCCACCAGCTTTACCGGGAAGGCCCGATACTTGATGGCATATGGGACATCCTGGAACGTCATATGATGCTCAAAGAATATGAGGTGGTCCTCCGGATCTCCGGATCCATCATAGGTATGCAGACTCGGAAGTTTGTACCCATACGACATGGGCTCCTACATTACTTCTCTGGAAAATGGGTGATGTTTCCCTTGCTCTACCAAGGCCTAATACTGTCCCCCTTGGCTGCGAGAGATCTTCTGCCCCCTATGTCGTGGGGGTCTTCTCGCCGCCTCCTATTCCAGCCTATCCACCGGTCCTGCTGAAGCTGTTGTATCCACCGAAAGCACGGGAGGTTGAGGCTGGTTACCTGCTACTGGATCTTCCTACTGAAGGGGTACTGTCTCTGGTCGTACCAGACCCTGAGTCTGGAGGAACTGATTAAAGGCCTTCCTCAGCCTGTTGAACAATTGAACTAGGGTTAGTAAATCAACCTGCTGGGATCAAGACGACATATGCCCTTGAACGAATACTGGAAGAATCGGGGCAGCAGTCTCTCTAGGCGATGCTATATTAAGTGGAATTGCCGACACCGGAGGATCAGCGGCTCCATGAACTTGATGCTCCTCTGGGGGGTTCTAGTTTTCCCCGGCGTTGGCTTGACTGCGTGTATGAACCATTGTGGTATCTTAGTGGGACTACTAGAAACGTTTCCCACAGACGGTGCCAAACTGTTAAAGTAAAATATGGCTGCCCCAAAATGCTTCCTGGGCTAAACCTGAACCTGTAAAATAAAAGAACCGAGGGTGGATTCCCACAGTCCCCACTCTGAGAACAAAAAGGTGCTCGAGCGCCCCTCAAGAAACTTTCACCATCTTCTGGAATTAACACGAGACGCAAATCCAACGGAGCAGCTGAAGGGCGCTTGAGCGCGGCTGACTGGCGCTCGAGCACCCTCAACAGTATCTTCTATTTCCTTCTGGAAAGGCCACGCGGTGCGCTCCAATTTGACAAAGGGAGGAGCGCTCGAGCACGCCACAAATTTCTTGGCCTATAAATAATCCCCCTTCCCATACCAAAATATATATTAATTTAGATTTATAATTTGTTTTAATTATTAATTTAGTTAGTTTTAAATAAATTTTAATTAATTTGTTAGTGTAATTTAGTAGTATTAGTAGAATACAAGGGAAGTTCTGCCCGAATAGCTTTTAATAGAAAAGCTCTTATTCGGGGGAAGTTCTGCCCAAGTAGCTCTTATTCAGTAGAATCTCCGCCCAAATAGTTATTTTGCGTTAGATCTCTGCTCAAATTCTTGGAATCAGAAATGCAAAGTCGTCATATCAGGGAAGCCTTTCTTGACTCTCTTATTTGTACAACTTGTATTTATTATTATGTCTGAGTAGAACTATTATCTAGGAGAGAATATTGTAAATGACAGTCTTTTAATATATGGTCTCGAATTCAGTTTATTCAAATCAATTGCAATATATGGCTTGCTTTAATTAAGTATTGTCTTTCATACGTAATGTTTTTAAGTAGATGTTATGATTGTTTTACTTTCGTGCCATATATCCATGCTTTAATAGCGAATCAATAGATTGATAACCTTAGATTCCATGACTATAGGTTATACCATAGTTCTAGACTAGTAAGGAGATGTCGATTATTTAGTTGAAACAGACCTTTTACGTCAGGTTGCAAGGACAGATCCATACTACGGCTATATAACGGACTCGTAGATAGAACAGCACCAACAATAGAGTTAGTAATCAGGATTTTAATAGACTAAGATAATTGATTAGGTTAATGCTTTTAGCTTAACCCTTATATAGAATTAGAGAATCCTGGATGCCGAGCCTATATTGACTGCCACTTTGCATATCCATCCCCCTAGATTCATCTCCCTCGTATTCAACAATTACTTAACTTAGCTTTAGTTTAGTTGTAGTATAATTTACATTCCAGCACGTCACTCAAACTCCATCTTTACAAACTGTCATTTTTATCAATTTAACACTTTTGCACATTACTTTACTAACTAACTAACGAGTTTTCCTGTGGATACGATTCCATACTCAAAGCACACTACACTACAAGATCTGTGCACTTGCGGGTTTTTAACTTGGTTATATTTTACATGCGTTTTAGACGCACAACCGAGAGCGATCACATAGTAGTAGAGGATGTTGTACTTGGTGTTACACTTGAGGGTAGTTCCCTTAGATAAGTGGATAACTCCTGGAGGATGGTTGGATGGTGGATTCAGATAATCTAAGGAGTTTAAGATGTAGTTCAAGAGGTGATAATACATTGTGGAACCTGTCTTGACTACAAATGAGTATAGAGGGGCATTGTGGTTATTTCATCACTTAGTTGGGCGGAAGATTGTTCCTGTAAATACAGTATTTATCCTTAAGTATAGTTGTAGTCCTATAGTGGAGTGGACCAAGTTAAAGTGATAAAATATTGCTAGGAGACTAGCAAGAATATTTTATTCATTTTTAGTGAAAAGGTAAATATGTCTTTTGGTCCCCTTTCTAGCCAATTAATCATTTGAGTAATATTTATATTATAGTAATAACTATGAGAGAGAGTATTTAATTTAATTGGCAATTATATATTAAAAATAGACTTCTATTTTATTGGAAAAAGGGTTTCTATTTTTAACTATTGGCTGAAATTAAATTAAATAATTGCACATAATCTTATTTTGGTTTCGCAGTTAACTGTTAAGGGATACTCTATTTCTTTCCATACTGGTTTTTCTATTAGTAAAAATGATAATTTGTTTTATCTTTATCCTACTATTTCCAATGTGTATAATGTAGAACCAGAATGGTCAACTTCCCTAAAAAGAAAGATTGTTTCCACTAATGACACCTACTTGTGGCACCTACGTTTGGGTCTTATAAACCTAAACAGGATGCAGAGATTGGTCAAGGATGGGTTCTTGGACTCATTAGAACTTGAACCATGGGATCACTGTGAATTCTACCTAAAAAGAAAGATGACCAAAAGGTCGTTTACCTCGAAGGGGTATAGGTCAAGTCAAGTGTTAGAATTAGTGCACACTGATGTGTGTGAACCCATGAACATACCGGCTCGAGGAGGCTTTGAGTATTTTGTAACCTTCATAGATGATTACTTAAGATATGGGTATGTTTACCTAATGCACCGCAAATCTGAAGCTTTTGGAAAGTTCAGAGAATTTAAAGCTGAGGCGGAGTTGCAATTAGGAAAATCCATAAAAGCACTTTGGTCTGATCAAGGTGGAGAATACCTCTCGGGTGAGTTCAAGGACTATCTCACACAATAGGGAATTGTGATTCAGTTGACCACACCATACACCCCTCAACTGAATGGTGTGTCTGAGAGAAGAAATCGGACCCTACTTGATATGGTGAGGTCTATGATGAGTAATGTGACTCTGTCCATATCATTTTGGGGTTATGCCTTAGAAGCAGCAGCATACATCTTGAACCATGTGCCATCTAAGTCAATACCTAAAACTTCTCATGAATTATGGACTGAGCGAAAGCCCACTTTAAGGCACTTCCACATTTGGGGATGTCCAGCTTATGTACTAAATAACTTCGCCTCAAAGCTAGAATCAAGGTCTGAGATGTGCTATTTCATAGGTTACCCAAAAGGAACTAAAGGTGGAATTTTCTATAATCTTAAGGAGCAAAGGGTGTCGATAAGTACTCATGCTAGATACTTGGAGGATGATAATGTTATCCATCAAAGGACGAATTCGGAGACTACATTAGAGGAAGTCACTGAGACTTTGACTCAATTACCTGCACCTACTCCTGAAGTAGAAAGTGAACAACCACTTCCCTTAAAGGCACTGGAACCTCGACGTAATAAGAGGAAAACATCACAACCTGATCAATGGCTTGAAGAGTTTTTTGGAGCAATCTCCGACCAGATCGATGATCCCACTAGTTACGATAAAGCAGTGCCAGATATAGATGCTGATAAATGGCATAAGGCAATAGAATCCGAGTTGGAGTCCATGTACTCTAACAAGGTTTGGGATCTTATAAAAGCACCCGAAGGGGTAAAACCCATAGGGTGTAAATGGGTTTACAAAAGAAAGAGAGGAGTGGATGGGAAGGTGGAAACCTTCAAAGCCAGGCTGGTAGCGAAATGTTATACTCAGAAAGAAAGGATCGATTATGAAGAAACCTTCTCATCGGTAGCCATGCTTAAATCCATTAAGATCTTCTTGGCTATCGCATGTCATTATGACTACGAGATATGGCAAATGGATGCCAAGACTACATTCCTTAATGGGAATCTTCAGGAATCCATTTACATGACCTAGTTGGATGGATTTGTTGCGAAAGGCCAAGAAAACATAGTATGTAAGCTTAAGAGATCCATCTATGGACTTAAGCAAGCATCTAGAGCTTGGAACATATGGTTCAACGAAGCAGTCAAAGCCTTTGGTTTTGAGCAAAACGTTGATGAGCCATGTGTATACAAGAAAAAGGATAGTCGTGCTGTTGTATTTCTTGTCCTGTATGTAGATGACATCCTATTAATTGGGGATGACATAGGATTGCTCACTTCTACGAAGATTTGGTTGTCTTCTCAATTCTAGATGAAGGACTTGGGTGAAGCTAGTTATGCTCTAGGAATCAAGTTACCACGTGATCGGAGGAACATGGTACTAGCTCTGTCCTAAGCTTCGTACATTGAAAAAATATTGGCTAAGTTTAACATGCAAAACTCAAAGAAGGGTTTAATGCCCTTCAAACATGGAGTACCTCTCTCTAAGGATCAGTGCCCCAAGACTCCTGAAGAGAAAGAGAGCATGAGATGAGTTTCATATGCTTCGCCAGTTGGAACTCTCATGTATGGAATGTTGTGTACTAGGCCAAACATCTGTTTTGTCGTTGGCATGGTTAGCAGATATTAGTCAAACCCTGGACAAAATCAGTGGGTAGCAGTCAAACATATATTCAAGTATCTTCGGAGAACGAAAGATTATATGTTGGTCTACCGAACTAAAGATCTGACTCCGCTGACATACACAGACTCGGACTTCCAATCTGATAGGGATTCTAAGAGGTCAACTTCTGGATATGTATTCACCCTATCAGGATGCACAGTTTCATAGAGAAGTGTGAAGCAGAATTGCATCGCAGACTCTACCATAGAAGCTGAGTATATGGCGGCATCAGAAGCTGCAAAGGAGGCTATTTGGTTGAGAAAGTTCCTATTAGAGCTCAAGGTAGTGCCTGCGGAGAAACCCATGATCATCTATTGCAACAATAGTGGGGCTGTGACACAGAGTAAAGAGTCGAGGAATCACCAAAAAGAAAAACATATTGAGAGAAAGTACCACTTGATCCTTGAGTTCATTCAAAAAGGAGAAATAGTGGTGAAAAAGATTGCCTTTACAAATAACTTAACATATCCTTTTACTAGGACTCTTATGGAGAAGGTGTTCTCAGGGCATGTTGAGTCCATTGGGTGTTTGGTTATTAGGTGACTTAGTTTAGTGTTCTTTTGTACAAGTAGGAGTCTGTTAAGATTAGCGTGCCCAAAAGACCACTAGCACTTTCCATTTCTATAATATGAATATTTGCAATGATAATAAAGTATCACCTCATTGTTATGAGCATGTTCTTCTCTTATTTATTATTTGGATGATTGTATTAGTATATGTATGAAAGGTCCTTGCTTCAAGTGTTGACTTAGGTACATGGTGGTTACGCACAGAAGGTCTGAGTCATGGTTACTTGATAAGCATAATTACTATTTTCATGACTTAGTAGTAAAGCTAGGCATTTTACTATTATAGAGGTCATAATGGAATAAGTTCCTTTTTGTATAAGGGTGATTTTGCCTTGATCATGGATTTGTTCTAGACTTATTACACTTATGCATATGTATGAATTGGATGGACCACCGTAGATGTATATTCTAAATACGTACTATCAAAGAAAGAGTACACCTATACCTACGAGCTTCTAAGTGGGGCATATGTCACGGGATCAGAATTTGGTTATCGAAATATTGTCGCTGTGCGGCCTTAGCCAACACTGATGGCTAGCTAAGTGCGCCTGAGAGTGGGTGAGATCAGAGTGAGCAGCACGAAACTAAGGTGTTAGAGGTTGGTCGCCTCAACATTTAGTCATTTTTCAGCACACAAGCTTGTAGTGGGCGGTTTGAGTGAAGTGTTACCCAAAGGCAAGCTAGACTAAGGGACTATTGCTTGAAGAAAGCTAAAAATTGGCTAAGTATGGAGAGCTTGAAGGATGCACGAAAATGGCTGAGAAACACACTCTGTTTCATTGCTCAAAAATGGCCATACAAGGGTCTATTTATAGCTTTACAATGAGGAAGATCATGGCTTATGATCTATACACTTGGTGCCATTTTGATCTTGCCATTTGTCAACATTTACAAGGATATTTACATAGATATTTGGCTGGAAAATTCCAGACTTAACCACAAAAATCTCTGCTGGAAAAATCTGGACAGCACCGGGCAGCGCGGGCAGACTGTCGGGCAGCGGGCAGCTTCTTGCTTCAGCAATTCTCTAGAACTTTCTGGCATAAAATCTGGATTGCTCCACCAGTTTCTCGCCCAGCTGCTTCCTGCACCATCTTTACCAACCTAGAAGGCTCTAGAATCATTGGGAAGGGCCTGATTTTGCCTTAGGCAGATTTTCGCACCTGCACCATCGGCCTCGTTTCGTGCACGTTTCAACAAAGCCGTCGGTCTTGTTGGGCCAAAACGTGCGTTCCGTCTCACCCTCCCCCACTTAAGTAGGCGTCGTCCCCGACGCCTTAGCATGCTGAAACTCTTCAATTTCCTTCTTGAACTGCCACATCAAATCTTCGTGCTCCCAGCTATTTTCACTCTTGGGCAAGCCTTTCCATTTCACCAAGTACTCAGTCCATCTCTTCACACCTCGTTTGCCCTTCTGTCGGTCAGCCAAGATTTTCTCCACCTGCCGGTCATATGAAGTGACGACGGCTGTTGGGGCACGACTTGATTCACCTTGGCTCGGGTCCTCCGCATCTGCATGATATGGCTTCAAGAAGCTCACATGGAACACCGGATGAATCTTCAACTTGGGTGGTAGCTCAAGTTGATAGGAAACTTTGCCAACCCGTTTTACCACCCTGAACGGTCCTTCATATCTCCGCACCAATCCTTTATACACCGAACGAAGGGACTTGAATTGTGTAGGAATCAACTTCACCATCACCATGTCACCTTCGTTATACTCCACGAACCGTCTCTTTTTGTCGGCCCACTTCTTCATTTTCTTGGCTGCTTTCTCAAGAGCAGCACGGGCTATATCCCGTTCCTCTTGCATCTCCTTGGCGAACTTGTAGGCAGCTGGGGCATTCCCTGTGTAGCCTGGATCAACCGTGTGTGGAGTTAACGGTTGTCGGCCAGTGGCTAGCTCAAACGGGCTCCGTCCTGTTGATTCCGACCTTTGGAGGTTATAGGAAAACTAGGCCACATCAAGCAACCGAACCCAGTCCCGCTGATTTGCACTCACATAATGCCGCAAGTACAGCTCCAATAATGCATTCACCCGTTCTGTTTGCCCATCGGTCTGCGTATGAAAGCTAGTTTAAAACGCCAGGTCAGAACCAAGTAGCTTGAACAGCTCAGACCAAAATTTGCCTGTGAAACGAGGGTCTCGGTCACTAACGATCGTCTTCGGCACTCCCCACCATTTCACCACGTACCTCATAAAGAGTCTAGCTGTCTCTTGTGCGGTAACATCCGGCGAGGCTGGGATAAAAATAGCATACTTTGAAAATCTGTCTACCACGACCAGAATTGTGCCACATCCCTCTGACTTCGGCAGGCAAGTGATGAAGTCCATTGTGACACTTTCAAACGGGTACTCCGGCACCGGTAACGGTTGTAGGAGTCCAGCCGGATGTTTCTGCTCAAGCTTGTCTTGTTGTCACACAAGACATGTCCGCACATAAGTCTCCACATCATCTCGCATCCGTGGCCAATAGTAAGCATCTTCCACCAAGGCCATAGTGCGATGCATGCCGGGGTGACCTGCCCACAAGGAATCATGGCACTCCTTCAGAATTTCACGCCTCAAGTTTTCCCACTTCGGCACGTACAGTCGGTCACCCTTCGTCAGCAACAATCCGTCCCTTTCCCAAAACTGTCGAGTCTTTCCCTCCATGGCATAGTTGATCAGTCCTTGAGCAACTAGATCATGCTTCAGCCCCTCACGTATCTTGTCATTCAAGGGACTAGTGGGACGGCTAATGGTAGCAAGCTCTGCCTTTCTGCTCAGTGCATCGGCAACACGGTTGTCACGGCCTGGCTTGTACTCCATCACAAAATCAAACTCCGCCAAAAATCCTTGCCACCGGGCTTGCTTGGGCGTCAACTTTTTCTGAGTCTGGAAATAGCTTGCAGCAACATTATCGGTTCGCACCACGAACTTCGACCCAAGCAAATAATACCGCCAGGTCTGTAGACAATGTACAACGGCAGTCATTTCTTTTTCATGCACCGAGTACCACCGTTCCGTGTCGTTTAGCTTGCGACTCTCGAAGGCAATTGGGTGTTTTTCCTGCATCAATACACCACCAATTGCAAAATCAGAGGCATCAGTATGCACCTCAAATGGCTTACCGAAATCTGGTAACGCCAACACCGGCTCGGCTGTGACTGCTACTTTGAGGGCTTCAAAGGCACGTTGACACATCTCGTCCCACGACTACGACCTGTTTTTCTTGAGCATATCCGTCAATGGGGCGGCAATAGCTGAATAACCCTTGATAAATCTCCGATAATAGTTCACCAAGCCGAGAAACGACCGCAACTGCGGGACACCGTTGGGCGGCTCCCAGTCAAGAATGGCCTGCACCTTGGCTGGATCCATTCGTATTTTGCCTCCGCCAACAATATGCCCGAGGAAATGCACCTCCTCCTGGGCAAAGCTGCACTTCTCCAGCTTGATATACAACTCGTGCTCCCTCAACTTTTGGAAAACCTGTCTCAAATGCCCCACATGGTCTTCCAAACTCGAGCTGTAAACAACAATGTCGTCTAGGTAGACGACAACGAACTTATCCAAAAAGGGTTGGAACACCTTATTCATCAAGGTACAAAAAGTAGCAGGGGCATTAGTTAAACCAAATGGCATGACCAGAAATTCATATGCACCATACCTGGTCACGCAGGCCGTTTTTGCTTCGTCCCCCTTAGCAATCCTGACTTGCCAATACCCTGACCACAAGTCAATTTTGGAGAAGTATCGGGCTGCACCCAACTGATCAAACAGCTCCATAATAAGTGGGATTGGGTACTTGTTCTTGATGGTGATTTTGTTCAAGGCCCGATAATCAACACACATCCTTAGGGAACCATCGGCCTTTTTCTGGAACAGTACCGGGGCCCCAAACGGGCTACTGGATGGCCTCACCATGCCTGCATCAAAAAGCTCTTGCAACTGCCGTTTCAACTCGGCTAGCTCATTCTGGGCCATCCTGTACGGCGGTTGGGCTGGTGGTCGGGCACCTTCCACCAGCTCAATCCTGTGTTCCACCTCACGTTTCGAGGGCAATTATTTGGGCAGCTCCTTAGGCATAATATCAGTATACTCGTTAAGCACCGCCTGCACAGATTGGGGAATAGAGTCTGGTCTCCCATCTGGTTCATCCTCTCAGACCGTCACCAGGTACGTTTCTTCCTGCCGTTTTAGCCCTTTCACCAACTGCATAGCCGATAGGGTCTTGGCTCCGGCTTTGGTTTCCCGCACCATCGACACCGTGCATGGCGTGGTACCGCCTGTCAATACAAGAGAGTTACCAAATGGAACCAATAAAGCATGTACCTCATCAAGCCACTCCAACCCGAGCACCACGTCATAGTCGTCCAACGGCACTACGATGTAATTGACATATCCTTGCCATTCACCGATCTTGGTCTGTACACCACGAGCAACACCAATGATAGGCACGGCCTTGGAGTTGGCTGCCTTAATTAGGCCTTGGGTCTTAGTCACCTGAAGGTCCATCTTGTTTGCAACATCGGCCCTCATAAAATTGTTGGTGGCCCCTGTATCCACCAATGTCTTCAACGGTTTGCCCCTGATATTGATGGAGATAAACAATGACCCCTTTCGTCGTTCTGCCGATTTCTCCACTTCAGCCTTCACGGCATTTAGAATTCGCAACGACCCCATCTGCGTTTCCTGCTCTTGGGACTGTTCGGCTTCACGTTCCTTGATCAACGAGGCCATTTTACCCCTTTGTGGACATTCGGCAATATGGTGGTCCTTGCTGCCACATAGATAGCACTCATATGTCTTTGGCTTGAACTGTTGGCTTCCTCATTTGCCACTGTCAGCCTGTTGTTTGCTTTTGCCTTTGTTTTGTGGGGGTTTATTTGTAGAGGACGAGGTTGAGCCCTTGTCCCGATTTCCTCCTCCCCCACCTTTCCCCTTGCCTAATCCTTGGCCCTTGGGCCTATTGCTGTCACCTTTCCTGGAAAATTCAATCAAGCTCTCGGCTGCAGCAATGGCCGAAGCAAGATCTTGCACGCCACGACGTTGGAGCTCTTGCCTCGCCCACGGTTACAAACCATCTAGGAAAGCAAATAAGGCATCTTTATCAGACAAGTCAGGGATTTCGAGCATTACCTCTTGGAACGCCTTCACATAATCCCGTATCACGCCTTTATGTGTCAAGCGCCTCAAGCGTCCACGGGCTTCGTACTTCACATTTTCAGGATAGAACTGCCTCTTGATTTCAGCCTTGAAATCATCCCAAGTATTGATAGTACACAGCCTTCGTTCAATATTGGCAGAACGTTGTCTCCACCATAACATAGCGACATCGGTCAAGAACAAAGGTGCCGCACGCACCCTCGCTTCATTGTCAACCAGCCCCGTTGCAGCAAAATACTGTTCCAGATTCCACAAAAAGTTCTCCAACTCCCTGGCATTCCGATTGCCACTGAACGGCTTCGGTCTCGGCACGTCCAACCTGGGAGAAGACACGGCTACCGTAGCTGCACCACCACTAACGGCAGCCTTGCACAAAGCAACATCAACCTTAACCGACTCAAGTTCCGCTTGCAATTCGGCCAAATTTGCGCTGAATTGTGCCCGAAACTCTTCCAACGTCTTTTGCATTGAATCTACAAAAGAGTTAATAGAAGAGAGTACCTGCCCTTGCAGCTCTTCATTTCGATCCTCCAGCTCATGCACTCGTTCGGCCAAATCAGACTCGCTACCGGCTTCCACCTACCTTAGCCGAGTACACACATCGTCCAGCACTGCAGTGTTCTCCAACGTGGCTTGTTCCACCCGCACAAGCCTACCTTCGAGGGTGCTCAACTGGTCCCTCGAGCTATGTCGCGAAGACCCCTTCTTCGCCTTGCTCCTGGTTGTCGTCCCCTCAACAACAACCTGCTCAGTGCTGGTCATTTCCTCCTCCGAGGCAGCCATAGTCCCACACCAAAGTTAACCCACGAACTTGAAGGAAGAAAGCACAATGCAGTCTTCAGCAGCACCAACTCAAGCCAAGCAACCTTGGCTCTGATACCACGTGTCACGGGATCAGAATTTGGTTATCGAAATACTGTCGCCGTGCAGCCTTAGCCAACACTGATGGCTAGCTAAGTGAGCTTGAGAGTGGGTGAGATCAGAGTGAGTAGCACGAAACTAAGGTGTTAGAGGTTGGTCGCCTCAACACTTAGTCGTTTTTCAGCACACAAGCTTGCAGTAGGCGGTTTGAGTGAAGTGTTACCCAAAGGCAAGCTAGACTAAGGGACTATTGCTTGAAGAAAGCTAAAAATTGGCTAAGTATGGAGAGCTTGAAGGATGCACGAAAATGGCTGAGAAACACACTTTGTTTCATTGCTCAAAAATGGCCATACAAGGGTCTATTTATAGCTTTACAATGAGGAAGATCATGGCCTATGATCTATACACTTGGTGCCATTTTGATCTTGCCATTTGTCAACATTTACAAGGATATTTACATAGATATTTGGATGGAAAATTCCAGACTTAACCACAAAAATCTCTGCTGGAAAAATCTGGACAGCACCGGGCAGCGCGGGTAGACTGTCGGGCAGCGGGCAGCTTCTTGCTTCAGCAATTCTCTAGAACTTTCTGGCACAAAATCTGGATTGCTCCACCAGTTTCTCGCCCAGCTGTTTCCTGCACCATCTTCACCGACCTAGAAGGCTATAGAATCATTGGGAAGGGCCCGATTTTGCCTTAGGCAGATTTTCGCACCTGCACCATCGGCCTCGTTTCGTGCACGTTTCAGCAAAGTCGTCTGTCTTGTTGGGCCAAAACGTGCGTTCCGTCTCACATAGCTCTTAATCTTGAGCAAGTATGGATGAATCGACGAAGTCAGGTGCTTGCACTTTGAGCCATTATGGGTGTGGTTTAATTGCTAGGTCATTTAACTCTGTGGTTTGGGTGTATAGGATCTGATTAGAAAGAACGTGCATTTACAATAAGGAGTCTATACATTAATCACTCCCTTAGATTAATCCGAGACTATATCATCCTAAATATATGCATAGTAGTACAGGATGCTATACTTGGTATTACACTTGAGAGTAGTTCCCTTAGATAAGTGGATAACTCTTGGAGGATGGTTGTATAGTGGATTCAGATGATCTAAGGAGTTTAAGATGTAGTTTAAGAGGTGATAGTACACTGTGGAACCTGTCTTGATTACGAGTGAGTATAGAGGGACATTATAGTCATTTCATCACTTAGTTGTGCGGAAGACTGTTTCTGTAAATACTGTATTTATCCTTGAGTATAATTGTAGTCCTATAGTGTAGTGGACTAAGTTAAAGTGATAAAATATTGATAGGAGACTAACGAGAATATTTTATTCATTTTTAGTGAAAGGGTAAATATGTCTTTTGGTCTCCTTTTTAGCCAATTAATCTTTTGAGTAATATTTATATTATAGTAATAACAATAATAGAGAGTATTTAATTTAATTGACAATTAGATATTAAAAATAGATTTTTATTTTATTGAAAAAAGGGTTTCTATTTTTAATTATTGGTTGGAATTAAATTAAATAATTGCACAGAAAATTAATTAGAGAACCTGGCCGGAGCCAAGACCCTGTCGCGCATCCCTAGGGAAGCGTGTGGGTCTAGGGCCAAGCTAGCTTGGAAATTTTGGCCAAGGAGAGAAAAAAGAGATGGAAAATAGGAAAATTATTTTTGGGTTTATCTGTTATGGAAAATTTGACTAAAAAGAAATCCCACAATGTTTTTCCTAAAGATTTTTTCTCAGACTCTTCTCTTATAAATAGGCCTTTCCTACAATTCTGAAAATTTGCATCAACTCTTCAAGAGTCCTCTCTTCTCTCTTTTAAGTAGCCTTCAACTTTTTGAAGAAATTCTTCTAATTATTTTTAATTTAAATTCTAGTCCCACAACTAGATTTGTTCTGGTGGATTTCGGTCATAAAAGGGAAGATCAAGAGTTGCCAGCAGAAGTTTGTGTAGGTGTGTAGATCCTATTGGGAGCTTGTGAAGATTTTGTTTTTCCTTTTGCTCCAAGAGATATGTGAAACTTCATACTGTTCTCTCAAATGGGTCTCAGCTCAAATGAGTTGGGTCAAAAACTATATGACCCAACTCGACCCACCTATATATGATGAGTTGAGCTGAGTCAAGCCCACTTTCAACATAATTAATTTGGGCCCAAATTTTCGTGTATCTAAACTAGACCTGTATCGATCTAACCCAAATGCCAATTCTACCTTCGACCCCTTCCCTTACCCCACCTACCCCGTCAGCCACCCCAACCCAGTCAAACTATCCACTTTATTGTTTTTTCTTTTGGTGTATATATCTATATATATATATATATATATATATATATATATATACTAGTTAGGTTTGCCCGTGCAAATGCACGGACTGAACCTAATATATATTGAAACAAATGTTGTATATGAAATTTTTAAATGAGATATACATTATACAAGTTGCAAGTTTTTTTTTTTAATTGTGATTACCTTTTTCTAAAAATTATAATAATTTTTTTAAAATTTAATACAATAAAAATCAACCTGTATTGATTAAATGAAATTGTTGGATAAATAGTATTATCCATATAATCGTAAACAACTTTAAGATACAATAACATATTAGCACATGAACATATATATAAACACACATTTACAGCAGGGAAGGCACAAAAGAAACTACCCAGATTATAATCTGCTTGAATTGCATTTGCAAAATATTATTTTTATTGTAGTGTATCACAAATCCAATATTAAGATACATATTCATAATACACATTCACAAAAGAATATATTAAGATATAGTAGACGCATTCGTGCGTGAATATATATGTAACAATGATCTTGTCTCATATTGTAATTACAAAATGAACTGCAGGTACTTGAGTCAACAGAGAAAGCAGTTGAGCAAAGCTTGGCAAGCACGGGGCATGCAAATACTCGGGCTGTCAATGTATACTCGCAGAGCTGGAAGACTTCATGCTTCACTTGGCTTGTCTACTTAATTATGACATGCATCTTTATTATGGTCGTGCTACTTATTCGTCTTACTTAGTGCACACATTTGAAGAGGAACAGTCATGCTATACCTGTTTCGTCGAAAGCTAGGTAGGAGAAATGCATACAACTTCACTTTCATTTTTCTTCATCTTTTTCAAAATGTATGCCTCATATAATATGGTTTGCCATATCTATCTGTAGATTGTATTCAATCTTAAATTTCGTGTAACGTTGTAATTATATGAGATTCAGCAGTTTAGTATGTAGTGCAGTTTCTTCCGTTTCCTTTGCTCTGTAATTGAGTCTCAGACCGGGTTATGATTTGATGTTCTAGCATTTGAAGCTTTGTGGTTTGTATATATTCTAAGCTTTTGGATTGAGACTTACCATTTTGTGACATGTTGCCTCAAAATTATATATATCCAGGACTCTTGAGGCTTCTTGAGAATTTTCAGACTCTTGACCCTGTAAAGCATTTGCAATTGCCTACATATGGATTTTTACAGCAAAGTTTATGTCCACTTCAAAAGTGTCAAACAGTAATATATTAAAAGCATGGAATGCTATCCAGATTACTGAAAATGTATCTCTAACTTATGTCAAATAAATGAGCATTTTCATGATAGAATTAACAAAATTTCGTTCTTTCTTTAAATTGAAAGCTAAGATCATAAACATAACAAATAAAATTGAAGTAAATTAGCATTCTTATACTAAAATTCACAGCTCTAATTTTAATAATCTTTTAATTTTTGGGCCTATAAACAAAGTTAGGGATTCAATAAGCTGCAATTGTAAACTCACCAGCATAAATTGGCACCACATGCGCAACTTCGCTGACATGAGGCAACTATGTCACAACTACTCTGCAATTGTTTATCATGAGACGAGGCAACATCCAAAGTTAACCAGCTATCATTTATCTCCATCTCGAGCTGTGTGGGCATATGGGATGGGTTCCATCATTTTCATGTGGTTCTGCAATAGCAGCTGTACGATGTGCTCCACATTATGTGTGTAATTCACTTCTGTTTTCAATTTCAAAAAAAGGTAATATGCTTATGCCCCAGTTAATTCTTAAATGCAAGGGCATTAGACGTTGTGTGAACTATTTGAGGAGTTTGAACCAATGTCAGTATATCATCTGTGCATATGCATTGTGAAAAAAAAGAGTAACCAATATCCAATTAGAAATGCCAATAATCGCCCTTAAAATACCAATAAATCATCGTCCACCTAATATAAATAATGCCTCAGATGCAACAAGAACAATCTAGCAATTTGTGAGCTTTGAACAGATCATAATCAGCATCATATCAACATGCACCAACTATCTGCATCCTACAGTATTAGCTAAATTAGTAAATGAAACCTTTAAGAACAATGACATGCTTAAAGCAATTTCATACAGCTTAATCAGGCAAAAAAGCAAAGTAATTTTTTTAAGAAAAACAAAAAACAAAGAGAAAGGAAAAAGATTCAAGCAATATGCCAACAGTTGAAACTTGATATGCCTTGAGTGACTGATCAGCAACCTCCTTTCTTTCATTCCCAATCTTAAACTCTGGTAAATACCGGTAATAGTCTCCTTTCCTGCATGAACCCACAACTTCAAACTTTAGACAAAAAGCATAAGCAGCAAATACATTCAAACAAAACAAAGTTTGTGGCATTTATCAAAACCAACTAAAACACTCACATTTTGTAGAAGAACACAGAGGCTTCACTGGTTGAACATGAAGGAATCAAGCTACAATGCAGAAAGATTTGGAAGTTGATCACCTCTGGGCTAATGCAAGTTTTATGATATCGGCATGAAAGATTTGGAAGTTCATCACCTGCGGGCTAATGCAAGTTTGATGTATATACAAAAGTTGTCTACAAGATTCAACCAGGTAACCACAGGTAGTAGAGATGTGTGACAACAAATTAGCAAGTGATTCAGCTCTTATCAATCTTCTAAAACAAAGATTAGGATCTGCAAAATCAGCATACACTAAACTATAGGTTGGAAATATTATACCATACACCTTACCATCAAAGTTTATTGCATCTAAGAAAGTAAAATCTTCATCATTTTCATCTGCATCTTCAAATATCAGTTGTTGTAAAAACGAAATTCTTGTCCCACCTGCCATGAAAAAATGAGATTACCTCTGTAACTGATAAAGCACCACGCAAAAATTACTATTAGTTAGAGGTGAATCCACGATGACATATTCTGAAGTGAACAACTAAGATACAAAAGCAACTAAGCATGATTTGTAACAATTAGCAATACAACCAAAAGTAAAACACCTATTGAAACATATGTTCGGAATTTATCCTTACAGAGAGTGGCTATTAGCAAAAAAGTAGCCTAGTAGATGGTGTGTAAGGATTTTGGATAGTGAGAGTTAGCAAGAAGTGATCCAAAAAACATGGCCATTTGAAATGTACCTTTAGAAATATAGTGGCCATTTTCAGAACTATACAACTAAATCCTATTTAAGGATTTTAATGCGTCTATGCAAAAAGATTAAAGTGTTTTTTCCCTATTGAAAATTTTGCTTTTTTGCAATAGCATCTTCATGAACATTAGGATGTTCGTCAACAAACTTCGAAGAGCTTGAAGTAAAAAGTTCCCCATCAGTTCCTGCTAATGACCAAGGTTTAGCAAGTTTTAACAATTTATCACACACTTTATCCTCATAATTGTCATTACACCACTCAAACATTAATAGTCAATCTAAATAGTATGTGAAATGCATAAGGCGACACTAATTGCATTGTTTTACTTTGTGTTCTTAGTTATGATTCAAATGAAAAGAAAGTTATGCCACTGAAATTTGCTACCTGTTCATATGAAAAAAATAGTTGACAAATTGTAATGTTGCAATAATATGTTACTACTCAGTACGATTAGTCAGAAAAGACATATGCAATTTCCTCTGATGTTAATAGTTAAAATTGATTAATTAAGCTTAAGTTTTAATTTGAGATTTGAAAATTTACCTTACCAAAATATTTTCAAGTACCTTAAGATATCAACCAGAGAACATGGTTAAAGATCATAATAAAGACATTGAAAGTAAATCCACACTATCGTATATCACAAATATAAGTAGTAATACCTTAAAGATGTACACGGATTGAATGATTGCTGGCTCCCTGTAACCTAATGATTTTACAAATCTTGAAAATCTCTCTTGAGTAAGAAAATTCCTTAAATACTGGATCAAGCTCATGTAAAGCTGCAAAATAAAGGCACAAGAAAACAAAAATACCATAAGCAGCATTGAATAATGAACTTCTACATAATTACAGACCATATCTCCAATAATTTAATTCAAAACTCATAATAGGGAACAACACTAAAAACATAGTTTCGAGTCAAGAAGAATTGTATCATAACATGAATTTTTCTCCAAACTTCTTATTGAAAGGACTGAGTGGATCCATACCATGCCCAACTTTGTTGATTGACAGTTGTTTTGGTTGCCTTCATTATCAAAAGCTTTCTCTGTCCACAAACCAATCATAAGCCCATATACTTAGCATAGAGTTAAATTTAGCAAGATGTAGATACATAATATAGAAAAGTTGACCAAATTCCATGAAGCTAAATGTACCAAAACATTAAGAGGCAAAGAGAGATAATGTTGGCTGGACTTATTCAAATAGCACCCTGTAGATGATGATACATTATGTAAACCATGTTGAACAAAACCAAGTGATTCAGCAGAACCTACAACAAGCTAAATGAGAACACAACACAGGAAAGCTCATGTGATAAGATTTATTAACGTGTCGATCGAAGTTAGACCCACTTCTACCGAGAAATCAACACAAAAATAAAAATAAAAAGATAACGATGTATCAACCCTAAACCAAAATTGAACCATTATCCATTACACTCTAAAACAATAAAATACAATAAGCAAATGAAAGGTTTCTTCAAGCTCACACATCCTCGTTTTCATTAATCTTAGTCCTTATAATTAGTAAACAATAGACCACGATCTGTCAAGTTTTTTTTCTTTTTTCTTTTTGAATATCATATCGAGTCTTTAGCAACTTATTAAAAACTCTAATCAATCAACTAATAGTAAAAAGCTGATACAAAGAAATAAATGGAATTAATAAGCGAGTCAAAATTAATAAACCAAAAGTACCTTCGAAGAAATAGGAAATATTCTCAGCACTCTCATAGAAGTCGTCATCAATTAATTGTTGCTGCAAAAATAAGGAGACTTAAATAAAAGAAATGATAAAAAACTATCTAACAATATTTCAAATAAATGATTGACTTCAAAACGAAATAACTGGTTCTTGGTGGAGAAAATGGAGACAGTAGAAGAAGGGTCAAATTCATCAAGCAACTTCTTCATTATCTTCATCATGGCATCTATCTCTTCTGGGCTTGCAAATAATTCCATCACCAAGTACCCTTCACCATTGATGACTGTTGTTGTCAAAGGAAAAAGGATGCCTCGTAATACTCATTGACACCACTAACACCGCCACCCATCACTGATCAACACCGCCACCAATATCACCACCATCACCCACTTACACCGTGCACACAGTCACGGGATGGGAGTTTGGCGCTTTGATGAGAAAAAGAAAAGGAAGAAAAGTAACTACATAGCATGTAGTTTGTATGAGTGTGTAGAGAGAAAAATAAAGAGAAAGAAAGCTTACCAGAAAGAGAAAAATCTGGAGAAGCTTCTAGGTTGATCTGTCTATTTGTGAGAGAGAACGTGTGAAGATGAAAGATGTAGTCAGATTCCATTAAGGGTAATATAGTCATACAATAAACTGTATAATATTATTAGCACACGATACAATTCGTTTTTTGCATTGATAACCAACAAATATGACCTCTTGGACGATTTTGTCCCTGGACATTATGGTCCTAGAAAATAAAAAGTACAATAATGTTAAAACATAGTACAAGCACTCTAAAGCAGTGATGACCTACAAATATGCATGCTTAGACAATTTTAACCCTTCATATTCTTTTATGTATTATTAAAGATATATATATATATATATATATATATAAACACCCCCACAACCCTATCAGCCACCCTATCTCCAACCTTCTCCAGTCCACGGCAGCACGCGGCTCCAGCACCGTCTTGTTTTCCTCTATCCGGCGAACAAGATGATACATTCCAATCACCTCACCAATGTCAGAATCACCATGAACAACCCTTCCTTCAGCCGCCACCTTCAAGCTCTCGCCGACGGCCATGGCAGCCATCTTGTGAAACGTCACTGTCGCCAAACGCTTCCTCTAGCGAAGTCGGTTCTTTTGACACCAGAAACGAAGTTTGTCGTGGTCCAAAACGGCTGAGACGAATATATACATATATACATATATATATATATATATATATATGTATATACATATATACATATATATATATATATATATATGTATATACATATATACATATATATATATATATATGTATATAGTATATATACATATATACATATATACATATACATATATACATATACATATATACATATACATATATACATATACATATATACATATATACATATATATATAGATATACATATATACATATATACATATATATATATATATATATATACATATATATATATATATATAGCTTTTGTTTTGGTCAAAAATATATAGGTTGAATTCTTCGCCAATTTTCTTACGTGTTTTGCAGTTATAGAAATTCAATTAATAGATGCTTTATTGGGTCTTTCATATACTGAAAAACATGGAATGTTTTTAACTCACCTGGGTTTTCTTCGATTACTCAAAGACCCATCTTTGGTATTGCTTTGACGAAACAGTAGAGACTATTGTTGTTGAAGAAGCAGAGCAGAATAAGAATTACATATAAAGGAAAAGGTCTAATCAATGATGTTATTGAGAAGAAAAAGTTTGAATTCATTTGACCAGTATTTGAAGGCCATGGAGTTTGTTAAAAGCAAGAGACTAGATTGACAAATGAAAAAATTGGAGTCTTTGAGCTTGGGGAACAAAGAGGGTACTAGAGAGGGGTAAATTGGTAAATTTAGAGAAGTTGATAAGCTAAATGAAAAATAGGTAAAAATAAGGACATTTACGTCTTTTAACTACTTTTGTTAAAAAAGTTGATGAAAAAAGACAGAAGGACACGTGTGCTACGTTTTATAAAATCATAGGAGTTCTTGTGCATTTTTAAAAATACATGAAGAGTATTGTACATTTTTTACAAATTACAAGAAACTACTATAGATATATATTAGTCCTTTTGTGTTCTATCAGATCACCAATCACATTGTGCAACAGATTCAAAGAAGAGAATCATGTTTCCTTCCTCTCAATTAGGACCACAACCAATGCAATTAGGGACTTTTTATCGTTCCCATCTTTCTCTACAACTACAAGCAGTTGGCTCGACAAACAGATTTGAAGTAAGAACAGTCTAATCCAATTGTAGGTCTCCACCCTTCCAGGAAACCATCTCCGAAAGCACTTAAGAGGAAAAAAAAAATTGAACATCGTTTCAAAAATAGGGTCGAACGACTCCTATTCAATTGCATCTTTACCTGTTTCACAATAATCTCCAATCTCCATTTATTTTCTCTGAAGTAGCCTGTCTAGCTCTCAATGCCTTGTAATTGTTCACTGATACTTTCACATTTTGTTTTATTTTGTTTGCAAATTGGTTGTGGTGTCCTTTGGGTTATATTTCACAATTTTCTCTATTTTTTTTTTTTTTTCTAAATACTTGCAATTTGCAAGCTTGTTATTAAACCTCCACCCACATGTATGCTATGCTCACCAGTCATAGTTTTTAACCCTTGAATGGAGGAAGCATGTATTCAGAAACTACCAACTGTGATAGTATTTTGCAATGATCCTAATCTTATTTTTTATTGTATGCCAGGTCAAAACTCTTCCATACAGTCTCTTAATACTTCTTTATACTCAAACAACATCTCAACCTTCATTTCAAAAAAATTTAAATTCAACCTATCATTAAACATGAGTATAGGCGAGGCAAACAACTTCTCATAGTATAAAGCCTGCAGATTCTTAATGATCAGACGGACTTGGTCTTTCTTCAGACGGACGGTTAGCAGCAATAATACGAGCTGCGATTGAAAGACGAGTAACTTGCAACGTTTTCATGATTATTGTATATAGTCTGCTGATGCCATCACCCAGCTTTAACAATATCCTTTCTTGGTAAACATTAACAAATTAAAAGCTGCGCAAAAAGAAAAAGAATTGATGCAACTACTGATGATGATCAAGATAGACAATTTGCCAGTAAGCTAGGAAATAGAGACAAAGACACAAATGGAGTTTAATAAGGATTGATGTAAGGCATTACAGCTAAGCGCGAAGAAGAAGAAGAAGAAGCTTTTCTTATAAATGGAGAGAACGTAAGATGGCTTATAAGGCTTATAGGCATGTTACTACTCAAATAACTCATACAATGGAGTTCAACCAATTGGCGCTTGGTGAATTCGCTCTGAGATGGCCAATTACATATCCTAGGCTATATAGCATCCGAAGAAAAGGTTATTATATCTGGTCCCAACTCCACAGAAGAAATATATCAAGACAAGAACAAGCACTGACTACTCAACACCTCACATAACAGAAATTTCCACAAGGGAATACTTGGGCCAAAAAAAAACGAGAGAGAGAACAGCAAAAAAATGCCTTTCACTATAATTGCCCTGAACCAAGGGTCACTCCTTAAAACTTCCAATAGGACGTGTAGGGCCCATCAAAAAAGAATGGGAGGCCCATCAAAAAAGAATGGGAGGCCCATCTAAAAAGCTATCGCACACGGAGGTTTTGAAGTTTTTCCCCTGAACCAATCCCAAGTATCTAGTTGAAACCCTTATAATGCGAAACAGCTAAATAGAAGTTAAACATCTATACCTAGCCAAAAAAAATAAAAATAAAAATAAAAATAAAAATGAGTTAGAATTTTTTAGAAGAGTGATGCTTTTAGGCTAATAATAGATAGCATTGCAATAAGGAATATCTGTAACCTAAGCATGCTGACCAACAACACAAATTCTCTGTACAAATGATAGACAACGATATGTGCATCTAAATGAATACAGTACTTCATTGACAATATAAGAATGGTAGTAGAATTTCCACCATTAGAATTCTGAATTTGATAGCAAGCTGACACGAAAAATAGATGAAAGATAATCCTCAACTTTGGGCTTAGAAGATTACTAAGTAGACTAACAGTGAATGAACATGAAAGTCATTTCCAAAAAAAAAAAAAAAACAGAAAGAGCATAGGCAGACAGGATAAAGAATATCAGGTCCTGAAGAATTGGTCTCTTCTCCAGATGGAGCAGTAACATTCTCTATATCTGTATAAGTTGAAACTAGTTGATGTCCGAGAAAGCATCATCAAGAATAGGCTATGCGACAACCTTGAAGGTTGTAGAAAATCATATAGCAGACAAGTAAGCTGCAAATATCAATACAAGGCCACTGTTTGACCAGTTACCAATCAAGAGCCTGAAACAAAACAGGAAGATGATATAACAATGTCCTAAATTCAGGTAACTATACAGGCACACACCTACTCCAGTTTAGGAGCTCAAGAAACAGATCAAGGCCAAGAATCCTTTTGTAAGGAAAACAAGTAATTAACAGAAACAGATTATAAAACAAATGTTCTAAGCTGGAACGAAACAAAAGGTATTGAACTTGTTGGATTTGGCAAACTGCTAAACTTGAGGAAACTCAATGGAGTGCGGTGCAAATGAGTGCATTCATAATGAAGCTGATTAGAAGAGAACAGAATCTATATTCATTTGTGAAAAAAAGAAAAAAAAAAGGTGAAACAAGCATATGAAAAGCAACAAAACCCTTACAAACCATCAGGGACGGTAGTCAAAGAGCCAGAATTTGCACAAAGAGAGTGGTTGAGTAAAGTCACACTTCAAGAAGGTCAGTGTATCAAAAGATAAGGATGAATCCCCTTTCCCGCATCCAAAATTCCACCATTTCCACTATCAAGACATCTCAAGAAGTGAGAAACATAGAAAAAGAAGCCTAACTGATGAAGTCCTAGAACTCCAACTACAACAGTAAAGCAACACAGTGAAAACCACACTGCAAGAAGTTCAATGCACTGACTGCAACACTTGCTTCACCTAATCAGCTCCACCAAGTTCCAGACTTCATGCATGAAAATGCAATCAGCAAATATATGTTTGCTCCATAATGACGAGTCAAACAAATTGCCTAAGTACTTAGCATACAATGTCCTTAACTATTCTCTCACCTAACAAGTTTATGGAGAATATAACAAGAATGTAGGCTATAGCAAATAGAGAATATAACCTTCTAATTTCCGCAAAGCAATTAAAAGATCAGAGTTTACTAATCAAGATTTCAAGTCCTTGTAAGTTATTAGCCACATCTGGCTTGGGCACAAAGTCAGACAAACTGGAAACTCGCCAATGCGAATTCAAGCTCATAATCAGATCATATCCAAACTTATAAGCAGAGTATGCATATATAGATGAACTACACTGAACGTTCATTAAGAAGCAAAAGGATGTCAAACTACCCAAGAAACTTGACGAAATTTAGATAAAAGGAAAAACTAATCAAAAAGAGAAGACCTCTGGGAAGCTTTTCTTCCAACGATTGCCTCCCAAACAACTGGCAAAAATGGACCTTTCTTGTCTAAGTATTCCCTCACGGCTTTTTCATCAAAGAAAAAGCCCTTCTGCCTCAACGTAGCAATTACGCTCTTGGCATCTTCCAAACCCTTTTCTCGGCAAAATCCATTGACTAAGCCAGTGAATGTAGCCAAATTCAGGGAATGCCCAGCCTCCAATGCCTCCACAGAAAACTCTAAAGCATCATCCAATCTCTTCCCTTTACAAAGCCCCTGAATCAACAATCCATAACTAAATGCATTAGGCACCACATTGTCACTCTGCATTTTCCGAAAAATCCTAACCGCATCATCGAATTTGTGGGCCTTGCAAAAGCCTTCGACCACAGCAGTATAGATAACCACTTCGGGAATAGTACCCTTTTCGCGCATCAGACCAAAAAGCTTCATAGCCTCCTGAACCAACCCATCTTTGCAAAGCCCGTCAAGCATTGCCACTGCATTAGGAATAACCCCGGTTTCCTTCATTTTCTTGAAAATCTCATCTGCATCTTGTGGTGGTGACTCAGCAGCAGCAGCTTCAGCTCGGGTCCCATTACTATCAACATTATCATCATTGTCCTCGTTTTCAAACCCAAACTTAAATTTTTCGAGAAAATCAGCTCCACCTATATCCCTATTCGAGTTGTTTTCGTGTCGAGATGATTTAGTGAATTGAGAAGAATGGGTTGTTGGGCTTCTTCTGTTGAAAGTGTTGTTGTCAGTCCTCAAAGGTCTGTTGGGTATGGGGTGGGGTGGAGAGTTTGATTTTGTTGTTGGGTTGTTATTGCTGCCGCTAATTGAGTTGTGATTAGCAGCAGCATCAAACTCATTATTAGTATTTGTGGTAGTGGTGAATGAGCGTACTAGTAGTAATTCACTGTTGCTGTTGTTGTTGTTGTTGTTGTTGTTAAGATTGGAGAATCGAGAGGAAAGAGTGCGTTTGAATAGAGAGAGGGAGTAGGAGTAAGCCCTACCTCCTCCTCCTCCTCCTCCTCTGATCATCCACGCCGGAGCCATCTACAAAAGACTTCTGAAGAAGAACAAATAGACTTGATAAACCCTAAAGTTTCCCCCAACACCAATTTTATGTCTCCAATTCGCAATCAAATTCTATTGCTTTTTGTGGTAATAAAAGATAAGAGTAAATTTCACTATAGTCCATAAATGTTTTCTTATTCTTTAATTTAGCCTATATTATTTAAAATTAATTAATTTAATTCTCATTATTTTTGAAAAATATTAATTTCATCACCGCGGTTAAACATTCTCTCAATCTCAAACAGTAAACATGCGAAACATCTAAATTGTTCTTGGCATAATTTCATAAATGGTCTCTATTGCTTATTTTGATTTTCAACTTAGTCTTTATTATTTAAAGTTTATTAATTTAGTTTTTATTATTTAAAAAAATTATCAATTTCATCCCCACCTTTAAATATATATATCATATTCATCCTTATTGTTTTATAAAATATTCAAATTAGTCTTTGTTACAAAAAAAAAATACACACATGCACGTAGTGGCACACACAAAGTAATTAGGAATGGCAACGAGATGAGTAAGGGGTGGGAGCAGAGGTGGCATTTGGGCCAGCCCGGCACGGCCCGGCCAAATTGTGTGTCAAAAAAATTGAGCCCGGCTCAGTACATATGTTTGGTGGGCCGAGCTGAGCTGAGATCAATTTTTAGACAATAGAACCCAACTAAACCCACGAGTCCGCTGTCACGAGTCACGAGCTGAGCTGGGCTGGGTTGGATTAGCCCATATACATATATATTAAAATTTAAACTTAATTTTTTTAAGAAAAATTAATTTAACTATTAACGAAACAGTACACAAGTTGATTAATAATATTAATAATTAACTTAAACGATAAAATACAACACAACCTAACAAACTACAAGTTAATGAGACACAAGTATATTAGTGATATAAATATGTAAATAAAATATTACATAAATGCTTGACGAAAGTTATTGTAAATTGATAATATCAAATTTACGTAGAAATATAAATTGATGTTGATAATAGTTACAAATTACATACTTCTGTTATTTAAAGTACGTAAGATGATTCCAAACTTCTGATGAATGTAATCGTCGTGAAATATTTTATTCTTCCATGGACATAGTTATATATAATGTTGTAGACTTGTACTAAAATAAAGTTGAATATATTAAGTGACTAAAGTTTTGTCACTAAGTATTTATAGAAAAAATTATATATACAATTATAAAAATTGTAAAAAAAATTGTGCCTAAAAATCTTTTAAAAAAACTTGTATAAAGGGATTTAAAGTTACAAGTTGCAAACTTGCAATATTATAAAAAATGTTTGATAACAAGTCATTTAATATTAACTTAAGAAATACATTTGCTACTTTTTATTATTAGTTTGTTAAAAAATATAATTATTACGACTTACTAGTTTAGTTTTTTTTTTAAATAGTTAGTACGATTTGCATTGCATACATAGAATATAATATTTTAATTTCTTTTAATAAGTGAGCTCAAATTGTGCTTAATTTGTGTTGAAATTGAGTTGGGCTCGAGATGGGCCTTATTTGGGCCCAAAATTGGCTTTATTTGGGCTCGAGCTGGGCCTGTGCTTGGCTCGAGCTGGGCTGGGCTCTGAGCTGGGCTGTGCTTCGAGCTGGGCTGGGCTCATGGGCTAGGCTGAGTTGGGCCTGAACTCAAATGGGTTTGGACTCAAATGGGTTGAGTCATAAATTATAGGACCCAACTCGGCCCACATATATGTAGTGGGCTGGGTCGAGTCGAGCTCATTACCAACTGAGCTGGGTTGGGCCCGAATTTTCGTGTGTTGGGCTGTGCTGGGCCTATGTCGGCCCAGCCCAAATGCCACCACTAGGTGGGAGGAGCTATCCCCATGCTCCATCCTGCCACTTTAAAAGTATATCCATCCCCCGCCCCGTCCCCGCCCTCGAATCCCCATAAAGAATGGAGATTATCCGCGAGATTTTTATTATTGTTTTAAACCTTAAAAATTAAAATTAATTTGAATCATGTAACTTTAAAATATAAATTAAAGTTATAGTAATGATAAATATAAATACAGGTCTTAAATAAAGTTTAAATATTAATTATATATTAAGACTTATGCTTGCAGTTAAATAGTAAAAATAATATTATAGTAATTGAGACTAATGTATTTAAAATAAATTATGACTTAACTATTGTGTATACGAACTATAATTGAAAAATAACACTTCCTTGTGTTAGTGAGATTGAATTGATTATTAAAATTATTTTTAATTGCATGTCACATATAATAGTAGTCACAAATCTTTAAAATTCATCCTTAATTATGTTATTTGATACTTTTTGAAGTATAACTGAAATAACTAACAAATCTCTTAAATTCACTATGATCAATAGTAAAATTGAGGCATTTATATCAAATGATAACAAATCTCAAACTACGGAATACAGTGGTCTTAAAAATTATTATAAAATCCTTTTAAATAATCTAATTTTTCTTTCCCATTTTTATAATACTTTGTTTAATATCATTTTTTTTATACTTTTATATTTATATTTTAAAATCTCAATACATATGAAAAGCTAAAATAATAAAAATAACTATCCATGTAGGCGGGGCGGGTTATATGGGACGGAAAATGCTTATCCCAGTACCCTACCCTACCCTACCCCCGTGCGGGAATTAAAAGTTAATCCTCATCTCCCATCTCATCCCTCATTTCCCGCCCCAATTCCCGCTCCATTTGGGACAGAAGCAGGGTGGGAGTAAGGCAGATACCCGCAATTCCCGTCCCTATTTCCATTCCTAAAAGTAATTTATAAAATTAGTCCTCCAAATATTGGCATTTTGCAGGGGTCTTACGAGACTTTTTCGGTGGCCTCTTGTGGTCGGGTAGTTACAGCCCTTGATTAGCTCTATTGTGCACATGAAGGGAAAGTCGGCCAAGCACGTCTATAAAAAGATCAACTTCTTTGTTCCTTAGTTTTGGAAGTTTATCAGACCAAAAAAAAAAAAAGTTTGGGGATTTTACCCGTATCTAGATGCACTATGCTTAGAATATTAAAGAAATACACTTGGCTTATAGTCTGTGTTCTACTTTGTTATGATTGCTATCAGTTCTTCTTTTTATTATTTTTCATCTTTTAGACCATGGGTACCAAGTTATTGAGTCTTTGCAATGCCTACTACTTTATATATTTTATTTGTGTTTTCTATTTTGATTGTTTTATTTTTGTTATAGAGGGATGAGGAGCACAACTATACCTCTAATTTTAATTTTTAAGAACTTGTTGTCTCTTGCTATATTCACATGTCAACTTGCTATTGTTGTGATTATTACAAGCTTAATTTTATACTTTGATTCAATAGTTATTTTTTATATAATTTGGGTTTTAATCCTTTTTTCCCTCTTTTTCTTTCTAGAACTTATTTGAGTGCAAACGATTTTTGGATATGTTGGTTAGATGCGGTGGTGGAGGCTTTTCTGTAAATACAAATATATAGTTGACGTAATCTTTTAATTTGAAAGATGTTTCTTTTATAGCCATTTAGTCTCCTTTTTAAAAGGTTGATAATAACTTGGATGTTTCCACTATGTCCATCATTTTTTTAGAACATAATGTGTCTTTGTAAGAGCTTATCCTACCGTTATGTTGGTGATAAAAGTTCATTTTTTTAGAACATAATGTATCTTTGTAAGAGCTTATCCTTCCGTTATGTTGGTGAAAAAAGTTCTAGTTGAATCATTGCTACCGATTTTCATTTCTTCCTTTTTATTTTTATATAGGGTTCACTAATGTTGATGCATAATAAGGGCAATCATGCATTTTCTCATGTTAGGAGTTTTATATGGTGAATTAAAAAGTAAAGAGAATAATTTCTCCCATATAAAAAGATTAAGAGAAAATGAATTATTAATAAATATGTGTAAACTCAAGACCTAATAGCTTAAACTTTTGGGTAGTTGAGTTCTACACATGTATCTTAAGGCCCATTTATTCTCAGATTCTCTGGACTCACCATAATAAATTGGTATTAGACCCGATGGTTTGCAGATCATGGCTCAGACTCTCGAAGAATTATGGTGAACTATCATGATGGACTCTCGATGGAGCTTGGCAGCAAGGCTCGGAGGATGGAGTAGGGTTATGATAAGCATAATTGTTGGGCTTTATGTGGTTACAGTAACGTGATGGAGCAAGGCAGGGTTGATCTAGATGATCCCAAGCGGGCTCGTACGAGAGTAAGATCAAAAGAGCTACTGAATCTACCACAATAGCTAAGGTGCAAAGAGATCTAAAAAGCTTATGAGAGTGGTGAAGATAGATCAATCGATAATAAATATGGATCAAACGGGAGTTAGGGTCCAACGTGGAGTTCAAATGTGAAAAAGGAGAGATTTGTTAAGAGTTTCACATGATGTTGAACAAAAGAGTAAACAAAATAATTTCTCCCACATAGAAAGATTCAGAGCAAAATGAGATATTACTAAACATGTATAAACTCAAGACCTAATAGCTTAAGTTTTTGGGTCAATAATTGAGTTCTACACATGTGTGTTAAAGCCTATTTATTCTCGAATTCTCTAAGCGCAGCACAACAAATTGGCTATGGCCTATATTTATAGTTAATGCACAACTGTCTTATAAGCCTAATACCTACAACCCTAGGGATTATTTATAAATAAACCTTATTGCTATTGTGATAGGTGTGACAAATTAAAGAGATGAAAGGCTTTGTAAGATATGCTTGTAACGTTTTTATCATATAGCGAATTATTCTCTTACTACCCATAGACGTAGGCTTCAAGATGAACGATGTCCTTGTGTGTTTTATTTCTCGCGTCTATCTTTGTTGCATGTTTTTACTCTGATTTCACAATAAAGTGATATCTAGAGCTAGGTTGAGGGTGAAAATTTTCGTCTGACTCGTGTGTTGCATCCATTGCATTATTTTTGACAAAACAAAATGAAGTAGCTGCTAGAATTACCTGGAAAAAAAGAGAAAAAGCTGGAAGAACATTTATTGTTCAAAAATTAAGATTTTCAAAATCTATGTCATCAGGATAGGACCCCACAATTGGCCAGAATTTAAGGTTGAAGGTGATCGATTTTGGAGTGATAGTTGACGTAGATCGAGGTGTCCAATCCAAAATCTGAAGCTACCGTTTCAATCCGCAAGGTGAGACGAAGCTAACCGTGTCATTCACACAATTCAAGAAAAGCCAGAGAGAAATCCGCCATTGAAGCATAAAGAAGCTCACGTAAGCTTTGGGTCAAATAAGATCTAGCAGAAAACATAACCCAAACTAGTCATATTATACATCAAAAGACTTGACTCACGCAAGGAATCTTTTGGTGGTTATCTCATCATCGTTGGTGGACTATGATGGCTAAAATCGTGGCTGAAAGTTGACGGATCAGGCTTGTGGCGGTTGGAGTTGATTGGAGACTTTGATTGACGGTTTGAGTACAGGATTGCACTGGATGGCTATCGACGAGAGCGCTGGTGCTGGAATCGTGTTGATCCAATAGTAGCATCATTTGATTTTGACAAGTCGAGTTGTGTAGTATTTTTTAATGATAGGTTGCAAAAAAATTTGAGTTTTTTTGGTAGGTTGCTATTTTGGGTTGTTGTGTTGGTGGATCCAAGTAGTGGGTTGGGTCGAGTTGTGAGCAACTTGCTCGGATTTTATTTTTTGGTGTTCAGATCCTGTGTTGGGCTTGGGTTGGATTGGTGGAGCAAATTATTGGGTCTGGGTCAAGAGTTTGGTTTGGCTGGTTAGGTTATTGGGTTAGGGTCTTAGAATCTGGGTTGGGTTATGAAAATCATTAAAAAAAAGAAGAAGTTTTGACCAGGTTTGACCATTGACCAAGGGTTGACCAAAAGTTGACCAACGCATTCCCAAGATTTTCGAATGTACTGAATTCTAATTTGTGCTCGGTTTTGCAAAATTCTAACTCAAAGTGAGTGTTTTGGAATCGTGTTGACTGCAGATGTTGACTTTGACTTTGACCAAAGTTGACTAAAGGTGTTCTCAAGATTTTTCGACGTGTTAAGTCCATTTTTGAGGTGATCACTCGGATCAAGTGAAAGCGACACAAAATGTGTATGGTTTTCTAATAAGACCTCGGTTCCTTGGCCTAAGCGTTTGCTTTAGTGTTATCACAGAACAACGTCATTGGTGCATCACTATCAAGAACCACACCTAGTTCAAAAACCAACTTTTTTAACCAAGCAGCTTGCCTTGGTACATCGTATGTAGCAACATATTCTGCCTCGATCACTGAATCGATAACAATGCTTTGCTTGGAACTCTTTCCAACTCACTTCTCACCTTCAATGGTTAATGTAAAGATTGACGTTGATCTACTATCACGGTCAAATTTAAAGCTAAAATTCATAAAGCCTTCAGGCTTAATTCTATATCTCCATCAATGAGGTACTGGTTTTAAGTATTTCTCTAAATACTTAATAATCGATCTACCAGTGAATCTCATGTAGGTCATTCAGATATTTGCTAATCATTCCAAGTGAATTAGCTATATCAACCCTTGTACATTCATGGCATACATATTGGAGCCGACCGTCGAAGCATACGGAATCCCCTTCATGCATTCTCGTTCAACAATAGACCATATACAGTCGCTTATGCTCAGAACGATCCCAACTCCAAATGAGTATGTACCTCTTCTTGGAACTATCCATGTGATACCTATTCCGAATAGTATCTATGTATGTAGACCAGGACAAGCCTAGTATCCTTCTTGATCTAACTCTATAGATCTTTATACCTAGTATGTAGGATGTTTCCTAAGTCTTTCATGGAGAACTACTTCAAAGAGCCAAATCTTTAATTTCTTTAATGCTCCTACAACACTTCAAATGTGTAGTATGTCATTTACATTGAGCATCAAGAAAATGACTTTTTGCTCCCACTAACCTTTTGTACATTCAACATTCCCCTTTATTTTGGACCAAGCCAAACCCTTTTGACTTTTATGTCGAAACAATCACTCCAATTGTGAGATGATTGCCTTAGTCCATAAATGGTTATTTACAGTTTGCATACCTTGGATTTAGCATTCCCTGATGTAGAACCCTCGGATTGTACCATGTACACATCATTCTCAACTTCCTATTGAGAAACACTGTTTTACATCCATTTGTGAAATCTACTAGTCATGTTGTGCTGCTAAAGCAAGCTTGATCCAAATAGACTTGTGCATTGCTATTTGCGAGATGGTCTCGTCATAATCAATGCCTTGTCTTGGGCAAGAAACCCTCGGCAACTAGACGCGCCTTGTATATTTCAACCTTGTCGTCTACTCTAGTATTTCATGTTTGAACAGACAGTTAAACCTGGTGGCAATGAGCCCCAAGTGGATCAACCAATGTCCAACATTGTTAACCCTCATGAAATTCATTTTGGATCTCATGGCCTGAAGCCATTACTCACAATCAAGTATTGCACCACCTCTAAGAATGTAGCTGGTCATACATCACCTTGACTGACCTCTACAATATCGCCATCCTGGATCAGGTATTCTCAGAACATATCCAGGTTGTGAATGATTCTCCCAGATCTTCTCAACTGTGTTTGTACAAGTATCTCAGTGTTGCCTTTAGGTTCCTTCGTTTTACTGATTTGTTGTGGACAATTGATCTTATTAAGTTCCACTATTTCTCCCACTATGCCCTACTTACAAGAACTCTTTCTTTAAGACCTAGGCATATCTTACCAATGAAAACTTTCTGGTCAAATGTGTGGTAGAAATAATATCCCCTAGTCTTTTTGGGATATTACAAATCTATACTGTCAGACCTTGCTTCCATTTTCTGTCTTATGTTTCTTAACGTAGGTGTTACAACCCCAAATCCTGAGGTAGTCAAGACTTGGTTTGCGACCCTTCCATATCTCATATGGTGTACTCGAAACTAGTTTGGAAAGAACACTATTCGATTAATATACAGCTAATTTCAAGGCGTACCCCAGGAAGATTGGTAAAACCCATCATGGACTTGACTATGTCTAACAAGGTGTTATTCCTTATCTTGGACACACCAACGTGCTATGGTGCACCAAGAATAGTCCATTATGAGATAATATTTGTAAGACCCGGCACGAGACCTCATATGCATTTAGATCATATGATACATAATTAAATCATTTTATGTGCTTGTACATGGATTTATGTGCATTTATCTTGAATTACGTGCATTTACATCATTTAATGTGCATTTATGTTTATATACGTGTATTTAAGTGTTTTAGATATTGTAGAAATTAATTAAGTCTTATTAACCTAGAATAACAACTAATTTGTCAATATATAACTAGAATGGCATGCTAGTAAATAGGCTTTTAGTTAGAGGGGCTCTTTAGTCATTAGGTGCCTTAGATATTGTTCTACATAACAAAAATACCCAAAACTCACACAATACACACACAACACATGATCAGCACACACACTACACATACTCACACGTCTGAGCTAGGAGAAGAAGAAGAAGAGAGAAAAGGGAAGAAAGGAAGAAGAAGAAGAAGAGTTGATTTTTCAGCAATTTCCAACCATTTTCTTGCATTCTAGCTAGGCTTCAAAGTTATCTTGCTTCTCCATTATCATCTCGAACTCAAGAACAAAGGTGAGGGATTCTTTCAAAAGTTTTCTTAAAGCTCATTCAAGATTATTTGATGCACATTTAGTGTTAATCTTGCTTATAGTATTCATATACAAGTTTGATATGAAGATTGGGTGCTTCTGTATATTGTGGATCTAGGGCTTTGCCTAACTTGTGTTGGATGATCTTGAGGAGTTGTTTGATGAGCTAGATTTTCTTCTTGTGTGTGTTGGAGTGTATATAACTTGTATGTAAGGTTGGAAATAGAGGCCAAGCACATTAGGATTTAGTTGGTGTTCTTTGTGTTCATGGTATTCTTTGTGTTCATGGTGTTCTTTGTGTTCTTGGTGAATTTTTGTTTGAAGGACGTTTATAGCATGCTAAGTTGTGATTTTGGAGTTGTGAAGTAGTAGAACTTGTTTGTGGTGCAATGGCCAAGAGTTAAACTCAAATGGCATAGTAAGATAAGCTGAAAAAATAGAATTTCGTTCATTGTGCTGATGGATCCGGGCAACTAAAGTCGATCGGATAGTCACCCAAATGGTTGTTAAACCTACTGCTGGGCGACTAAAGTCGACCGGATGGTCACCCATACCAATCACCCAGATGGTCCTATTTTTGCTCATTTTGTGTTATTTTCAATTGTTATCAATGGCATGATGATATGGGACCAAAATGTATGTTAATATGAGTTTAATTAAGGATGATTACATGCTTTTATGTCATGGTATATGATTAAATGAGCTTACATGCAAGATGTTTGTATGCTTACTTGCTACATCATTGATATTACTGTTGCGACGGAAGCAACCTACTTTGTTGCTATCCTAGTCTCTCTCTCGCTTGGTGACTTTCCTTGGAGAGTTGGGTATTATATATATATATATATATATATATATATATATATATTTATCAAGGTTGCAAACTTGTAAAGGCCTGAGTACGATCGATGGCCACCGGACAGCATCAGGTTTGCCGGTTATAGCCACGACCACCATGAACCTATTTTTATCTTTGAGGGGAATATCCGGAACCCTCGGTTGTTGGTGGAGTTGGAGTTGAGTTTTCTTTGAGGACTTGATCCTCGATTGTGGTGTCGGGTTATCATTACTTGATTCGAGGCAGAAGCCGTCTTCATCAACAATCATAGTATCCTTTTACAATGAGTATATTTGTTCATATTCTTATTGAATATTCAGATTATATCTTGTTTATTCACATGTGTGTTCTTATGTGCATGACATGTGTTGTCAAACTATTTACGAAAAGATAAAACCTTTGTGAAAACTCTCTTCCCCTTATCCCTCATTGAGCTAGTTGTAGCTCACCCTTTTCTCTACTATTTCGGGAGAGGTTGAGCCGGAGTAAGCCCCTCAAGTTGCGGGAGAAACTCCTTGGTGTGACATCGAGGAATTCTGTCCTATGTGATTCCGCTTGCTGATGTAATTTGAAGAATACTTGATGTATTAACCTATTCTTTTTGGACAACTATGATATAATTAAATACTTATATTTTTTTGAGACCTAGAAACCTGAATGTTGGTTAGACACTATATTTGGACAGGTGATTCAAGGTCTTGTATATATGGAACATGTGGTGGTTAACCTCTAAGGCCGACGTTTGTGGTAGACTTTTAAACTTTTATGGAATGTGAATGGTTGTTAAGCTTTCACTTTACAGGTTTTATGGTTACCAAAGTTGTGTTTCGGCCTTAGTTTAGCGATAGGTCAGGGTCGGGGCGTTACTCCTATTTAGGTGGTATGAGAGCTAACTTTAGTTAGTGGAGAGCTGTGAGGCCCAACCCCGAATAACGTGTCTTACCTCAATTTACGTACCTTAGAGCCAAAATTATATGACTGACCTTGGATTACGTGCCTCGTCTTGGTTTTCGTGCATGCCTCGTCATACGTGCCTTGACTTAGAATTGTGTGCCCTAATCCTCGACTCACGTGCCCTGACTTCGATTTATGTGCGATACCTCGATTTGTGTGCACTGATCTTGAATTGCGTGCCCTAACCTAGGTTTAAGAGTCGTACCTCGATTTACGTGTATTACATTGAATTACGTGCCTTGCATTGGTTTACGTGTATTCACCTAGGGTTGCATACATTTACTTTGGAATCCGTGTATTAGTCTTGAATTATGTGCCTTACTGCATAGTTCGTGTCTACCTCGTAGTGCGTGCCCTAAAACCTAGGAATACGTGTCTACACGCTAATCAATAAATATTCCTGCACAAAGCACAAGACTATTAAATAATCCTACTCAATCCACTAACCAATATTATATTCCTAATTCAAATTCTTTACAAAGTCCACTAACAATAAACAATTATATCTACACAAACATCTAAACATTCTTTATTCCTTATTATATTTGCAAATTCAATGCACCTCAAATCCTACACTTATTATAATCTATAATAAGCTAACATAAATCTGAAAATTCAGATTCTCCATGCTAATACTCGGCCATGCCTATGCCATTTGAACAAAATTTGAACAAGATATTTAATTGATGCATGCCTAGACAACACCTTACACATTGTCATGCATTTTCCATACACCAAAGCACCTTTTGCTAACACCAAGCATCCCTATCTTGTCCCTCTCAACTCACACACTAAAACAATTCCAAATTATGCTAAAGATGACAAAAAATTCAGAATTGTGAAGCTCAAGGCTGGCACACACACACAACTTACATTCAACATGCTTCACATATCATTTTCTCTCACAAACTCTCTCTTCCTCTCTCATTTTCGACCCTTGCATTCTCATGAGCTCCCAAGACTCCTAGCAACTCTCAAGGACTCTCTAAGACTCTCCCAAGCCCAGCCAAAGCAAGGTAATCAAGCAAGGATAGCTCAAAGTCACACACAAAGCTCAAAAACAAGGATTTTGTGCACATTTGCTAAGTCTTCAAAGAGGTGAGGGTTAAACTCTTTTAAATGCTTTCAAAGTTTACATGCATGCTCTCATATGGCTATATTTACCTCTGTAGTTGATGTATATGTTTGTATATGAGCTTATCTTCTCATGCATGGCATGATAATGGCTAGAATTTGAAGATAGGTAAAAACGTTTTTTTGCTGTCAGTTTTCTGATCTTGAGGTACGAAGTGTATTTGGCTTAGTAAACCTTGATAAAAATGTGTGAAAATTGGTAGGACACTATTTTTGTCAGTTCTAAACATTTTTTGTAGAAATAGGCTATGGCCAATTTTGACTCTAAGGCCTCCAAAATGGTCAAACATCGTGAGGTGTCTAAATCTGGAAAATTTGGAAAAAGGAAATAGGTTTCTGGCAGATTACTGACTTTGTAGAACGAAGTGTTTGTGACCTAGTAAATGTTGATATAAATGTATGAAAATTGGTAGATTACTAGATTTTGCAGTTCTGGACATTTTTGTCAGAAATAGACCAAAGCCAATTCGGACTCTAAGACCTTCAAAAATGGAAAAAATCGTAATGTATCTAAAACTGGACAATTTTGCGTAGTCTCACAGTTTTGACCATAACTCTTAAGTCCGAACTCCAAATGATGCGAGGTTTGTTCCTAAATATAAATCACTCATTAAGATTCAATTTGACATTTGTTTCACTGAAATTGGATATTATTTGCTTATCTAATCAATTGTGAGAAAACAAACCATTGCAGTGAGGCTTTTGTTTAGTGATATGCTTAGAATCATGTTGAGACCTTACTTGAGGTATTGAATGCTTGGAATTGTGGCATGTAGATGTTGTGTGGACTGTTGTGGTTGGTTGAGGTTGTTTAATTTGATAGATGTATGACTTAGGATCATTAATTGTTGAATGGTTTGCTAAATCGCATGTTTAGGCACGGAATTGAGATCCTAACACTTATGACTATTTGCTAAGAAATGATCTTATGGTTAAATGTGTTAAATTATGTGATTAATAGGCTGGCCGTATTTTTCCTTATAGCTGTAAATGTGATTTCCGATGATTGCATGTTGCTAAGTGAGCTATTCTTGCATCCGGTCTCGCATAAATGTCGTTGCATGCTTGTATAATGTTAATACTTGATATGTGAACCCCGAAATGAGTTATATGACTTGATTTATATGTGTTACTTGGCTGCCCGTTTAATGTTCATATGACTCTACGTTTTCTACAAAGTGAAACTTCATGTCTAGCATGCCTCGATCGTTTACTTGGTAATATGTGATCTTGAAATTGCTCGGAGACAACCTACTTTGTTGTCCTCCTAATGTGAATCATTAAATGGTTTAAATGTACATTGTATACAAGGTTGCAACCTTTCATTGTGGCATGGTAGTGTTTCACGAACGCCGGGCGGCATAGGGTTTGCCGGTGCTCCTGTGACTACCATGGTCCAATTCTCTCTCTCGCTTGGCATTCTACCCTCGGAGAGTTGGGTCGTAGGATTTCGGGGTACGTCCAGAGTATACCCAATTAGGAGTGATAAATGGATGATTTGAAGCCAGCCGTAACAATTGTTATCGAAAATGAACTTGAGAGCAAATGCTCACCGATTGAACTTGAGAGCAAAAACTCACCGTATCCTTGAAATGATTGGTAATTGTATATGTTGTTCAATCTGATTCTTATACCTTGTGTTCTTTATTATTCGTAATACGTGACATGTTTTCAAAAAGGGTTTTCATAAGATTAACCGGAAAAGAGTTTCAAAATGTTATCTCTCGTTCCCCCTCGCTGAGTTCATAAAGACTCACCCTCTTTTTGTCACAGGTAAAGCAAATTTGGAATAGGTACCCGAGGAGAATGTGTTTGTTGATGATTCCTTGGAGTGACTACGTGCTTTTGTGCTTTGCCTGAAAGTGGTTGCTATATGGATGTTGTGTTTGATTGCAAACTGTTCATTTTGTTGATGTAAATGACCCTGTTGTAATTTGGGTCTAATTTTGGCTTGTACTGATTAAAATCGGATGAACTCTTTAGTGGTTGTTTGCTTTCATTATCTTGATTAGTAGTTATCATAGGTGTTTAAACCACTAGATGAAGAAGCATATAATGAAACTCTATCTAACCTTACTTAGATGCTTATGCGTAAGCTAAGGGATAATAAGTACTTGCAAGACAGGAACTGGCAAATAAATGGGACATAGTTATCATGCTAGGCTTGTCAATCAAACGAGACTATCGAGATAAATTAGTAGGCATATCTATTGATAACAAAATAGGAAATTTTAGTTGGAATTGAATCAATGATTAAAGGTTTTGAGGCGTTTTAAAAAATAGGTCAAATCAAAGGTCTTAAATACAATCGTTATGCTGTCGGTTTTCCGAAAAAACTTTTGGAGTTCTAGGCCAACGTTAAGCATTGAATCATAACAAAAAGGCTAAGAATGTGAAAAAGTATAAATGAATTAGGTTATACCATAGTCTAGCCTCCTTAGGTCAGGTTGGGGTGTGACAAGAGCTAGCTTGTGTTAGCGTAGTCCGGGTTTAGAACCCCTGATTACTGGGTAGAAACCTTGAGATAAGATTTGTTTAGAACTTATGTGCCTAACATGTTATACTTACTTCCTGCTTATGTGTAGATTATGTGTTAGGAGATTGTTATTATGCATACTCATCTCTCATATAATGCGTGCATAACCTATAATTGTGAGTGGTATCTATTATGTATCTGTAGATGGCAGGACCTAGTACTCGTAGTACAACAGGATCTCAAGGAATGGGAAATGTTGAACGAGTTAGTCAAGGAGTGGCAACGTTCAATTTGTTGGCAACTGCTGTTGATAGAATGAGTCGAGTGATGGAACAACAAGCAGCGGCGACAACAGTGGTTAATAGTAATAATAACAACAACAACCATGGTACTAGCAATAGCCCCAACCATAGAGGAAATTAGAATGATACGTTAAAGGAATTTCTCAATTATAGACCACCCCGGTTCTTGGGTGAACCCGATGATGAGAGGGCAGAGGCTTGGCTTGCCAAAGTTGAGAAGATATATGTTACACATGATTATACCGATGAAAGGAATGTGGCTTTTGCAGCGTACTTGCTAGAGGAGGATGCAGAATAGTGGTGGAGAACCGAGAAACTTCGGTGGGAGTATAATGAGACACCGGTCACGTGGGCTAACTTTGTCAAGTCCTTCAAAGGGATTTATATTCCGAAGGTGGCCCGGGAAAGGAAAGAAAAAGAGTTTATCACCTTGAGGCAAGGTGCGATGACAGTGGTGCAGTATCAGGCCCAATTCAACAAGTTATCCCACTACATCCTATAATTGGTTTAGACCGAGAGTAGAAGGATCAAACAGTTTGTGTAATACCCCGATCTCTCACGAGACCAGAGCCTTGATCCAAAACCCAAGGTCACGAAAAATGAGGAAAAACGGACGAAGTTTTCCCTGTTTCTAGACCTAACCAGTTACCTGCACTTAGAAGAAATAGTTACAATAGCAATATACACCATTCATCTCATGACTTTCTAAGCCTATAAGACCATCCGAGTCTTCCTATCTGCAAACAAGCATGCAATTCATTCTTTAATAAGATTCTTTTAACAATAACCCACTTATCATACCACTCCAATCTTATCTATTCAATTTCCTTATCTATTAAGTATGCCAAATCAATCTTCTTTAACCCAAACTAGCAAGCAAGACAATGAAGTGATAAAGTAAACCATTAAGTTATTACAAGCTAACGATTCTTTTAGACTTTATTACAATCCTCCACAACATAATCCAAATACACACAAGAATTCTACTTTACAAATTATACTGCCACGAGCAAGCAATACTTCAGTGCACAGGAGTCCAAACAGCATGTAGGCACTTCAATTGCTTTGTACTAAACCTGAAAAATATTTGAAACAGGGGTGAACATACAATACATGTATACTTAGTGAGGGAGGGGAACAGTTATCTGAAGAGTTTTCAAAAATGTTTCCGTACAATGCAACAATTATCACAAGAAATAGTAACTATACAAATAATGAAACAATTAACAATCGAATACTGTACACTTTAAAAAAGGATATGATCGATAACCCTTATCACTTCAGATCTCGATTCACCAACACAAACCACGAACTCGAGCTTGATCTCGATATGTCGGCATCCCAAACACCAATGGGTACTCTGGATGTACCCAATCCTATGACACATACCCCCTGGTATACTCCATACTAGGCGCATGAGGGACTAAGGTACGGAGCTAGAGCAATAAACACTTGCAAGCCCGATGCCGCCCAGAGAGGCCCATCGCATCCGTCCCGAACGATAAGGTTGCGCAACCATCTATACAATACGATACGATAACATAATAAACCAAAAACGATTATAAACACACAATTCAAAAAGTACATAAACCGATAAACACATATTGAGAACAACAAAAGAGGTTGTCCTCGCACATAAGCAATTGTAACCTAGATAACAATAATACTTTATAGTCGACATATAAACGAGCACATAAACAATACAATTAAAGTAAATAAACAATAACTCATTAACTACACCATAACCATCATATTGAAAAACAGTAAATCAATTAAGATGCCAAGTACGATACATCCCTCACCTCTACCAAGCTCCAAGGTGCAGAATTGGCTCAATGGATCAAACCTAACATGTAATAGAACGAACACATACTTATCATAAGAAATCTCATAGATGTCCTTCATAGCTAATAATAACAATAAGAACAATAGCTAAATAGGCAATACTAACTCAATCCAAGAAAATTACCAAAAATACTTTTCATACTCTAACTTCCAAAGGCTACTACAACCAAACGACCTACGAGATTGGGAAACCGATTTCACTACCCACTCTTAGGTACATTCGATTCTATGCTATGAAACCTCACTTTCCCAACAAAACCCCGAAAGTCTACCTAACGCATTTGAACTACAGCTATACTAACCGATCACCCTAACAATGCCACAATTGCGCCAAAAGTGCTTCCTTGACTAATTAACAACTTAGGCAAAATCCAATTACAATTAACCTTTCAATCCGACCAAAGCCCCTTTTTCATTCTTTAGGTAAAACACGTTAATTTCAAGTTAAACTAATTATCTATTCACTCCAGGCATCCGCCTAGCTTCTATAACATTTATGGCACCCAAATGAAGCATTAAATTAAGCATCTAAGGTTCAATTACGCGATATCCCTTAAACTACCCGAAATACACCTAAAAATTCAACGATCCCGAAATGCTACAAATTTTATCGAGCGGCCATTTTTATATCTCTAGAGTCTATATCTAACGTTAGATTGAATTTTATAGCAAGATTTCTTGGTCCTGAATGAATAGTGCCTGTTTTAAGACTTTAATTGCTAGAACTTGGTTATCTCTTAATCTAGTTACAATCTAACTATCAAAGAATGTTCTCTACACATATTTGAGCATATTAGAAGCATCAAATCAAGCTTAGCACAAACTTTACACAAAAACAGTAGAAAATTACTATTCATCATCTTCTCCAAGTTGCATTTCTTAATTTTAACCATTAACTTTTGCTAAATAACTACAAAAAGATGTTCTATGATCACAATAGAAGGTATTTGAAGCATAAACAAGCATAGATAACCATTACCTAGCTAAGTCTTAAAATTAAAGTTGGTATTCAAAATTGAAAAATCACATAATATGAATATATCCCTCACCTTAATGCAAGAGAAATATAGCTTATTGAGGTCCTTAGGAAGCTCATTGCACAATCCAAGAAGAAATGAAGCCAAAAAATTGAAAGAGAAATTTTTGAAGATGATGATGAAGCTCATGGCCCTTGAGGCCTTTTTTTTGTTTTTGTTTTGTGATTCTGCACTATTTGGCTAAGAGATGGTTTTAAAAGGTTGGTCAATGGTCAAGGTCATTTGGGTGGGTTTTAAAATGGGTCAAGTATTTGCAATTGGATCAAATAATAAGCAAATGGGTCATTGAAATGTTAAATTAAAAGCTGAAAACACTATTCATTAGAGAACACTAATCAATTTTTTATCTAACGCTCCCGATATGCTATGCACGTGAAATCGATGAACGAGTACTTTAGATATGGCAAGTAATGAGAGAAAAATATAAAATTTGAAAGATAAAATAGTTCAAAATTTACTCTGGACTCGGAGCTACTTTATTCATTTAATTGAAAATAAAGTAATTAAATGCAAGGAAGTAAAACCAAATAATATAGATATTAAAGATAGTTAATATTCATTTAATATAATTATTATTTGAATATTTTGAAGAAATATGAAAGTAGTACTAAATATGAATTAATTAATTAAAGTAAACACACAATTTCATGCTAGCATTTAAGATAACTCCTATTTGTGCAATTAGGTACTATTTACTATATGCTGGTTCGGGGCATCACATCCTTCCCCCTTAAAACAATTGCGTACTCGCAATTCTTCTTTCAAGAGAATTCTACATCAATTGAAAACCAACTCTGATACTCTTCATCGGCTGTTGAGCAAGAATAGTGAATAAGAATGCCAGTAGAAAAGCTCAATAAGAAATCCAATATACCCGCCTGAGAACTCCCAAGTAAGGAGACCAAATAAAGGCTCCAATGAAAATACAATTTAGAAGTCTGAATTAGAATCCTGCTGAATACAAAGGCCATTGAAGAATTCCTAATTAGAAGTGTCGAGAAAATACCAATAAGAGATCAAAGTGTGAATACCGCAGATAATACCATATAATAAGCTTGATAAGAATTCCAGATACCAAGCCCACCGAGAAGTGTCAATATGAAAATACCAAAGAATGCACAATAAGAAAACACCAAGAGAATGCTCCAGAGAACCATCTTATAGAAATCCCAAAGAAGCCACTCATTTATGACTGTTGAGCACAGAAGAATGACTTAGAAGAATTCCAATAACTAAACTCCAAATATAAACACCGATTCCCAAATGAAGGGTTGACCAATTGTTTCTCATTCTTGCTAGTCCACATACGGAAGATCTGCTACCAACCATCTCTATTCAGGGGGAGAAAGAAGATTTTCTTACCATTTCAACGGGCTATATATGAATGCTAGGATATCACATATATACAAATATTCTTTAAACTATTATGCAACCATGATTATAAAAGAGTTTATAAAAATCAGCTTTGTCAACAAGATAATTCAAATACGAATCACAACACGACTAATACAAATCACAACACAACTTATTCCAAGACACTCAAATACATGCATTACAATCAATAGTTTAAGCAAGTAACGATTCACGAGGTCACTTCGACAATTAGCCACTTTACTACATTTGACACACATCTAGCACATAGCACACAATTATATCACATAAGTCTACACATTCATTTCAAGACACACAATCTCACATTCAAGCACATACATTCTCAAGACACACTTCACAAGCACGCACTCGAGGGTTGCTATCCGATAGATCAAGGACCCTGTCCCGGCTGAGAGCTAACTAAGCTCTGAGACCACCTGTAACACCCTAATCTCTCACGAGACTAGAGCCCCGATCCAAAACCCAAGGTTATGAAAAATGAGGAAAAACGGATGAAGTTTCCCTTGTTTTTAGACCTAACTAGTTACCTGCACTTAGAAGAAATAGCTACAACAACAATATACACGACTCATCTTATGACTTTCCAAGCCTATAAGACCATCCGAGTCTTCCTATCTACAAACAAGCATGCAATTCATTCTTTAATGAGATTCTTTTAACAATAATCACTCTAATCTTATCTATTCAATTTCTTTATCTATTAAGTTCACCAAATCAATCTTCTTTAACCCAAACAAGCAAGCAACACATGAAAGAAACCATGATACAACTTATCATAGACCAAGATCTTGGAAGATTAGCATGAATACATTGCCATGGCCGAACCTAATGTAGGCATATTTCAAAAAATTTACAAGCTAAATAGCAAGATTCAACATGCAATCTTCTTGATATGTTCATAAAACTATATACATATATGTTTAAGCATCAAGTGTATGTACAGAAAGGAAAGAGTAGAAGTATTAGGTATACCTCTTGAAGCTTTCCAAAATATATGCAAGCAAGGTGTTGAACACCTTGGATCCTTCTAACTTGAAGGCACTAGTAGGTCCACCCAAGCATTCAAAGATCACCAACCCTCTTGAAGACTTAAAGTGCTAGTAATGTATTCAAGAGACCAAGCTATATGTGTGGTTAGTTTTTAGCGAAAGCAAAGCTTCCTCCTTCTTTCTTCAATGGCCGAAAGTTACCTCCTGAAGAAGAAGAAGTTTCTCTTTTTCTTTTTCTTGTGTTAGCCGTGTGTATGTAGGTTGAGAGAGAGAGATTAACTTCTATATTATCACTATAATATATCTATTATCTAATCTAAAACACCCAATCAAAAAGAGATAAGTTGAGTGTTAGATTAAATAATCAACTTGCATGTTTTTGGATTGTCATAATTACAATCCAATGCATGAAAATTAATTTTCTCTTTCCTACCTTAGATGGCCAAAAATGAAAGAGTAAGAGAGAGAGTGTTGTCATCCATTTGATTAATATAATCTCTATTATATTATCAAAAGACATGTGACCGGTAACCAATCAAAAAAACTTATTTTGAATATAAGACAAAGTTACCCCTTTTGCATGTCATTAGATTGCAATCATTTGAATCTAATGGCAAAACCACCATCTTCTCTCTTTCTCATGTTGGCCGAAAATAGGTGGGTTTTGGAGAAAGAGTTTGTCTTGCAATTATATATATATAATATCTATTCACATAATAATATTATATATATATAGATAGCCAATCAAAATAGCTTCCTTAGTTGCAAGAAGAAAAAGAAATCATGCATGACCTTGGATTGTAATCATTACAATCCAAAAGCTACTTTTCAACTTTTTTAACACTTGGCAAAAAACAACTATCATCAAAAGCTAATTGCCTAGATTCTTTTGTCTTTATTCAAGACTAAATCTAAACCATCCAATTCAAAATATAAAGACTAGGATTGATGACATAGACGATCCTACATATTCCAATTGCCACATGTCAATGTCCAATCAAATAATTTGCTTTTCAATATGATGACTAGGATTGATGACGTGGCATTTCACAAATTACATTATCAATAAACATATATATAAGTAAACACCTTTATATATATATATATATATATATATATATATATATATATATATATTGATGAGATCCAGCCTTAAACGTCCAAGTTCAATGAACCATTTATTTGGGAGAATTTTTCAACAAAGATTCAAGTCAAGATTCTATTTTCAAGATTCAAGAACTTCAAAATTCTTCAAGAAGTTTCAAGAAGATTTGAAGATTTGGTCAAGATTTGATTTCTTTGTAATTCTATCTTAGTTTTAGTTTTAGTATTAATTTGAATTATAGTTTATCAGGTGTTTACACTAGGGAGAAGTCTTTCTTGGGCTGCAAGTTAGGTGTTCACACTAGGAATGAGCCTTTCTTGGGCTGCAAGTTTGCTTCCTTTTTAGTTACTATTCATGTTACTATTCATGTGAATTGTTAATAGGAGTCTTTCTTGGACTCCAAGTCTACTTCTTTGACCTAGGTTACTATTCACAATTTTCCTACTTGGGTTAGGGTTTAAGAGTCATTTTCCAAGCAGGATACTTATTTGTTATTGCCAATATAAGGTTGTTTTTGTGATAATAAAAAAGACTTTTTGACTATTAAAATTGTGAGATTATTCTCCTTTGAGTTCTCCAAGAGACTCTTTCGAACTTATCAAGGGATTCCTTGTGGCGTTCAACCTCGACTTATCAAGCGAATTTACATCCCCGTTTGTGGCATCTTCATCATACCAAGGTTCTTGCTTTGCTGAGCAATGGGTCGTGGTTTCCATTATTCTTACTATACCAAGGTTATTGCTTTGCTAAGCAAAGGGTCGCAGTTTCCATCATTCTTGAAAAGATCTTGGGTTTGTTTTACCATTCTTAGTATTGGGTCTCGGCACATGTTGGCGTGGTTCGTATCATATATATATATTATTTTTGCCCATTCTAATCTCTATTAGAATAAATATATTGAAACAACTTTTCAATATTTGTAGTTTAGCTCCAAAAGTTTTGATAATTATAATTTGACCCTAAAACGTTTCATAATTATACTTTTGGCCCGAACACTACTATAGATGACTCTTAACACTTTAAAGCCACCAACCACATTATATAAGCTTCTGGTGAACATATTCATGATACTTATAAGTGTGTGACTTTCTAGATTGATAATCGTATACTGATGAAGGACCGATACCGCCTTATTTATTTCAAAAATGTCTCCGCCATTTCCTGAAATACCTTCATGCTCATGGTTGATGCACTAGCAACAAATGTACCATGAGAATGTACCCGCTAATGAAGATGCAGTCTATCTATGAATCTATTTATTATTGAGAATTACCGTACAATCCAATCCTTCTGTTAAAACATCCTAATCGGGAAAAGAATCATGAAGAGGTTAAGTCCATATCCGATACTGTGAATTGATCTGAAACGGTGAAATGAGATACGACTACTATGGAAAACTCCATTTCCATCAATTCATACTTGCCTTGGCCAAGGACTTCCTCGTTTATCTACCGACTTCAGATATCACAAGACATCCTACTCACACCGGAGGTTTAACAGATCCTATCTTGACAATTACCTGTCAGTCTATATCAACAGACTAAAATGCGAAAGACTGTAACTCACCTTTACAAAAGGCGGGTATTGTCCAGAAGCAATATTTAGCCCCTAATATAACCGGCAGTCGTAATCTCTCAAGTCTGAGGATTAATTTGCACAATTCTCTACTAAATAGTAAACTATTAACCTGGAATCATGTAGTTCACTATTTACTATCACAATCAATGATTCGTACCACTGACGATTACTCATATGTTAATTAGTCCACATCTCATGTCGTTCTAAAACTTCGCATGTCATCCTTTATCATTAACATCACTATGCTAATCGAAGGTAATTACATATGATAACCCGTACTCGATTATTCTAGTCCCGGTCGAACAATCTGAAGGGTTATGACTCAGTTCTTAATATTTATCATGTCGAAGTAGAACAGTGAAGCACTCTAAACTCTTTTTTAGAATGTTCTTGCTTCTCCGATAAATATTAGGGACACATTCATATCAAAACGGAGAATATGAATATCCAAAAATATCAATGTGTATAAAACACATATATATTCTTGTTAAAACCCTAACTAGGTTATCTAATCATTAGCATTAGAGCATATCCCTAACAAAATCAAGCGATAAAGTAAACCATTAAGTTATTACAAGCCAACGATTCTTTTAGACTTTATTACAATCTTCTACAACATAATCCAAATACACACAAGACTTCTATTTTACAAATTATACTACCATGAGCAAGCAACATTTCAATGCACAGTAGTCCAAATAGCTTGTAAGCACTTCAATTGCTTTGTACTAAACCTAAAAAATATTAGAAAGAGGGGTGAGCATACAATACATGTATACTCAGTGAGGGAAGAGAACAGTTATCCGGAGAGTTTTCAAAAATATTTTCGTGCAATGGAACAGTTATCACAAGAAATAATAATTATACAAATAATGAAACAATTAACAATAGAATATTACACACTTTAAAAAAGGATACGATCGATAACCCTTATCACTCCATATCTCGATTCATAAACACCAACCACGAACTCAAGCTTGATCTCGATATGCCGACATTCCAAACACCAATGGGTACTGCGGATGTCCCTGATCCTACAACCCACACCCCCTAGCATACTCCATACCAGGCGAGTGAGGGACTAGAGTACGGAGCTAAAGCAACCAACACTGGCAAGTCCGATGCTGCCTAGAGAGGCCCATCGCATTCGTCCCGAATGATAAGGTTGCGCAACCATTGATACGATACGATATGATAACATAATCAACCAAAAACGATTATAAACACACAATTCGAAAAGTACATAAACCGATAAACACATATTGAGAACAACAAAATAGGTTGTCCTCGCACATAAGCAATTGTAACCTAGATAACAATAATACTTTCTAGTCGACATATAAACGAGCACATAAACAATACAATTAAAGTAAATAAACAATAACTCATTAATTACACCATAACCATCATATTGAAAAATAATAAATCAATTAAGATGCCAAGTACGATGCATCCCTCAACTATACCAAGCTCCAAGGTGCGAGAATTGGCTTAATGGATCAAACCTAGCATGTAATAGAATGAACACATACTTATCACAAGAAATCTCATAGATGTCCTTCATAGCCAATAATAACAACAAGAACAATAGCTAAGTAGGCAATACTAACTCAATGCAAGAAAATTACCAAAAATATTATTCATACTCTAACTTCCAAAGGCTACTACAACCAAACGAGCTATGAGATTGGAAAACTGACTTCACTACCTACTCTTAGGTACATTATGGCACGATTCTATGCTATGAAACCTCATTTTCCCAATAGAACCCCGAAAGTCCATCTAGCACGTTTGAACTACAGCTATACTAGTTGATCACCTAGACAATGCCACAATTGCGTGAAAGTGCTTCCTTGACTAATTAACAACTTAGACGAAAACGAATTAAATTAGCCTTTCAATCCGACCAAAGCCCCTTTTCATTCTTTAGGTAAAACCCTTTAATTTCGAGTTAAACTAATTATCTATTCACTCCAGGCATCTGCCTAGCTTCTATAACATTTATGGCACCCAAGTGAAGCATTAAATTAAGCATCTAAGGTTCAATTACACGATATCCCTTAAACTACCCGAAATACACCTAAAAATTCAACGATCCTAGAATGCTACAAATTTTATCGATCGGCCATTTTTACATCCCTAGAGTCTATATCTAACGTTAGATTGAATTTTATAGCAAGATTTCTTGGTCCTGAATGAATAGTGCATGTTTTAAGACTTTAATTGCTAAAACTTGGTTATCTCTTAATCTAGTTGCAATCTAACTATCAAAGAATGTTCTCTACATATATTTAAGCATATTAGAAGAATCAAATCAAGCTTAGCACAAACTTTACACAAAAACCCTAGAAAATCACTATTCATCATCTTCTCCAAGTTGTATTTCTCAATTTCAACCATTAACTTTGCTAAATAACTATAAAATGATGTTCTATGATCACAATAGAAGGTATTTGAGGCATAAACAAGCATAGATAACCATTACTTAGCTAATTCTTAAAATTAAAGTTGGTATTCAAAATTGCAAAATCACATAATATGAATGTATTCCTCACCTTAATGCGAGAGAAAGAAAGCTTATTGAAGTCCTTAGGAAGCTCCTTGCACAATCCAAGAAGAAATGAAGCCAAATAATTTAAAGCGAAATTTTTGAAGATGATGATGAAGCTCACGGCCCTTGAGGCCCTTTTTTTGTTTTTGTTTTGTGATTTTGCACTATTTGGATAAAAGATGGTTTTATAAGGTTGGTCAATGGTCAAGGTCATTTGGGTAGGTTTTAAACTGGGTCAAGTATTTGCAATTGGATCAAATAATAAGCAAATGGGTCATTGAAATATTAAATTAAAAGCTGAAAGTACTATTCATTAGAGGACACTAATCAATTTTTTATCTAACATTCCCGATATGTTATGCTCGTGAAATCGATGAACGAGTACTTTAGATATGGCAGGTAATGAGAGAAAAATGTAAAATTCGAAAGATAAAATAGTTTAAAATTCATTCCGGGCTCGGAGCTACTTTTTCATTTAATTGAAAATAAAGTAATTAAATGCAAGGAAGTGAAACCAAATAATATAGATATTAAAGATAGTTAATATTCATTTCATATAATTAATTTAATTATTATTTGAATATTTTGAAGAAATATGAAAATAGTACTAAAAATGAATGAATTAATTAAAGTAAACACACAATTTCATGCTAGCATTTAAGATAACACCTAGTTATGTGCAATTAGGTACTATTCACTAGATGCTAGTTCGGGGCATCACAGTTTGTGCGGGGATTGAGACCCAAGATCTAAGACTTTCTAACTATACACCGTTTTACTTCATATGGTGAGATATTGAATTCGGTATCTCGTATTGAGAAAAGGAAGTTTGAGTCCCGATAAGGGCCAAGTCAACCTAACAAGAGGCAATTCTTGTCTCAAGTACCACAGAGGCCTTATTAGACTTAAGGTCAAGAATAGACTTAAGCAAGGCCAACTGCTACCAGACCCCAGCCTAATGCCCCAGCTGCTCAACTAGCTCGTGGTACAACAGTGCTGCCACTGCTTCACAGAATGTCATATGTGGTTATTCCGAGAAGAGGGGGCATACAGAAGGCCAGTGTTAGAGGAAATCAAGCAAGTGTATAAGGTGTGGAAGTGGTCAACATCAAGTTAAAGACTGCTCGAAGATGCAAAATAAGGTTGCACCAAATCAACCTACCAGAAATGCTGCAAGACAAAGAGTTCAAGCTCGAGCCTATGCCATGGATCAAGTAGAACTCCCAGATGATGCAACAGTTGTTGAAGGTACCTTCCTGATTTAAAATCAATGTGTTACAGTGCTTATTGATACTGGAGCCACGCATTTATTTATAACTCCCAAATATGCATATCGCACTAAGTTGTCAGTGGAAAACTTACCATATCATGTAGTGGTTAGTACCCCAATGGGATCCAAATGTGCTACTAGATTGACGTGTAAAGCATGTCAGATTCGGGTTGGGGATCGAGAGTTTTTAGCCGATTTTATAGTGCTTATCTTTCAAGATTACGAAGTTATTTTGAGAATGGACTGGTTGACACAACATCATGCACGACTAGATTGTCGGACGAACGTTATAGAGTTTCGGGTACCGGGAACCTGTGGTCAAGGTGAGAGGGAAATGTGACTTGTTAGAAAAGGTTGTGATATCCTCAGTCAAAGCTGTGAAGTACATGAGGAAAGGTTGTAGGTGGTATTTGGCTTATCTAATCAACAAGCCAACGAATCAAAATAAGTTAGCAAAGGTGCCAATGGTTAAGGAGTATGTTGATGTGTTCCCAGAGGAGTTTCTTGGATTACCACCTGCGAGGGAAATTGAGTTTGTGATTGAGATGCTACCGATACACAGCCAATCTCTAGAGCTCCATATCGTATGGCTCCAGCCGAGTTGCAAGAGTTGAAAGTTCAATTGCAAGGGTTGCTAGAGAAATGGTTCATACAACCTAGTTCATCTTCATGGGGTTCACCAGTCCTATTTGTGAGGAAAAATGATGGAACATTGAAGTTGTGTATTGACTACAGGGGATTGAACTAGGTAACCATTAAGAACAAATACCCGTTGCCATTGATCGATAAATTATTTGATCAACTTCAAGAAGCCAAAGTCTATTCAAAGTTTGACTTGAGGCAAGGCTATTATCAATTCCGTATCAAACAGGAGGATGTGCCTAAGTCAACTTTCAGAATGAGGTACGGGCATTATGAGTTTGTTGTAATGTCATTTGGATTAACAAATGCTCCTGCCGCTTTTATGAACTTGATGCACATGGTGTTTCAATCGTATTTGGACCAGTTCGTGGTAATTTTTATAGATGATATTTTGGTGTATTCAAAGACCGAGGAGGAGCACGAGAGGCATTTGCATTTGGTGTTGCAGAAGTTAAGGGAGCATCAGTTGTACGCCAAATTTAGTAATTGTGAATTTTGGCTCAAGCAAGTGGTTGGGACATGTGATTTCTCAAGAGGGGATTGCGATGGACCCATCAAAGATTGATGTTGTGCAATCATGGAAGAAGCCAGAGAATGTCACAGAGGTACGTAGTTTTCTCGATTTGGCAGGATACTACAGGAGATTTGTAAAAGATTTTTCCAAGCTTGCGGGACCACTCACAAAACACACACAAAAGAAGATGAGTTTCATGTAGGATGATAAATGTGAGAATAACTTCCAAGAATTGAAGAAGAGGTTGACAACTGCTCCTGTCTTAGCGTTGCCCGAGGGAAACCAAGGGTTTGTTATTTACAATGATGCCTCAAAAGAAGGACTGGGATGTGTATTGATGCAAAACAATCAAGTCATAGCTTATGCATCACGGAAGTTAAAGCCTTATGAGGTGAACTACCCTACACATGACTTGGAGCTTGCAGCCATTGTCTTTGCATTGAAAAAGTAGAGGCATTATTTGTGGGGAAGCAAGTTTGAGATATTTACGGACCATAAGAGTTTGAGATATCTCTTTTCTCAAAAGGAGTTGAATATACGACAAAGAAGGTGGATGAAACTCTTGGATGACTGCAATTGTACCATTAACTATGTGCCTAGAAAGGCAAATGTTGTGGCAGATGCATTGAGCCGAAGGACAAGTTTGGCAAGGTTAGAGATCAAAGAATGGGAGATGTTCGAGGAAGCAAGTCGATGGAGGCCTGAGCTAACAAGTAATGGATTTTCTTTTAATGCTCATTTGGTGGTACAACCTATATTGGTGTCACAGATCTAAGAGACTCAGCAGCAAGACCCTCAACTTCAGAAGTTAAAGGAAGACAATCCTGATTTCAAGTTGCATGAGGATGGGTTGTGGAGATTCAAAAATTGGATTTGTGTGCCAAATGATCCGGAGTTGAGAAAGAAGGTACTTGAAAAAGCTTATCATTCTAGATATACCATTCACTCGGGAGGTACAAAGATGTATCGAGACCTAAAACAAGTTATTGGTGGAATAACATGAAGCAGGAATTGCGGAATTTGTGTCTCGATGCTTGACATGTCAATGGGTGAAGGCAGAACACCAGAGACCTGCAAGGCTTCTACAACCTTTGGAGGTTTCGCAATTAAAGTGAGAGCATGTAATGATGGATTTTATGATGGAGTTACCGAGATCACATCGAGGATGTGATGCAGTTTGGGTCATTGTGGATAGATTGACAAAGATAGCTCACTTCATTACGATGAATAAGAAGGATGTTCTTGGGAAATTAACCAAATTATATGTGACTAATATTTTGAAACTACATGGGGTGCCAGCTAGCATCGTATCTGATAGGGATCCAAGGTTTACATCTCAGTTCTAGCAGAAGTTGCAAGGAGCCTTAGGAACGAAATTGAGATTCAGTACAACGTACCATCCTCAAACCAATGGCCAATCAGAAAGGACAATCCAGATTTTGGAGAACATGTTGAGGGCGTGTGCATTGGATTTCAGAGGTACTTGGGAGAATCATTTGCCTTTGGCAGAATTTTCCTACAATAACAACTATCAGACAACAATTGGCATGACACCATATAAGGCTTTATGTGGACATAAGTGTAGGTCGCTATTGTATTGGGACAAGGTTGGTGAGATGAAAGCAATGGATCCTACATTATTGCCGGAGTTGGTGGAGAAGATTGAGAATGTGCAATTGATTAAGAAAAGAATGCTCACAGCCCAAAGCAAACAAAAGAGTTATGCCGATAAGAGAAGGCGAGACTTAGAATTTGCAGTTGGTGATCGGGTGTTCTTAAAGTTATCGCCCCGAAGAGGATTGATTAGACATGCAAAAAGTGAGAAGTTAAGCCCGAGGTATATTGGGCCATTTGGAGTTGTGGATAGAGTCGGCAAATTGGCCTATCGGTTGAATCTACCCCCGAATCTCTCCAACATCCACAATGTATTCCATGTTTCGATGTTAAGGAAGTACCATCCAACCCCTTCCACATTCTAGAACTGGAACAGTTGCAACTTCGGGAGAATTTGTCATATAAAGAGAGACCCGTGTGGATCTTAGATGAGCAAGATCGGGAGTTACGCAATAAGAGTATTCCCATGGTGAAGGTACTATAGAATAATCATGGGGTTGAGGAAGAAACTTGGGAAATACGCGAGCAGATGGAGCAACGATACCCGTCTTTGTTCGAGAGGTAAGAAAGTAATTGTGAGGGTGCAATTCTTTTAAGGTGGCGAGGATATAAGACCCGACACGAGATCTCATATGCATTTAGATCATATGATACATAATTAAATCATTTTATGTGCTTTTATATGGATTTATGTGCATTTATCTTGAATTACGTGTATTTACATCGTTTAATGTGCATTTACAACGTTTAACGTGCATTTATGTTCATATACGTGCATTTAAGTATTTTAGATATTGTAGAAATTAATTAAGCCTTAGTAACCTAGAATAACAACTAACTAGTCAAGATATAACTAGAATGACATACTAGTAAATAAGCTTTTAGTTAAAAGGGCTCTTTAGTCATTAGGTGCCTTAGATATTTTTCTACCTAACAAAAATACCCAAAACTCACACAACACACGATCAACACATACACTACACACACTTACACGTCTGAGCTAGGAAAAGAGAAAGAAGAGAGAAAATGGAAGAAAGGAAGAAGAAGAAGAAGAGGAGTTGATTTTTTAGCCATTTCCAAGCATTTTCTTGTATTCTAGCTAGGCTTCAAGGTTATCTTGCTTCTCCATTATCATCTAGAACTCAAGAACAAAGGTGAGGGATTCTTTCAAAAGCTTTCTTAAAGCTCATTCAAGATTATTTGATGCACATTTAGTGTTAATCTTGCTTATAATATTCATATACAAGTTTGATGTGAAGATTGGGTGCTATTGTTTGTTGTGGATCTAAGGCTTTGCCTAACTTGTGTTGGATGATCTTGAGGAGCTGTTTGATGAGCTAGATATTCTTCTTGTATATGTTGGAGTGTATATAACTTGTATGTAAGGTTGGAAATGGACGCCACACACATTAGGAATTAGTTGGTGTTCTTTGTGTTCATGGTGTTCTTTATGTTCATGGTGTTCTTGGTGTTCTAGGTGAATTTTTGTTTGAAGGATGTTTATAGCATGCTAAGTTGTGATTTTGGAGTTGTGAAGTAGTGAAACTTGTTTGTGGGGCAATGGCCAAGAGTTAAACTCAAATGGCATAGCAAGAGAAGCTAAAAAATAGAATTTTTTCATTATGCTAATGGATCCCGGTGACTAAAGTTGACCAGATAGTCAACTGGATGGTTGTTAAACCTACTGCAAGGCAACTAAAGTTGACCGAATATATATATATTTATTTATCAAGGTTGCAACCTTCTAAAGGCCTGAGCGCAATCAATGGCCACGGGACAGCATCAGGTTTGCCGGTTATAGCCACGACCACCATGGACCTATTTTTATCTTTGAGGGGAATATCCGGAACCCTCGGTTGTTGGTGGAGTTAGAGTTGGGTTTTCTTTGAGGACTTGATTCTCGGTTGTGGTGTCGGGTTATCATTACTTGATTCAAGGCAGAAGCCGTCTTCATCAACAGTCATAGTATCCTTTTGCAACGAGTATATTTGTTCATATTCTTATTGAATATTCAGACTATATCTTGTTTACTCACATGTGCATGCCATGTGTTGTCAAACTGTTTACAAAAATATAAAACCTTTATGAAAACTCCCTTCCCCTTATCCCTGATTGAGCTAGCTGTAGCTCACCTTTTTCTCTACCATTTCAGGAGAGGTTGAGCCGGAGTAGGCCCCTCAAGTTTTGGGAGAAACTCCTTGGTGTGACATCGAGGATTTCTGTCTTATGTGATTCTGCTTGCTGATGTAATTTGAAGAATACTTGATGTATTAACCTATTCTTTTTGGACAACTATGATGTAATTAAATACTTATATTCTTTTGAGACCTAGAAACCTCAATGTTGGTTAGACACTATGTTTGGACAAGTGATTCGACGTCTTGTATATATGGAACAAGTGGTGGTTAACCTATAAGGCCGACGTTTGTGGTAGACTTTTGAACTTTTATGGAATGTGAATGGTTGTATAGGTTGTTAAGCTTTCACTTTACAAGTTTTATGATTATGAACGTAGTGTTTCAGCCTTAGCCTAGTGATAGGTCGGGGTCGGGGCATGATAATATCATTCCCTCTTGTAATGACCACGAAACCCAATCCTTCTCAAGAGTAGGTCAGAGTCTACGATCGCTATCGTTGCGGTCTTTTGTATATAATTTTCTATAACATTAAGAGGAATTAAGTATAGAGAACTTTTCAATAACTAGCTATTATACAATAGTTCAAGTACAAAAGGGTATTATACCACTACCCGAGACATGGAAACTATCTCGTTGCTTTTACAAATTAGGGTCTCAACAATATCTACCCTTTTACCTGAGAGTAATACAAGTAAACTTTAGCCTTTACAATTTGAATCATATATCAGAACATGACAGGCAAGGAACTTTGAGCACGTAGTCAATCAACTTCAGCACAAAATGACAACTTCCATTTCAAGCTAAATTTCACCTGCAAGGGGAGACAGAAAGAGGGTAATCTCTTTGGAAGCTTAGTGAGGATGGAATAGGGAGAGTTTTGAAAATGTTTTGGGGCTTTTGAGAACCATGATACAATGCATTACAAGTGCGATAACATTAATTCATTGTCTATATACGATAAATGATCAGGTACAATAATATATCACATTGCAAAGGATACATTCCTGATATCACTTTCGTTGAGGCGGCCGACCATGAATCATGATCACAACTTCTTATTTCTCCCGATAGAGTACTCCATATTGTACCCAAAACCTACAACCCATCTTTTTGAGGGTGGAATGCCAAACAAGAGAGGGATTAGGACCATGATAGTCACGAGAGCACAGGCAAACCCTGTGTCGCCCAGCGTTCGTGAGCGTTATCGTGCCTAAGGTTGCAACCCCCAATAGAGCACACACACGCACAAATAACCATGTAAAATGCAATTGGTAGCATTTTGAAGGGACGACAAAGTAGATTGTCTCCGTTCATGCAAATATTTGAATGTAATTAATAGTACTCATTGTTGTCATTTAGCAATAATAAATTTCATATCGATTAGTAAATAATAGTTAACTTTCAATCCCCAGTTAAACCTATAACTCCACATACTATATTTCAAGTAAATTCAAGTTTAAATGAAAACTATATTTTCTGGTAATTCACTAATCCTTATTGATTAAAAGATTTATTTCTTATATATTTAGATATCCTCTGAGCTCATTCAACTAAACAATAAAAGCATTAAACTAATTATAACACCCAGATCCCTTGCGAGACCGGAGCCTCGATCCAAATCCCGAGATCACGAAAAATGAGGAAAAATAGATAGAGTTTTTCCTATCTCTAGGACTAATCATATACCTGCATGCAAAAGAAATAGCCACCAAGACAACAAATAGCATTCATCTCACAACTTCCTAAATCTATAAGGCCATCCAAGCCTTACTATTATAACATAATAAAACATACAAGCATCTATTCTCATTAACTATTTAAATTCTATGGCTATAATTCCAATTATCATACCATTCTTCTATTGTAAATCTTGAACCCCCGAGTTCATCGGACCACTGACCTGTTGTTATCAAAACTGAAGCTTCGATTGCAAAGAAAGTCAAACCTTTTAAATTCTATAATGCTTGGACGACACAACATGAGAAGTATGAAAGTTTATTGCCAGAAGCTTGGAAAATGCCTGTAGATGGTACGCCAATGTATAGAATTGTTCAGAAATAGAAGAAGATGAAGCATATTCTCAAGAATTTCAATCATGATCATTTTCTGAACCTGTCAAAGGATATTGAAGAAGTGAAAGTTGAACTTGATGCCATTCAGAATAATATGCTCAATGGAAGCCATCAGTTGTCTGACCGAGCTAGGGAGCAAGAACTTCAATGTAAATTGGAGGTGCTCATGAAAGAAGAGGATTGTTTGAAACAAAAGGCTAAGATCAACTAGCTTAAGCACGGGGATCAAAACTCAACTTATTTCCACAAGGTTATCAAAGGCAGGAATTCTAGAAACTCTATTAGAAGCCTAATTTCTACTCAGGGCAAAAGGCTTGATTCTGAGGAGGAGATTGTGGAAGAGTTTATCAAATTTTACAAGAAACTGTTGGGTTGCAATGATAGGCGGCTGAATGTAGTTACGGAGGATCACATTAGAAGCTTTTTTGATAAGTCCATTTCAACTAATGAGTATGACTTTCTTACCGCACCAATCAATGATGATGAAATTCAGGCAGCTATGTTTTCCATACACAGTGATAAAAGTCTGGGACCTGACGGCTTTACCTTTTATTTTTTCAAGTCAGCTTGGAATGTTGTTGGTCAGGAAACATGTGAAGCTATCAAATCTACTCTTAATTCCTGCAAGCTTCTGAGGGAAACAAATTCCACTATTTTAACTCTTGTTCCAAAAGTGGATAACTCGTCAATAGTTAATGACTTTCGACCCATCTTATGCTGCAATACAATCTATAAATGTCTCTCTTAGGTTCTTGCAAACAGACTCCGCAAAACTTTTTCGGGATCATTTCACCTAATCAGACTGCTTTTGTGGAAGGAAGAAGAATGACCGATAATATCTTAATTGCACAAGATATCATTCAAACATATGGGAGGAAAGGTTAGGGACTGCGTTGTATGCTTAAGGTGGATATCAAGAAGGCCTATGATACTATCAGTTGGGATTTTATTTTGAAATCTATGAGGGTGCTTGGCTATCCAAGGAAATTTGTGGAATGGATTGAAATGTGTATATCCTCGCTGAGATTCTCCATTGCTATCAACGGTTAACTTGAGGGTTTCTTCAAAAGCTCAAATGGTCTCCGACAAAGGGATCCTCTCTCACCATATTTGTTTGTGATCGGTATAGAAGTTCTTTCGCAGATTCTTAAGGTCACAACTGAGAGGGAGGATTTTTCCTTCCATCCTAGATGTGCAAAGTTGAAGCTGTCTCATTTGTGTTTTGCAGATGACCTCTTCATCTTTTTCAAGGGGAATTTATGCTCAACAAAGGCCATTAAGGAATGACTCAATTTATTCTCTAGTATGTCAGGTATGTCAATTAGTCTAGATAAAAGTGTTGTCTACTTTGGTGGTTGCCCTAACCCTTTCAAAGCTTAAATTTGTCAAATTTTGAATGTTGAAGAAGGGATATTTCCTATGAACTATTTGGGTGTTCCTTTTACGGTTGGTAGAGTAAATACTACAATCCGTAATAGTTTGTGTAATAAGATCACAAGTAAGGTTCAAACTTGGACTACAAGGTGGCTTTCATATGTAGGAAGATTGCAACTTGTGAAGCATGTCCTGATTGCTATTTTTAACTTTTGGGGATGTGTGTTTTTTCTTCCAAAGGAAGTGATCAAAAAGGTTCAACAAAAGTTATCAAGATTTCTTTAGGGAAGCCACCTTGATGATCCATACAAAGCAAAAGTGGCATGGACTGAAATCTGTAAGCCTTGGTATTGAACCACTGGATGAATCAAACAAGGTTGCTATCTTGAAGCAATTTTGGTATATGTACTCTGATAGAAATTCTATTTGGGGTTTGTGGGCTACCAAAGTTCTCCTCAAAGATTATACCCTGTGGAGTGTTGACATACCCAATGATTGCTCTTGGGCTTAGAGGAAACTGTTAAAGTTGAGAGAAGAAGCTGGCAAATACATTGAGCATATTGTTGGAGATGGGCGTAATACCTTCTTGTGGTGGGACAATTGACACCCAAGAGGGAAGCTCATAAGTTGGGTCGCGAGTGAACAGGTCATTGTATCGAGACTTGGAAGTCAAAGTAAAGTTTCTGAGATTATTCGTGATATCCATTGGCATTGACCGAGGAATTTGCTGCACTTGGGGGATGATCTTCAAGGTTCCAATGTTAACCTTAATAGCCATGATGTTGTACGCTAGAATGTTGGATCAAATGGAGATTTTATGATAGCTACAACTTGGGAGAAAATTCGAAAGAGGTATAATAAGTTAGACTGGTGGAGGCTAATTTGGAATGGCGACTTTGTTCCAAAGCACAGCTTTTGTGCATGGCTCTCTATTAAGAACAGATTAATGACCAAGGAATGTATGCTTAGTTAGGGGATTCAAGTGGATAGTCGTTGTAGTCTTTTCCATATGATATTGGAGACTAAAGATCACTTGTTCTTTGAATGTACCTTTACAGAAGAGTATGGAGAGAAATTATGAAGAAAATTAAGATCAAAGTTACGGGTATCGAGTGGACAAAAATTCTGGTTGGATGTTGCAAACTTGAAAGAAGAAAGTCAATGCAAGCTAAATTGGTAAAGTTATGCTTTGGGGCTACTATCTACTTCCTATGGAGTGAGAGAAATGCAAGGTTATTCAAACATGAAAATGCCATTGAGGAGCAAATCATGCAGAAAGTTGAAAGAGAAGTCTGCTACAAGATGTTAACCAACAAAAGGTTTATAGATAATAGGTACAATAGAAAGCTTTGTAATATTTGGAATCATAATAAGCTTATCTATTGAGTTTCAAGGTTTTTGTTTCTTGTAAAGTGACACAATTGTAATGGCGTTGCCAAGGATTTTTTGTTGTTGTGGAATATAATGATACTTACTGATTGAGAAAAAAAAAGTTAATATTTAAACATTAGTGCACCAAAAATGTGCATTTAGTCACGTGAATTTATAACATCCATAAATGAGAAAGCTGAGAATGTAATAAACTCTCTGGATTGTTTTCCAAGTTGTCACATTGTTAAAAGTATCATATACTCCCAAGTAATGATGGTCAATGTCCATGAAAATTTCTCAAGATATTATGCTTCTATTTGCTTTGAGAGTTTAATTGTAATGCATATTTAAAAGTTGGTGGACCCTTTGGTGTTCATCAACGAAGTAAACCTTTCTGAGTTGCTGAAAAGTGCCTTTGCAGATAAAAAGTTTGGGATGTTATTGGCACATATCAAGCTTGACAACCCAATTCACTCCAAGATCTAATTACCATTCAATCACATATCGTGCCACAATCACATTTCCCCAATTCCCTCACGCGTTAGCTGTCATCACTCCAAGATTCATGTATATGATTAGCTTATATCTTTAGAATAGAATCAATTGTAACAATATCACAGGCGGATTTTATTAGGCTTAGCTACTGCAACCACACCTTTTATAAATATGTACATTACACCATCAATGAGATCGTGCATTCAGTGCCAATTCATTTCTTTCATGGTATCAGAGAAGCTTCAACATCACCATTGATAATCTAGTTGAAATTCGCATAACCAAGTTTTTTTTTTAGAAGTAAAATCTATGCCTTAACCTCACCATGGCTGACAAAGAACCTCAAGGTGAGAAAGCCATCACCACAAAGGCCGATGAGCATCAAACTACCATAAGGGATGTTAATTCCCTCTTCTACCTACAACATTCTGATCATCCAAGGCTCGTTTTCGTCATCACTCCTTTGGATGAAAATGGAACTACCTACTTCACTTGGAGGCGAATCATGGCAAATGCACTCGAGTCCAAAGTCAAAATCGGATTTGTAGATGGAACAGTTACAAAACCGGATGTACATTCCCGTGATCTATTGCAATGGATATGGTGCAACGCTATGGCGCGCTCTTGGCTTATAAACTCGATGGCGAAAGAACTCCAAAATAACATCGTTTATGCCAAAACGGCTAAAGAAATTTGGCAATACTTGGAGGAACGTTTTTCGCAAGGACATGCTCCAAGAACGTACGAAATCAGGCATGCTATTGCACTCCTTCAACATGAGAAGGCACCTATATCATCATATTATGGCAAGTTGAGAGGGTTGTGGGACAAGCTTCAAGCAGTTAATCCAACTCCGACTTGTACATGCGGGTGTAAATGCGGAGCTTCAAAGAAAATGCAATCCATGCGAGAAAGTGAAAAGGTCCATGATTTTCTAATGGGATTGGACAGTGAGTTTACTATAGTTAGATCCCAGATCCTTAGCATGGAACCACTTCCTAGCTTAGGACGGGCTTATGCTATTGCGGCACAAGAAGAGAAACAACAAGCAGTGGTGGCTTCTAGAGTTGTGAACATTGAATCAACGGCATTTATGGCGGGACGTTCTACAAATGCTTTGGTCATTACAATGGGAAAATTAGCCATGAGTTCTGAAAGACCTGTGTATGAATTTTGCAAGAAAACAGGACACCTAAAAGAGAAATGCTATGAGCTAATTGGATATCCACTGCATTGGTGAAAGAAACCAAATAAAGTCAGCACCAAAGGAGGGTCGACATGGGCTAATTTTTGAGGGAGCAGTTCAGCCAACATGTCACACATGGAAGCACAAGTGCAAGATGCAAGTCATAGCTATTCCAAATCCGCATCACCGTCCATAATCCCATAGTTCACAGAGATGTAATACCAATAACTATTGAATCTTTTAAATAATAACACGACTATGGATTCATCCGTTAATCTAGCAAATTTTTCGGGTATGTCTAGCACGTATACCTTGGGTAATTGATTCGGGAGCCACAGATCATTTCACTTGTGCTCCTGAATTACTCACCAAAAGTACCAAACACCCAAATGTCCTACCTGTGCGAATTCCCAATGGTCAAACAGTACCAGTCCAAGCTTTGGGCAACATAACGCTGGGAGAAGGCCTCACCCTTAATAACGTGATGGGTGTCCCAGGGTTTAATTACAATCTTCTATCTGTACAAAAATTGACGAAAGAGTTGAATTGTGTCTTAACTTTTTATTCAAATTTGTGTGTGATACAGGACTTAGCCACGAAGAGGTTGATTGGCATGGGTAAGGCAAATGATGGTTTGTATTTTTTGGAACAAATAAAGGGGAGGACAGCGCACATGGCAAGCAGTCAAAATGATGTTCTCATTTAGCACTAGTGATTAGGACATTTGCTGCTCAACAAAATGCAACATATACAGTGTACACCCTATTCTAGATCACAAAATGATTTTGTTTGTGATACATGTCAGAGGGCAAAACATGTAAGATCACCATTTCCAGTTAGAAGGAATAAAACTCAAAAGCCTTTTGAATTGATTCATTGTGATGTATAGGGTCCCTACAAAACGTCATCACACTCAGGAGCACACTACTTCTTAAGCATTGTTGACGACTACAGTCACTCAACTTGGGTGTACCTAATGAGGGCCAAATCAAAAGTATGCTCATATTTAATTCACTTTTGCAATTGGGCAAGAACACAATTTGAATCTCATGTCAAGATCATAACAACCGATAATGGCACATAGATTTGGTAAAATATTGTAGCGATCATGGGATTGAACGCCAAACATCATGTACCTATACTCCATAACAGAATGGAGTCGTTGAGCAAAAGCATAGACATCTATTGGAAGTGGCCCGGGCTTTACGATTTCACGCCAACTTACCATTATCCTTTTGGGGCGATTGTGTCCTAACTGCAGCCTACTTGATCAATCGAATGCCAACTGTTAGAAAACAAGACTCCACATGAAGTGCTTCTTGGAAAGCCACCACTTCATGATCACCTTTGGACATTTGGGTGCCTATGCTATGGGCACGTGCTTGGTAAATCCCATGACAAGTTTGATGAAAGGGCACGTCGCGGGGTATTTGTTGGTTACCCAGTTGGACAAAAAGGGTAAAAGGTATTTGACATTGCAACAAAGAAAATTTACACTTCTCGCGATGTTACATTCTATGAAACTCAATTCCCATATTGGGGAAGTCATGACACCCATGAGCAATTAACGAGCCACCTTGATATCACGCATTGTGCCTTACCAAATGATCATGTTCTTGTGAATAATGCACCTTTGGGAGTTCAATCACACGAAGACATGACTCGAAAACCTATGCATCACGATATTAATGGGGATAAACCACCAATTTCATCTAATCCACTTGTTTTGATTCAGCCTGATATGGACATAGTTGGTGGCACAACTCCAGCGCAACTCACGACAACTTCTCTAATCTCTTCGCAGTCTATCACAAAGAACAGTCGTATAATTAGCATACTAGAGCCAACCATAGTCCCCAAACATCAGCAGCAACTTTCACATAAGTTGGCAGACTATGACTACACGCTAACCCCTCGCTCAAGCCATCCAATGTCTCCCCTTCAACAGCTAATTTGACGGTACATCCTGTTTCATGTTATGTCTCTTACAATAAATTTTCTCATACTCACAGGAGCTTCTTAGCGGCCATCAATTCTGTCGATGAGCCCACTTCATTCTTTCAGGCTGTTCAACATGTGCATTGGTGTGAAGCAATGACCAAGGAGATAAAAGCTCTTGAAGAAAATGCAACTTGGACACTAGAAGAATTACCCCCCGGCAAGCGTGTAATTGATTCTAAATACGTCTACAAAGTAAAATATAAACCAGATGGGAGTATTGAAAGACATAAAGTGCGACTCGTGGCCAAAGGTTATACCCAAATAGAAGGAGTTGACTTCCATGAAACCTTTGCACCAGTCACCAAGTTAGTTACAGTAAGGTGCCTATTAGTTGTAGCTGCAACTCATAATTGGGAACTGCATCAACTAGATATCAACAATGCATTCCTTCATGGTGACTTAAGTGAAGAGGTATACATGAAGGTTCCACAGGGATTTGCTAAACAGGGGGAGCACAGAGTGTGTCATCTCCGAAAATCGTTATATGGACTACGGCAAGCTTCACGAAATTAGTACCAAAAGTACACTAATTCTCTCCTTGAGGTTAGGTTTCGACAATCACAAGCAGATCATTCTTTGTTCACATTTACCCAAGGCTCGGTCTTCATTGTTGTTTTAATATATGTTGACGATGTTATAATAGCTGGCAACAACGTTAGCAAAATTGCTTGGTTAAAGCGATATCTCGACAACCACTTTCATATCAAAGACCTTGGGAAATTGAAATATTTTCTTGGGATTGAAGTTGTTCGCTCACCTACTAGAATTTCCTTGAGTCAGCGAAAATATGCCCTCGATATCTTGAGTGAAAGTGGGATGTTGGTATCGCGTCCTAGCTCTTTTCCTATAGAACAGCAGCAACAGGTGATTCAGATGCTAATCCAGGACAATATCGGTGCCTAGTTGGGCACCTCCTTTATCTCACGATTACCCGTCCTGACATATGCTACACCGTCCTCATTCTCAGCCAGTTTATGCACGATCCTAAGCAACCTCATATGGAAGTAGCCTTGCGACTACTTCGCTACATAAAACACAACCCAGGACAAGACATCTTTCTTTCTGCTAATAGTGCTCCATTGCTGCGTGCATATTGCGACGCTGATTGGGCAGGGTGTCATACAACGCGTCGGTCCACTACAGGTTATATCATCTTTCTTGGCTCATCCCCCATCTCATGGCGATCAAAGAAACAATCAGTTGTATCGAACTCTTCTGCCGAGGCCGAGTACCGTAGCATGACCACCACAACTAGTGAGCTAACGTGGCTCCGATGCCTCCTTCGCGACCTTGGCATCTCTCACACACCTCCTGTCTAGCTATTCTGTGATAATCAGGCAGCTCTACACATTGCCGCCAATCCGGTGTTTCATGAACGTACTAAACACATAGAGATCGATTGTCATTTTGTACATGATCTTATTCAGGCAAACGAACTCGCACTGAGGCATGTCAATTCCCGTAATCAGTTAGCTGACATCTTTACCAAAGCTTTAGGTCGTGACTAGTTTTATTGGTTACTTGGCAAGTTGGGCATTTCAGACCTCCATGCTCCAACTTGAGGGGAAGTATTGGCGCATATCAAGCTTGACAACCCAATTCACTCCAAGATCTGATTACCATTCAATCACATATCGTGCCACAATCACATCTCCCCAATTCCCTCACGCGTTAGCTGTCATCACTCCAAGATTCATGTATATGATTAGCTTGTATCTCTAGAATAGAATCAATTGTAACAATATCACAGGCGGATTTTATTAGGCTTAGCTACTGCAACCACACCTGTATAAATATGTACATTACACCATCAATGAGATCGTGCTTTCAGTGAATTCATTTCTTTCAGATGTCCTATTGTAGGGAGAATTGGATGACATCATAAGATATGGTTCAAAAGAGCTATTTGACGATGACAATGACGAAGCAGGAAAACCTCGTAAAATTCATTATGATGATGCTGCAATAGTCGGTAAACTGTGATCTATTCAAATAGTCCTCTTGGATAACAAATTTTTTCCCTTAAAACAAATTTCAATGGTGATTTTGTTGTAAGATTACTCAAACGTGAACAAGTCGGAGACGAGGATCCCACATTAGATGATGAAGAAGAGGAAAACTTTTTGAAGGCGTTTAAGGTATATTATTTCACTTTGCTATTCATTATGGACTCCATCATGTACTTTATTTTCTCCATGGGTGGTGTTCAATTAATTTGGTTGCATCTTCTCTCTATCTTTCCTTTCTTTTTTCATTGTGTTTATGTGATATATTTGTTATTGCTTTAAATGATTGAATTTCATTTCTTCTCTTTTATGTTTTATGCAATAGTTTCCCCTATATGTTTTTTTAGGCATCAGTAGAAGGGAAGGCCTAACATCCTGATGTGACTCACCCCCAAGTCCTATTATAAACCCTCTACCCATGGAGCTAAACCCAAGACCACTGTCTCAGAAAATTTCCCCTCCCAACCTGTAGAGCAAGACTCAACTCTCCAGTAGTTCTTTGATGTGCTTGTGGATAAGATGCAACTTCATTCATCTGTGTTTCTCTGTATCTTCTCTTCCGCTACATATGTATTTAATTGTTACTTTTTCTTGAATAAATAACTTCAATACAAGGTGTTATTACCTCTTGAATAAATAACTTCAATTTTACAGTAGTTGAAACATTATTTCTGACATAGGATACACATTTCTACTTGTTTTAGAGACTGAGCTGTAAAGCAAACGGCGAGGAGGCCTTAGTCTTACGCATGGGTAGCTGGGCATAGTATCATGACCCTAATGCTTTTAGATTTGTATTATGATCTTGGCTCTTGGGGACTGTGTGCTTCCAACAGGACCTTGCATTTGTCTTTTGTTTGCAATCTTTAGAAAGTGCATCGGTTGTCAATGTTGCCAATTATGAATAATTGTACTAACAAATCTATGCTCACTTGATTAAGAAGCTGATTTTATGGTTTATCATATATTACATTCGAGCTGGATTTATTTATTGAACTTCTTATAAAACTTCTCTGTATAGTGCTTGCATTGATCTTCTTCAAAATTTTCAAATTATTCTACTTCTTATAATATAGGTGTGTTTTCTGCTTAATGAAATATAAGACTTTTTGACTCATCTCTTCCCCTTCATAACAAAGAATTAAACCAGTAGCCAATGATTCTTGAGGAACTAAAACTTAGGTTGATGCGATAGGTGGCAAATTTTGAGTACATTGATGAAGTGGAAGTGGGAGGAGAGGAGGAACCACCAGCAGCACCTCCAGAGAATTAAACCACTGCGAACAATTCTGAAAGAGCAAGTTACTAGGAGGAGTTATTACGAGACAGATACGAAGTGCATAAAATTGAAGAATTTAATGCTATGGGCAAAGGAAAGAGAAGCAGAAAACAGGTTCCTACATCATTCTCTAGATTTTGTTCATACCGACAAGTTACATATCTTACTCGTTCTGGTTAATATCTCAAAAAACTGAGTTTTCTTCATCTAGATAGTGTCTGTTGAAGAAGACGACCTTGCCGGTTTGGAAAATGCAAGCTCTGATGAAGTAGATAATAACTATGAAGCTGATCTTGCTGACGGTGAGATAACTCCTACTGGAGCTTCAGTCCTGAGAAGACCTTACAGAAAGAAGTCTAGAGGAAAATCTGAATGCCTTGTAATTACCAGTTGAGCCCATTAGAAGACATTGATTGTTCGAGCCAATTACAGCTATTTATGATGCCATCTAATCTCAAACACCTTTTTGTCAATCTTAATTAATGGACGCTGCTAAGCCTCTTCCTCTGATGGAAGGCGATAGGAAATCATTCAAAGTACTGGGATTCAATCGAAGTCAAAGGGCTGCGTTTGTCCAAATTTTGATGAGGTCCAGCCTTCCATGTCTTGTTTCCCCTTTTGACTCTGTGTGTGTGTCTTTGTGTTTGATTGTGTTTCTGTGTTCTTGTCTTTGTGTATGTGCCTACGTAAATTGGGTCTGATATTCACGGTTAAATTACAACAGATTTGGTGCTGGGAATTATGATTGGGCTGAGTTTACTCCGTGCCTAAAGCAGAAGACTTGTGAAGAAATCGAGTAAGTGAATATATTATCTTTAGTATTTTACATTTTATAGCCTCTACATATGGAAAAAAAGAAGACAAAAAGTCCAGATTTTAGCTTTCATGATATCTCTGTCAAAGATTTGTAATCTTTGCGTATAGCCTCTATTTTGTAGTTTCTTTAATTGAGGATAAATCCACATCGCGAGCATTCTTTATTTCTCATTCTTTGAGTGTGCTCTAGTTTTCTTTTCCATTTCTTTTTCTGTTGTATTTTTCATTCATGTCCCTTCTGCAGTTTCCTTTATTAGCTAAATTTGATAGATGGATTAATCATTTATTTTCAAAATATTTTCAATCATTTGATTCAATTTATGTTTAGTTATAGAATATTTCTAGCATATCAATAGCAAAGTAGAGGAACCAAAATAGATAAGAGAAAAAAGCACTAGGCATGCTAAATTTTTATCATTTTTGTTTCCTGTCATGTTAGAATGACAAAAGAAGTTTACAATCACTTCTTTTTTCTATTCCCCTTTTGGGGGTGGGGGGAGAAGAGGGGGCGAGAGAAGGGGGGGAGGGGTGTGTTTTGGTGGTGAGGGGATTTGTTGTGTGATTCCATCCTGTTCTCAACAAATAATTTTAATGCTTGAGAAAAATGGTGGAAATATTCTTTGGTTCACCAATAAGTAGGTTTATTCTCCATTTGATAGGGATTTATGAGAATGTGCAATGAGGATTAGTTTCTTAAGAAAATTTCCCATCTTTGCTATTTCCTTCGAGTAAATTTCTGATGGTGGTATCATAATTACTACATTTTATGTTTGTTCTACAACAGAAAATTAACATGTTGCCTGAAGCATCTGGATCCCCCTTGCTTCCTTCTTGTCATCTGCTCTAAAGCATCACCCTGTTTCCTGTCTTGTTCTTTTTCTTTCCTCAAGATCGTTCTTGTTTCCATTATGTTTTTTCTTTTTTCTTTTTTTTTTCTGATAGGTAAATAGAAGTTTATCAACTTGAGCACAAAGGGAGTCGAAGTCTATTTACAAAAGATATTAGGTCATTTCCTATAGAATCAGTACTCTAAAAAGAAATACAATCATAACCGTACTATCTCTTAATCCAAAAATGGAAAATTGTTCATAAAGTCCTTCATGGTATCTCTTTTTGCTTAGAGCTCTTGCATTTCTTTACTTCCCGCGATTTCTAACTAATAGACTGTAATGATCGGACATTGGAATCTCACTCTCATAAGGGGTGCTTCTTAAGTACAAGAGGTTCTCCCACCTAACAGACTAGTTTTTTGGGATGGACTCTCCCTTTGGGCTTAAGTTGTTATATTTTTGGATTTATTTTGTTACATTGGTCTCATCCCCTTTAAATTAAGAACTGACACCCACGTCGGGCTACCCTATCGACACTGATCCAGCGGTAGTCCTTTCCTGTTGGCAGCTGTACTCGTCTACTAGTATTCAGTTTGTCACTTACCACACCTTAATCTAACCTATAGTCTCCCGCCCATGGAGTTCACTCTCAATGAAAGCACCAATATAACAAAATAAGCCCAAGAATGTAACAACTCAAGCCCAAAGGGAGAGCCCATCCCAAAATACTAGTCTGTTAGATGGGAGAAATCCTTGTACTTAAGAAGCACTCCTTGTGAGGGTGATATTCCTATATGGGATAATTACATAGACAAATGAAGACTTCTTTCGGTGGCTTAATCTCTTCTTCTGTGCAAATTCCAAGAAGAAAGATATAGGAATTCTTCTTCAAGGTTCTACACTGTCACTCTTCCAACGGAAATAAGTGTCTTTAGTAAATTCATCCTATTTCATTAGAATATTTTTCCCAAATAGATATTCATGAGTTTTTCCATCCCGTCGTCAAATTTTTTTATGGGAACACTAACCTAAAATGTTCAGAGTAATTGGATTTTGTAGTAAACGTAAGTTATAGTGTGTTATCGTGTAGTTGAGAGGTGCCATAAAGTGTGTTTAGGTGATTGGTATAGTTGGTTTGGGGTATCGTAACTTGTGTGAAGTTTATAGCCTAAAATGCTAGCCATTGGAATAGTGCCATTTAGATTTTCTTGGTGTTTCAAAGTTTGAGTGCTACCTCTCATCATTGCTTGTAAAATTTACTTATATGTATGTGTTTTGAGGCAATATGTTGTAGAATTAGGTACCTATCTTGGCTTGGGGTTTTAATGTGTTTAAGTGTTTGGATGTGATTAGTTAACTTGTTTATGTTCTTTATGTGTTAAGTATCCTAATCATATATATAGCATGTTTATTTGGATAGATAGGAAGTTGAATGGAAATTGGATTGTTTAATGTTCAAGTAGATTAGCTTGGTTTCGTCTTAATGCTTGTGTTTTTTTTTAGTTGTTAGTTTGAATGATTTATATTTCTCAAAGAATAAGATTGGCTTTATAAGTCCTTGAAGTTATTATTGCTTAATGTGTTTAGTTGTAGTGTAAATGTGGCAAATATGTCTAGTATGTTATAGATTGTTAAGTGGTTGTTTATATTGAATGTTTATGTTCATGTCTATAGTTTAATTACTTAATGGATAGATAGTGGAATGAAGTGTTTAGTTGTTTTATGATAGATTGGAATGGCTTATTGCTTGTATGAAAGTATGTGTTGTCTATGTAGTTGAGTGTTTGAGTTGGTTAGTTATTGAATGCATGCTTATACATATAGGTTTTTCCGAGAATCACCTACTTTGTTGATTTCCCTTATATGTTTTAAATACTCTTCTCTTTATGTGTTATATGCGTTAATTCGATGCGTGGTTGCAACCAAATAGTTACGGTAGCTCGTGTTACCCTAGGCGGCATCAGGCTTGCCAGGCGATGACACGGCTACCGATGTGCTATTCCCTATCCCAAATGGACTGGGCAGAGTGCATCCATGAAGGATTGGGTCGTAGGTTGAGTCAGCGTACCCGATGGTATTGCTTGGTGTATAGGGGAAGATATTCACGATGATGTGTGGGAAACGACATCAATAGAACGAGTGTATCATTTTCAATGTGTTTATTTCATTAATGCGTATTCTTTATAATGTTTCTAGAATTATTTTTCTTGTATTGTTATTTTATTGCTTATCTATTGCTTTACGTGCATAGCATGTTTTCGAAAAGATTAAGTGGTTTTCAAAACTCCCTGCATCTACCTCCCTTACTGAGTATACATGTGTTGTATGCTCACCCCTCTTTTCAACATTTCTGGTGGTCGAGACTTAGCTTATGTGGAGTATGTGCAAGATGATTTGGATAAGTCTGCTAAGTGATTTCTTGTATTGATGTAATAGTAAATATGATAATAGTTTACTTTAGTGTTTGAATACTTTTAATGTATAAATGCTATAGTCATTTTTGGACTTAGAGGATTGTATTGTATTGTATAGCCTCATTTTGTTATATAATGTATATTAATGCTAGACTTGTATAGTTATCCTGAACTTTTGGTTGTAAACTGATATAAGTGTAGTGAGACGGACGGCAGGGTACTCGGTATGCATGTGAATGGCTTGTTTACGCATGATTGTGGTTTATACATTGTTGTGGCAAACTTTTGTAGGAAGGTTATGTTTCGGGCGAGTGTCTAGAAACAGATGGTAATATGCCAAATTTTCGTCGCGTCTTGACTTGGATCTTAGGAGAGGTCGAGTTGGGGCGTTACACTTCCCTTGTGGAAATGGATAAAACAAGAAAAATAGAAATAGTTTTGGTTTGGGATGGGCGAGATATTACTATTTGACGAAGACAAAGTGCTCTGTTGTTTGATTTAGGAATGACAGCGGGTCGATTAACCACGGTTTTTGAAAAAATAAAAACCGAAACCGATTAACATAACCTAAATCCGAAACCGAACCAAAAATCGACAGTTTTAAAAATCATTATCCAAAACCAAAATTGACAAATAATGAAAAAATCGTTGGTAACCGAAATCGAAACCGCTAACTTAATAAAATAAATTTAAATAAAAAATCACTCCAAAAATAGTAAAAAAAATTAATACAAAAACCTGCAATATATTAATACAAAATTAATTTGACCACAAACAATAAAAACCCAAAAAAAAAAAAAAACCAAACCGAAACCGATAATTTGAAAATTTTTGTATAAAAAGCTAAATATATATATATATATATATATATATATATATATATATATATATATATATATCCAAAGAAAATTAAACTTCAAATAAATATACATTCAAACCATGAACAAATCAACATTAAAGCAGCAGCAGTTTCAGGCTCGGGCCTACGCAGTGGATTTGGAGGAAGTACCTGAGGCAGCAGCAACTGTGGAAGGTAACTTCCTTATACTCAATCAACTTGTTAAAGTGTTGATTGATTCTGGTGTTACGCATTCTTTCATTACGCCTACTTGTATGCAACGTGTTAACATGCAACCTGAAAGATTGCCTTATGTGGTTGAGATTAGTAGTTCTTTAAGTGATAAGTATGTGACTGGCTTAGTATGTAAAGACTGTAAAATACATGTTAAAGGTCAGGATTTCCCTTCGAACCTTATCTTGTTTCCTATTCGGGGTTATGATGTTATCTTGGGTATGGACTAGCTTTCTAAGTACGATGCCCAGTTAAACTGTAGAACAAAGGTAGTACAGTTTCATTTGCCAGATCAGCCAGTGGTTGAGGTAGCGGGGAACCGGGATGCTAAGACGAGTTTTATTATCTCATCAACTTAAGTTGTTACACTGGTGAATAAGGGGTGTTCGGGTTATTTAGCTTATTTGATCAACAAGCCATCTGATAAGCTAAAGCTAGAGGAAGTTCCTATTATTCGAAAATATCCTAATGTATTTCCCGAGGAGTTGCCAGGATTGCCGCCAGAGAGAGATGTTGAGTTTGTGATTAATCTTATTCCCGGTACTCAACCTATTTCTAAATCAGCGTACCGGATGGCACCAGCTGAGCTTAAGGAGTTGAAAACTCAGCTGCAGGAGTTATTAGAGAAGGGTTTCATTCAACAGAGTTTCTTCACCATGGGGAGTACCTGTTTTATTTGTAAAGAAGAAGGATGGTACCTTGAGATTATGTATTGACTATCGTAGTTTGAATCAGGTGACCATCAAGAACAAGTATCCTTTACCACTGATTGACGAGTTGTTTGATCAACTTCAGGGAGCTAAAGTCTACTCTAAGTTTGACTTGAGGCAGGGGTATTATCAGCTTCGGATTTGTACGGAGGATGTTCTAAAGTCTGCTTTCAGGACTCGGTACGAGCATTATGAATTTGTAGTTATGCCCTTTCGACTGACTAACGCACCGACAACATTCATGGATCTTATGCATCGGGTCTTTCAGCCGTACTTGGACCAGTTCGTGGTAATCTTTATTGATGATATCTTGGTTTATTCGAAGACTGAATCGGAGCATGAGCAACATTTACGACTTGTCCTACAAAAGCTGCAGGAGTATCAGTTGTTCGCGAAGTTCAGCAAATGTGAATTCTGGCTGCAACGAATATCTTTTATGGGCCATGTGATTACACAGAGCGGTATTTTAGTAGATCCCACTAAGATTGAAGTGGTGATGTCTTGGAAAAGGCCGGAGAATGTTTCGGAGGTTCGTAGCTTCCTTGGCTTGGTGGATTATTACCGTATGTTTGTGAAGGACTTTTCTAAGATTGCAGGGTCACTTTCTAAATTAACTCAGAAATGGACCAGCTTTACTTGGGATGAGAAATATGAGAGTGGGTTTCAGGAGTTGAAAAAGAGGTTGACTACCGCTCCAATACTTGCTCTACCAGAGGGAACCAATAATATGGTTATCTACAGTGATGCATCCAAGGAAGGCTTGAGTTGTATACTTATGCAGAATGGTCGGGTTATTGCCTATGCTTCTAGAAAGTTGAAGCCGTATGAGGTGAATTATCCGACTCATGATCTTGAGTTGGCAGCCGTTGTATTCGCACTGAAAAAGTAGCGTCATTATCTTTGGGGCAGTAAGTTCGAGGTTTTCACCGATCATAAAAGTCTGAAGTATTTGTTCTCACAGAAGGAGTTGAATATGCATCAACGGAGGTGGATGGAACTTCTCGGATACTATAATTGTTCTATCAATTATCTGCTTGGGAAGGCAAATGTTATAGCAGACGCTCTTAGCCGTAACGCGAGTATTGCTTGTTTGGCTGTTAAAAAGTGGGAGGTTATTGAGGAATTCAGCTATTAGAGATTGAAATTGACTCAAGTTTGGGTGATGTGTTCACATCTCCGTATTCAACCTTTATTGTTGTCTCAGATCAGAGAAGCTCAACAACTTGATTCAAAACTTCAAAAGATCAAGGATCAGATCACAGATGATCAGTTTGATTTCAAACTACATGAGGATGGTATTCTTCGGTTTCGGAACAGGTTTTGTATTCCTGATAAACCGGGTTTGAGGAAAGGTATTCTAGAGGAGGCTCATAATTCTAAGTACACCATTCATCCCGGTGGAAACAAGATGTATCGGGATTTGAAGCAACATTATTGGTGGAATAACATGAAAAACGAGGTTGCTCAGTTTGTATCCAGATATTTGACTTGTCAGCGAGTGAAGGCCGAACATCAACGACCTGCAGGGTTACTTCAGCCGTTGGCAATCCCAGAATAGAAGTGGGAACATATTACGATGGACTTTGTCTCTAGTTTGCCTAGAACACCGAGAGGTAATGATGCAGTTTGGGTTGTTGTAGACCATTTAACGAAGACAGCTCATTTTATTTTGATGAGGTTGGGAGATGAGGTTGCAAAGTTGGCAGATCTTTATATGGATCAGATTGTTAAACTTCACAGGATTCCATCTAGTATTGTCTCAAATCGAGATCCTCGGTTTACTTCTCGTTTGTGGGAGAAACTTCAGGAGACTTTGGATACTAGTTAAACTTCAGCACATCATATCATCCACAGACCGACGGTCAGTCTGAGAGGACTATTCAGATTCTGAAGGATATGTTCAGGGCTTGTGTTCTGGACTTTGGGAAGAACTGGGAAAAACATCTACCACTTGTTGAGTTTGCCTATAACAATAGTTATCAAGCGACTATTAGGATGGCACCTTTTGCAGTTCTCTACGGCCGTAAGTGTCGATCACCTTTGTATTGGGATAAAGTAGGGGAGATGAAGACTATTGATCCGACTATCAAGCCAGAGCTTCTGGAGAAGATTGAGAATGTTCAGTTGATCAGACAGAGAATGCTGACAGCACAGAGCATATACAAGAGTTACGCTGATAAGCGACGTCAAGATTTGGAGTTTGCAGTCGGGGATCGAGTTTTCTTGAAATTGTCTTATCGAAAGGGGTTTGCTCGATATGGTAAAGGTGGTAAGTTGAGTCTGAGGTTTGTAGGGCCGTTTGAGATTACCGACAGAGTTGGAAAGTTAGCATATCGGTTGGCTTTACCAGAGAATTTCTCTAATGTTCACGATGTCTTTCACGTGTCTAATTTGCAGATGTATAATCCGGATCCTTCTCATATTCTAGAGCCAGAGCCATTACAGCTTCGTGAGAATCTAACTTTTGATGAGCGGTCGATTTCTATTCTTGAATCAAATGGAACGAGAGTTGAGGTCGAAGAAGGTTCCGATGGTCAAGGTATTGTGGAAGTATCACGGGATTGAGGAAGCTACTTGGGAGAGGAGAGATCAGATGCAGCAGCAGTATCCAGATCTGTTCCATACTACAAGTAAGAATTTTGGGGATGAAATTTCTTTAAGAGGGGGAGAATGTGAGACCCCAGATTTTGTCTTTGCCTAGATTTGCGTGATTTGACCTGTTTATGTGTTATATGAGTTAGAGTGTGCTAATTCTGTGATTTATATTCTTAATACATGCTATGTGTGCATTCATGAAATTTTCATAAAAAACGGCATCATAAATTTTATCGACGGTTTTTGTGAATAGTATTTTGAACGCACGTCCGCTAAAATTTTTACACGGGTGTTTTAAATATTTTAAAACCTAGTCCTCGGATATTAATAGACCCGTGTCTAATTAAAATGAATTTCAAATCAAATTAGAAATTTTAAAGGTTTTTACACCTTCTTTTGCGAAAATTGAGTTTTTACCCGAGCGGGTGTATGAGTATGCATGTGAAAATGTTGTCACCTATTCTTGAACTACTAAATATAGTATTTTTACTTGAGCAAGCAAATTAGTCAAGAAAATAGAATTAAAAGACTAAAAAATACTAAGTGTTCACCTTTGACCTTTCATTATTTTTGTTGACTTTGCTTATATATGCTTAATATAACAAAACTAACTCATAAAACAAAGCTCAAACACCTTCTTTTCTCACACACATGGCCGAAACATAGGAGCCATTTTTTATTGGTCTTTTCATCAAATTTTCTCTTAGATTTTGCAATACAAAGCCAATACACTTGAACCAAAGTTTGTTTTTGCTTGTTGGGCACTCATTGCACACCTTTCTTGCATCAAATAATATCAAAGGTGAGAGAAAAATTTTAGATCTCAAAGTGCTATTTTTATGTCTTTTCATATAACTGTTTATTTAGCCAGTGAAATGCTAAACTTTCTTTAGATTATTGCTCAGTAGATGCTAAGGGTCATTTATATGGGTTTATAGTTGTTTTGAACCGTGGTAGCACGTATTTTTATTTTTCGGGTATTAAAGTTGAGAATTTGGCTATTTGTTAAATAATTAGAGTTGTGGTGGTTGGAATCGATTAATGTTAGCTTGTAAAAGTTTGTTAAATACGTGGTAGTAATGTTGTAATGCCGAAATTTTGATTGTGATGTTGTGGTGAAAGTCCTGAAATTTCAGCCATGGTGCATTGAGGTTTTAGGGTTGTTGGGCTTGTTTTGGAGGTTAATGTAGTTGCTTGAGTGGGTGAGTGATAGAAACTGGTTTAGAGGTTATTGGATTAATAGAATGTAAGTTATGACTTTTATAAGTTTGAGTTGTCATTCTTTAAAATATTGAACTATTGTCTTTGGGTGTTTGGGTGGTGTTGAGTGATTGAATCTTGTGTTGTTGGAGGTTAGACTCGGGTTTGGTTGTGTGGTTTAATGCTTGTTAGGTTGGCAGGCCTACTTTGTCATCTAATCTAGTTGTTGGGTTGTTAATTGATTAAATGATATTATGTTGTTGAAATGTTATTAACTGATTGATTATTGATGAAGTCGGGAGATAGGCAACCTACTTTGTTGTCCTCTTGTGATATGAATGATTATTATTATTGTCATAAGTCTTGGTATGTGTGTGCCACCTCTCGGGCAGCGTTGGGCTGTCGGGTTGATAACGGCATGACTATCATAGACTACTCCCAGCTCGCATGGGCGGAGGTGCCATGGAGGGAGGGGCTAGTGAGGTACCTCGGGTGCGTGAGTAATGGGGAGTTATAAGAAGAATGGTTGAGATCGTGATGGCATTTGGAGCTACACCAACTAGAGTATCCTTATTGATTGGTTATGATTATTGTTATGTTTATATTGATGTTAATATTTGTTATGTGTTGAAGATCTATTAATTCCTCATTGGGCTTGTTTTATATAAGCTTACTCTCATTCGTTATCTGTAAGCAGGTGTTACTGAACCAGAATACGGGTATGTGCCTCAAGAAGATGAGAATGTGACTTTGGTTGAAGAGTCTTATGTGTCAGAGTCATATCCTGATGTTTAGTTGCAATGTTTTATACTATTTTGTAGTATGACTTTGGTTGTATAGTTTCAAGTTTTTAAAGGTTGTTTTGTATAAACGGATCCAAAGATAGTAAAAGTGTTATGCTAGTTTAGTTGTCTTACTTTTGGATTTAAATAAGTTGCTAAGCTAGTATAATATGTTATGAATGTATATGGTTTTACTTAGTGATGTATGAAATTGGAACAGAGGCATATAACTTATGGATGAAATGGTAAAAGAATATTTAATGTATATTATGGATTCGTTGTATGTTGTCAATTTGATTGTAGAGTTGATTGGTGATTTGTGGAGTTGGTTGTTTGAGTTACAAAGAGGTTCGTTTAGCGCCTCGGTATCCAAGTTACTGTTGTTATACTGCCGAAATTCCGTTGCTTCCTGGCTAATTACTAATTCATACTTATTAAGGTTGTTATAAAAGTCTAAAACTACTTAACAGTACGACTGTGTTCACCATACAACTCTTGTAGATTCATAATAATACTTTTGGCATCAGACATTATATCATACTGTCGTTGTAATTCGTTTGTCATTAATGCCAAAATATAGTTCTTAATTGCAAGTCGTGTTCCATCCATTTATCATATGTTTCATGCTCCTCTTCAGCTGCATTTTCAGGAAGAGTAGAAGGGGTTTTTGTCACGCCCCAACTCGACCCCACCTACGATCAGTCAGGACGCAACGGAATTTCGGCGGCATAACGACAGTAAACAGATTTCCGAGGTTCTAAACCAACCTCATTAAACCTCATACATCCAGTAATTCCTCAATACAAACAACAACATACAACACAACCATATTATACGATAAAACATCCTCGTTATACGCCTCCGTTCCAACATGACATACAATACCTCAACTTTATCATACATTTCAAAAGTAAGTTGAGACACAACTACAATTTAAACATAGACAAAAAAAAAAGCCACTAAATTAACATCGTTTGGATCATCATCTTTTCAACAACTATTACACTAAGAACCGTAAAGCATGTAAAAGTCTATTAAGCTAATATACATAACGTTTAACAACAAAGAATCATGGATAAGACTCAGGGACATATGACTCATCCACGAAAGGCACGTTTTCCACATTCTCCTCTTCAGGAGGCACGTACCCGTAATCTTGTGAAAGTACACCTGAAACATGCATTAATAGAGAGTGAGCTTATATACATAAGCCCAGTGAGGATCCGATAGATCTCGACAGTATTCACTACGCTCCTTGGATTTAGTCCTTTGAGCAAGTAAACACACAACAACAATAATAACATAAATAAAGCTATCATCACATAACTATATAACCAATCAATAAGGATACTCTATTTGGTGTAGCTCCAAACGCCATCACGATCTCAACCGTTCTTCTTATAACTCCCCATTACTCACGCACCCGAGGTACCTCACTAGCCCCTTCCCTCCATGACATCTCCGTCATGCGAGCTGGGGGTAGCCTATGGCAGTCATGCCGTTATCAACCCGACAGCCCGACGCTGCCCGAGAGGTGGCACACACATACCAAGACTCCATATTCATCAATCATCATGCAAGCATAAATCAATCAATCAATTGGGAGATCAGCAACAAGAGTGCCCGATTCCCGCATTCAATAATAATCAATCAATAACATCAATATAACATCAATATTAAATTAAACAACAAACAACGTAGTTAGATGACAAAGTAGGCCATCTAACCGGACATGCATAATATACATAATTAAACCCTAAATTACTCAACAACGACTCACCATTCATCACTCGAACACTACCCAACCATCTAAGGCATCGTTCAAGAAATTAAAGAATGACAACCTAAACTTATAAAATTCATAACTTACAATCTACTAATCCAAACATTGCCAAATCAGTTCCTATCACTCACCCATTCAACCTACTACATTAGCCCTCTCGGAAATCCACCATAACACCTCTAAATCATGCCCGATAACCCTAAAACCCTAAGATGTCATGGCTGGATTTTCCGGATTTTCACACAAACAATGTAATCAAAAATTCGGCATTACAACAGCGCTAACACGTAATTATCAAGTATTTAGAAATCGACGGCAATCGATTTCGAGCAACGCAACTCAATTAAATCAACTTTGAACATTTTAATCAAAATTAAATACCCGGAAAATAAAAATTATGCTATATCCGACAGAAATTCGTAGTATTAGTATATAATGATCCCTAGCATGCAAGGAGCAATAATCTATCATCATATTTCAATTCTAACGGTTCAATCTTCATTTATACGCAAAAACACAAAAATGACATTTTGAGATCTAGAATTTTTCTCTCACCTTAGATGCGATATAAGCCTAGGAATGCGTGCTATGCGTGCCCAACAAGCAGAATCCAAGTCGGTGCGAAGTTTCACGGACAAAAACTAGGTTTTTCTTTGAAAAATTGGATTGAAAGCTTGAGTTTTTCTCTTCTCTTTTCTCCCTCTTCTCTCTCGGCAATGTGTGTGTGTGTGATGGTGTTTTTGTGTTGTGTGAGTGTGTGTTGAGGACATTAGCTTAAATGGTCAATTAATTAAATAAAGTCAAAGTTATTTTAATAGGTATTTTTGTGTTTTTAATGACTTTAATTGCATTTTAGTGCTCACCAAGTTAAAAATAAATATGCAACCCCCAAGATATCTCAAGTGGATTATTTTTAGGTGACAAGAAGTTTTACATTCAAAGAATTCCACCCGAGTCGGCTTAAAACTCGATTTTCGCAAAAGTCGGTGTAAAAACCCTAATAAATTCTTAAGCCGATTTTAAAACCGTTTTCATCAAACACAGGTCTATTAAAGTCCGTGGACTAGGTCTAGAAGGGTTAAAAAGACCAGTTTCAAAATTATAGCGGACGTGTTTCGAAAACACTATTCACTGAAAATCGACGATAAAATTTCTGACTCCGTTTTTGATGAAAATTTCATGAATGCACATTTAGCACGTATTAGGAGTATTGAAATCAAAATTATAACTTTCTAGGTCCTATAGCACATAAACAGATCATATGCACGCAAAACGAGGTAAAACACGTAAAACGAGATAAGCAAGAAAGTGGGGTTTCACAGTTTTAGTCTAGAACATAGTCAATTTTTTCCATACTGAGAAAATTCTAAATTTATGGAGCCAATCAATAAAATTTGGTCTGGTCAATCAATTGTTGTCAAGTATACGTGAAAGCGGGGTTCAGAGTAGTTTCCATTCTGAGTTTTACAGAAAATAAGATTATTAGTTTGATGGTATCTTATTAAATCATTTAATTTGGTCTTCAACTAAATGGCACATCCTTCTAATTTTATCGAATTTCACACTTCCTAATTGAAAAACGTAAATCCAAAAATTGATTCATTAGTAGGTGACTGAGTTCTCTTTTTACGCGAATATCTCTTACCTTTGGTGGATTATTGAAATACCCACACAATTTGAGTAAGCAACTCTTACTATTTATATCTCATGCAAGATTAAGTCTTTTTTCCCTAATCAACAAAATCTCGCCTTTAATGGTTTATTGGCCTAATGAGTTAGTTAGATTTAAGCTTACCATCTCAGTTACTATGACAATTTGAATCCCATGACCTCAGCTTTGCTGCGTTATTGGCCACATGATATTAAAACTTCACAACATCTCATGTGTAATAGGTTTGCAAAATACTCACCATGGAATGTCTCTTCCTGCCTTTGGGTTAGCCAAGACATATCCAATCGAGAATAAGCATCCCTACAATGGCGGAGGGCAATGATAAAACCATTTTACCGATTATAATATAATGTTGGTTTGCACAAAAGAAGATTTGGATCTTTAATTAGGTCTCACTTTGCACATTAGTTCATTTAGTAACATGCATCACATGCATATGAAATAAATAAACAAACATGCAACAAATATGAATATGGTAGATCATGGACTTAGGGTTGATTAAATTTGAGCCCCTTGAATTTAATCAACCTCATACCCTAAGCAAGCACATCACATGCCTTCATTTGTCTGGGCAACTTGAACTATTCAACAATCCAAATGCCATCAACTCCTTGAAGGTCTTCATCTTTTTTTACAAATTTTTGTAGAAATTACATCATATGCCTCGCTACACATTCTCTCTTGCAAGAAAATTTAAAATGAGACTTATGTCTCAATTACAAACCATGAATGAAAGAATATATTACAAACCATCAAATGAATAATAAACATTTATTCATTCATCTATAAGTCCATGATCCAACCAACATGCCAAGATATAATCAATAGAGTAAACATGAATCACATTCATCTATATAATAATAAACGTGCTCATACTTAGTTTCCAACTTGAGCCTTCAACATCTCATGCTAACTACTTAAAAGAAACTTGCTGAATGTCAAATAACAATAAAATCTCATTTCATAGCCTTGTATGGCTTTAGAATTGTGCTAGTGTGTTTTCAAGATAGATAGCTAGTATGTGTGTGTTATTTTAGCAAAAGCAAAGTCTTCCTATTTTATCCTACCATGGTTGAACATGTAGAGAATATGAAGAAGATTTTCTTCTTCTTTTGCTAAGTATAGCCGTGTGGTGTATTGCATGGAGGAGAAATAAGTTATCTTCTATTATTATATTATAATCTCTATTATAATATGTATTATTTGCATGCTAATTATCCAATCAAAGAAGGTTTAGTTGAGTGTAAGATTAGATAAGCTTTTGCATGGCTTTAGATTGTAATCATTACAATCCAATGGTTACCTTTTTCTCTCTCCTACAACTTGCAAAAGTAATCATTATCATCTAATGACATGCGGACACCTTGATTTAATCAGGATTAAATTTCTACTTTTAATTCAAATTAATGGATAAGATTAATCCTAGGATAGATGACATGGACAATCCACTCACCCAACTTTACACATGTACATGCCACATGTGCATGCCCAATCACTAATTTGCTTTTCCCTTTGATGACTAGGATTGATGATGTGGCATTTCATAAATCATATCATCTTATATATATATATATATATATATATATATATTTATTTATTTATTTATTTATTTATTTATTTATTTATTTATTTTTGCTTATTCTAATCTTTATTAGAATAATTACGTTGAAACTACATTTCAATATTTGTAGTTTGGTCCCAAAACTTCTATTATTTACGTTTTGACCTCAAACTTTGCAAAACTACACTTTTGGCCCAAAGACCATTCTAGATGACTCTTAACACTTCAAAATCATTAACCACATTATACAAGCTATTGGTGAAATTATTCATTATGCTTATTAGTGTGTGACTTTCTAGATTCATAACCGCATACTGATGAAGGACAATTAAACTTCTTAATCTATTTCGGGAATGTCTCTGTCATTACCTAAAATACCTTCATGTTCATGAGTGACGCCCTAGCAACAAATGTATCATGAAAATGTATGCGATAATAAAGACTATGTCTTTTACGAATCTATTTATTGTTGGAAATTATTGTGTAGTCCGATCCTTCTATTAAAATGTCCCGATCGGGAAAGGACCATGAAATGGTTAAGTCTACTTCTGATTCTATGAATATATCTAAAATGGCGAAACGAGAGATGACAATTATGGAAAAACTCCTTTCCATCAATTTCATTCTTGCCTTGGCCAAGGACTTCCTCGTTTATCGACCAATTTTACTTATCATAGGACATCAACTCTGAACGGAGGTTAATAGATCTTATCTTGACAATTACCTGTCAGTCTCTATATCACAAGACTAAAATACGAAAGGCCGTAACTCACCTTATAGAAGGCAGGTATAGTCCAGACACTATATTTAGCCCCTGATATATCCGACAGCCGTAATTTATCAAGTGTGAGGATTAATTTACACAATTCTTACATTCAATGATCCGTACACTGACGATCACTCATATGTATATTAGTCCACATCCTTATGTTGTTCTGGCAGTTCACATACCATCATTTATCATTAACATCACTATGTTAATCAAAGGTAATAACATATGATAACCCGTTCTCGATTATTCTAGTCCCGGTCAAATAATCTGAAGGGTTATGAATCATTTCTTAATGTTTATCATATCGAAGAAAACACAGCGAAGTATTCTAAACTCTTTTAGAATGTTTTTTTTCTCCGATAAAAATTAGAGACACATTCATATAAAAGCGGATAATATGAATATCCAAAAACATCACTGTGTAGAAAAACACATATATTCTTGTTAAACCCTAATTAGGTCGTCTAGTCTATAGCATTAGGGCATATCCCTAACATTAGAAATACATATCTTTCTAAATTCCTTAAGTGCTAAAAAATAACCAGAAACAAATGTAAGCATATATGCAATTGCATTAATATCAAGTAGAGGCTCTGATACTAATTGAAGGATCTATATAAGAATTGCATGTATAAAATACTATAAATTGCATCAGAAGAAGATATTAATAACAATTTTTCAGGCATATACAACAATCCTTTAACTTAATATTGATTGCACTATACATAAAGACATAACAACAAAAGATATACTACATACCTCTTGTAGAAAATTGTTGATGAAGTTGTGTCGTGCTCATTCTTGCAAGATTCCTTCTTCCACAAATGTAGAAGCCAGGTTAGTCCATACAAGCAAGTGATGAAGTCTTCTCTCCTACTTTGAGTTGTAGTACTAGCAAACTCCTTTGAAGGAAAGATGAACTTGTTCTCTCTTTGAAAAAAGCTCAAACTTACACTTAGTTTTTGCTCTTTAGATGATGCAGTATTTTTCCACTATCATTAGAAGTAGTATATTCTTGCATGCATTGAATGTATATATAATATCATGTATCTAATACAAGAATTAAACATAAGCGCAACACTTGTCCTTTTGTCCAAGCATGCAAAGCCCATGTGTCATTGTAACACAATACATACAAGTATATCTTTGACAACAAAGGATAATTATGATAGTGGAAAATTCCATACACTCTTAGTTATACTTTAATTAAGATTAACTTCTTAATCCTTGTATGCAAATTTAGACATAGGTCAATTATTTTAATCTAATCATCATTAGATCAACTAATAGAAATTACATTTTCATCTTTACATATAAGACCCTATATCTTATGCACAATGACACATTGACCCCATTAACTTATAATGCTGAAAAATACTTTTGATAACTCTTTACTAATTAATTGAGATCAAGATACAAGATCAATTAAGACTTAATCATTACACTTTATAGTGTGTGACCTTCTAGGTTCACCGCCGAATAGCAATAAGAAACATTAAATACTTTAAATATTAATCGAACTCTTCAATTTATTATGAGAATGTCTCCGTTATTCTCGAAATACCCTTAAAGGTCTTGAGTGACATCTAGTAACATTTCAAGACAATTTATAAGGCAATGAAGTCATAAATCGAGTGAACCTATTTAGTTGACAATTACAGTACAATTCAATCATTCTATTAATAATGTCCCGATCAAGTAAGAAACATGAACTGACTAAGTTCATTAACTTGATACTATGAATAGATCAAACTCGGCGTAATGAGAGATGACTCACGAAAAACAACTTTCCCATCATTTATACCTTCACCAAGGATTTCCTAATTCAACATCCAAAGTTAGATTGCATATGACATTTCCTCACACCAGAGGCAATGGATTATGTCTTGACAATTATTTACCACTCACTATACTAATCGAATAAGACTGCGAATGAGCGTGTCTCACTTGTGAATAGGACAAGTTTTGTTCCAAAGCAAATCTCAAACACCAATACATATGACAACTATGTTGTCTTAAATCTAAGGATCATTTGCACAATAGCAACGAATAACAAATCATTAATCCTAAGCCATGTGATTTGTTATTCACGTCATGTTCAATGATTATCAACTAATGATCACCCACATGTTTGCTATTTACATCTCATGCTATTATGGTATGTGACTCATCATTCGTTTATCATTAATATCTTATATTAATCAAAGGTAACAAACGAATGTGATAATCCGTATTTGCTAAATTAAAGTCTCATTCAAATAATCTAATGACTCTGAAGAGTTTAAGTATTATCGTATTAAAAAAACATGATCACATATTCCTTAATACTTAAGAATACGTTTCTTTAACGAAAATACTAGAGACTCATTCATACAATAAAAAAGAATATAAAGGGAAATATAATATCAGTAATGAAACAAGTATACATCAAATATTGTTAGCCTAAAAAGGCTTCATCTAGAATTTTGATGATAACTCAATCTTAAATAAATGTTTGATTATTGACTAATCTTATTGCTTCATGAGATATTTGTAAACAAGATTGTCAAGAATGCTTTGTACAAAAAAACTTGGAGTCATTCATATGCATCAAAAGAAGATCCCTAAAGTCTTGAAGATCTCTCGAATGAAGAGCTCAACATGATCAATCTTGTTCAAACACTATAGTCATGAAGATCTATGAAGCTTCAAACTATCATCATAAAAAGATCTCAAGTACGAAGATTGAAGAGGGACTCATAAGGAAGGAGAAGTGACATCATAAGGGGTACCAATTATTTTTATGTTGAGTGACTTCAATATGCTAGGTAAAGCTCAAAACTTAATTTAAAACTCGTTTTGGAAAATTGTTTTAAATAAAGATTTCTTGAGAAAATCATGGTCAAAAACATTGTTCTAAATGTGTATTGAGCGTTGGATTTAAAGATTCTCAAAAACTTGTTGCATTTTGATCTTAATTGTTTCATATTTGCAAAACTCTTTTAGACTGGTCTTTCTACTAGACTAAACACATCCCAAACAAGTAGGTCAAAGCAAGTCGATCAAGCAACTCAACCAGCTCACCTCAACCGACTTGAACAGTAGGGGTACAGGGGTAAGTCAATCGAAGGACTCGACTGACTTCTCTAGAGGCAGTCACCTCGACTGACTACTCCAGAGGCAGTTGGACAAGCCAAGTCGGACGAGGGGCTATTCTTTTGGAGTCAACAAGTCTTGTATTGTTGGTTTGTGTTTTACCAACTTGTAAAAGAACACTACTAGTGGAGCTAGTGAAAATCCTAAGGGGAGAAGACCTTAGGTGGTGGACTAGATTAGCGAACCACCCTAAAATCGACTCATTTACTCTTTATTTTATTGCATACCTAGTTTTTGATAAATTGATTCAAAGAGTTAAATAGTTGCAATCATATCCGAAAAAGTAGTAATACTTCCTCTATATTCTAATTTACCCCTCCTCTTAGGATAGCTTGAACTAACAAGTGGTATCAGAGCGGGGTTGCAAGTCCAAATCCCCCAGGTGTTGCTGTGATGAAGATTGTTGGCCTTTTAGAGGGCCAGCGATCACCCTTATAGATTCACTATTGCAGTAAGAACAATATCGGTGCTTGACAGACCAACCTGCCAGTGTATGGTGTATGCACTATGAAGCCCCTCAGACCCGCCCGTATCACGTTATAGATGCAGGGCTCTACACTGCGACAATAAGGAAATAATGTTACATCTCTGCTAAAAGCTTAAGATTTTAGCCTAGTGGTAAGCGCTTTTGTCACGCCCTGACCCAACCCTACACTAAAGGTTAAGTCCAGACCCGACAAATGGACAGAGTCTACTCTGTACCTTGGACTTTCTAAAAACCTGAAAAAATTCAATAAGGCCACAAATACAACTAGAACTCCAATTCCAGCTAACTCCCAACTTCAAGGCCATCCGAGCCTTAAGCAATACAAGACAATATAAATACATACAGGCATGCAAGCAACATCCATAGAATCCTTGTCTTTCATTCGCTTATCATACCACTCCATATTAGCAATTAAACATTCTTAAGAACTAAAGCCAACCATTTAACCATTGAATCACACCCAAGCATGCAATACAAGTAGAAGCAGAAATATAAGTTATTATATGTCATAGTTTCATCACTCATACTACTTCCATCTAACTTACAAGCTTACAGACGCACAAATATATACATAAGCCCAAAGGCTCCAAAATAGAACACAAAGCAGTACAACAAGTTTTCACATAAAATCCAACAAGAAGCACCTCCACCTCAAGCAAACAGACACAACAACTAAGGTAACTGCTCCTCCTGCACCTCCTGCTCCTCACCCTCAACTAAATCAAGCTAGGGTTCAACCTCAGCACCTCCTGAAATATGTTAGCGAGGTATGAGCAACCACAATTGCCCAGTGAGGGATAAAGACTATCGAGGCGTGCAATGCAACAGTTAATACAAATAAGCATTAGAAGTAACTAAAGAACAATTGAAATACAGAAACTACACATTAAAAGGATACAAACACTTTAACCCCAACACTCCAGACTTCACTTGATCTTCAATCACGAACCTCGATCTACGAACCTCGATCAATGCGCCAACATAAACCCCAATCACTCCAGTGGGTGTACTCCAGATGTACCCCGAGAATCCTATGACCCAACATCCCTTGGAAAACTCCGGACTAGGCGAGTGAAGGACTAGAGCACGGAGATCGAATATCCACTAGCAAGCCCACCGCCGCCCAGCCGATATCCAATACATCCGCCCCTGACACTATGGTTGCGCAACCACTATGCAATGCACTTAAACAACATACAAGATAATAACATTGAAAGAAATAACACTTAGAAGGGACAACAAAGTAGGTTGCCCTCGAAAACAATTAGAATATAAGCATTATCACGAAATTAAATAAATGAACACAAAGGGGTAAATCACATATTTTTCTCAAAACATTACCAAAAGCTCACAATTAACTTAAAAGTGCATTTAAACACCTAAGAAACATTTACAAGGTCATAGAAGTGCAAATCAACCAATTTTCTACTTTTTCCCTTTTGTAACTTAGGCCATTTTTCTTCCAAACACAAGTTAATATTCTAGTTAAGTGAGCGGGCTATTCTATACTTCTAATTATCCAATATGGCACCCTTAGGACCCTCCAAACTACTCAATTGCCCGCAATTACCACAAAAAACCCTGTTTGCCCCTATGTGAGTTTGTACTATAAGTTCCCTAACCGGAACTCAACCGGGGTTTAGAAAAGCATTTCTAGCACCTATATAGCCTAAGAACACTAAATGTGATGGCCAAATTAACCCAGATTTGCATTAACCCCGAAACCCCTTTTTAAAAGTCGCATATTTCATGTTTTAGCCAAGTTTTGAGCAATTCAACCTCTCGGGGCTATTAATCTAACTTTATTAACATCTAAGGTACCTATTAGAAGCAAAGAATCGAGCTATAACGCACAATTTCACAAAACCCTAAAAATTCATCACTATTCACACCCTAAAATCAAACCATCGAATTTAACCGTTTAAAAAGCGAAACAATGGCATAACCTTGGTCTCTACATCATGTATACATCATATAATATCATATTTGAGCATACCATAAGCATTTACTAGAAAATCTACAAACTCAAAAAAGTTACAACATTTTAAAAATACAAACTACATATGCAAATCCCTCACCAAAGCGCGTAGAAGCTCGTAGGATGCTTTCAAACTCCCTAAACCACTTGCTCCTAGCTTGCCAAGGCTTGAAACCAAGGATTGAAGTGCAAAATTTTCCCCTTTAGAGCTGTCGGGTTCCAGGCACTATTCACCCCTCTATTATTTTTTTGTCAACTTATGAGCTATATATGTTGTGTTGAGTATATATTATAAGTTGTGTTATGTTTTAGAGTGTGTGTGTTGACAATAAAGTGAGTCAAACTAGTTTAAAACAAGTCTAAAGATGCAATTATATGTTAGCTAGCTAAAATATAAAGTTAGACTACGTAACACTATTCACTTGATTCATTCAAACATTTTCTAAACGGATGGTCTCAACATTAATCGCTCAAGTGCATATTTTTCTCATTCCTAAAATACTTAACATGATTTAAGAAAAATGTTAATTCGAAGAAAATAAATAGTTGAAAAATACAATAAATAGTAACCACAGAAGTAACAAGTAGTTGCACAATAAAGATGCACAAATAGTGGATGCAATAGTTAATAGGTGTACGGTGAAGTTCTCGGGCGTCACACCCTCCCCCCTTAAACTAATTGCATCCACGCAATTCTTACATGATTCGGCGAACAACTTAGGACATCTATCTTGCATCTGATCTTCTCTCTCCCAGGTAGCATCCTCTAACCCGTGATGATCCCACAGAATTTTAACCATCGGGATGCTTTTAGTTCTAAGCTCCTGAACTTCCAATCAACGACTCGAAGAGGTTTCTCCGTATAAGTCAAAGTCTCACTGATTTCTAGCGGTTCTGGCTCAAGAATATGAGAAAGATCTGGCTGATATTTTCGAAGCATAGAGACATGAAAGACGTCATGAATTCTGCCCAAGCTAGGAGGTAAAGCTAATCGATAAGCCACAACACCAACTTTCTCAGTTATTTCAAACGGTCCCACGTATCTCGGACTGAGTTGACCCCTTTTAACATGCCGAATTAAACCTTTCCAAGGAGAGATTTTCAGAAACACTCGATCACCCTTGGGAAACTCCAAATCTCGACGACGTCTATCTGCATAACTTTTCTGTCAACTCTGTGCTGTAAGCATTCTCTTCTTGATAAGCTGCACATTATCAATCATTTTGTTCATCTCAGGTAGTATAGTAGGGTCAATAGCTTTCATTTCACCAACCTCATCCCAATATAAAGGAGATCTGCATTTATGCCCATACAGTGCCTCATACGGTGCCTCATACGGTGCCATACCAATAGTAGCTTGGTAACTGTTATTATAAGTGAATTATGCAAGAGGTTAGTATATCTCCCAACTCTTACCGAAGTCTAGAATACAAGCTCGCAACATATCCTCAAGTATTAGGATAGTTTTCTCAGATTGACCGTCAATTTGAGGGTGATAAGATGTACTGAAGCTCAATGTGGTGCCCAAAGCCTTTTGAATCTTTGGCCAGAATTGAGATGTGAATCTGGGATCTCTGTCTGATACAATACTTTTTGGAATTCCGTGAAGCCTAATAATATTCTCAACATATAACTCAGCCAGTTTGTCAAGAGAATCAGTTTTCTTCGTGGCAATAAAGTGAGAAGTCTTGGTCAACCTATCAACAACAACCCAAACCGAATCATTACCTTTCGAAGATCTTGGCAAGTCTGACACGAAATCCATAGTAATATGGTCCCATTTCCACTCAAGAATAGCCAAAGGTTGCAATAACCTTGCAGGTCTCTAATGCTTAGCTTTAACTTTCTGGTAGGTCAAGCATCTAGCCACATAATCAACAATCTCTCTTTTCATATTATTCCACCAGAAGTTCTGTTTCAGATCTTTGTACATCTTTGTACTACCTAGATGGATAGTGTATTTAGAACTGTGAGCCGCTGCAAGAATTTCTTTCTTTAAAGTTGGCTCACTCGGAATACAGATTCTGCCCTTGAATTTAAGAATGTCATCATCATGCAGTTTGAAGTCCGGCTCTCCCCCTTTAGACTTTTCTAGGATTTTCAACAATTGTTGATCAGTTTGCTGAGCTTCTCTTATCCTGGATAATAATAGAGATTGAATCTGCAAACTTACAAATTGAATACCAGAATTTGAAGTTTTGGGCTTCCATAAACATAGTTCTTCCATGAACTCCCAATTTTTTATAATCAAGCTAGCAATTGTAGCCTTTCGGCTCAAAGCATCAGCAATAATATTGGCCTTACCAGACAGGTAATTAATAGTGCAGTTATAGTCCTCAAGTAATTCTAGCCACCGTATTTGCCTCATGTTCAACTCTTTCTGCGAAAACAGATATTTCAGACTCTTATGATCTGTAAAGATTTCAAATTTGTTACCCCAAAGATAGTGACGCCATTTCTTTTAGTCAAAGATAATAGCCACAAGCTCAAGATCGTGCGTTGGATAGTTGAGTTCATAGGGTTTCAGTTTCTTGGAGGCATATACAATAACCTTTCCATTCTGCATCAATACACAGCTTAAACCTTCTTTAGAAGCATCACTATAGATCGCCAGATTATCAGTACCCTCAGGTAGAGCAAGAATAGAAGCCATGGTTAACCTTTTCTTCAATTCTTGGAATCTAGCCTCGCATTTCTCATTCCAATCAAACACAACTTTCTTTTGAGTAAGCTGAGTCAAAGGTCTAGCAATTTTAGAGAAGTCCTTGATAAATCTTCTATAATAACCTGCTAAACCCAGAAAATTACGGATCTCTGTAACCGTCTCAATCCGTTTCCAAGCTAATAAAACCTCAATCTTCGCCGGATCAACAAAAATACCATCCTACGAGATAATATGACCGAGAAAAGCAACTTGCTTTAACCAGAACTCACATTTGCTGAATTTTGCAAACAATTTATGCTCTTGAAGAGCCTGTAATGCAATCCTGAGATGTTGTTCGTGCTCAGCCTCAGATTTAAAGTACACAAGAATATCATCAATAAAAATAACCACAAATTGGTCCAGGTACGGACGGAATACCCTCTGCATTAAGTCCATAAATGTGGCGGGAGCATTAGTCAAGCCAAACGGCAGAACAACTCATAATGGCCATAACGAGTTCTGAAAGCAATTTTAGGTACATCATCTTTCTTGATCCTCAACTAATAATAACCCTGCCTTAGATCAAATTTAGAAAATACCCTGGCACCCTGCAATTGATCAAATAACTCCTCAATTAAAGGCAATGGGTATTTGTTTTTGATACTTACCTGATTGAGACCCCGATAATCAATACACAAGCGAATAGATCCGTCCTTCTTTTTAACAAATAAGACTGGTGCACCCCAAGGCGAAGAACTCAGCTGAATAAATCCCTTCTCAAGTAAACCCTGCAACTGAACTTTTAATTCCTGCAATTCAGGCGGAGCCATTCTATACGGAGTTCTAGAGATAGGTGTTGTCCCTGACAATAAATCAATCACAAACTCTATCTCTCTATCAGGCAGCAACCCAGGTAACTCTTCAGGAAACACACCCGGAAACTCACTCACAATAGGCACATCATTCAGTTTCAGCTTATCCGTAGGTTGATTAATCAAATAGGCCAAATAAGCATCACAACCTTTACTCAACATCTTAGTCACCTTAATAGAAGAAATTATGCAAGTACCCGTAGACTTACGACTACCGATAATCTCAATTACAGGTTGATTAGGTATTTCTAGTTTCACAATTTTTCTTCTACAATCTAGATAAGCATAATATTCACCCAACCAATCCATACCCAGAATTATTTCAAAGTCCTTAAAAGGAAAGATAATCAAATCAATAGAAAGGACTCGACCCCTAATACATAATTCACAGGCTTTACACACAGATTGAGGGAAAATTTTAGTGGCCATAGGTGAACCTACCTCAATCTTATAAGGCAATTTATCAATTTTCAGTGTAGAAGATTGTGTGCACATAGGTGTGATAAATGAGTGTGTAGCCTCGGAATCAATTAAAACTGTAACTGATTTATTATTGAGAAAAAAAGTACCTTCAACAACTGCAGTCGTATCAGGAAGCTCCTCTGCATCTAAGGCAAATACTCGAGCCTGCCCCCGTGGTGCTGATGCTGCAGCTGGTGCCCTGGTTGAGTACCCTGTCCAGATGTCTGACCTCTGGTGTTCTTGAATTTCAAGCAGTCCTTAACCCTGTGCTGGTCACTCCCGCAACCTGTGCACCTGTTCAATTTCCTCCAACAATTCTCCTCAGTATGGCCCTGAGGCTAACAGAAGCTGCACTGCTGGTGACGTCTTGCAACAGTGCCTCCTGTAGGAGCTCTATAAGAAGAGGTAGCTGAACTACCCTGCTGAGATCGTGCTACAGCTGGACGAGACTACCCCTGATTCTGACTCTGAATTGGTTATGCCTGAGTTTGAGTAGGCCCGGTATAACTCTGAGTCTGCCTCGGCTGTTGACTCTGACCAACTGAAACAGTCTGTCTCTGAAATTCCTTACTCTGCGTCTGATGTGGTCGTTTACTGGGCTGCTCGGTTCCCCAAATAGATTTGCTTTGCGTTTCTCATATCTAGCAGCTATTCTGACTGCTGCAGCGTAAGCGGGATAATCCTAGGTAGAAGATTCAACGAAATATTAGGTGTCACGCCTCAACTCGACCCCCCTTACAATCAGTCAGGAAGCAACGGAATTTTGGCAGTATAACGATTGTAACACGTACATCATGGCTCTAAACCAATTCTTTATAACTTCATACAACCAACTCCAAAGATCAACAACAACTCCACAACCGTTTCAACAACATGAACACAACCATTTCCATATATTAAACAATCATTCATCAGTTCATTCATAAGTTATATGCCTCCGTTCCAACATCGACCATAGGACATATCATACATTTGCAAAATAGATTATAAAACAGTCTAGCAACCTAATCATGTTCAAAAGAAAGACTACTAAACTAGCATTACATAAGTCTTTAACTTTAAGTAAGTTATACAATACAACATATTACAAACGCTAAGACAAACTCATGGAAAAGACTCCGACACATAAGACTCGTCCACGTAAGGCACATACTCAGCTTCCTGAGGAACGTACACAAAGTCTAGCTCAGTAACACCTGAATGCAGAAAACGAATGAGAGTGAGCTTATATAAAACAAGCCCAGTGAGGATTCGATAGATCTTTTGAAAGCTTTTACTATACCCCTTGAAAATCATCCCTTGAGTAGTAAACACACATTAAATATCATTAACATCAACAATTCATCTCAAACCATATAAATAACCATTCAATTGAGAAATGATATTCTAGTTGGTATAGCTCCATACGCCATCACGATCTCAACCATCTTCTTATAACTCCCATAACACACAACCAAGGTACCTCATCTAGCCCCTCCTTCCATGGAATCTCCGCCCATGCGAGTTGGGGGTAGTCTATGATAGTCATGCCGTTATCAACCCGACAGCCCAATGCTGCTCGAGAGGTGGTACACACTTATCAAGACTCATGACAATAATAATAACCATTCATATCACGGAAGGACAACAAAAGTAGGTTGCCTATCTCCCGGCATCAATCATCAATTAGTTAACAACATTTCAACAACATAACATCAATTAATCAATTAGTAACTAAACAACTAAGTTAGATGACAAAGTAGGTCATCCAACTCACATGCATTAAACCACACATTCAATCCCAAATCTAATCAACAACAAACACCACCCAAACACCCAAAGACAATATATAAACATTTTAAAGAAAAATCACACAAACTTCTAACAATCATAATTTACAATCTATTAATCCAACGAACCCCCAACCACTTTCTATCCCCCACCCACACATGCAACTACATTAGCCCCCTCGGAAACCAACCATAATCCATCCAAAACAAGCCCGACAACCCTAATTCCGCAATGCACTAAGGCTGAATTTTCTGGACTTTTGCCACGACATCACAATAAAAAATTCGGCATTACAACATTACTACCCCGCAATTAAAAAACTTTTAGAAGCAATAAGCAAGTAATTTCAACCACTACAACAACAATTATTCAACAATGAACTCAAAAACCAATTTTAATACCCGAAAAATAGAAATACATGCTACAACCGTTCAAAACTTATATAAATACAGATAAATGATCCTTGGCATCCACCGACATCACACTAAAATAGCACAAAAACACCTCCAAAAATACCTAGATGGCCGAAAATGCTAAGGGAAGCAAAGAGAAGCCATTTTTGTTCAAGTTTTCAAGTAATTTCTTCATAGATTTTGCAATTCAAGTCTAAATCACTTCATTCAAAGCTTGATTTTGCTTGTTGGGCATCCATTCTACCTATTTCTAACTTTAGTTTGCATCAAAGGTGAGAAAAATTCTAGATCTTAAAATGCTATTTTATGTCATTTTCATATAATTAAATTTTTATCCGATGAAATGTTAAATTGTTGTTAGATTAATGCTCAGTGGATGCCAAGGATCATTTATGTGTGTTAATTTAAGTTTTGAACGGTTGTAGCATGTATTTCTATTTTTCGGGTATTAAAATTAGTTTTTGAGTTCATTGTTGAATAATTGTTGTTGTAGTGGTTGGAATTGCTTGCTTATTGCTTCTAAAAGTTTGTTAATTGCGGGGTAGTAATGTTGTAATGCCAAATTTTTTATTGTGATGTCATGGCAAAAGTTCGGAAAATTCAGCCTTAGTGCATTGCGGAATTATGGTTGACGGGCTTGTTTTGGATAGATTATGGTTGGTTTCCAAGGGGGCTAATGTAGTTGCATGTGTGGGTGAGTGATAGAAAGTGGTTTGGAGTTCGTTGGATTAGTAGATTGTAAGTTATGATTGTTAGAAGTTTGTATGATTTTTCTTTAAAATGTTGATATATTGTCTTTGGGTGTTTGGAAATTACTTGAAAACTTAAACAAAAATGGCTTCTCTTTGCTTCCCTTGGCATTTTCGGCCATCTAGGTGTTTTTGGAGGTGTTTTAATGCTATTTTAGTGTGTGTTGATGACTATATAGCTTAAGTCAACAAAAATGTAAAAGTCAAAGTTGAAACATTTATTTAGTTTTTAGGATTTTTAATTGTTTTAGACTATTTTGCTAAAAAACAAGTAACTACTATATTTACTATATTTAGTAAACTAGATTTAGGTGACAACAAATTTTATATGCATACATATACATACAACTAGGGTATAAAACTCAATTTTTGTAAAAGAAGATAAAAAGTCATATTATTTATTTTCAAATGTCTTTCGAATGCATAATTAATCTAAAATCATTTAATACCACATATAAATACATCTATATTAATATATACTAGGTCAACGAAAGTCAATACAAGAATCGAGTTTAGAAGAAATTACTATTTGGCTCAAAAATGCTATTTTTCGCCCGAAAAGTCCATTTAAATTTCTATTCCGTTTCAGAATCAATTTTTATCAAGCGCGGGTCTACTAATATCCATGGACTAGGTTTTCAAACACTAAAAAGACCATTTTCAAAATTATAGCGGACGTGTTTCAAAAATACTATTCACAAAACTTGACGATAAAATTTCTGATGCCGATTTTGATGAAAATTTCATGAATGCACACATAGCATGTAATAGGAATATAAATCACAAAATTAGCGCATTCTAACTTATATAACACATAAACATGTCAAAACATGCAATTCTATGCAAAGGTAAAATCTGGGGTTTCACATTCTTCCTCCCTTAAAACAATTACATCCGCGCAATTCTCGAACTGACAGACAACTAAGTCCTCAATCGTTACACTTTAACAATACTTCTCTTAGTTCCCATTTACCTCTTAGGATGACACCTAAACAAAGACCTCAAAAGAATAAACTTTGTTGACTGCAAGATGATTATCACAATTCCCAAAACAATTCTCAATTCATAATTCACTCCCACCTAATATCATATTGCATATGGAAGAAATCGCAACTCCAAGGTCTTAGCATGACACCACTACTTATCAATCATCCCCTACTACACAAAAGGGCTCTATGAACACCCCGAGGGTTCAAAAACTTATTCATGATAACATGAATGATTACTGATTAAGGGAATATCTCAAAAGTGACATTGGTCAGAATATGCCTATTATGAAATTTACAAGGAAATAAGGATATGAAAAGTCATATTCGAGCCAACAATCAAGTGAACAAGAGGTCAAACAAGTTAGAAAATCAAGAGGCTAATAGTTTAATAAGAAAGCATGATAACTAAGATAAGGAGTGTCTCAGCACCTATCAGTTAAATAAGTATGAACAAAGGACGATGACGGGTCAAAACAGTGCTGAGTATGCTGAACAAACATTCCTAAACAAGTAAACATTTCAATTCTCGATGATTGTTCACGGAACCAACAAATAAGTTGTACTTGAGGCGAAATGAAATTAAGAAATAAGAGATGATTAATTCAATAGAAAATATAAGTGGCAATATAATGAGTATCTCAGCACACAATAACCAAAGAAGTACAAATAAGAAAAGACAGTGCTGAGTACATTGAATGAGCAATTACAAGCAAAGTAATGGCTCAGGATTTAATAACAAAACAATAGGATTAACAAGGATTAGCAAGAATGATAATGATGTACTTAAGTAGGGAGTACATCAAGCCAGTGAAATTTGAATAAGTAAAATGGTATACCAAAGGAGAAATTACTTTAAAATGAATACTAATAGGATGAAATGAAATATTGAAACCAATGGCTGGAGATATAGAATGAAATATAAAAGTCTCAAACCTTAACTCCAATAAGTGACATTGTTATAGGAAGCAAATATGAATGTTAAGAACAGAAACAATGTCAAATGAGTATAGGATCCATTAATCTAATAAGCAAACTTTCAAGAAACAATTGATAGGCTAGAAAAGTGTAACTCTCTTTCAAATAAGTAAGAATAGAGTAGAAGAGAATAATAAGACCAATAGAATTATGAAGCACAAGAAGGGTGTCCCACCTACATACTTAAACACCAATAAATCAAATCCTATAATCTATCTCTCTCCAAAACAAAACACTTAGATACTTCAAGAAACCAGTCACTAGACAAGATGAATCATTAGTTACCAAATAAAATTCACAAATGAAGACTTCAAAAGTGCAAGATCACAACCTCAAGAGAACCTCTACTTATGACTCATCTCCAAGTAATAACAAGCCACACACAGCAAGAAAAATCACTCTAATCACCAAAATACATTGTTATTTCCTAGAACAACTTCACTCTCGCTAAAGGAACATCAAGATCAATCATTAAACTGAGACTAAAATCCTTAAACTTAATAATTAGAATCTCACTAATAAACTACTAGAATAATAATAATTCAAAATCATGGCCTACCTCTATTTCCGAGAGCTCCTTCAGTCATCCTTACCTCACCCAAAAGAATCACCCACAGTTATAGCATATATACAATTATATCTCATGAAAACAAGTACCAACATATTACATGATTATCATATATTACAACATTATCACATAACACACAATTCAGCATATAAGAAGCCAATATCACATAAACAGGTTATATCACAGAAGTAAGTTATAAACAATTAAAGTCACATAAGCAACAAACTTAACATAAGACAAGTTGATCACGTAACTCATTGAGCACCTAAAGCACGCAGTTTCACATAAGCTAGTTATAATCAATTAAAACCACATAAACAACTAACTTCACACAAGGCACTTTGATCACATAAAACACAGTTGTCACATAATACACATTAATCACATAATGCACGTTAATTATAACATATTGATTACGTAAGACACGTTATCACATAAAACATATTGATCTCATTAGTTCACTTAACACATAAAGCATATTGATCACATAGAAAGTGTCATGTCCCAACTCGACCCCACCTACGATCAGTCAGGACGCAACAGAATTTCGGCAGTATAATGACAATAATTAGGACACCGAGGCTCTAAACTAACCTCTTTAGAACATCATACATCAAACTCCATAAACAATCCCAACAATCAACTCCTCAATTAAGTTAACAACATACAACACATCCATATTATACAATAATCATTCATCAACAATCCATTCATAGTTATACGCCTCCGTTCCAACATAATACATTAATTGAACATACATATCAAAATAGATTATAAACCAACTTAGTAATCTAAACATGATCAAAAGAAGACTACTAAACCATTATACATAAGTCTTTATGCTAAGGTAGGTTTTACAATACATCATATTACAACAACTACAAACAATCTCATAGCAAAGACTCCTGCACATAAGACTCATCCACGTAAGGCACACTTTCCTCTTCTGGAGGCACATACCCGTAATCTTGCTCAAGGACACCTGTAAGCATGCAATAATAGAGAGTAAGCTTATATAAAACAAGCTCAGTGAGGATCCGATAGATCTCTAACAGTATTTACTATACTCCTTAGAAATAATCCTCTGAGCAGTAAACACACAATAACATCAATAACAATATAATCACATAACTATAATGACCAATCAATAAAGGATACTCTAGTTGGTGTAGCTCTAAACGCATCACGATCTCAACCGTTCTTCTTGTAACTCCCCATTACTCACGCACCCGAGGTACCTCACTAGCCTCGCCCTCCATGACACCTCCGTTATGCGAGCTGGATGTAGTCTCTGGTAGTCATGTCGTTATCAACCCGACAGCCCGATGCTGCCCGAGAGGTGGCACACACATACCAAGACTCAGCAATAATAATAAACATCATTCACAGGAGGAGAATCTAGAAGAATTGCCTAGCTCTCGGTTCATCAATCATCAATCAATAATCATCAATATAACATCAAGTAATCAATTAAACAACAAACAACTAAGTTAGATGACAAAGTAGGCCATCCTACTTAACATGCATTAAACACGTAATCTAACCCTAGTCTAACCATCAACAACTCACAATTCAATCACTCAAATACCACCCAATCAACTAAGGCTCAATTCAACAATTTAAGGAAAGACAACCTAAACTCCAAATAATCATATCTTACTTCTACTAATCCAAACAACTCCAAATCAGTTTCTAACACTCACCCATTCAATCAACTACATTACCCCTCTCGGAAACCAACCAAGACATATCAAAATCAAGCCCCACAACCCTAAAACCCCAATGCACCTAGGCTGAAATTTCTGGATTTTCACACCAACATCGCAATCAAAAATTCGGCATTATAACGGCTCTACCACGTAATTAACAAACTTTTAGAAATCGACGGCAATCGATTCCAACCACTACAACTCAAAATAATCAACAAATGGCCAATCTATCAACTTTAAATACCCGAAAATAAATAATTTCGCTACAATGGTTCAAATCTCGTAGTAATACACATAAACGATTCCTAGCATGCACTGAGCAATAATATAACTTCAAATTAACATTCTAATGGTTCAATAATCAATTATATGCAAAAACATAAAAAATGACTTTTGAGATCTAGAATTTTTCTCTCACCTTTGATGAGAAATAAGCCTAGATATGCGTGCAATGAGTGCCCAACAAGCGGAATCCAACTCGGCACGAAAATCTACGGACAAAAACTAGCTTTTTCTATGAAAATTTGCTTTGAAAACCTTTGAAATTTTTTTCTCTTTTCTCCCTTGAAGCTCTCAGCTATGTGTGTGTTTTTGAGGGTGTGTTTGTGCTTTGCAAGTGTGTGTTGATGATATATCATGAAATGGTCAACAATTAAAAATAGTCAAAGTTAATTTTTTTAGTCTTTTAATTCTATTTTCTAGTCTTTTAATTCATTTTATTGACTATTTCTTACTCAACTATTAATTTAACACTTAAACTAATTCTAGACAATATATTTTAGGTGACAAAGAGTGTTACATTAAAACAGTTTCACCCGAGTCGGCTTAAAACTCGTTTTCTTGCAAAAAAAAGTGTAAAAATCTTTAAAATTCCAAAACCGATTCCAAATCCGTTTTAATCAAACACGGGTCTATTAATACCCGAGGACTAGGTTTTAAAACGTTTAAAACACCCATGTAAAAATTTTAGCGGACAGGTGTTCAAAAATACTATTCATCAAAATCGACGATAAAATTTCTGATTCTGTTTTTGATGAAAATTTCATGAATGCACACTTAGCATGTACTAGGAGTATTAATCACTTATTTAGCACATTATAAGTCATATAGCACATAAACATGTCAATTCACGTAAAACGAGGTAAAGCACGCAAATCGAGATAAAAGCAATATATGGGGTATCACATAAAGTTAGACACATAAGTAAATTAATCACATAAACATATTAACATATGTTTCACTTTTCTTTCATTTAATACATACTTGCATGCTTAGACCACTACCCACATTCCGATGATACCCTGGCTGATAGCTAAACATGCGCTCTGATACCACTTAATGTAACGCCCTAACTCGACCCCCCTTACAATCAGTCAGGACGCAACAGAATTTCGGCAGTATAACGACCGTAACACGTACATCAGGGCTCTAAACCAACCATTTATAACTTCATACAACCAACTCCAAAGATCAACAACAACTCCATAACCGTTTCAACAATTCCACAACCATTTCCAAATATTAAACAACCATTCATCAGTTCATTCATAAGTTATACGCCTCTGTTCCAACATCGACCATAGGACATATCATACATTTGCAAAATAGATTATAAACCAGTCTAACAACCTAATTATGTTCAAAAGAAAGACTACTAAACTAGCATTACATAAGTCTTTAACTTTAAGTAAGTTATACAATACAACATATTACAAACGCTAAGACAAACTCTTGGAAAATACTCCGGCACATAAGACTCGTCCACGTAAGGCACATACTCAGCTTCCTGAGGAACATAAAAAAAGTTTGGCTCAGTAACACCTGAATGCAAAAAACGAATGAGAGTGGGCTTATATAAAACAAGCCCAGTGAGGATTCGATAGATCTTTTGAAAGCTTTTACTATATCCCTTGAAAATCATCCCTTGAGTAGTAAACACACATTAAACATAATTAACATCAACAATTCATCTCAAACCATATAAATAACCATTCAATTGAGAAATGATATTCTAGTTGGTATAGCTTCATACGCCTTCACGATCTCAACCATCTTCTTATAACTCCCATAACACACACCCGAGGTACCTCATCTAGCCCCTCCCTCCATGGCATCTCCGCCCATGCGAGCTGGGGGTAGTCTATGATAGTCATGCCGTTATCAAACCGACAGCCCAATGTTGCCCGAGAGGTGGCACACACTTATCAAGACTCATGACAATAATAATAACCATTCATATCACGGAAAGACAACAAAAGTAGGTTGCCTATCTCTCGGCATCATCAATCATCAATCAGTTAACAACATTTCAACAATATAACATCAATTAATCAATTAGCAACTAAACAACTAAGTTAGATGACAAAGTAGGCCATCCAACTCACATGCATTAAACTACACATTCAATCCCCAATATAATTAACAACAACCTAAGAATTAATCACTCAAACACCACCCCAACACCCAAAGACAATATATCAACATTTTAAAGAAAAATCACACAAACTTCTAACAATTATAACTTACAATCTACTAATCCAATGAACTCCAAACCACTTTCTATCACTCACCCACACATGCAACTACATTAGCCCCCTCGGAAACCAACCATAATCCATTCAAAACAAGCCCGACAACCCAAATTCCGCAACACACTAAGGCTGAATTTTCCGGACTTTTGCCACGGCATAACAATCAAAAATTCGGCATTACAACAGTACTACCCCTCAATTAACAAACTTTTAGAAACAATAAGCAAGCAATTCCAACCACTACAACAACAATTATTCAACAATGAACTCAAAAACTAATTTTAATACCTGAAAAATAGAAATACATGCTACAACCGTTCAAAATTTATATAAACACACATAAATGATCCTTGGCATCCACTGAGCATTAATCTAACAACAATTTAACATTTCATCGGATAAAAATTCAATTATATGAAAATGACATAAAATAGCATTTTAAGATCTAGAATTTTTCTCTCACCTTTGATGCAAACTAAAGTTAGAAATAAGTAGAATGGATGCCCAACAAGCAAAATAAAGCTTTGAATGAAGTGATTTGGACTTGAATTGCAAAATCTATGAAGAAATTACTTGAAAACTTGAAACAAAAATGGCTTCTCTTTGCTTCCCTTGGCATTTTTGACCATCTAGGTGTTTTTGGAGGTATTTTTTTGCTATTTTAGTGTGTGTTGATGATTATATAGCTTAAGTAACCAAAAATGCAAAAGTCAAAGTTGAAACACTTATTTAGTTTTTAGTATTTTTAGTTGTTTTAGACTATTTTGCTCAAAAACAAGTAAACTATTATATTTACTATATTTAATAAACTAAATTTAGGTGACAATAAATTTTATATGCATACATATACATACAACTAGGGTATAAAACTCAATTTTTGCAAAAGAAGATGAAAAGTCATATTATTTGTTTTCAAATGTCTTTTGAATGCACAATTAATCTAAATTCATTTAATACCACATATAAATACATCTATATTAATATATACTAGGTCAACGAAAGTCAATGCAAGAATCGGGTTTAGAAGAAATTACTATTTGGCTCAAAAATACTATTTTTTACCCGAAAAGTCCATTTAAATTTCTATTCCGTTTCAGAATCAATTTTTATCAAGCACGGGTCTACTAATATCCATGGACTAGTTTTTCAAACACTAAAAAGACCATTTTCAAAATTATAGCGGACGTGTTTCAAAAATACTATTCATAAAACTTGACTATAAAATTTTCGATGCCGATTTTGATGAAAATTTCATGAATGCACACATAGCATGTAATAGAAATATAAATCATAGAATTAGCACATTCTAACTCATATAACACATAAACATGTCAAAACATGCAATTCTATGCAAAGGTAAAATCTGGGGTTTCACATCAGGCCTCAGTACCATAATAAACTTCTGGATTCTCTTACTCTTAGGTTGTACTAAGGCTGGCACATATCGGGACAAACGAGTGAAAGCAGCGTCATACTGATCAACTGTCATGTTGCCCTGTTTTAGATTGATAAACTCCTATTCTCGCCTCTCAATAGCTATCTCTGTAATGAATTTCTCCCGAAACTCTCTGACAAACTCATCCCAAGTCCGTGGTACTGCCTTAGCCTCCCATCTGGATTTCACTGTATGCTACCATTGCTCGGCATCCTCCTCGACCAAAACTCAGTGCAAGCAACCCTTATCGCGTCATTGTACTCGAGGCCAGTAAGAATCTTCTCCACTTTATTCAGCCATTGCTCAGCCAAATATCATCAGGTTCTCCAAAGAAGCAAGACGGACCATGATGTAGAAATTTCTCAAGGTAGTTACCATTACCACCCTCTGCTCTACCTTGACCTTGACCCGGATTACCTGTGGGTACAAATCCTCTCTGCCTCTGCAATACTTGTGCAATCTGGCCTATTGCAGCTGTTAATTGCGCATTGAGAGTTTGTTGATCTACCTCTTCTTCCCCGGCATTCTGATTTCTGGTCTGACGGCGGGGCCCCATTCCGAATAACTAGAATGCGAAGTATTATAACAAGCAAATATACAATTCACAAATAAATCACATAAGGAGAAGTTCAAATAAATCCACATAAGATTACATATAAGATCATACAAGCATTTTATACTCGAAGATACATATAAAACACTTAGTTATACTTTATATTCCAAACTTTCACTTTCATACAAAGACTCATAAAGACATTTCACATTCTCATTTTCATTTTCATGCAAGCATGACCTTTACTAATTCAATCTTTCACTTATTCAATCAAAAGAAACACTTATTCATACAACTACACTTTCACATAATAGACCTCTACCCCACAGACCGAGAAACCTATCCCAGCTCATGCATTATATAAGCTTTGATACCACCTAAATCTCACGCCCTGACCTAACCCCACACTACAGGTTAAATCCGGACCCGACAAACGTACAAAGTCTCATCTGTACCGTGGACTTTCTGAAAACCTGAAAACATTCAATAAGGCCACAAATACAACTAGAACTCCAATTTTAACTAACTCTCAGCTTCAAGGCCATCCGAGCCTTAAGCAATACAAGACAATATAAATACATACAGGCATGCAAGCAACAACAGTAGAATCCTTGTCTTTCATTCGCTTATCATACAACTCCATATTAGCAATTAAGCATTCTTAAGAACTAAAGCCAACCATTTAACCATTGAATCACACCCAAACATGCAATACAAGTAGAAGCAGAAATATAAGTTATTACATGCCATAGTTTCATCACTCATACTATTTCTATCTAACTTACAAGCTTACAGACGCACAAATATATACATAAGCCCAAAGGCTCCAAAATAGAACACAAAGTAGTACAACAAGTTTTCACATAAAATTCAACAAGAAGCACCTCCACCTCAAGCAAACAGACACATCAACTAAGGTAACTGCTCCTCCTGCACCTCCTGCTCTTCACCCTCAACTAAATCAAGCTGGGGTTCAACCTCAGCATCTCTTGAAACATGCTAGCGAGGTATGAGGAACAACAATTGCCCAGTGAGGGATAAAGACTACGGGGGCGTGCAATGCAACAATTAATACAAATAGCATTCGAAGTAACTAAATAACAATTGAAATACAAAGACCACACATTAAAAGGATACAATACACTTTAACCCCAACACTCCATACTTCACTTGATCTTCAATCACAAACCTCGATCAATGTGCCAGCATAGACCCCAATCACTCCAGTGGGTGTACTCCGGATGTACCCCGAGAATCCTACGACCCAACACCCCCTGACAATCTATGGACTAGGCGAGTGAGGGACTAGAGCACGAAGATCAAATATCCACTAGCAAGCCCACCGCCGCCCAGCCGATATCCAATACATCCGCCCCATATACTATGGTTGCGCAACCACTATGCAATGCACTTAAACATCGAACAAGATAATAACTTTGAAAGCAATAACACTTAGGAAGGACAACAAAATAGGTTGCCCTCGAAAACAGTTAGAATATAAGCATTATCATGAAATTAACCAAATGAACACAAAGGGGTAAATCACATATTTTCCTCAAAACATTACCAAAACCTCACAATTAACTTAAAAGTGCATTTAAACACCTAAAAAACATTTACATGGTCATAGAAGTGCAAATCAACCAATTTCTTACTTTTTCTCTTTTGTAACTTAAGCCATTTTTCTTCCAAACACAAGTTAATGTTCTAGTTAAGTGAGCGGGCTATTCCATACTTCTAATTATCCAATATGGTACCCCTAGGACCCTCGAAACTACCCTATTGCCCACGATTACCACAAAAGCCCTGTTTGCCCCTTTGTGAGTTTGTACTACAAGTACCCTAACCGGAACTCAACTGGGGTTTAGCAAAGCATATCTAGCACCTATATAGCCTAAGAACACTAAATGTGATTGCCAAATTAACCCAGATTTGCATTAACCCCGAAATCCCTTTTTGAAAGTCGCCTATTTCATGTTTTAGCCAAGTTTCGAGCAATTCAACCTCTCGGGGCTATTAATCTAACTTTATTAACATCTAAGGTACCTACTAGAAGCAAGGAATCAAGCTATATTGCACAATTTCACAAAACTGTAAAAATTCGTCACTATTCACACCCTAAAATAAAACCATCGAATTTAACCGTTTAAAAAGCGAAACAATGGCATAAACTTGGTCTCTACATCATGTATACATCATATAATATCATATTTAAGCATACCATAAGCATTTACTAGCAAATCTACAAAATCAAGAAAGTTGCAACATTTTAAAAATGTAAACTACACATGCAAATCCCTTACCAAAGCACGTAGAAGCTCGTAGGATGCTTGCAAACTCCCTAAACCACTTGTTCTTAGCTTGCCAAGGCTTGAAACCAAGGATTGAAGTGCAAAATTTTCCCCTTAGGAGCTGTCAGGTTCCAGGCACTATTCACCCCTCTATTTTTTTTTTGGGTCAACTTATGAGCTATATGTGTTGTGTTGAGTATATATTATAAGTTGTGTTATGTTTTAGAGTGTGTGTGTTAACAATAAAGTGAGTCAAACTAGTTTAAAACAAGTTTAAAGATGCAATTATATGTTAGCTAGCTAAAATATAAAATTAGACTACATAATACTATTCACTTGATTCATTCAAACATTTTCTAAACGGATGCTCTCAACATTAATCGCTCAAGTGCACATTTTTCTTATTCCTAAAATAATTAATATGATTTAAGAAAAATGCTAATTCGAAGAAAATAAGTAGTTGAAAAATGCAATGAATAGTAGCCACATAAGTAACAAGTAGTTGCACAGTAAATATGCACAAATAGTTGATGCAACAGTTACTAGGTGTACGGTGAAGTTCTCGGGCATCACAGCTTTATCCTAGCAAGTGGTATTAGAGGTAGGGCTTTACATATAGTTTAATCGCTAGTAAAGTTAAGACCATGACAAATACTACTAGATCTCCTTACTTGGAAGGATTCTCAACTAATAGACCTCTATTTTTCACAGGTAGAAATTTTGTCTATTGAAAGAACATATTCAATCGGTTGATTACTCTTGTTGGAGGCTTGTAAAAGAAGGTCCCTACGTTCCAATCAAAATCACGGAGATTGAAAATGAAGATGGTAGCAAGTTCAAAAAGAAGACTCCAAAAACAAAGACGAGTTTGATGATTATGATATGGTCATGATGACCAAGAACTCAAGAGCAAAGAACATCCTCTATTGTGCCCTCAATTAAACAGAGTATGGCATAGTGAGTTAATGTGCATCGACTCATGAAATATATGAGCTTCTTGAGCTATCTTATCAAGGCACAACTCAAGTCAAAGATACAAAGATTGGTTTGTACATTCATGAGTATGAACTATTTCGAATGAAGTTCAGAGAATCACTAAATGAGATGCATCAAAGGTTTACAAAGATCATCAACAACCTTAGTATTCTTGGCAAGTCCTATCCAATGAAGATCTCAACCGGAAGATTCTTCTTGCTCTACCAAAGGAATACAAGCCAAAACTAACATCAATTAGAGAGTCAATGCATCTCTCAAAATTGAAGGTACATGAGTTAATATGCAATCTTGAAACCGAAGAACTAGTCCTCAATCAAGAGAGACTAAGAGATGAAGAAAAAAAGAAAGCAAAGAAGTCACTTGCTCTCCTTGCATCAAAAACTCATTCAAGTGATGAGATGAAGGTGAAAATAAAGATGATGATGATGAAATGGCCTAACTTGCAAAGAAATTCAAGAAATTCTTAAAATACAAGAAGATGAGAAGAAGAACTTCATCAAGCAACAATTTAAGAAGGAAAGGCAAAGACAAAACAAAGAAAGAATCAAGATGCTTCAATTGTTACAAATCGGGACATATGAAAGCCAATTGCCCAAAAACAATCAAGACCAAAGGAAAAAAGGCTATGAAGACAAATTGGAGTGAAAACAACTCAACCGATGGAGAAAGTGAAAAGGAAGAGCAAGTAGCCAACATTGTATGTCTTATGGTAAAATAGGATAATGATGTATGCTCTTCTTCATGTAGTTCTAGTTCTAGCTCTACTTCATTCCATGATGTTGAATGCTTTTTGAAGAATTGCAAGATGAATTTTCAAAAATGCATGAAAATTTTTCTATTTCTCTTTCAAAAATCAAAGAACTTCAAAAGGAGAAAGATGATTTGAAAGTTGAAAATGAAAAACTTGAAGAGGTAAATGAAGTTCAAAGTTTATATGAAAGTTTAGCAAAATTTACAAAAAGGAAAAGAAACTTTGGATAAAATGTTTGGATCTCAAAAAATGCCATTTGGTAAAAGTGGGATTGGTGATAAACCATTCACAAAGCAAAAATTCTTCAAAAGCCACTTTGTAAAAGCATCTACCTCTTCAAATAAAGCTTCAACATCAAGAGGATTTCAAAAAGTGTGCACATATTGTGAAAAATATGGACATATTGCATCACATTGTAGATATAGAAACATGGTAGGTAGAGATGCTAGAATTCCTTCTTGGCTTAAGGCCAAATGGGTTATTAGATGTATTAGGGCTTGACACTAACACATAAGGACCCAATAAAACTTAGGGACTTAAAAGGACAACATGTGCATTGCTTCTATGATTTTAGGTTCCTCTAAGAATCAAGTATAAAGGAAGTTGGGTCTGCTCAAGACACATGACCGAAGACTCATCCCTCTTCTATGAACTCAACAAGAAAATCAAATGAAATGTAAGCTATGGAGACAATAGAAAAGGTAAAATCATTGGAAGAGGTAGCATTGGTAATGAACATTCAATCTCTATCCATAATGTGCTACTTGTGAAATGATTGAAATACAATTTGTTTAGTATGAGTCAATTTTGTGACAATGGGTATAAAGTTGAATTCAAAGTTGCATGTTGCACTGTATATGATAACTCGAACAAAGTGGTATTTGTTGAAAATAGATGTGATAATGTTTACACCATTAATTTCGAGGATCTTACATGCCAAAATGTTAATTGTTTGATGACTATGAGTGAAGACTCTTGGTTATGGCATAGAAGATTAGGACATGCAAGCATGAACTTATTTACCAAAGTTTCTAGAAAAGAGCTTGTAAAAGGTTTACCTAAAACAAAATTTGAAAAAAGATCATTTATGTGATGCATGTCAACTTGGGAAACAATATAGGACATCTTTTAAACCTATAAACAAAGTAGCTACATCTAAAGCATTACAAAAACTTCATATGGACCTTTTTGGACCAATGGATGTGGTTAGTTTAGGAGGATCAAGATATGTCTATGTTGTTATAGATGACTACACTAGGTATACTTGGTTTATGTTCTTGTCCCACAAAAATGAAGCCTTCAATGAATTTGCAAAGTTATGCAAAATAGTGCAAAATGAGAAAGACTATTATATTACTTGCATTCATAGTGATCAAGGCACATAATTTATAAATTCATCTTTTGTGGAATTTTGTGAACAACATGGCATTGAACATAATTTTTTAGCTCCTAGAACTCCTTAACAAAATAGGGTAGTGGAAAGAAAAAATCAAACTTTAAAAAAAATGACAAGAACAATGTTAAAAAAGAACAAATTGCGTACATACTTTTGGGGTGAAGCCGTTAACACGGCTTGTTACGTGCTTAACAGAGTGTTAATTAGACCTTTTATCAAGAAGACCCTTTATGAACTATGGAAAGTAAGAACACCAAATGTTGCTTATTTTAAGGTTTTTGGTTGTAAATGTTTTATTCTAAACACCAAAGATCACCTTGGAAATTTGAAGTTAAATCGGATGAAGGAATATTATTAGGATATTCAACTAGAAGTAAGGTATATAGGGTATATAACAAAAGAACTCTAGTAGTTGAAGAGTCTATTCATGTGAACTTTGATGAAGGTAACCCCTTTACATCAAGAAAAAATGATAATGATGATATAGGTTTTCAACAAGATGAGGCACAAGTGCAAGCTACTACATCAAAACCCCAAGAGGAACCATCTCAAAGATATCTAAAGGACACAACAATCCAAGGGGATCAACAAGCATTAAATGAGCAACATCCTCAAACCTCTCAAGAATTGCGTAAATGTTAGAAATTTGTGAAAGTTCACCCACAAGATCTAATCCTTGGTGATCCCTCAAAAGGTGTAAGAACTCGTTCCAATCTAAATGCTTTTTGTGAACATGTTGCTTTTTTATCTCAAATTGAGCCTAAGAATGTTAAAGAAGCTTTACTTGATGACAATTGGATTATGGCTATGCAAGAAGAACTTAATCAATTTGAAAGGAATCAACTATGGAAACTAGTCGAAAGACCTAACAACTATACGGTAATTGGCACTAAATGGGTTTTTAAAAACAAACTTGATGAATCCGGATTAGTAACTAGAAATAAGGCAAGATTTGTTGCACAAGGTTATAATCAAGAAAAAAGAATAGATTATGATGAAACTTTTGCACTGGTAGCTAGATTGGAATCTATTAGAATGCTATTTGCCTTTGCATGCTTCATGAATTTTAAGCCTTTTCAAATGGATATTAAAAGTGCATTTTTAAATGGCTATATTCAAGGAGAAGTCTATGTAAAACAACCACCTGATTTTGAGGATCAAAATTTACCTAATCATGTCTTTAAACTCGAAAAAGCTCTTTATGGATTGAAACAAACACCTAGGGTTTGGTATGATCGATTAAGTGGATAGTTACTTGAAAATGGCTTTAGTAGAGGGAAATTGGATTCAACTTTATTTGTTAAAGAAGAAGGAAAAGACATATTACTTGTGCAGATATATGTTGATGATATTATCTTTGGTGCTACTAATAAATTGCTTTGCGAGTAATTCTCTAAGTGGATTCATAAAGTGTTTGAGATGAGCATGATGGGAGAGTTGAACTTCTTTGTCAAACTTCAAATCAAGGAAACAAATGAGGGGATTTTCATTAATCAAGCCAAGTATACAAGAGAACTCATCAAAAAGTTCAGACTTGAGAATGCTAAAGAGATTGGCACGCCAATGGGAACATCAACCATGCTCAACAAGGATGAACAAGGTAAATCGGTTTATGAGAAAATGTATAGAGGTATGATCGAAAGCCTTCTCTACTTAACTACCTCTAGACCTGACATTATGTTTGTTGTATGTTTATATGCTCGCTTTCAATCTTGTCCTAAAGAATCACATTTAAATGCTGTAAAATGAATCTTTAGATAACTTAAAGGCACATATGACTTAGGACTTTGGTATCCAAAAAGAACTTCTTTTGAATTGGTAGGATACTCAAATGCAAATTGTGTTAGGTGTAAGATTGATAAAAAGAGTACTAGTGGTAGTTGTCAATTTATTGGTCAATCACTAATCTCATGGTCTAGCAAAAAGCAAAATAGTGTAGCCTTATCCACTGCCAAGGCCTGTATCCACCGAAAATTGTGTTGGCCAAATTCTCTAGATAAAACAAAATTTGCTTGACTATGGCCTTGAATATAATCATGTACCCATTAGATGTGATAACACATGTTCCATTAATCTCACTAAAAATCCAATTTAACACTTTAGAACAAAGCATATTGAAATTAGGCATCATTTTATTCGAGATCATGTGCAAAATGGTGATGTTATGCTTGAATTTGTTGACACTATGCATCAATTAGTTGATATTTTCACAATACCTTTAATGGAACTTTAATGGAAGGCACAATGTTTGATACAGGTTGTCTTATTAGCACAGTTAGAGGTACAAAGATTAAGCTTAATGAATAATTCTTAAGTGATTTGTTTGAACTACCTCTTGATGGAAAGAAGTATTACAGTTCTAAAGGATGACCTAGCATGACTAATGAGAATTATGATGCCATGCATGATTGGATTTTGGATAATGCTCGTGAACCTCGAATTGGGAATAATACTTTGCAAGCCATGAAATTAGCTGGAAGAACTAGGCTAATAATGCGTATTGTTAATGATGTAATCATGCCAAGAAAAACAAATGATGGTCGAGTCAATTTTTGTGATATTACACTATGTATCGGCTTCATACGAGACAAAAACTTAATCTCCCATATATGATGTTGTCTCACATGATGCGTATCACTAACAAGGCAAAGAGTTTAGCTTATGTTATGCATCTTACTAGGATCTTTGAACATTTTAATGTACCACTTCAAGGAAAAGTGTGCGTTTTCCACCACATATGGAACTTTGATCTTGCCTCTATGAACGCATGCAATTGTTTATCTATCATGGTCAAGTCCTAAGTCAAGATGACTTTGACATCTTACCCGAAACTATTCAGAAAGAAATTTTGGAAAAATGTCTTACTAGAAAATGTAAGAAAAAGACGGCTCCTGTAGATCAGGTAATTGTTGAGGATGAGATTGAACATGGATATGATGACATGGAAGCCGACCCTAAAGTACGAATTTTATAGCATGTTTTTGGCTCAATAAGAGAAAGTGAAAGGCTTGTTGAAGAACACCGACAGGGTGTAGGTTCTAGTTCTGGTGTACCTTCCTCTGTCTCTTAATATGTTCTTATGACTGATACAAATAGGATTCTTGCTGCTATGGCTAAGATGAAAACAAGTTTAGAAGCATCTATGGATTGCAAGATAAACGCTTGGGGAAAATCTTTAAGAAAGCAGATGATTATAATGCTTGGATTTTGGACAATGGTCGCATTCCTCCCATGGCGCCACCTGATACAGTTCCACCTCAACCCGAGTATGAAGATTACAGGGATGAGCTTGATGATGAAGATGAGGATGAGTGATAATCTTTACCCAAGCTTTTCAAAACTCTTCATGTCTTTTGAAAACCATCTTGATATCTTCTTACTGTATGACATTTACGTTAGTTTTGCTACCGTTTACTTTTTATTGTGATTTTAAGTTGTCCTTTACTTATGTGCGTACATGAATGCCTATGAATGCTTTTGACATGTTGATTCCATTGTTTTTTATGATGCTTTCTTATTATGTATTAGTTGTTGTTTCTCTTGCTTTTGATGAGGTCTATGGGGGGAGAAGAAGCATGATATGATCTTTACATCGTCATATCATTTGAAGTAATGTATATAGTAAGCGAGAGCTTACATCGAATAAGATTTTATCATCAAAAAGGGAAAGATAAGACTTCATCTAGAATTTTGATGATAACTCAATCTTAAATGAATGTTTGATTATTGACTAATCTTATTGCTTCATGAGATATTTGTAAACAAGATAGTCAAGGATGCTTTGTACAAACAAACTTGGAGTCATTCATATGCATCAAGGGAAGATCCATAAAGTCTTGAGGATGAAATCTTGAAGATCTTTCCAATGAAGAGCTCAACATGATCAATCATGTTCAAACACTATACTGGTGAAGATCTATGAAACTTCAAAGTATCATCATAAAAAGATCTCAAGTACAAAGATTGAAGAGGGAGTCACAAAATGGAAAAGTGGCATCATAAGGGGTACTGGCTGTTTTTATGTCAAGGGACTTTGATATGCTCGATAAAGCTCAAAACTTACTTTAAAACTCTTTTTGGAAAATTATTTTAAATAAATATTTATTGAGAAAGTCGTGGTTTCAAAAACATTGTTCTAAATGTTTATTGAGCATTGGATTTAAAGATTCTCAAAAACTTGTTGCGTTTTGATCTTAATTGTTTCATATTTGCAAAACACTTTTAGACTTGTCTTTCTACTTCCCTAAACACAACCCAAACAAGTCGGTCGAAGCAAGCCAGTCGAGAAACTCAACCAGTTCACCTCAACCGATTTGAACAGTGGGGGTACAAGGGCAAATCGGTAGAGGGACTCGACCGACTTACCTCGACCGACTTCTCCAAAGCCATTCGGACGAGCCAAGTCGATCAAGGGACTCAATTGACTGCTCCAGAGGTAGACGGACAAGCCAAGTCGGACGAGGGGCTCATTTGACTCCTTGATCGATTGTTTGAAAATATAGTTGTTGTAATTCCATTGAAAGGTTTTTTTATATATTTTCAAACACCTCCATTGCTCAAAACACCTCTTCCAACTACAAGCAATTGTTCTATAGCTTTAAATCATTAAGCATTCAAGAGAGCTTTAAATTGTATCCATGTACTCTTAAAAGGAGTTCATTGTACTCAATATTTATTACATTCTTGTTGTGAGATAAATACTCTAGATCTATAGCTTTGAGAGATTTATTGTATAGAGAGTATTTGAAATCTTCTTTGTGAATACAAAGAAGTGAAGAGGCTTGTACTACTCTTGTAGAGTCAAGAGGTCTTGTATTGTTGGTTTGTGCTTCACCAACTTGTTAATGAGTACTACTAGTGGAGCTAGTAGAAATCCTAAAGGACGAAGACCTTAAGTGGTGGACTAGATTAGCGAACCACCCTAAAATCGATGCCCTTATCACTTTCTCTCTTCTCTCCTTTACTCTTTATTTTATTGCATACCTTGTGTTTGATAAATTGTTTCAAAGAATTAACTAGTTGCAATCATATTCGAAAAAATAGTATTATTTCCCCTATATCCTAATTCACCCCCTCTTAGGATAACTTGGACTAACAAATACCCATTAAAATAAGTCATATATATATATGTAGGATCGCAACAAGTTCATTTTTGAAAAGAAGATTCTTGAGCCTTTCAGTACTATAGCATCAACCCTGTTTTACTTACAAGAACAAGAAGAGCTTCTCCACACAACTTCTGTCACAACTCCAAATCTACAACCTATTGCAAATATTCACCTAGAGCCTATTTGGTGCCTCCCCTAAATGAGATTAAAGTTTGCTGTGATATTTTAATATTAACTTAATTTATCTTATATATTCAATGAATAATGTGTATTCATATATGTATTAATTTTAGAACATGAAGAGATTATGTATTAACTTTATATTTAAGTATGTTTTAATCATGTATTAATTTTAGAACATGAAGATTTTCTTATATTTAGGGAGGTTTTAAATTCATGTCTTTTCACTTGTATGTAATTAATTAGGGAGGTTTTTTAGGAGCCTATAAATAAGTCTCCCATTCTTCCTTCCATAACACTTCATGTATTATTGTAATATTATGAGAGTAAATTAGAGAGTCTATTCAGCCAAAAGAGAAAGGTGTTCTTATGAGAAGCTTGTGCTCAACCTTCTAGTGCAGAGTAGGTTCGAGCTTTACAGCAACAAGTCAGGTTGTTGTATCCTAGAGAAGACAAGCCATATTAAGACAGCTGCATTGGTTCTTTCTACCGTAGGGGGTTTGAATCTCCTTAAAGATAGTGAGATTCCCGCGCCTCAGTCCGATCGTGTTGTCTCCAACAAAAGTGTTTGTACTTTAATTTTTGTACTATTTTCAATTATTATTGTACAATTTCACCAACAATTTTAAGGAGATTCAAATGGAACCAATGGTGGAGAAAACTAATGTTAAAGACCTCAATAAGTCATTCTGCTTCAGTGGAACTAATTTTAAACGGTAGAAAGGCAAAGTTCATTCTATTTAAGTCTCTTGAAGGTAAGATATGTACTCACTGAAGATGACCCGACAAATGTATCTACCGATAACATGATTGAGGAAGAACTTGCATAACATCAAGACTTCGTGGATATATATGTCAATGATGAGTACAACTATCGGTACTATCTTTTAAATTATCTTACTGACATAATATGAATCTGGGAGGCTTTGCAAATGAAATATGATACTGAAGAAGTTGGAGCAAAGAAGTATATTGCTAGCCATCTTTTCAGATTTCAAATGAAAGACAGACAATCTGTGGTGTAGCAGACTCAAGACTTCCATATGATAGTAGCCGATGTTAGATCTTAAGGCATCAGGATTGAAGACAATCTAGTTGTGGTTGGTATCATTGATAAACTTCTACCATCTTGGAAAGAATTTCAAAAGTCTATACGCCACAAGCAAAAAGAAACTTCCTTTGAGGCTTTGATCACTCGCATTCGTGTGGAGGAAGAGGCAAGAGGACAAGATGCAATGATCTTGGACAACAATGAACATTTCACTAAGGTAAATTTAATTTCTGCAAATTCTAATAGTGTGCCTAAAGGTTAGTATTCTAAGAATGCTAATTTGAAGCCAAATAAGAATCAAATGAAAAATAAACATAAGGGAAATTCGAACCAGAAATTTATGAACCATGGACAATATTCTAAAACCAGGGCACTGCCTGTTTTGTTTGTGGCAAAGTTGGGCATCTTGCTCGGAATTATAGATACCGAAAACGTGAAGTTGTTCCTCAAGCTAATGTGACCAAAAAGCCATTAGTGGCTATGATAACAGACATTAACATGGTTCAATATGTAGAAGGTTGGTGGGCGGAGTCTAGTGCCAATAAGCATGTTGCTATGATAAAACCTGGTTCAAGAAATACACTCCTTTTGAAGAAGCAAAAAATGGTGATGCTTGGTGATTCAAGCAAAACCAAGGTGTTAGGGAGTGGTTATGTTGAGCTCAAGTTTACATGTGGACGTGTTTTAACACTAAAAGTTATACTTTTTATCCCTTCCATGAGGAAAAACCTTATGTCAAGTTTCTTGTTCAACAAGGTTGGCTTCAAGCAAACTATAGAATCTGATCAATATGTAATTACCAAAAAAATGTATTTTTGTGGGCAAATGATATGTATGTGATGGAATGGTTCGATTGAATGTTGATAATGATATTGTGCTCTTCTGTGAATTTTTGGCATGCACGTTTATGTCACATTAATAGTAGATATATGACAATTATGAGTAGTTTAGGATTAATTCCAAGACCGAATAAAGATTTTGAAAAATGTGAATCTTGCAGCAAAATAAAAATCACTAGAAAGCCTCATGAAAATGTTGTTAGACATACCGAATTGTTAGAATTAATTCATTCAGATCTTTGTGAATTTGAGGGATTTTAACTCATGGAGGAAATAGATATTTTATCACTTTCATTGATGATTTTTCAAAATACACATATGTTTATCTTTTGAAAAATAAAAGTGATGCCTTTGAAAAATTTAAAGAATTTCTTCACAAAGTTGAAAATCAATTCGGTAGAAAAATCAAAAAATTGAGAAGTGATCGAGGTTGAGAATACATTTGTTCTGAATTCAATTCTTTTCTTCAGTCTTTGGGAATAATCCATAAAAATACACCACCTTACTTACCTAAGTCCAATGGTGTAGCTGAGAAAAAAATAGAACTATAATTAATTTGGTAAATGCCATGATTGTAGAGTCAGGTGCTCCCAAAAATCTTTGGGCTGAGGCTACTCTGACAACTTGTCATGTTTTAAATAGGGTGCCATATAAAAGGACTAAAATCACATATTTTGAACTGTGGAAAAGATATAAGCCTAACTTGGGATATATTAGAGTTTGAGGTTGTTTAGCTTTTGTGAGGCTAACAAATCCCAAAAGACCAAAATTAGGTGCTAAAGCTACCACTTGTGCTTTTCTTGGCTATGCAGTAAATAGCACAACTTATAGATTTTTTGATCTTGAAAATTAAATAATTGTTGAATCAGGTGATGCAATTTTTCATGAAGAAAAGTATGCTTTTAAATCGGGGGCAAAGAAATTTCTGAAAATGTGTCCTTGTTATCTCCTTCTACTTCTTTTCAAGATAATGAAAATGTTTTCTCTGAACTAAGAGTAAAAGGGCACGAATTGAAAAATATTTTGGTCCAGATTTTTATGTTTTCAATTTAGAAGAACACCCTTTTACTTTAAAAGAAGCTTTTTCATCTCCTAAAACTATTTTTTAGAAAGAAGCTGTAAATGATAAGATGAATTAACTAACTTCTAATAAAACTTGGAAATTAGTTGAATTACCACCAGGTTGTAAAACCATAGGCTGCAAGTGGGTCATCAGGAAAAAACTTAAACCCGATGGGTTAGTAGATAAGTTTAATGCTAGACTTGTTGCAAAAAGCTTTAAACAAAAGGCTGATCTTGACTTTTTTGATACTTTTTCTCCTGTTACTAGAGTTACATCCATTAGATTTCTAATTGCAATTGGAGCTATTTTTAATTTAAAAATTCATCAGATGGATGTAAAAACAGCCTTTCTGAATGGGGACCTAGATGAGGAAATATATATGGATCAACCTGAAGGGTTCGTGGAACCAGGCCAAAAAAGCAAAGTGTGTAAACTTATTAAATCCCTATATGGCTTAAGGCAAGCACCTAAGCAATGGCATGAGAAGTTTGATTCCTGCATGATTGATAATGGTTATAAATCTAATTAAAGTGACAAGTGCATATATTATAAATATTTAAAAAATTCACATGTGATTATTAACCTCTATGTGGATCATTTACTCATTTTTGGTACAGATTTACATGTCATAAATGAAACTAAGACTATTCTTTGTAGTCATTTTGACATGAAAGATCTTGGTGACGCTAATTTTGTTTTAGGAATGAAAATCACCAAAACATCTGATGGTATTTTTCTTGATCAATCGCACTACATTGAGAAAATCTTAAGAAAATTTAATTTTCTTGAATGTAAACATGTGTCTACACCTTTTGATCATAATGTACATCTTTTTCCTGTTGAAAATGATAATGATGTAATTAATTAAAAGGAGTATGCAAGTATAATTGGTAGCTTATGCTATGCGATTGACTATACTAAACCGTTACACAGTAGGAGTACTTAGCAGGTTTACAAGTAAGCCTAGAAAAGAACATTGGCATGTCATCTAGCGAGTCATGAAGTACTTGTCTGGAACGAAGAACTATGGTTTGTTTTATAGAAAATATCATGTTGTTCTCGAAGGTTTCAGTGATGCAGACTGGAACACATTATAAAGTGACTCTTACTTTACTATTGGTTTTGTTTTTACATTTAGTGGTGGTGTTATTTGCTGAAAATAAAAAAAACAAACAATTATTGTTAACTCAACTATGGAGGCAGAGCTTGTTGCATTAGCTTCTGCAAGTGAGGAAGCAAACTGGTTAAGAGATTTGTTGCATGAGACTCCATTATGGGAACAACCAATCCCACCAGTTTTAATACATTGTGATAACACCACTACGATTGGTAAAGTTAAAAATCGTTATTATAATGGGAAGTCTAGATCCATAAGGAGAAAGCACAGTACTGTGAGATCATTTTTGAGTAATTGATCTATTAATGTGGATTATGTCAAATCTACTGATAATCTTGCAGATCCACTAACTAAGGCCTTATCGAGAGAAAGGATCTGGACTACATCAAGGGGGATGGGATTGAAGCCAATATTATCATGAGCCACATGTAAGGATACCCAACCTAATGATCAGAGATCCTGAAAATTGGGTTCAATGGGAAAAACAAATCACAATGTGGACGAAAGGACCACTAAATATTTTCCCTCCCTACGATGTGAGTGTATTCATCTTGTAATGTTTTGGAGGTTGAGTTCAAACTCTTACATAGTGTTTGGATTGCACAAAGGAATGGAAAAGGAAAGTAAAGTAGAGGGAAAAAAATAAAGGAAATAAATTACCTTGTTTGGATTGCAAAAAAATAATAATGGAAAGGAAATGAAAGAATTTTATGATTTTTTGTTTGGATTAGAGAAAGAAAGGAAAGGAAAAGAATAATTTTAAATACAAAATTACTTAAATACCCTTTTTTATTTTTATAATCATGAAATATGTAGGGACAAAAAAGACTTTTTATAACAAAACCTTTCTTTTCCCTCCAAAACACCTCAATTTGGAAGGATTACAAAATCATTCTCATTAAAGGATATGAAAACATTTTGGAACCCCTCCATACCTTTTCCCTCTTTTAAAATTCCAATCCAAACAAGGAAAATGATTCATTATTCCTTCCCCATCATTTCTTTTCCTTTAAAAAGTACAATCCAAACAAGCTGTTAATGAAACATGTAGCTTTTTTGAGTGGGGTGTCAGAATTACATGAGTACCTTTGATAGATTTCACCTATATAAATGTTGAAGTTGTGGCCGCTTCGTATGAGTTTTTGGCTAATTCTCATATAAACACTTATGAAAAACTAGGAAAGCACATGGTCGTAACGTGCTAAGCTTTTAAGCCCATTTTATTACACTTGGAATGTTATGTGTGAGCAGTGACTCTTTATTTTCCTCAAGCAGTCATAGTTCAAGTCGGAGACCTAGAGTAGAGGTTACTGTTTCGCTAAGTACAAGTTCAATGCATAACACACTTTTATTAAGCATAATGATCCCTTTTGGCTAGAATATATCTCTTATGATCATAAGTTAATATTAAAATAAGTGGGAGAATGCTATGATATTTTAATATTAACTTAATTTATCTTATATATTCAATGAATAATGTGTATTCATGTATGTATTAATTTTGGAACATGAAGATATTATGTATTAACTTTATATTTATATATGTTTTAATTATGTATTAATTTTGGAACATGAAGAGTTTCTTATATTTAGGAAGGTTTTAAATTCATGTCTTTTCACTTGTATGTAATTAATTAGGGAGGTTTTTTAGGAGCCTATAAATAGGTCTTTTATTCTTCCTTCCATAACACTTCATGTACTACTGTAATATTATGAGAGTAAATTAGAGAGTCTATTCAGCCAAAAGAGAAAGGTGTTCTTGTGAGGAGCTTGTGCACAACCTTCTAGTGCAGAGTAGGTTCGAGCTTTACAACAATAAGTCAAGTTGTTGTATCCTAGAGGGGACAAATCATATTAAGATAGATGCATCGGTTCTTTCCATCGTAGGGGCTTGAATTTCCTTAAAGATAGCGCGATTCTCTCGCTTCAGTCTGATCGTGTTGTCTCCAACGAAAGTGTTTGTACTTTAATTTTTGTACAATTTTTAATTATTATTGTACAATTTCACCAACAAAGTTAAAAGTGATGCCAATCAGCAGAAATCACTTGGGCAAATTGTCAAATGAGCGAACATTGCAGGTATATTTTAATTCAAGCGTAGAAGCAAAGGCCTTGGCCTACTAGACAGCATGCTCTCTAATATCACAAACTGGTACGCCACAGACTACAATTGAATCGGATGCAACAAATGTGCTTCGAGAGTTTCAAACTACTCATCATTCGGACTGTCTTTCCTTTTTATCCTCCAGTGCTGATCATACATTTCGACATATTTATTAGCAAATTAATCGTGTGACAAATTAAATTACTCGTACAGTCAAGATAAATTCTCTTTCCTTAGACTGGACTAGTAACATATCATTAAATCTCCTTTTACTTGTATATAATGATGTAGATGCCGTGGGCATCTGTTAACTTTTGTATCTTTATGGAACTTAACTCAATGACAAAAAAAAAAAAAAACGAAAAGCAAAAAATCAAAGAGCGGGGAGTAAAGTGGAATTAAACCCAGTACTCAGAAGAGCCTTCTACAAACTTCCATTCCATATAGCGGCCTTTTCTTAATTTATTTTTGGCCCCTTCTCCAAGCTTCCCGGTCTCACTTACAGAGTGTTTGAATTGCACAAAGGAATCGAAACGAAGGTCAAGTGGAGAAAAAAAAAAGAAAAAAAAAGAAAATGAATTACCTTATTTAAATTACAAAATAATAATAATAAAAAAAAAATTATGATCTATTGTTTGAATTGAAGAAAAAAATAATAAAGAAAAAATTATTTTAAATATAAAATTACTTGAGTACTTTTTTTTATTTTTATAATTATAAAATATGTAAAAATAAAAAATATTCTTTATAATAATTTTTTTTTCCTTCAAAATACTTCAATTTAAAAGAGTTATAAAATTATCCTCATTAAAAAAAAAAAATCCCACATTTAAAATTTCAATCTAATTAAAAAAAAAAATTCCTTATTCCTTCCCCATCCTTTCCTTTCCTTTAAAAAGTCCAATCCAAACAAAGTCTAAACCATAAGCTCATAAGAAGCCTCTACTCACAATGAGTAAAAGGCGTGTGTAGTAACAAAAACGCTCATTTCCGTTTGAACCCATGGCGACTTCTCGACTCACAAGGTCGGCGGTGTCAGCTCTCCGGGCCTCTCACCGTTATCGCTCTCTCTTACATGCTTCTCGCCCCGCAATCTCTCAGGCCACCGCCGCAACGCTCTTTCTTCCCCATCGTAATAACACTACCCTTTTGCCGAATGGCGCTGCTGCTACTACTACTGCCGCTGCTGGGAGTTGTCTTTTCAAATCATTTCTCCCTCGCTCTTACTCCACCTCCGCTGCTGGTGGCTCCGGCCAGGTAACTCCTTTTTATCCTTTTTGTTTAACTCTCAGTCGATAATAACCACTCTCATGAATCTTGTACTTCTAGATAAATCGAGATTTTCATTATTTTCTAATAATTTGTTTAAGTGCTGAGAGCATATATATTATGAAAAGGAAAACTCCGTTAAACGTATTCCTGAGGTTAATGCGCGAAGAAGCTTCCACGCCATCGGCTTACCGTCAAACCCACTTTGGGCTTATAATTCCGACCTGCCGGTCATATGAGCGAGTGGGGGGAGGGGTGCCAGAACCATGCTTTCAGAGAAGTGGCGGTCGGAGAAGTGGCGGTCCGAATCTTCGAGAATAACTGTGTAGGCCGCTCCGTGCCATGCCATAAGGGGTCATTCTCCAAACGGGACGGGGCGGCTTCTCTGTACTTGCGCATAGCAGGGGCTTGACATACTGCCCTATTAATTATATTTCCCCACTCAGCACTTAACAAATTGTTGTGAAAAGTGCGTTATTTCGCGATTGTTGTTAATAGATATTTACAAAAATAATTTGGACAGTTTATTTGTGAATGTGTATTCATACAGTTTGACTCATCAACTCGACAATCAGTAGTACACTTGTAGAGTCAAATCTTTCAGGAGAAGGGGTGCCCCTCTCAAAGGGGGTTGAAGTGACCAGGTCCCGACCACTGTTTACCAAAAACAAAGGTTTTAGCAAAGTCGTAAGACCAAATAGTGGGCCTAAATGAAGAAATTCCGCGACCGGACTGCCAAAATAGAATGAGCTCTATATGCGAGCTTTAAATAATTTTTTTCATATTCAAGAGCCAGACCTTTGCATTTACGTTCTTATAGAGTTGAGCTATGCAAAACACCCACATTTGCTAGTGCCATACAATTTTGTTCGAGGAGCTGATGGACAATCGAACTCTATCAATTTGACAAATTAGTCATTTCAGTTTGGATGGGAGCCTGAGAATGTGTACAACAAAAGGCTGCTGCTAATGTTTAAGAAGCCTGCCCATCTTAGTTGGACAAGCTTATCTTTGTATTCACTTGATATAACTATATAAGTGAAATTTCCTTTGCGTTGTCAAATAAGTTGTCTAGGGGTTAACAATTACAAAGAGCATCCTGCACAAGTTGTCTAGGGGTTAACACTTACAAAAAGCATCCTGTAACATCTAGTTGGCGTAAAAACTTTTTAGTGCAACTAATTCTTCATACATTTATCTCCAGTGCAATAAAGGCTGCAATTTTGGCTTATTAAGGTGCATCATTTATCCGAAGATATAAGATGATCTCTAACAAAATCAAAATCCTCATTGGCATTAATTTATGGCCTTTCCTATCATTCTTTGAGGGTGCTTATGCCTGAATGGTAGAATTTCCATTTTCCATAACTCTATTCCATTTCATCCGCTACATCTTCTCTGAATAGGTCAATAATTCAGAGTACACGGAGATGGCATGGGAAGGAATTGTTGGTGCTGTCGATGCAGCACGTGTTAGTAAGCAGCAAGTTGTGGAAACTGAGCATTTAATGAAAGCCCTTCTGGAGCAGAAGGATGGGCTTGCTCGGAGAATATTCACCAAGGCTGAGGTTGACAACACATCGGTTCTGCAGGCCACAGACGATTTTATAACTCAACAACCAAAGGTAATGTATGTTGATGGAAGTTGTCTTAAATTTCCTTGAATATGTTGTCATATTTTTATTTGGCAGGTGACAGGTGACACTAGTGGCCCAATATTAGGCACACATATTAGTATTCTCTTGGATAATGCACGAAAGTACAAGAAAGAAATGGGGGATTCATTTGTATCTGTGGAGCATCTGTTGCTAGCATTTCCTTCTGACAAGAGATTTGGACAGCAGTTATTCCGGAATCTGAATCTTAGTGAGAAAGCTTTAAAGGATGCTGTTCAAGCTGTTCGTGGAAGTCAAAGAGTAACTGATCAGAGTATGTCCAGTCAAATTATTGTTCTACCTTTCATATATTTGTCTTCCCTAGCACTGTTAAGAGGTTGTTTAAAATAAGTGGGACTTTCGGTCAAGCAAATATATATGAAGCTCAGATCACGATTTGGTTGCTAAAAATTTGTTTTACATTGGTCAAAAAATAATCAAAACAAGTGCCTACAGAAGGTTGGGGGAGGAGTTTTTGTTGTTAACTCCTTAGGACTAAATAAGTTTTGATTGGAAAATAAGAGCTAAGAACACTTTTGCATATTACTCCTTGTTTATGTTGTGTAGAATAGAGTAGTTAAGTTGAAAACATCACCCTCCAATGGGTAAGCATCAATCGGGGAAAGAGCTGTTTGGCAGTATTAGATTTGTGGTGCGCCATGTTCACAAAGTCTGAATTAAGAGGTTCAATTTCTCTTTCTGTATGTTTGCATATTAACTCTAAAAGGAGTTCTGTTCCTAATAGGTTAATATTTTGTTGATTGAGAACTTGGTTGGTTAGGTTTTGCAAATGTTTCTGAAAGTGAAATTTCCAACATGGTCTCACTTTAGTTTCTGTAAATTACCAGAATTTCTTGTCTAAACTGGAAATGAGAATTCAACTAAATAAATGCTTGAAATGATGAAAACAAGAAAGAAGATGATTCCTTTAGCAGAAGTAAATCCTTATAGGTGTTTTTGGAAACTTGGTTGGGGTTAAATATATTCTAGATATCTGCTAGTTAACTGAATCATACAGAAACAAAAACAACTTATCAAAAGGGGCCCTGCTGAGGGTTGCATTTCTTTTAGAATCTTTGTGGTACCAATTGATTTAGCAATTTTTCTAGAGGTTATGATTTGTTCCTGCTTAGTTGGAATCCCGTCTCTATCTACAGCGATGAGTTTTGGGAGTTTACCTTATTATTAGAGATAGGGGCATACTTGCGCTTGACTAATATAATAGGTGGCGGAATAATTTCCAAAGCGTATTACTTGACTCGATGGAGGGAGAGCCACGAAGAATCTTTTTATGGCGAATCGTCTTTCTGATAACCGTCAGTGGGAACTGGAAGATCTTTCTTATGAAGGTGAAAATGAAAGGAATGCACTAGCTTCTGCTGATCCTCTCTGATAGAAAATAACAGTTATTCTTCCTTTTATGGAGAGTCTAGAAGTCGCGGAAAAAAGAAGGTTGTTCTTAGGTGTAAAGGAGGAGTTGCTAGTAATAAGTGAGAAAACAAGCAAGGGGAACGACTGAATGAATCGGAATCCAAATCCACTTATTATGGCAGATGACTGAGTCAGAAAGACTCCGCGTTCTCCAAGTTGTTGATCTTAGCTTAGTGTGCTAGCCACTACTTCATTTCGCTACCACTGCGTTTCCTTTCTTTTTCCCTTATTTTCTCTTTCTTTATCTCTTTTTTTGGGGTACTTCTGTATGTTTTCGGTTTTTTTCTTCATAGCCCGTTGAGGTTTTTATCTTCTTTTGGTGATATGTGATCTCTGATTTTCTGGCTTGTATAGATCCAGAAGGTAAATATGAGGCACTTGAGAAATATGGGAATGACTTGACTGAACTTGCTAGACGCGGTAAGCTGGATCCAGTTATAGGTCGGGATGATGAAATACGACGTTGCATCCAGATATTAAGTCGAAGAACAAAGAATAACCCAGTCATTATTGGTGAGCCTGGAGTAGGAAAGACAGCAATTGCCGAAGGGTATGATTATATGTTTTATACTTCACATCTTATAAACCTATAAGTTGATATTTCTTTTTGATAATTACATGATATTTTGCACCTTTTGTTATTTTAATTGGTGCAGATTGTTTCTTTTTGAGATATTTTCGTAAAACTAGTAATGCAATAGAACATATGATAGGATCTTGAAATGGACTGAATGCTAAATGAGTTGACCCCATTTCGGTTTTCTTTTTGAGTTGTAAAAATTCTGTTTACCATTGCTGTCACAATGATCGCATATTTCATTGAATTTTTTTGCATATTAGTGATTGTGATGTAGCATGGGTGTCATTTATCATTCAAGGACATAATTCAATTTAGCCTGAGGGCGTACAAAGTTAGATCTTTTTTAGCCATTTGTTTTGTCTTGTTAAAGAGAAAGAACATGATGTATCTGCAGGTTAGCTCAACGAATTGTCCGTGGGGATGTCCCAGAGCCTCTTCTAAATCGGAAGGTAAGAATTTGTTTTAGCTACTAAATTGTTTACTTAAAGTCGTTTTCTAATCTAACATCTAAAAAAAAATAGGTTATACAATAATGTGATGCCAAATTCCTTGCTAACTATAAGATGTTGATGAACTCTGTCTGTATCTTCTATTGGGCAATGATGTCATATGTATATTTTTGACATGGAATTATCTCAGACCTTCATTTGGATTAAAATTTTCGAACTTGTGGAATAGTGGAAACGTTCTGAAAGAAATAATGATGTTAGAGTGGCTGCAGGTTGAGCAGTGTTTTAAATCATATTATTTGGTTCTCTTCCTTTTCACTTGTGTTTTCAACTAAATTCCACAGCTATAACTTCAGGGGTGAACTTTGACAACTCCAGTTACTTATATCACTTGTATGTAGCTGCTTGAACCTAATGGTTTACAATTAGTCATCAACCTAGAAGTTGTTTAGTCAATTTAAAATGTCGCTGGATTTCTCTATGTTATACTTCAATAGATTTTGACCTTACTTTAACTCTTAAGAATTTTACATGCTGGTGACTTTGTATTCTGATTCGAAGTTACACACAATATTCTCTCCCTTCTGAATTCGTTTTTGTCAAATCAATATGCATTTCAATTAATTGTTTTCTTATTAATATATTTCAGTTGATTTCTCTGGATATGGGTTCATTGCTTGCTGGTGCGAAATATCGAGGGGACTTTGAGGAAAGGCTTAAAGCTGTCTTGAAGGAAGTCACTGCTTCAAATGGACAGATAATATTATTTATTGATGAGATTCATACCGTAGTTGGTGCAGGTCAAGTGAAGTCACTGGCTTTAATTATGGGCCTTTTCTGTTATACTCTTCTGTCCATTAGTTATTGCGCATTATTATTAATTGGGAAGTCATTGAGGAAAAAAAATCTACAAAGTGAAAGGTGAAAATAGAGTTTATGTTTTCTTTGAAGAATCTTTATTCTCAGGCTGGTGTACTGTGTGGTTTCTGAAACTTAACATTTTAGCACGTGGAAGTTATGCTTTCTAAGAATATTAGTAAGTAATTTTCTGTCACATAAAAGTAACACTCTGGAGGAGAGCAATTTTGATAATCATGTGAAGTGTGAGATTAGTTAATAATGTAAACATGAAGTCTTAATTAATTTCCAAAATATATAGCTGAGCTTCCATAAAGAGTTGGAATAGATTTTGTTTACTGTAATATTTTGTGGCTTTGTTTGTATAAAAAAAATAATGAATAATACCCTGAGAAGATTGCATATCAGATTAGTGACTATTTGAAATTTTATTATATACGAGGGTTAGATTATTAACAATATCTTATTATTTTGTTCACGTGTGAAGAGGGAATTTACATTAACCATGTGTCTCATACTTGTTTCAAGCTCACATTCATGTGAGAATTAGGTAATATTTGTCTTACATTGGTAGTTTACTTTTAACACTTAATCATTTGTTGATGTGGTGCCATGATCTATGGAATATGTCCTACAGGTGCTACTGGTGGAGCAATGGATGCTGGAAATTTATTGAAGCCAATGCTTGGCAGGGGTGAGCTCAGATGTATTGGAGCAACTACATTGAATGAATACAGAAAATACATTGAGAAAGACCCTGCTCTGGAGCGCAGATTCCAACAAGTATTTTGTAGCCAGCCATCTGTGGAAGATACAATTTCCATCCTTCGTGGTTTACGGGAAAGATATGAGCTGCATCATGGGGTGAAAATATCTGACAGTGCTCTTGTTGCAGCTGCAGTTCTTTCAGATCGCTACATTACAGAGCGTTTTTTGCCAGACAAAGGTATGCCTAGGTTAAAGTTATTATTGGAACTACTTTTGTCTTGGAAGAATTATTACTCTGTTTAAATTCCAAAGTACTATGATGCTTAGCTGAGATAAAGATTAATCTGTGAAATCTAATATCACCTTTCTGCAGAAGATAGAGTTCAAAAAATTTCATGTTCCCTAAGATGAGAAATGAATAACATTTTTGGTGTCCTATCTGAAACTAATCTTTATTCTCATGGCCTCCTTTCAGATTTTGTATCTCCCCTAACTTAAGCTCTATTAAATTGAATATCTCGATTGCTATGCTTTTCCCCTGTCTTATGTGAGTCTAAATGTTTCACCCTTTTGCCATTTCAGCCATTGACCTTGTTGATGAAGCTGCTGCAAAGTTGAAAATGGAAATTACTTCTAAACCTACTGAGTTGGATGAAGTAGACAGGGCCGTACTGAAGCTGGAGATGGAGAAATTATCCCTTAAAAATGACAGTGATAAAGCATCTAAAGAACGGTTGAGCAAGCTGGAAAATGATTTAGCATCTCTTAAGCAAAAACAAAGGGAGTTAACTGAACAATGGGAACAGGAGAAACTTCTAATGACTCGTATACGGTCAATAAAAGAGGAGGTAATGTTCTTGGTTCAAGATTTGTTTGTGATGTCTCTTTATCCTAGTTATTCTCTGGTCATTTTTCATTCTAATTATTCTTGAACAGATTGATAGAGTCAATCTAGAGATGGAAGCTGCTGAACGTGAATATGACCTGAATCGTGCAGCCGAACTTAAATATGGAACACTGATGTCTCTTCAACGCCAGCTTGAAGAAGCTGAGAAGAACCTTGCTGATTACCGGCAATCTGGAAGTTCCTTGCTTCGGGAAGAAGTAACTGATCTTGATATTGCTGAAATTGTAAGCAAATGGACTGGCATACCATTGTCAAATCTTCAGCAGTCGGAGAGGGACAAGCTTGTTTTACTAGAACAGGTTCTTCACCAAAGGGTTGTTGGTCAGGATATGGCAGTCAAATCCGTAGCAGATGCAATTAGACGTTCGAGAGCAGGATTATCTGACCCTAATCGACCTATTGCAAGCTTCATGTTCATGGGGCCTACTGGTGTTGGTAAAACAGAGCTTGCAAAGGCCCTTGCTGGGTACCTGTTCAATACCGAAAATGCTCTGGTGCGAATCGATATGAGCGAGTACATGGAAAAGCATGCAGTTTCACGGTTGGTTGGTGCACCACCAGGTTATGTTGGTTATGAAGAGGGTGGGCAACTCACTGAAGTGGTTCGCCGGAGACCATATTCTGTCGTGCTCTTTGACGAGATTGAGAAGGCTCATCATGATGTTTTTAACATTCTTTTACAGCTGTTGGATGATGGAAGAATAACTGACTCTCAGGGAAGGACTGTTAGTTTCACAAATACAGTTGTTATTATGACATCAAATATTGGGTCTCATTATATCCTTGAGACTCTTAAAGACACAAAGGACAGCAAGAGTGCTGTTTATGAGATAATGAAAAAGCAAGTGATTGAGTTGGCTAGACAAACTTTCCGGCCAGAGTTCATGAATCGCATTGATGAGTATATTGTTTTCGAACCTCTGGACCATACGCAAATCAGTAGAATTGTTTTGCTCCAGGTACTAATTGTTTCATATAGATTCATTGTTGTTGTGCTCATGTTTGTTTCTATTTTGTCAGTTGCCTTTCTTTTATTTGTTTGTTCTTTTTCCTTCTCTTCCTTTTACTTTCTCTTCTTATTGAATTTTGTTGAGAATAGCTGAAGATTGAAGTGTCTAAGTAATATCAAAAAAAATTAAAGACCATATCATTCTGCTATCTTAATCAGACGTGATTTTTAACAAGAGAAAACTGCATAAGTTATATAGGTCTGCGCATACGAATGGTAGGGCTGACAGGGAAACTCTATAGGTTTCTGACTAGTGCTCTAATGCTTTGGTTGTGGTAGTATTGATTACTTCTTATTGCCCAGATGGTTAATATCACTCACTTGAATGATTTTGCATCTCATCTTTTTTAAATATGCACATTGAATTTAAATAACTGTCCAACAGCTAAGCCTTTCCTAAGTTTGTTTCATTGCATGATTTGCCGACGTTCAATATTTGCAAATATTTAGTTTTCTACCTGGTTCCTTTATATATTTTTTTCCTCATTCCTCTCTGACAAAGGTTTCCCCGATCCTGTTAAGATTAAGTTTAGCTTAATAATTGTTAGACTGAGGGTTTCATAGGCCAATCTTCAAAGTTCATTTGGTATCAGGTTTATCAATCTGTTGAAAGGAATGGGCTTATGTGGGATAACTTTTTAACCTCCATTTTTGTTCCGTACAAAAAGAAAAAAACAAGTCCATTCTTTTTTCCAATGAACTCTGATCATGCCCATCTAGAATGTTGTCAAGTTTTAACAAGTAAAGGTGTGGCAGTGAATTTAGATTATATAGACAGATTCTGAGCACGTCTTCTTGATTTTGCAGATGAATCGTGTAAAAGATAGACTCAAACAGAAAAAGATTGATCTTCATTATACAGAAGAGGCTGTGAATCTCCTGGCAGGATTGGGGTTCGATCCAAATTTTGGAGCGCGGCCTGTGAAGCGTGTTATACAACAGTTGGTTGAAAATGAAGTGGCAATGGGAATCTTAAGAGGAGATTTTAAGGAGGACGAAGCAATCATTGTTGATGCCGACGCATCCCCGAAGGCTAAAGACCTCACACCCATAAAGAAATTGGTCATCAAGAAAATGGAGAACAATACTGGTATGGATGCTATGGTGGCAAACAACTGAGTTGTATGAAGAGCTGTATATACACGAAAGAGGTCAGTGTTTTGTTTAGTTCGTTTGTAATCTTGTCTAGAAGCCATGAAACTTGTAGTGAATTCACTTGTTTGGTCCACAACCTTTTTCTTCAAATAATGCAAATATTTAGTCTCTCACCAAGAAAGAAAGGACACCAAAATAGTTGTTGTGTATCACTATAATAAATAATATTCATATTGAGGGCGATGTGAATCTTCCACAATATTGACCACTATACTATGCACTGGTCCTCATTGTATTTAGCACCATCCTTGCTGCTATGTACATTTTCCTTGAGTTGACAGATTCATCCAATTGAACCCACACTCAAAGGAGGACCACAAGCTCGGGGCTTGATGAAACAAAAAGTAAATGTGATGGTGGTGATGTTCCGAAATTGCTTATCCATATCAACATGCAACATGGCTGTCTGATAAGTTGTATAGAACCAACTCAGGGAGCTTGAACCCCCTACATCCCATTGTCATGGGCTATATTATTCCTTCATGTCTTCCATCATCCAGATGAGATGATACGAGATGTGTACTCCCACATGAGGAGAAACATTAATTGGGCCGGGCGGGCCAAATGGCTTCACACTTAGTTTTCTACCATAAATATTGGAATATTGTGGAAAGCGACATCTGTTTAGCTGTTCCACATTTCTTTGAGACTAGAGCATCATTAGAGGAAATCAATCAGACCTACATTACTCTTATACATAAGGTCATCAACATCACCGTTTCAATATCACTTGTTGTAACCTCCTTTACAAGATTATAGCAAGAAATGAACTTTGTGGCACCCAATTTCAATATAATTAATAAGCGCCAAGTGCATCGATATGTTTGCCATTGATGTTAAGACTTTCTCATATATTTCAGGGACAATAGCTTATTTGTGCTTGAAGAAACAATCATATATACGGTCAATATAAAAAGAACTGTGATATAGAGTTGTTGTTTGACTACAAGAAGGAAACTTATGAGCCAAATACAAAAAGAAGAGATAAAAGATTGAGAGTTCAAGAAAAGAGAGAGAGAGAGAGAGGAAAAAAAAAAGAGAGAGAGAAAGAGAAAGAAAAGCACTGGTTAGATGTAAGAGATGTTAAAGTCATTTTTTACGTGTAACATATTAAGTGATGTAAAATGATTTATGTCTCTTGAGTTATACAAGAGAATATGATTATAACAAAAGAGGTCACAAATTATTCGGTATCTTATAGTATTCTCTTTAATGGTGATCCTCAACTGCCTTTCTTTCCAACCCATAGCCTTCATTAATGTAACCCTCGTTCACCTTATTTATTTGCACTTCTCACACAGTTACAAAGTTAATTGAAGTCAAAATGGCTGAGGGTTCACACCATGGAATCAAGAGGTCTCGCACGAGGCCTACTTCATCTCATTTGCTTACTTGGGCCTACCAACTTCCCTACACAAATTCCCAATGAACAACATGACCTTGACCCCAAAAAACAAAAAACAAAAAACAAAAAACACAAAAAAAATGTATGTTAGATACTCTGTCAAGCAATCACCATGTTTTGGTGGAATAATCAAGGTAATAGAAAAATGGTCCTACCGAAAATGGAGGATGGTTTGGGATTTCAAAAACTTGAACTTAATGTATTTATTGTTCCTATCATCGATATGGAATGGCTAGGCATTTTAAAGGGAGTTGAGTTTCCTAAATCTCATGACATATTAGGCATGTTGAAGATGGAAAAACCACTCACATATGCTTAATTGCCAGCTACAACATGCATGTCTTGTTGTGCGCCACATTTCTAGCTGGATATTTAAACCAACATCTTTCTGTTAAGCTGGTGTTTACAGCACGCTCAAGAAGTGAAAGAAATGTTAGAGAAAGAAGCTGAGTGAAAGCCACACTGCAAGCAGTTTAGTGCAGCGACTGCAACACTTGCTTCACCATATCAGCTACACCAAGTTCCAGCCTTCATGCATGAAAATGCAAGCAGGCAATATATGTTTGCTCCGTAATGACGTGTCAAGTAAATGGACTAAGTACCCCTAGCATACAGTGTCCTTAACGATTCTCTCACCCAACAAGTTTACGGAAAATATAACAACAATTTCCGATAACAAGAATGTAGGCTAAAGCGAATGGAGAATATAACCCTCTAATTCAACCAAGCAATTGAAAGACCAGAGTTTACCAATCAAGATTTCAAGTCCTTGTAAGTTATTAGCCACATCTGGCTTGGGCACAAAGTCAGACTAACTGGAAACTCGCCAATGCAAATTCAAACTCATAATCAGATCATATCCAAGCTTATAAGCAGAGTATGCACATATAGATGAACTACACTGAATGTTCATTAAGAAGCGAAAGGATGTCAAACTACCCAAGAAACTTAACGAAATTTAGATAAAAGGAAAAACTAATCAAAAAGAGAAGACCTCTGGGAAGCTTTTCTTCCAACGATTGCCTCCCAAACAACTGGCAAAAATGGACCTTTCTTGTCTAAGTATTCCCTCACCGCTTTTTCATCAAAGAAAAAGCCCTTCTGCCTCAACGTAGCAATCATGCTCTTGGCATCTTCCAAACCCTTCTCTCGGCAAAACCCATTGACTAAGCCAGTGAATGTAGCCAAATTCAGGGAATGCCCAGCCTCCAATGCCTCCACAGAAAACTCTAAAGCATCATCCAATCTCTTCCCTTTAAAAAGCCCCTGAATCAACAATCCATAACTAAATGCATTAGGCACCACATTGTCACTCTGCATTTTCCGAAAAATTCTAACCGCGTCATCGAATTTGTGGGCCTTGCAAAAGCCTTCGACCACAGCAGTATAGATAACCACTTCGGGAATAGTACCCTTTTCGCGCATTAGACCAAAAAGCTTCATAGCCTCCTGAACCAACCCATCTTTGCAAAGCCCGTCAAGCATTGCCACTGCATTAGGAATAACCCCGGTTTCCTTCATTTTCCTGAAAATCTCATCTGCATCTTGAGGTGGTGAGTCAGCACCAGCAGCTTCAGCTCGGGCCACATTAGTTCGATTACTATCAACATTATCATCATTGTCCTCATTTTCAAACCCAAACTTAAATTTTTCGAGAAAATCAGCTCCACCTATATCCCTATTCGGGTTGTTTTCGTGTCGAGATGATTTAGTGAATTGAGAAGAATGGGTTGCTGGGCTTCTTCTGTTGAAAGTGTTGTTGTCAGTCCTCAAAGGTCTGTTGGGTATGGGGTGGGGTGGAGAGTTTGATTTTGTTGTTGGGTTGTTATTGCTGCCGCTAATTGAGTTGTGATTAGCAGCAGCGTCAAACTCATTATTAGTATTTGTAGTAGTGGTGAATGAGCGTCCTAGTAGTAATTCACTGTTGTTGTTGTTGTTGTTGTTGTTATTAAGATTGGAGAATCGAGAGGAAAGAGTGCGTTTGAATAGAGAGAGAGAGTAGTAGTAAGCCCTACCTCCTCCTCCTCCTCTGATCATCCATACCGAAGCCATCCACAAAGACTCTTCTGAAGAAGAACAAATAAAACACATCACAATTAATACGCACACCCACGGCACCTACCATGGACACACACGCATGAAATAGACACCCAATATATATATATATTATACACAAATAAAACCCCATCACACACACACACACACACATATATATATATATATAGATATACACACACTTACACGGATGGGGAATCTGGGGGCTTGATGCCGCTGCGGCGACGGGGAGATTAGTGGGTGGGAGTGGAAATTGGTGAGATGCCGGCGGGGTAGTGGTGGTGTTTGGGGGGTGGGTGCGCGTATGGGATATGGAGGAGGGTTTGGGAGAATTTTCTTAATTTAGGGAAAATTTCTTAACAAGGGTATATTTGTCTGTTACCTAAGTTATAAGGATATTTTAGTAACGTCACTCTTATTATTGACAGATTTTTATTTTTCTTTTAAATTCAGAGAAAATCTAAAGTCATACAACATAACTAATAAGATTCAAGTTTACAACCTCTCATATATCTAATAAGTAACTTTACCATTAGATCAAAACCCTAATAGCATTATTGACAAAATTTTGATTCTGTTAGTATTAACCAAAGTCAAAGGATCATAAGTGATAAAAATAAAAGAATTATTTTATTATGTATGTGTATAGATTTAAAAGTGTAATTTTAGATATTAGTCTATTAGACTAATATAAAATTATTTTTTATATTTTTACCAATCTTAAACATTATATTATATAGGAACATATATACATATAGATATTTTTATAAAATAAAAATAAAAAAAAACTATGATCAGGCTTTAAGTTTCGATTTTTTTTTTTTTTTTTAACGTCTAAAACTAAAATATATTGGTTTACTCATTAATTATCCCTTATAAAACTCAAACCATAACGAATATCCTATCAATTTTTATTATCGGCCTACCCGTATGCAGCCTCATATTCTGTGCACACCAAATGTGATAAATTACTGCCTGGAGGAACAGTTTACTGATGGTGTTATGCAAGCTATCTACCCTGCATTTACGGATAATCCAACGCATGATTTTTTCCCATTTATGTAGCTATCTAGGACCCTTAGCCAATCTCATTCCTTTTCGCCACAGTACTGGGTGAATGAGCACTAGAAATACAAGTTATCACGGTCCTCCATTGCGTAGTTACAGAATGAGCATTTAGCATCAATATGGAGCCCTTAGGAGATCATTTTGTATTTGGTTGGATTTCTGTCTAACCAAGTCAACTATCAGCAAAATGCATGTTTAGGAATATGATATTTAAACCAAACAAAATCACCGCAATCCACTTTCGATGTCTCAGCCCAAATCATGTTCCAAGCAGAGAAAATGGTAAACTTACCATAAGGTTCACCCAACCAAAGCACAACATCATCAAGTGAAGACTTAGGTATTACATTACTTGTGTTGTTGGAGATGGTATCAAAGATAGGGTGGCGAGGCCAAATTCAATTGTCATCAACAATGTAAAACTCAACTTTTTGGTTCAAGTTCATCCCAAGTTCTGAAATCGCTGGCTCCTCGAAATAATCTCCAAGGACCCCAATTAGATGCCAATGATCAAGCCAAAAGGAAGGATATTGCCTCGGCCAATTTCGTAGATGTAAGAGGCCTCATACTGCTCCTAAGGGTGAGAATATTACGCCAAAACTAGGATGAATCGCTTGGAGTTTTAGCCTCCTAAAGAGTAGTATATCGAAGTTGATTACTAAAAATCCATTTGACACAGATAAAGTTATGTTTGGTTAACAAAAGCCAGAGATACTGCATGAGAGAAGTACCAAGCAACTCTAGCTTTGTTTCCCCCATCGGTTGTACCAGCCCAGAAGAGTGATGCAAACTTAAAAAACACCTTCATCACTTAATCGACAGACTTTGCTCCAAACAACTCTAGTTTAGTGAAAAAGCAAACAGTTATAGGCTGATTAACTAGTATCGTAATTAGTTTTACTCTTTTGTTTCTTAAGGAATATACCATTTTCTTTCAGAAACAATAAATAATAAATTTGTTTGGGTATTATTTCTTTTCACCTTGTTTAAGTGACAAAAGGGAAGCCAGAAAATGATTGGATAGTCTGTAACACCCTGATCCCTCACGAGATCGGAGTTTCTATCCAATACCTGAGGTCACGAAAAATGAGAGAAACGGACGAAGTCTCCCCTATTTATAGGACAATTCAAAACCTGTGCAAGCAATTATAACCTCAAAACTAAAGTCCAACCTTCTTCGTAATTCCCAACTTCTACTATTATCACATACAACAAACTTCTCAAGGCCATCCGAGCCTTGAAACCCAATATTGAAGACATACAAGCATGCATTCATTAACTATTGAAAGTCTATGTTTATAATTTTCGCTTATCATACCACTCTAATATTCTCTATCTATCTTTCTTATGAATTAAGTCCGCCAACCATTCAAATCATGCAAGCATGCAAACCAATTAGACAATAAAGTCATTCATTAGAGTTATTAAAAGTCATTACAATTATCACATCATACAAACCTTAAATACTTATTATAATCCTTCACAACATGAATCAAATATACACAAGACTTCTACTTTACAAATTATACTATCACGGGCAAACAACACTTCAATGCACAAGAATCCCAGCAGCTTGTAGGCACTTCAATTGTTTCGTACTAAACCTGAAAGTGTTAAAAAGAGGGGTGAGCATACAATACATGTATACTCAGTGAGGGAGGGAAACAACTATCTAGGGAGGTTTTTTGAAATCATTTTTGTGCAATGCAACATTTAGTCACAGAAGATAGCAATTATACAATAAAGAATCAAATAAACTATGACATACCACACGTTTAAAAGGATACGAAGCGATAACACTTATCACTCCAACTCCCGAACCACGAACTCAAACTCAAACTCGATATGCCGGCATCCCAAACACCATGGGTACTCCGGATGTACCCAATCCTACGACCTACACCCCCTAGCATACTCTGTACCAGGCGAGTGTAGGGCTAGGATACGGAGTTAGGGCAACCAACACTCGCAAGCTCGATGCCGCCCATAGTGGCCCATCGTATCTGTCCCGAGCGATAAGGTTGCACAACCATTGATAAAATCCACATAAAACAACAACAAAGCAATATAATAATAAAAGCTAATAACACATAAATGAGAGATAACAAAGTAAGTTGTCCTCACATATGAATTCTAATATACAAGCAATTGTAACCTAGTTAACAATAATATTTCCTGGTCGACCTATAAACAAGCACATAATAATACAATTAAAATAAATAAACAATACCTCATTAACTATACAGTAACCATCATAATGAAAGGCAATAAATCAGTTAAGATACCAAGTACGATGCATCCCTCACCTTTGATTAAGCCAAGTATGTAGGTAAAATAGCTTACATTCCCTTCAATTCTCCCTGAATCTGCTCAATCATGAAATCTCTAGCTTGTTCCTATAAGTATAACATTTTAGCATATAACTCACTAGTTCCAATTTAACTACTATCTAACTCAACTCACAACAATATAAGTTATATACAATCACTTATATATCTCATATTGCTACATAGTCTCAGTAATCATACAAAAAACGCTAAAACATTTCTTTAATCTTACCAATGACATTAACTACATTAGCATTTAACAATTTAAACTTTATAACTAGTTCAGCTTCATTTATCTCACAAAGGGATATCAAATTAAGCATTCAATCAAGACGACTACACTTAAACACTTAAACTTAATTTAATTATAAACCTGGACTAAGAATTATTTTCATGCTTTAAAATTATTAAACACACACTAATTGCTTTAGATTATAAGACATGTTAAAATAACACTTCTTTAACCCATAAAATTGTATTCATTCTCACATAATTCACTTAGCATATAATTACATTCAACTACTTAACTACACCCTAACATGCTTCAAATGAATGAGCACTCTAACCAAACATCTCTTTACCATTTAACTAGCCTTATAAAGGTCAATTATAGCAATTATAGCAATATAAACAACTACTCATGCAATTAGTTCAAGTAATTCACAAGAAATGCATCAAAACACTATTCTAATGTTTACAATTTAGGTTCGAAACTTCACACATGATTACAAATTCCAAATATAACTTTACCATTCACCTAAAGCCACTTTATGACCTACATAAATGCTACGAAATCACATTTCCAAGTATGTTAACTCAAAAACACCGAAAAGCTCCTTAGGTGATTTGTACTACAGCTACCTAATCCGATTAGCAATTAAGCGTCATAAATACATTTAAGAGCTTCCTAACTTTTCTAATACTAACTACATAATCAAACGAGCCAAACTCAATACTTCGTTTCAAAGTCTCATTTTACGTTTTAAGCCAAAATTCTAATTCTAGCCAAGTTACAATCATTTTTATGATACATCTAACATTCTTAAGGGTTATAACAACTACTAGAAGCAATAGAACACTTAGAAATGTAAAATTCCCAAAATGTAAAAATTTTGCTATTCATGTTTTTTCCTATAACTTGCAATCACAGTTCTAACCATTAAAAATGCTAACAAGCTTCAAAAGAGTGTTCACGAGGCATAATAAGATGTAATTGAAGCATTTATAAGTATATTTATAGCAATAATCAACAATAGATATTATCAATTTCACCACTTAGTAATCCCAATGAACAATATCAAATAATTATCCAACTAAGACATTTTCTAATAACTAAGACATTTTCTAATTTCTCTAACAGAAGTTTAACTTAATCAATTTGGTTACCTATGCTATTGACCTCCAAACTGACTGATTTTTATGTACAAACGTACCTCTTCAAGTGTAGTTAATTTTATGTTCAAACGGTACTCAATTCCGAGTTAAATTCCATAAATTATAACCTGTACTGCGCAACTACGCATAGCTGGGCAAAACCAGCGATTTTTTAGCTACATTTCGAAAATGATGTGATCAGAGGGCTTTAACGATTCTTTTAGCTCTTGGGTCCAAATCAAAGTTTGTTCTACACTAAATCATCTAGCTACAACACAAATTTTGTTAATTTCTGAGCATGTTTACTATGCTAAACGAGCGCTACAAAACAGTGACGAAAATCTGCCCACCAAAAACAGAACACACACATTAAGCTCTATTCCTACTCTAGTTATTTTAAACACTTAGTTAGCCATATAAACACTTGTATAGCATCATTTAAGCATTAGAACAAACACATTGTATTCAACATGGTTCTTTAAGCAAAATTACTATTCATCATCTTCTACCTTAGGCTAACTTCAATTTTCTAGCAAAACAAGTGCAATAAGCTTTAAAAGTTTACTCTACCATGTCTCTAACTACGAAATCATGTATTAGAAGCTTCATATAACCATTTCACAACAATATCAAAATTTCACCATGACTATATATCAAGACAAATACATAAAAAAAAACTTACCTTCACCTTGTACAAGCTAGAAAATGGAAGAAAATAGGCTAAAAACACCTTGGATCTTGCTAAAATTGGCTGAAAATTGAAGCAGCACACCAACCCTAAGCTCAAAGGTCTAATGTTTCTTCTCTGCTTGGTCCAATTTTTTTTTCTTTCCTTTTGCTATTTGTTTGTGTATATTAAGTCTTCTAATATATGTATAAGTATGTATATAATGTAATTAAATGGGCTAAATCATGGTTGGGCTAAAATAAAATGCTAGTGGGCCTAATTGACTTAGTAGACATTTAGTTAAAATGCTAAAGGCACTAAAACAACTAAACTATTAATATTTACTCGGGGACACTAAATATTTTCTATCTCACGCTTAGGACATGTAATGCACATTCTAACAATGAACGAATACATCATATAGGATGTATATTAAAGGAAAAATATTAAATTCGAAAGATAAAATAGTTTAAAATTTGTCCCAGGCTTAAGTTAGGCATAAAAATTCAAACATATAAAAGCAAATAAGGCAAAATAGAGGACAAGTAAGGCAATTATGCAATTATAGTAATTAAATGTAATAAATTAAAGGTCCCTCTGGGCTTGGGCGTCATATAGTCATTTTGTTTGGATAGCCTATAAATTCATACATGTTTTTGCAAAAATCTGCTCATAAGCCCAAAGGTCCAAAAAGGATCCGAGCTGTCCTACAAGAGAAACAGATGTAGGGGTTCCCAACTTAAGTACTCTAATGTTTAAGTTAGTATTTTGATTGAGATGATAACCAAAATAGGAAAGTGTAGCGTGTAGTATGTAAACGAACAGTTACCTCTTTTGTGAGTGAAATTACCATATATATACATTTCCATTAGATAACATTCTAGATTTTGCGGGATCCTGTCGCCTTGTCACGAAGTCAAACAAACTGGTCGGACCTCAAGATGATTATTCTAGCTCGGTCAAGGTCGACCTCTTCAAACTCTATTATGACTTTTTTATAACCCTGCCTATCTGGTCGTCTTGTTTTATATGAGGTCGAGTTGATTATTTTACCCTTATCAGTTGCCCCCCGATTTCTTAAACTCAGATTGAGGTTGAAGAATCACCCTATCAATGTGTCGCAATTCTTTTAACATGTTCCCGCTGTAATTGTTAACCGCTATCAATGCACATTAACTGCTTGGTTGGGATGTGGCCCCCTCTGGTTGGCCTTCTGCAACCTACTATCCTAGAAGATTTGGACCATTCATTTTCCCGTCTATGGGTTTGTTTATGAATAGGCCTTCATTTCAAAACATATCCCATCATTTCACCATCAACTTTCTATTTCGTCTACCACTTTCTCTTGGCAATTTTAACTCCATCGAGCTCAACTTATTTTCCTCGACCTACTCCACTTTTTAGGTATATTCCCTTATCTTCTTTTTCTCTATGGCTACGTCTGAATCAGAGAAAGACTCCCAGAATGAGCCCATCCATTCTTATGATCATTATGGTAGTGAGAAAAGTGATAGTGATATCATGCCCAAGATAGATGCGATTAACCTTGATGAGGTTAGATTAGAGGAGAGAGCCAATATGCTCAAAGGCCTAGAGGAATTAGAGGTCGGTCCTAGTCCTTTTACTAATGACCTCTTTAGGAGAGTCCCAATTAGAGCTATTTCGATTAGGCAGGTCCCTTCAACTGGTCCTTTTTTTCTGATCCTCTCATTCTCGCTCAAGACCCTGTACCAACGTTAGGGCTAGTTCAGGGAATAGGTCCAACCTAACCCTTTCTGCTACTCCCATAGGTGGGGCTCTCTCTATCTTAGATATTCTAGCGTCAGATCAGCCAGATGATGATGATGAACCCTTTGATACCATGGACCGAGCTCCCGCTAATGACATTTACACACACATTCATAAGCTTGTGAACAAGGACATATTCCCCAAAGGTTATAAGGTTAAGATTCCTAAGCCTGAGGATAGGGCTTATTGCCCATGTTGGGATTAGTATGCCCAAAATCTCACTACACGTGACATTTCAATTACATTGGATATGTGTTTGTGATTGTTAGTATTAATGAAAACATTCATTTCTATTCTTTATCTCATTTATGTGTAATTACTAGTATAAAGGTCCTTGAACTATAAGTGAATGACTTAGGTGCACGATGTCCAAGCACAAAAGGTCTAAGTCATAAACAATTGGGTTCTAGATTATGTTCATAACCGAATAATGGAGCTGCGCACTTCATCATGGTTTAGGTTATAATGAGTTAGTCTCTTGGAAGGGTGACCTGCCTTGGTCATTGGTAGGTTTATAGACTAAGCCTCACTAGTGTGTGTGTTACACATTGAACGAGCCACTGAGATATGATATCTTGAATAGGTACTATCAAAGATAAAGATCTAAATATACCTCATGCTACTAAATAATCAATACTATTAATCTTGAGCGTATGTGAACTGGCAAAATCATATTCATGTGCTTTGATGCACCGTGGGTGAGACCTTAGTTGTAGGTCAACAGCTTTGTGTGTTGGCCATATGGATTTGACTAGTTGGAATGTGCTTATGCAATATAGAATCTATATTGTCGCATAATGGAATGATCGCTCCTTTGTGATTATCCATTAGATCATCCAAATCTAAGTTTAATGGTATACTCTAGAAGTATATCGGGTATCTGGCTTGAAGGTCGCTCCGTAGTTCAAGTGTTCCATATCCAGTGGATGGTTACTTAAATGATTTAGATGTCTTAATGAAAAGATGCAATCAAGAAATAGATAGTACATGGGAAATCTTTTTGTTTGTGAGTGTTACGTGGAAGGTTATTTTGGTCATTCTACTTAGTAGGTCGGAGACAAAGGTCATACATGGTATGACAAGCTTCTGCATTCAGTAGTATGTTGGGATTAGGGTATGCACAAAAGATCACTAGCTGTAACACATCATTCCCTCACGAGACCGGAGGCTCTAATAACCAAGCTATTCTCAACCCCATTTTCAGCTCAGTCTCAAAGTTTTAGGAAAAACGGACAAAGTCTCCCCTGTACCATGAACATTCTGGAAACCTGTAAACATAAAATAAGCCACAATACAACTAAACTCTAACTCCAACAACTCCAGCTCTAACTATCCCAACTTCAAGGTCGACTGGGCTTTAAGCAAGACATAGAAAACGCACCCAAGCATGCATTTAACAATCCTTAAAACCTTGTCTCTTTTAATCCACTTATCATACCACTCCATATTAACCATTAGACTTTCTTATGAACTAAAGCCAAACAACTATTAACTTTCATTAACACACAAGCAAACAGCATAAAGGAAAGTAAGGATAAACTATTACAATCTACCATTCAAGCCATACATTAACCTAGCTATTACAATTCTTCAACAACTCCAAATATATACAAACCTATAGGCACAAAATAGAACAAGACATAATACAAACAAAATCTTCCACAATTTAGCAGGCAAACACTCAAATCTCAAGCAATAGCACAAAGCAACCAAGGCCATTCCTCCAACTGCGCCACCTGAAACATGTTCAGCGAGGTATGAGCAATCACAATTGCTTAGTGAGGGATAAGGTCTACCGAGGACGTGCAATGCAGCAATTAGTACAAATAAAGCATTTTACAACCAAAGAACAATTGAAACAACAAGTTACCACACATTAAAAAGGATACGATTCACTTTGTTCTTCAATCACGAACCACGAGCCACGAATGGAAATCCCGATGTAATAATGACACTGATATCGATAAGCTGACATCCCTTTATAACTCCAAAATGGGTTGTACTCCGGATGTACCTCAAAATCCTACGACCCAACTCTCCCTGGGCGGCATCCCAAAAGAGAGAGGGACTGGGCAACCATGGTAGCCGAGATAGACCGGCAAGCTCGATGCTGCCCGGTTTCCACGACACTATCATGCCCGAATGGTTGTGCAACCACGATACAATGCACTCAAAATGATAACACTAGAATAAATCAATAAACACATGATTGAGAAACAAAAAAATAGGTTGCCTTCACACACAATATATGAACAATAAATGGACATAATCTAAGTACAAGTAAATAAACTATTATGCACATAAGGATGAATTCTCCCTCACCTGGAATTAAGCCAAGCATGCTAAAAGAATAGCTCAGATTTACTTCAACTCCCCGAATTAGCTCAAGTATGCAACCCTAGGGTGTTCATATAAGTTTAGCAATTAACTATATCAATTCCAACTCAACTCTTACTTAACTCAACCTTACAACATTAGAAGCTAGATTTATAATCACTTATTCACACAAGTTCATAACCCACACACAATTAAGCTACAATGTTCACCTTACCATATCATTAGACAACATAAGATATATTAGAAGCATCAAATACCATTAAGTTAAGATCATAAGTAATAAATTCCAATTACTTTTAATTATAATAATCAATAATCATATAACTAGATGAGTTATCCTTATAGTTCTACTAACTTAGCATACAATGTTTATTAGAGTTTGATCTTACCAAAGTACAAGTAATATAAACATTATAACAAGATATAAGTATTAAATATGAAAATAACTATACCAACACAAAGGGGTCAATGACCGATGATCACGAAACTTCACGAAATGCTTACAAATGCCATATAATAACATGTAAAGGCAAGATATACAAGCACCAAAGCTAATTCAAAGGCTAAGCATGAAAACCCCGAGTTTCCTTTTTGTTATCCTAAGTCATTTAACTCCAAACCGAATGCTAAGGCTCAAGATTCACTAACTAACTATTCTAATCTTTTAGTTACACATTATGGCACACTTAGAACCCTTAAAATCATTCATTAACCCGAATTAGCCACAAAAGCCCCGATTAGCTCAGATTTACTTCAACTCCCCGAATTAGCTCAAGCATGCAACCCTAGGGTGTTCATATAAGTTTAGCAATTAACTATAACAATTCCAACTCAACTCTTACTTAACTCAACCCTACAACATTAGAAGCTAGATTTATAATCACTTATTCACACAAGTTCATAACCCACACACAATTAAGCTACAATGTTCACCTTACCATATCATTAGACAACATAAGATATATTAGAAGCATCAAATACCATTAAGTTAAGATCATAAGTTATAAATTCCAATTACTTTTAATTATAATAATCAATAATCATATAACTAGATGAGTTATCCTTATAGTTCTACTCACTTAGCATACAATGTTTATTAGAGTTTGATCTTAACAAAGTACAAGTAATATAAACATTATAACAAGATATAAGTATTAAATATAAAAATAACTATACCAACACAAAGGGGTCAATGACCGATGATCACGAAATGCTCACAAATGCCATATAATAACATGTAAAGGCAAAATATACAAGCACCAAAGCTAATTTAAAGGCTAAGCATGAAAACTCCGAGTTTCCCTTTTGTTATCCTAAGTCATTTAACTCCAAACCGAAGGCTAAGGCTCAAGATTCACCAACTAACTATTCTAATCTTTTAGTTACACATTATGGCACACTTAGAACCCTTGAATTCCTTCATTAACCCGAATTAGCCACAAAAGCCCCGATTACCCCATTGTGCGTTTGTACTACAATTATCTTAACCAAAGCTCAACTAAGAGTTAGAAAAGCACAATTAGTCTCTACTTACCCTAAGAACACCAAATATATCAACCAAATTCACCCGGATTTACGTTTGACCCAAAACCCCTTTGTAACACAAGCCATTTTTCTTCCAAACACGAGTTAATGTTCTAGTTAAGCAAGCGGACTATTTCACACTTTTAATTATCCCTTTTGGCACCCCTAGGACCCTAGAAACTACCCAATTACCCGCGTTTAACACAAAAGTCTCAATTTTCCCTTTGTGAGTTTGTACTACAAGTACCCTAACCAGGACTCAACCGAGGTTTAGCAAAGCATATATAGCACCTATATAGCCTAAGAACACTAGATGTAATGGCCAAATTAACCCGGATTTGCATTAACCCCGAAACTCCTTTTTAAAAGTCGTCTATTTCATGTGTTAGCCAATTTTTGAGCAATTCAACGTCATGTGACTATTAAACTATCTTTATTAACATCTAAGGCACCTACTAGAAGCAATGAATCAAACCATATCTTACAATTCCATAAAACCCTAGAATAACATCACTATCCATGTCACACGATTAACAAACGAATTCAACCGTTTAAACTATGAAACAATAGCATAAATAAGGTCTCTACTACTTATATACAACATACATAAGCATCTTTAAGCATTACATAAGCATTTGATAGCAAATCCATGAATTCAAGAAAAGAGCAACATTTTTCAAATGTAAAATAGGTATGAAATCTCTCACTTATTGCGCGTAGGTACTCATAGGAGGCTAGTAAACACCCTAAACCACTTGCACCTAGCTTGGCTTGGCTTGGAATGAGGATTTGTTGAGCAAAAATCTATCCTCCTCCTCTTATGCTGATTTTCGGCCCTGCTACAATATTTTCAGCTTTTGCACTCTTTTTTTTTTTTTTGGCTCTTATTATGTTATATAGATAATAAACTAAGGAAATAATGGGCTGGGTTCGTAAATTGGGTCTAATTAAATATATTTAAGGGTTTAATAAAAGTCCAAAGTCTAGCTAATTCACTAGAAGCCCAAATAAAAATTCTACAAAAAGTTAATATTCTTTCGTAATACTATTCATTTAGAACACTAATATTTTTATATCTCACGTTCTCGACATGTTATGCACATAGTTCCAATGAACAAAATACGTCTAATAAAGTAAGTAATAAAGGAAAAATATAAATTTTGAAAAATAAAATAGTCAAATTTTATACCCCGAACACTATTCATTTGTTATACTAATCAATTTTCTACCAACTTTCCCGATACACCATGCACATAAAAATTATGAATGTATGCATGAAAATAAACATATAGTGAAAATAAAATTTAAAATTTTAAAAAAATAACGTACTTCAAAAATCACCTCAGACTCGCGGCTCGTTTTAAAATGATGAAAACTAATTTATTAGACATAAGAAAGTAATATCACATTTTACAAATAACAAAATAAGAGATTAAGCATTTTATACGATTTAATTAAGTACTAATTACACACTTAAAGAAATACTAAAAGTAAAGTTACTAAATATATATATATAAAGTTATAATAAACACTTAAATTCAATCAATCAATTAAATTAACACATAAATATATGCAAATAGACATTATTCACTACATGCTAGGTCTGGGATATCACACTCTCCCCTCCTTCAAATAATTGCGTCCGCGCAATTCTTCTTTCAAAAGAACTCTTATAAGCATTCTAAATACTCTGGATGAGGACTTCAATTACAAATACTTCATGAAAACTCCAAAGTTGAATACTGAGAAACATGCCAATAAGAGTCTTCAAATAAAAGTCCCAAAGGAAAAACCCATCAAGATGAATGCCGGCCAGAATACTCATGAAATTCTCCGTAGGAATACCACTGAAAATACCAAATATGAAATCCAGATATAAGTACGCCAAATAAAGGCTCCATTTAAAATACCCACACAGAATTCCAGGAAGTGAATCCCCTTGAAGACAAATACCGCACAAGAATTCCAAATATAATTACTGAGTAAAATGTTCTGACAAGAATCCCAAATGAAAATACCAAGAATAATACCAAATGAGAATCCAAAATCTGAATACCGAGAGAATAATGAAGAAAAATACCCAAAGAGACTTCGAAACTTGCTTCTCGAAATACTTTGTGTTGATCACTGATATATAAGCTACAGTCGGCTCTGTTGGTCTACATTTTCAGAAATCCACTTCTGGCTATCTCTATAGGGGAGAGTTTACTTACCATTGTAAAGGGTAATATATAGGTATACATGCAGGGAAAAAGTATATAAAATACATATACTTCACAAATATACCACATAGAGGCACACATAATCACATATTTGCACATAGCAATTGTTATTCACTTATTGCACAAAGAGGTCACATAAAACATAATTATATCACATAGGTGCACACATTCAATTCAAGACACACAATCACACATACAGGCACACACTTTCAAGACACACTTAACAAGCACACACGCAAGAATTACTACCCGACAGGCCGAGGACCTTGTCTCGGCTGAGAGCTAACTAAGCTCTGATACCAATTGTAATGCCCCGTTCCCTCACGAGACCGGAGGCTCTAATAACCAAGCTATTCTCAACACCATTTTCAACCCGATCTCAAAGTTTTAGGGAAAACAGACAGAGTCTCTCCTGTACCGTGGACATTCTGGAAACCTGTAAACATAATATAAGCCACAATACAGCTAAACTCTAACTCCAACAACTCCAGCTCTAACTATCCCAACTTCAAGGTCGACCGGGCCTTAAGCAAGACATAGAAAACACACTTAAGCATGCATTTAACAATCCTTAAAACCTTGTCTCTTTTAATCCGCTTATCATACAACTCTATATTAACCATTAGACTTTCTTATGAACTAAAGCCAAACAACTGTTAACTTTCATTAACACACAAGCAAGCAGCATAAAGGAAAATAAGGATAAACTATTACAATCGACCATTCAAGCCATACATTAACCTAGTTATTACAATTCTTCAACAACTCCAAATATATACAAACCTATAGGCACAAAATAGAACAAGACATAATACAAACAAAATCTTCTACAATTTAGTAGGCAAACACTTCAATCTCAAGCAATAGCACAAAGCAACCAAGGCCATTCCTCCAACTGTGCCACCTGAAACATGTTTAGCGAGGTATGAGCAATCACAATTGCTCAGTGAGGGATAAGGTCTACCGGGGACGTGCAATGCAGCAATTAGTACAAATAAAACATTTTACAACCAAAGAACAATTGAAACAACAAGTTACCACACATTAAAAATGATACGATTCACTTTGTTCTTCAATCACGAACCACGAGCCACGAATGAAAATCCCGATGTAATAATGACACTGATATCGATAAGTCGATATCCCCTTATAACTCCAAAATGGGTGTACTCCAGATGTACCCCGAAATCCTACGACCCAACTCTCGCTGGGCGGCATCCCAAACGAGAGAGGGACTGGGCAACCATAGTAGCCGAGGTAGATCGGCAAGCCTGATGCCGCCCGATTTACACTACCATGCCCAAATGGTTGCGTAACCACGATGCAATGCACTCAAAATGATAACAATAGAATAAATCAATGAACATATGATTGAGGAACAACAAAGTAGGCTGCCCTCACACACAATATATGAACAATAAGTGCACATAATCTAAGTACAAGTAAAAAAACTATTATGCACATAAGGATGAATTCTCCCTCACCTGGAATTAAGCCAGGCACGCTAAAAGGATAGCTCAGATTTACTTCAACTCCCCGAATTAGCTCAAATATGCAACCCTAGGGTGTTCATATAAGTTTAGCAATTAACTATATCAATTCCAACTCAACTCTTACTTAACTCAACCCTACAACATTAGAAGCTAGATTTATAATCACTTATTCACACATGTTCATAACCCACACACAATTAAGCTACAATGTTCACCTTACCATATCATTAGACAACATAAGATATATTAGAAGCATCAAATACCATTAAGTCAAGATCATAAGTTATAAATTTCAATTACTTTTAATTATAATAATTAATAATCATATAACTAGATGAGTTATCCTTATAGTTCTACTCACTTAGCATACAATGTTTATTAGAGTTTGATCTTAATAATGTACAAGTAATATAAACATTATAACAAGATATAAGCATTAAATATGAAAATAACTATACCAACACAAAGGGGTCAATGACCGATGATCACGAAATTTCACGAAATGCTCACAAATGCCATATAATAACATGTAAAGGCAAGATATAGAAGCACCAAAGCTAATTCAAAGGCTAAGCATGAAAACCCCGAGTTTCCCTTTTGTTATCCTAAGTCATTTAACTCCAAACCGAAGGCTAAGACTCAAGATTCACCAACTAACTATTCTAATATTTTAGTTACAGATTATGGCACACTTAGAACCCTTGAAATCATTCATTAACCCGAATTAGCCACAAAAGCCCCGATTACCCCTTTATGCATTCGTACTACAATTATCTTAACCAAAACTCAACTAAGAGTTAGAAAAGCACATTTAGTCCCTGCTTACCCTAAGAACACCAAATATATCAACCAAATTCACCCAGATTTACGTTTGACCCAAAACCCCTTTGTAATACAAGCTATTATTCTTCCAAACACGAGTTAATGTTCTAGTTAAGCGAGCGGGCTATTCCATTCTTTTAGTTATCCCTTATGGCACCCCTAAGACCCTAGAAACTACCCAATTACCCGCGTTTAACACAAAAGTCCCAATTTTTCCTTTGTGAGTTTGTACTACAAGTACCCTAACCGGGACTCAAGCGAGGTTTAACAAAGCATATATAACATCTATATAGCCTAAGAACACTAGATGTAATGGCTAAATTAACCCGGATTTGTATTAACCCCGAAAACCCTTTTTAAAAGTCGTCTATTTCATGTGTTAGCCAATTTTTGAGCAATTCAACGGCATGTGGTTATTAAACTATCTTTATTAACATCTAAGGCACCTACTAGAAGTAATGAATCAAGTCATATCGCAAAATTTCACAAAACCCTAGAAAAATGTCACTATTCATGTCATACGATCAACGAACGAATTCGACCATCTAAACTATAAAACAATAGCATAAATAAGGTCTCTACTACTTATATACAACATACATAAGCATTTTTAAGCATTACATAAGCATTTGATAGCAAATCCATGAATTCAAGAAAAGAGCAACATTTTTCAAATGTAAAAAAGGTATAAAATCCCTCACCTATTGCACGTAAGTGCTCCTAGGAGGCTAGTAAACACCCTAAACCACTTGAACCTAGCTTGGCTTGGCTTGGAATGAGGATTTGTTGAGCAAAAATCTCTCATCATCCTCTTATGCTGATTTTCGGCCCTGCTACAGTGTTTTCAGCTTTTGCACTCTTTTTTTTTTGTTGCTCTTATTGTGTTATATAGATAATAGACTAAGGAAATAATGGGTTGGGTTAGTAAATTGGGTCTAATTAAACATATTTTAGGGTCTAATAAATGTCCAAAGTCTAGCTAATTCACTAGAAGCCCAAATAAAAATTCTACAAAAAGTTACTATTCTTTCGTAATACTATTCATTCAGGATACTAATATTTTTATATCTCACGTTCTCGACTTGTTATGCACATAGTTCCAATGGATGAAATACGTCTAATAAGGTAAGTAATAAATTAAAAATATAAAATTTGAAAAATAAAATAGTCAAATTTTACACCCTGAACACTATTCATTTGTTATACTAATCAATTTTCTACCAACTTTCCCGAAACACCATGCACATAAAAATTATAAACATATGCATGAAAATAAACATATAGTGAAAATAAAATTTAAAATTAAAAAAAATAACATACTTCAAAAATCACCCCGGACTCGCGGCTCGCTTTAAAATGATGAAAACTAATTTATTAGACATAAGAAAGTAATATCACATTTTACAAATAACAAAATAAGAGATTAAGCATTTTATATGATTTAATTAAGTGCTAATTACACACTTAAAGAAATACTAAAAGTAAAGTTACTATATATATATATATATATATATATATATATATATAAAGTTATAATAAATACTTAAATTCAACCAATCAATTAAATTAACACATAAATATATGCAAATAGACACTATTCACTACATGCTAAGTCTGGGGTATCACACTAGCACTATGTCATCAATATATCTGGATATTTGCAAAGAATAATTAATATCATCTTACTTTTATGAGCATGTTTCTCTCTTATGTGGGTGACTTTTATATATATATATATGTGTGTGTGTGTGTGTGTGTGTATGTGTGTATGTGTGTGCATGTATGTGTGTGTGTGTGTGTGTGTGTGTGTAAGGTCCTTGCTTCAAGTGTTGACTTGGGTACGTGGTGGTTACGTACAAAAGGTCCAAGTAATCTGGATATTTGCAAAGAGTAATTAATATCATCTTACTTTTATGAGCATGTTTCTCTCTTATGTGGGTGACATATATATATATAGCTCTCTCTTATGTAGGTGACTTATATATATATATAGATATACATACATGTATATATATATAGAGATATATGTACATGTATATATATATACATATATATATACATATATACATATGTATATATGTACATATATATATATATATGTACATATATATATATATATATATATATATATATATATATATATATATGTGTGTGTGTGTGTGTGTGTGTGTGTGTGTGTAAGGTCCTTCCTTCAAGTGTTGACTTGGGTACGTGGTGGATACGTACAGAAAGTCCAAGTAATGGTTACTTGTCAAGCAGAAGCTCTTTGCAGTCGTTAGTCTTATGACCGTGGTCATTATGGAAGTGACATAATTTATCCTGAGGCCTTCTGTCTGGACAAGTCTTCATCCTAAGAGGTTGCTTTAAATCAAATCTTGTCCTGATCTCGGCAAAGATTTCTCTCTGAGGTGTATTCAAATGTGTATAATTTTGAAACTTAGGTTGAGGATCCTCTTTTTTTTCCCGTTGGGCTGAGATCGGGAATCTGACTTTCCTTTGTCTTTGCTAGTACCAGCATTTGCCTTTTTTGCCATTAGATTATCCTTTTCCTTTTGAGCATTGATGAGCTCTTTACAATGTATGTACCCCTTGGTCCTTGCCATGACGTTAGTTAATATCCTCGTGGTCTTCTTGCCCAAGGTCGACATAAATGTTCTATTCTTAAGACCCTTCATGTAAGAGGTTATTGAAAACTTGTCATCGAGGTCTATCATTTCGAAAGCTGTTTGATTGAAACAGGTGAAGTATGACCCGAGTGACTCCTTGTCACCTTGTTTAATGCTCAACAACGTTACAGTATGTCTTGTGGGTTTTTTGTTGCTGGCAAACCTGCTAATGAAGGCCTCGGACAACTGGCTAAAATCTTCTATGAAATTTCCCTCCAGATCGGTATACCACCTTCGTGCAACCTTGGTCAAAATGGTTGGGAAAACTCTACACATCAATGCATCAAGTACATCATAAAAATCCATCTTGTGGCGAAACATTGCCATATGGTCCAAAGGATCTCCCGTGCCATCATATGTTGGTTGGGAGAGGAGCTTATATTCGGGTGGTTAAGGCACTACCATTATCTCTAGAACAAAAAGGTTCAAACCTTGCCTAGTATAGGCTCGGTCCCTTGTAGTTCTTGATCCATCATGGGCGGTGGTAAGTCATCTACCCCTAGTGGAATTAGGTCGGCATGTAGGCCCAGAAGATGTCGTATCATCAACAACGGGTGGTGGAGGCCTAGTTGGCCCGAGTCTTTTGGTTGGCACAATTGGATTGGACATTTGGACATGAATTTGGGCTATGGGTTGTTGAACTATTTGGTTCATTTAGGTAGGTGAATTGTGGGCTGACTGAGCTCTTTAGGGCTGGAGAATAAGGCGTTATTCATGGCTTGCACCAAGAAATTGGCGTCCGCCACTTGTAGGGTAGATGTTGACGTATGTCCCGGGAAAGTTGGTCCCATAATCACTATTGGGGTTGGGGAAGTGTTTACTTGTGGGTCTTGTATAGTAGGTTATGAGGTTCCAGTAGGAGGATGCACTCTTGTTGGTAGGGGTAACTCAGGATAAGTTGGGTCACCTTGCGGTGACGGTGGCACTTGTCCACTAACTTGACTACTGCTACGAGTGTTTACCATTGACTAGAAACTCAGTGGGATTATTAGTGTTTCCCACAGACAACGCCAAAACTGTTGTGATATAAATCTGCCTGAGTGCTTCTCGAGTTGTCTTGCAAGAGAAATGGGTTTGGGAATTCTCCATGTAAGCACTCCGATTCTTAAGTTAGTATTTTGATTGAGATGATAACCAAAATAGGAAAGTGTAGTGTGTAGTGTGTAGTATGTAAATGAAAAGTTACCTCTTTTATGAGTCGAATTGCCATATATATATATACCTTTCCATTAGACAACGGTCTGAATTTTGAGAGATCCTGTTGCCTTGTTACGAGGTCGGACAAATTAGTCGGACCTTGGGATGATGATTCTAGATCGGTCAAGGTCGACCTCTTCAAACTCTGTTCTGAGTTGCTTATAACCTCACTTATCTGGTCGGCTTGTTTTATATGAGGCAGAGTTGATTATTTTACCCTTATAACACGGGTAAGTTGGCTAGTTCCATGTTACAAATTGAGCATGCCATGATTTGAGTTTGGATTATTGTTCTTCGATTTTAATAATAGCTATCTGAATTAAGTGGAATATGTTTTATTTTTTCATTTATCTAGATAAAGAGAGTTAATATTGGTTTTTTTATACCCATCTAAAGGTAAATAAAAAAAAGTAGGGAGATTTGTTACCATATTTTGACCCATAGATCATTAGTAAATACTTTGAAGTTACCCTAGACATTTGGAAGATGACCTTCAGCCATACAGGCTTAAGTGGGGGGATTTTCCTCAGTAAAAATGCAAACAGTTGTAGGCTGATTAAAATAAGTGTCGCAAATAGTTTGGGTCTTAAGGAAAATAAAAGTTCTGTATTTTCTTTTGATTGGGGTTGTTTTGATATTATGATTTTAAATTTAAAAAATTCTTTAATTTATCATACGAATCAAACGTGTCACAGATATATAGGTGAGTCCTACACCACCCCCACATGTATGTGAGTACGTTCAAAGTTTTTTCCCTTAAAACCCCTTCCAAACTTGGAACAGGTGGAAGTGTAATTTTAACACAATTGTTTTCCATATAATTGTTTTCTATATAATAATAGAGTAGAAGGCAACAAGACACGAGTGGGGTGTCAGTGCTGCCACGCACTTTGAGTAGTTGAGTGTTGAGTGTTGATGCGCACAGCTTCCGAAGCAAAACAGTGAAAGCCGTGTATGTATTTTAGAATGCTTTTAATTAATTATTAATTACTATGCATCATCATCATCAACCGTAGTTATGTGCAGAGGGTAGAGTGTTGTTTTAATATTAATTTCTCTCCCTTGGAGCATGGACGAGCATTGATTTTTGCGCATCGTCGCTAATCGTTTCTTGTCTACTATACTGCATTACATTAAAAGCCTTTTTCTTAATTCCTTTTCTTTTTCTTTTTCTTTTTTCCTTAATCTTGAAAAACGTTTGGACAGGTAAGTACTATATAACAGTTAATTTTATTTTTACCGGTCTTGTAATTATCTTCTACATCAATGAATTATCAATTGTCATATAGCATTAAAATAATGAGAATTATGCAATTATTAAACAAAAAGAAGAGAAAGTCACTATCACCAATGCATACTTTTAAATTTGTCATCATTTGTTAAATTCTTACTCGAGTCAAACACACTAATTCTTTCGTCTAAGAAAGAACGTAACTCAAGCTTGCCTCGATACATTTTATATCCAACAAATCGTATATTTGATAAACACACAAGTATGCCTACAAAAGTTAATTTGATTTGTACTGTCATTACAATCATCTTTTTACATTAATCGACCATTCCAACACACTTAAATTAAGTTAATCAAGGGTTTAATCTCAAGACAACGAGGGATTTGGAACCCCACAGGATCTTTTTCCTATATAGGGGCTAAAGCCTTTTTCTTAATTACAGTGTTCACTCTCGTTTTTCTTCTAATTTGGTCTTTGTTTGCTTTTCTTGCATTGCTTTTTCTCCCTCTAGAAATTAGAACGTCTGCCACATTGTCCTTTTCGGCCTCTCTCTCTCTCTCTCACTGCCTCTCTCTTCTTCTCTATGACATCAAACAAAAAGCTGCTCTTTCATACAACTATAGAAGCGTCTACTTGAAGAAACTTAGCTGACGCTTTTTACTGCTTTATTTTTTGCGAGTTTTAATCTGCTTCTGATCTGATAATCTCTTCTCTTTCTATTTTGCTTTTCCAATTGCAAATGTAGTAGTTAATTGGTAGCCGACATTTAGATTGTATAATAATAGTAATAATGGCCAAGAGTGGACGCAACGACGTCGGATCAGTGGTCCTCGACCGACCAAGCGGAGTAGGTGGTGCTGGTCGTGGTCATTTCAAGCTCTGGTCTTCATTTTCCAGCTCATCATTCCGCCGCGTGATCCTCGACACCATGCGTTGCGGTGGTGGCAAGAATTCTCCTAAATCAACCATTGAAGAGGCCCAAGAGCAGCCCAAGCCCAAACCCAAGAATGCGGCTTCAAGTTTGCGGAAGGATAATAAGCTGTCGGAGCTGTTAAGGCTTCCGGAGCCACCTGAAGTAGAAGAAGAAGAGGTGAAGAGGAAGATGGAGGCCTTGGAGGAGTTGAAGAAAGTGGTGAAGAGACTTCAACAATTACAAAACGACGACGGCGTCTTGGAGGCTGCGAGGGAAGTGAGGAGGTTGACTAAAGATAACAACAAGGCCAGAACCACACTTGCTTTGTTGGGTGCCATTCCTCCACTTGTGGCTTTGCTGGACTCCGTGGATCTCTCTTCTCAGATCGCTGCTCTCTACGCTTTGCTTAATCTCGCCATTGCCAATGATGCGTTAGTTTTCTTAGTTCTCTTCACCTTTTTTTTTTTTTTTTTTTTTATTTCTTTTTCGACTTTTGTTACTGTAATATGTCGTCTTCTATTGCCTTTTGGTGGGGAATAATAATTTGCAATTAATGTAGATGATGCTACGTCACTATCTCTGCATCTTCATATGTTGTGTTAATTGTAGACATTTCTGTATTATGCAAATTGTGTGGTTAAGTTATTTCACTTGTTTCTAATCTAATCTTGGATCAAAATTCAAATGTGAACCCATATTTTGCAGAAACAAAGCGGCCATTGTTAAAGCGGGGGCTGTTCACAAGATGCTGAAACTCATTCAACCGCAAAATGGTTCTTCGCCTGACTCTGCCGTCTCGGAAGCCATTGTTGCAAATTTTCTTGGATTAAGTGCGCTTGATTCAAATAAACCCATCATTGGTTCTTCCGGTGCTATTCTATTTCTAATGAAAACCCTGAAAGAACCGGATCAAACGCCCCTCTCCCAAGCGAAACAGGACGCTTTGCGGGCTCTCTACAATCTTTCCATCTCGCCTTCCAATGTTTTTCCCATACTAGACACAGATTTGATACCATTTCTCATGAGTAAATTGGGAGATATGGATGTGAGTGAAAGGGTACTTTCAATCCTGAGCAATGTAGTATCAATACCGGAAGGGAGAAAGGCAATCAGCGATGTCCCGGATGCATTTCCGGTACTCATTGATGTATTGAACTGGACAGACTCACCAGGATGCCAAGAGAAGGCTTCCTACATCTTAATGGTGATGGCTCACAAGGCCTATGGAGATAGGCAGGCCATGATTGATGCTGGAATCGTCACAACCTTGCTGGAATTAACGCTTTTGGGTAGCACATTAGCACAGAAGAGGGCGTCCAGGATCTTGGAATGTCTGAGGGTAGATAAAGGGAAGCAGGTTTCGGAAACTAGCTATGGCGGAGGAATGACACCGACTTTGTCTGCACCTCTTTGTGGGCCGTCGGCATCATCTTCAGATCCAAGTCAGCGATTGCAGGAAGATGAGAATGATATGATGATGAGCCAAGAGCGAAAAGCAGTTAAGCAATTAGTTCAACAGAGCCTGCAGAATAACATGAAGAGGATAGCTAAAAGGGCTAATTTGCCTCAGGATTTTGTTCCTTCAGATCATTTCAAGGCTCTCACGTCAACCTCCACATCTAAGAGCTTACCATTTTGAGGAAAACTTAACGAGTAATGCAAAAGTGGGTGTTGTTGTGTTTGTCATGTTACTAGTAATTCATGTCTTTATTATGGCTTGTTCTTAAAACCATCATGTATAGAAATGTTTTGTGTGCCATATTAAACTACTAGTATCTGTAGACAAATTTTGAAGTTTTGGAACCACTTGCGATGTTTCTCTGGGGACCCTTTCGTTGGTTTTGGTTTATACGAAGCTGGTTTGGATCACCTCATTCTGCGTGCTCTTAGTCTAGCTCACCACTAACAAACTTTTGCACTAGTCACCATTATAGAGCTAAAAGGAGTAACTGCAGAAATCCTCTGCTGCTGAGGAGAGGAGAGGAGAGGATATAATAACGTTATAAGCGATACCTAATAATTATGAATTATCAAAATTTATTTTATTATTAATTTATTATTATTAGATCTTACTCAATATCGTTAACAAACAAATTCATTACTAGCACGAAACTATTGTGGAGTGAGTTAGGATCAAATAATATTTTTAGTCTGAAAAATTAATTTTTATTTTCTATTAAAAAATAATTATTTATATATAAATATTAAATTATATATTTATAACTCTTAAATCCGCCCAATAATGTTTTCACTTTTCAGTAAATTGGAGGGGATTGTTGGGTCACAAGACCGGTGAGATCCAGTTAAATTGGAGGGTCACTTTCATTTGATTCGTACAAAATTCCCCACCCTGGTACAGTACGTTTTGGATCCACTCTTGGTAATATTTTTAATTCTGGAAGGTGGGGGTGAAGGTGAAGGTGTCAGTCAGTATTATTATTATTATTATTATTATTTTATCTGCACGGTGCATAATTGACAAATGTTAGAGATTGCTCAGAACCATTTATCATCTGGGGAATCTTTCCTTCATTGATCCATTATTAACATAGTTTTTCACCCGGAATCTTCGCTGTTTACAAAGATAAAATCTAGTTTATAAAGAAAAATTCTTCAAAAAATTTGGTTAATCGATTAATCAAATTTTTTTATGCACAATAAATAGTCTCTACATATATTTAACCTAAATATTTTATATATAAAAAACTTGACTGACAAATTAGTCAAACTTTTTTAAAAATTTCCCGTTTATAATCCCATAAGTCATACGTAGAATAATGCAATTCCAATCAAGTAGACATATATGACTTTGACAGCTCTTGGTTGCATGTGAAACAGCGACGACTAAATGGTCATAAAACTGTTGACCCACTAGTTTCTTTGACTATTTTTTGGGAGTATGAAAGCCTCTCTAAGTGGTTTTGACTTTTTGATCTCGGTTACTAGACTAAAATTACAGATATGCACAAGCCTCATGCTTCATGGTGTCCAGGAGAAGTATACCGGATTCATATGATGCCGGTGGTTCGAATTTTGCGTTTGGGAAAATTTTGGCAAATAGTGTATATTGTTTTTTTAAAATTTTAAATTTATTTATATTATTTAAAATTATTTAATTTAGTTTTTATTATTTTTTAAAAATTTTGTAATTTAGTTCTTACCATAAAAAACTTACTCAAGTCTAACAGAGAAAATTGCACGTGACTATTGTTTGGGAAAAAATTAAAAAATTATTAGTCCGTATTGTTTTCATATAAAATTTAATGTTAAAAAAAGTTCATAATAATCCATAAAATTTTGCATATAAATATCAATTTCACCCCTATTGTTTGCCAATATTTTCAATATTGTCTCTGTTACCAAAACAGTTAAAAGGCCTCTTCAATATTTGTCAACACTGCAAAAAAATGACTTTTTTCCATCCTTAATCCAAAAAAATGCATAGCTATAATATAAAACAAAGTCATCAAAGTCATCAAAGTCATCAAAATGTATACAAATACAACAAATCATCATCATAATCATATATTGAAAAATAGTGTCGATGAACTCGTGTCCGTACACTATGCCATGGTGGGGATGGTAACTTTTCATAAATTTCTCATTTGTCACACTATTTTTCATATTTTATTAACTTGAACTTGTCGTTTATTTTTGCACGTGTGTGTCTATATGTGTGGTTGTGTGCATATTTTTGTAATAGGGACTAATTTAAATATTTTATGAAACAAAATGGACTAATTTGAATATTTTGTGAAACAATAAGAATGAATATGATAAATGTTCAAAGGATATGTTGGTAATTTTATTAATTATGTAAGGGTAATTTAAGCATTTCACACATTTTCCTTTAGGTTTGAATTTTACGACAGAAATTAAATTAATTTTTTTAGAAAATAATAAGGATTAAATTAGCTAATTTTGAAGAATAGAGACTATTTGTGCAAGTTTTCCTTTTTGTTCAATACGCCAAAAATTCATAATCTCAATCGGATTCTTGTGTTTTTTATATTTTCGTGGGTTTCATGAAATTAACCTTTGTTAAATTCTTTTAACACCTGAAGGGTAATTATGTAATTTCAAAATTACTAGACTATGAAAAATAGAGAATTATCTATGCAGGTCTGTCACTTGTACCCCTAATTAACAAGCAGGTCCTATGTTTTCAAATTTTTTTTTGGGAATTTCTAGAATTAACTTTCGTACATTTCTTAACACCTCAAGGGTAATTTGGTGATTTCACAACATCCAATCCTGACCACACAACTGACATCACTTTCAATAACTCATATCTCAAATTAGTTTAAGTCATACAAAGATAACTAAGTTCATTCTAAAACTATACAAAGATGAAAAGTAGAAATATTGACTCCACCACCTAACACATCATCAAGAGCATTTGTGATTGACGAAGGAATTGTCTGTAATGTGCATTGAAAATGGTGATGGTTCAATGACCAAAGTCATGAACTATTTTGTAACCTCCTATATAGTGACATATTCAGTGAATTCATAAAAGAATAAGAGAAAATTGAAGAGTCCATGTATCTATTACAATAATGAATTCATGTTCATGAAAAGTTCTTGTAACTACCTACGTTATATTCTTACGTTATCGAATAATTAGTGGGATTAGTTGGGTTAGTGAGTTCATAGAAAGTCATGTAACATATAGTACAATCAAGTTTATGATGAGTAGAATTGATATATGAACACTATATAAAAGACTCTTGGTACCTCTCTCTACTCACTATAACCAAAATATTAGTATGTGGTTTCCATCATTTGACAAATATAAAAGTATAGGATAAAGGGATATAAGATCAAGTTAATCATAGGGTGTGTAATTTATGTTATAAATTACTAAAAGTTGTTTATATGTAAGTTTATTATACTATTTCATATTCTTTGAAGGCGATTCAAGTTTTTTGAGGCATGTTTCGTATTTGATTATTTTATGTTATTATAACACATGAGATAAAGATTCTAATTTTTCTTCTTATAAACCAAGCAGAGAAAACCTGAATAAGCTACACAACATCAAGTGAAGCAATTCTTTAGCTAGTCTATCAAGGTTGCATTCAAGATGTCAGTTATTAGTTATGTATCTTCACTGACTGTGAGTGAATGTCATCCACTGATTAAAAAAAAAAGAAAAGAAAAGAGTGAATGCCATCCGCAAGTGGCTAGAAGCATTAGCGTTACTGATATTGAAGAAATTTGTGGTTATTATTATTTGACAATTCCAAGCATGGTTAAGATTTTTGAAATGTGAATTTTTTTTGGTAGGGTATTTTGGTATGAATTCTTACATGTTCAGGAACTTTGACCAAGGTTTGAAAGCTTCCAACCAAAAAGCCCTAATTTTGAAAAGGGTAAATAGCATATTACTCTTTTGTCTTTTGTTAAAAATGTACAATATATTTTTGTATTTTAAAAATTAGTTGATTACCTTCCTGTAATTTGCTAAAAGTAGCTGATTACCCCCTTGTATTTTAAAAATTAGCTGGTTATCCCCCTGTGTTTATAAAAGTAGCTAATTACCTCCCTGTGCTTTTTAAAAATTAGCACTTTTATTAGAAAATATAAAGGGACAATCAGCTACTTTTATAAAATACAAGGGGATAATCAGCTACTTTTAGCAAATCACAAGGGGGTTATCAGCTAATTTTTAAAACACAGGGGGGTATTGTACACTTTTAGCAAAACACAGGGGGGTAATCAACTAATTTTTAAAACACAGGGGAGTATTGTACATTTTTAACAAAACACAGGGAGATAATGTATTATTTACCCTTTTGGAATCCTAACCCGAGGCCAGAAATCATCAAAAGGTAAAAATAACAAATTTCTTCAATATCAGTAATACATTTTCAGCAGCAATTGTTACAGCAGTGCATTGAATATCTGAATATTGGGGCTACATATTTGACTGCAAATCCTATTAAAGTTTATATCTTTCTAACAAAAAAAGCAGCAATTGTTACAACACACTGGTAATCCATTCCTAATCCTACTCAATATAGAAGTGTTGTAGGTGCTTTGTAATATCTTACAATCACTCGTCCCTATTGGAGAAATAAGGATGGCTACTCCCACAAATCATGCTACATTAGTGGGAAGATGTTGGAGGATGAAGAAGTTTCAATGGCAACAAATTCAACCCAAGATGGTAGTTCAACATGAAAAGGAAACTCCAACAAAAATGGTAAATGAGCAGATCAAGGATTCAAATCAAATAAGATCACCTTTGGTGGAGCTCGAAATCAATCAAGATGCAGAGCATATCGTCAAGAATATTACGAATATTGCCTACGGATTTAATGCATTCTGTTACTACGGTTCTATGTTTAATTAGAAGTCCTTTGTAATAGTATTATAAAAATTGCCGAGTGTTCATGTTTCTCATTAACACATATGAAAGCAGTTTTTATTCAAACATCTCCATTGTTTTTAATTTTTTTTCTTGGTATCAGAGCCAGTGTGAACACACGGCACAACTCAGCAGCTCTCTGCAACCATGACTATACTATCTCTCAATGTTGGCAACTTCATTACCCTCAAACTCAGTCCTACAAATTATCCCTTGTGGCGTGAACAAGCTTTGGCTCTTGCAGAAAGCCAAGAACTGGTCGGCCATCTTATTAATGAAGATCTTGTTCCCACCAAATACACCACACCATATTCAAATAACACCACAGATCCAGAAATTTTAGCACCAAAATTAACCGAAGCATACATTGCCTAGCGAAAGGTGAATCATCTTCTTCATGGGTGGATAATTGGAACACTCTTTGAAGAAAAGCTTGGCCTCGTTGTTGGCTTAGACACAACCCATGCTGTTTGGGACGCACTCAAAAATGCATATGCAGAAGATTCACAATAACGTGAATTCACACTCAAACAACAGGTAACATATCTTTGCAAAGAAGATGACAAAACCATTGGTGAACACATTCGCATCTTCAAAGGTTTATGCGATAGTCTTGCAGCTATTGGGAAACCTATCCTAGACAAAGAAAAAGTTTTATGCCTTCTCACTAGCCTTGGCCCTCAATATGAAACTTTATCCACTACCATGCTGAAGCCACCAAGGCCATCATACTCTGAGCTGGTCTCACAACTCCAAAGTTTTGATTAGCGACGCAGTTGGTTCTCTAATCATACAAATGACTCAAACTCATTCACTCCTCAAATGGGATTTTATGGGAAACAACACAACAACAACAACAATTCCAGCAATCCTCTTCAGGATATCATGGTAACAAACAAACATTCACATCAACTGGGAAATGATTTTAGGCACAACAACCAAAAGAACGAAACCGTTCTTATTCTGTTAGCCCCACTTCAGGCCCTCAACAAAGACGTCCTCTACCACCTGGTGAACGTTGTATGACCCCTGCAGAACGAGATCGTTACTGTGAAGAAAAATGCCAGTACTGTGGCACAATGGGAGATATTGCGAAAATATGCTGATGGGTGCCCAAAAAACCAACTCAACATGATGACATACTACAAGCTCTTGCAGTCCTCACCTTAGACAACACCATCACCGAAACAGACTGGACCTCAGACACAGGAGTCTCCAACCACATGACAGGTAAGCCAGATATGTTAACTAATATTCGCAACTACTTTAGTACATATTCAGTTCTTATTGGTGATGGATCTGCTCTACCAATTCTTGGTATTGGAAATTCTAGTATTAAGCAAAAAAATAATACCTTACCACTTCGCGATGTCCTGCTAGTTCCTGATTTAAAAAAAAAAAATTTGTTCTCCTTAAGTCAGCTAACAACTCAGTTTCCTGTTAATTGTGAATTCTCTAATGTTGACTTTTGTGTTAAGGAACGACAAACAAGACAACCGGTTATCAGAGGGAGGCACAAAGGTGATCTCTATGTTCTTCCCAATTCCCTAGAGCTCTATTTTTCTCATCGATTCAAATCTAGCTCAACGGATGTTTGGCATCAACGCTTAGGACATCCTCTTTTTTCTACGTTACAGTTAATAAAAAATAAATGGTTGATTGATGTTATAGGTACTGTAAAACCTGAACACATTTGTGATAGTTGTCAATTCAGGAAGCTTAGTAGGTTACCATTTTCTTGTTCTGAACATTTGAGTTCTAGTATTTTTGAAAAAAATCATTGTGACTTGTGGGGACCTGCTCCTGTTTTATCCATTGGAAAATTTAGGTTTTATGCATGTTTGGTAGATCATTTTTCTAAGTATACTTGGATCATTCCCTTGCGACATAAATCTGATTTTGCAAAAGCTTATTTAGCTTTTGAACAGTATGTTTTCAGACAATTCAACAAACAAATCAAGATTTTTCACTCAAATGGAGGAGGTGAATTCATAAACTCCAAGTTATCATCTCACTTTCTTTCCACAGGCATCATTTATCAGGTATTATGCCCATATACTCCAAAGCAAACAGGTATGGTTGAATGGCGACATAGGATAATACGGAACTCGGTATGACTATGTTATTTCACAGTGGTGCCCCTCTATTTTTATAGGTTGAAGCTTTCACTACCGCTGTCTACTTTATTAATCGGTTGCCTTCGTCTGCTCCTACTTTTGAAACTCCATACTTTACACTGCATGGTACTCATCCCAATTATTCTTCACTCCGTGTCTTTGGTTCTAAATGTTTTTCCTTATACCTGGGATACACGACGACACAAGTTTGATCCAAAAACCGTACTTTGTGTCTTTGTAGGCTATAGTGATAAACATAAAGGTTACAAGTGTTTTCATCCTTCTAGCAATTTTTTTTTTTTTATCTCCCGCCATGTGGTTTTTGTTGAGTTATTTTTTCCTTATAAAAGTACTCGGAATCAAAGCATTATTCCTCCTACATCACATGTCATTAGCATATTTGATTCATGGTTATCTCATACTGACTCCAATCCTATTGCAGAGACTCAGTTACCAACACTTACAACACCATGCTTGAGTTATTTACCGTCAGTGTCAATATCCTCTATGACCTTCTTCCTACTCTTAGATGATAAAGAATTGTGGGATTCTTCTCTTGTATTTTCTCTAATGAATCTCGCGTGAAAGGGAGAGAGAGATTTCTTCTTCTATTTTCTCGTGAGAGAGAGGTGCGAATTATGGAGGTGGAAGATGAGCTCTATTTATAGATATGGAATAACCTTAGTAGGTTGTCGTAGAAGATATAGGATTTGGATTTTTAGCCTATAAGCCAATCCTATGCACCTTTGGACTAGGCTAGCCTAATAGCATATTTAATTAAACTACTAAATATTCCAACTCTCCACACTCTCTAGGATTCACGTGTGGACCATGCCTAGTAGGCTAGGCGTGTGCCTTGGTCCATTATGCTTAGTCCAAGTATTATTTTGCTAAATTAATTAATTGATAGTTTCCAAATTATCAACAACTAATCCAAATAAGATATTCTCCTAAATAGGATACTAAGTTGTAATTGGATACTTTAATTTAACAACTCTAAATACAATAAGCATCTAGGAAACTATAACATACATCTAAAAGGAAATAGGCTAGAAGATGGACCAAAATACATAAATGTTAGCCTGAGAGGCTTCTAAATCTTGGTTTTGATGATTACAAACCATAAATGTGCTTAATGAGTTTGTTAAAATGTGCACAAGCAAAGATGAATCAAGATTAACTCCAATTCCAAGATCATCAAAGCTAAAGAAGAAAGAAGAACATTCAACAATTCAAAGAGAAGATTCGAAGAATGAAGATGAAGTTATAAGGAAGGAGACGGAAGTCATAAGGGGTACCGGTTGGGACTTGACTGGGGTTTTGGGTCTTGCAGAAAGATATATGCTCAATTTTGATTCTCAAATATTGTGCTAAAACATTTGAAAAATATCTTTAAAAACATGTTCAAAAGAAATACCTTTTAAAATCCAACACTGACAGTTTTGGCTCCACCGGACGACCCCACGACGATCGGTCGACCGGTGGCCAAATGGTCATTCGCCCTAGACCTGTCCACCGGACGAGGGTCTTTTGACCAGTCGACCGATGAACAGGGGTCGACCGGTCAAGACAAAATGCTGATTCAAAATATAGCCGTTTATTTGAACATTTATGAGCATTTATTATACCCAATTTTGGCTTCTATTAATGCTCTCAACTGAAAATTCTTAAGGAATTGATTCAAAGCAATTACACTTGAGTTCTTTCATTATCTTTGTCTTTGAATCATCATTGAGCTATACTTGAGCAAAAAATTGTGAGCATTATTGTGAGATAGGCATTCATTATATTTATCAACACTAAAAGAGGGCTTTTATTGTGAATGTCAAACACTCATCAAAAGAGAGAATTAAATACTTTGAAAGGAAATATTTCCTTGTCAAATGTGTCGAAGTTAAAGTTTTGTATTGAGAAGAGTTGTTTTCTATTGTAAAAGTTTGAACTACTATTGTAGTTGGTTTGTGGACTCACCAACATTTGAAGAGCCACCATAGTGAAGATTGTTGAAATCCTAAGCGGGGAGCTTGGGTCATGGACTTAGGCGGGGACCGAACTACGCTAAAATCGTGATTTGCAATTTCTTTCTCTCAACTCTCTCTTTGCATTATTTTCTGCACACTAAGTGTTTGATAAATTGCCTTACTCACTCTTTATATTGCTAAAGTGCACATTTGCTTAAGATTGTTTTTGATTATTGCTAGTATATTGCCTAATCGAAAAAGTTGTATTATTGCCTATATAACCTAATTCACCCCCCCTCCCCCTCTTATGTTTAATTAAGGGACACCAAATGGTATCAAAAGATAGGACTTTGCATATAGCTTAACATCTAGCAAAGAAAAGATAAATGGCAAACAATAGTACTTCTCCTTATTTTGAAGGTTATTCCACTAATAGGCCTTCATTGTTTATAGGTACAAATTTCAATTATTGGAGAAACAAGATAGAGACATACATACAATCTGTTGACTATGCTCTATGGTCATTGGTAGAAGATGACTCTTATGTTCCAATGAAGAAGGTGACAGTCAAAGATGCTTCAAGTGCAAGTGGAGTCGAGAAAGTCAAAACCGTTCAAGTGCCCAAAGAAAGGGGAGAGTTCAATTATCAAGACATTATCATGATAACTAAGAACTCAAGAGCTAAAAATATCCTCTATTGTGCTCTAAACGAAACTAAGTATAGTCGTATAAGTCAATGTGAAACCGCTCACGAGATTTGAAAAATGTTACACATGTCATATCAAGGAATGTCTCAAGTAAAGAATACCAAGATTGATCTTGACATTCATGAGTATGAGTTGTTTCGTATGAAGTCTGGAAAGTCACTAAATGAAATGCATCAAAGATTCTCCAAAATCGTAAACCACTTGAGTGCTCTCGGAAAGAAGAATCAAAATGAAGAACTCAACCGGAATATTCTTATGGCTCTTCCAAAAGAATACAAACCAAAGGTGACATCAATTAGAGAATCAACCGATCTCTCCAAGATTATGGTGCATGAGCTCATTTGCAACCCTGAAACGGAGGAACTTGTATTGAATCAAGAAAAAATACGAGGTGAAGAAGAAAAGAAGACAAGGAAATCACTTGCTCTCATTGCTCAATCTCAATCGAGTGATAAAGACAAAGATGATAGCGATCATGATGAGCTTGCACTTCTTGTAAAGAATTTTAAGAAGTTCTTAAAGTACAAAAAGATGAAGAGAGAGGAGCCCATCAACAACAAAGTCAAGAGAAGATTCAAAGAAAGATTAGAAAAGACCAAAGAAGAGATAAAATGCTTCAATTGTGACAAACCGGGACATATCAAAGCAAAATGTCCAAAATTGATCAAAGGAAAGCAAAAGGCAATGAAGACGTGTGTTAAGGATGATGTATCAACCGGTGATGAAAGTGGAAGTGAAATCGAAGTGGCCAATTTTGTGTGCTTCATGGCTAGAGATGATGAGGTAACTTCTTCGTCTTGTGATGAATCTTCTTCTTCTTCTTCTAATGATAATGAATGTACATTTGAGGAACTAACAAATGAATTTTCAAAACTACATGATAGTTTTCTTCTTGCACATTCAAAAGTAAAGAATCTTCAAAAAGAAAATGATTAACTTCAAAAGGAAATTAAGGAACTTAGAGATGAAAATGATACTCTCACCAAAGAAATATGTGAATAGTATCATTTAAAGTCCAAAAATGAATTTGAAATCAAAGATTTTGAAAAACAAGTTCTTGGCCTACAAAATGATCTTGCTAGATTTTCAAAAGGAACAAAGGCCTTGGACGAAATTCTTGGTTCCCAAAAATCACCACTCAACAAAGGTGGAATTGGCTACGAGCCATTTTCTAAACCAAAGTTTTCAAAAACTATCTTTGTAAAAGGTTCTCAATCCTCAATTGTCCATCTACCATTAAAAGAATCACAAAAAGTACAATTTGACAAAAAAGGGATTGGCTATAAGCCATATCAAAAAGGATTTCAAAATCATTTTGTCAAAGCATCATCCTCTTGGCATGTAGCCTCAACATCAAGAAGATGGTTTAAGAGATGCATTTATTGTGAGAAGATTGGTCACAATGCATCACGATGTAGATTTAGAAACATGGTAGGAAGATATTCTCATATTCCTTTATGGCTTAGACCCAAATGGGTTGTTAGATGTGTTAGGACTTCGTACTAACACAAAAGGACCCAATAGAACCTTGGGGACCAAAATGAACTTGATTTGTTTCTATGAATGATAGGTTGCCTTAAAGGTGAAGTATGAAGATACTTGGGTTATTGATAGTGGGTGCTCAAGGCACATAACGGGAGATGTATCTTTCTTTTATGAGATTGACAAAGATTTCAAAGGTAAAGTTAGCTATGGAGGAAATGAAGGAGGCAAAGTCATTGGTAAGGGTAGCATAGGAGATATAAATTCTCTTTTTATTCATGATGTTTTGTATGTTAAAGGTCTTAAACATAATTTACTAAGTGTAAGTCAATTTTGTGATAATAGATTTAAAGTTGAATTTTTATCTACTTGTTGCAAGGTGTATGATAAAGATAATAAAGTGTTGTTAGTTGGAAATAGATGTGATAATGTATATGTGATCAATCTTCATGGATTGAAGTGCCAAAATGTGACATGCTTAGTTAGTATTAATGAAGATTCTTGGTTATGGCATAGAAGACTTGGTCATGCTAATATGGACTTACTTGCTAAGCTTTCAAGAAAGAACTTGTCATAGGTCTTCCTAAGACTAGATTTCAAAAAGACCATTTATGTAATGCATGTCAATTTGGAAAACAACATAAGACATCTTTCAAAACAATTAGCAAAGTAACTACATCAAGAGCTTTACAAAAATTACATAAGGATCTATTTGGTCCAATGGATGTGGCAAGTCTAGGTGGATCTAGATATGTCTATGTTATTATAGATGATTACACTAGATTCACATGGGTGAGACCTCTTGCACATAAAAATGATGCCTTCAATGAATTTGCTAAACTTTGTAATAAGGTGCAAAATGAGAAAGGTTATTACATAAATTGCATTCATATTGACCAAGGCACCTAATTTATAAATGCATCTTTCATCGACTATTGTGAAGAACGTGGCATTGAACATAAATTTTCGGCTCCTATAACTCCTCAACAAAATAGGGTAGTAGAAAAGAAGAATCGAACACTACAAGAAATGGCAAAAACAATGTTGAAAGAAAATAACTTGCCGATATACTTTTGGGGTGAAGCCGTAAATACCGCATGTTATGTATTAAATCGTGTGCTAATTAGACATTTTTTCTAAAGAAAATACCCTATGAATTATAGAAAGGTAAAGCACCAAATGTGTCTCATTTCAAAGTATTTGGTTGTAAGTGTTTCATCCTAAATACAAAAAGAACATCTTGAAAATTTTGATTCTAAATTGGATGAAGGACTTTTTATGGGTTACTCTTCAAGAAGCAAAACTTATAGAGTCTTTAACAAGAGAAATATGCTTATCGAAGAGTCTATGCATGTGAATTTTGATGAAACTAATCTTTTTGCCCCGAGAAAGAATGATGATGATGTAGGTGTTTCTGAAGTTGACACTTAAATCTTACCTACAACCATTGGCAATGAGGGAACCTCAAGTGATCCAAAGGAGACAAATGTTGAAGATGGTCAAACCACAAAGGATGGTGAAACTCTAGCAAATCTACAAGGCAATGTATAACCAATGCAAAATGACCAAGAAGTTACAACAAATGATGATCTACCAAAATGTTGGAAGTTTGTAAGAGATCACCCAAATGATAAAATTCTTGGTGATCCTACAAAAGGAGTAAGAACTCGATCTAATTTAAATGCTTATTGTGAAGATGTTGCTTTTCTTTCTCAAGTAGAGCCTAAAAATGTTAAAGAATCCTTAGATCATGAAGATTGGATTGTAGCCATACAAGAAGAATTAAATCAATTTGAAAGAAGTAAAGTGTGGCATCTAGTTGAAAAACCTAACATTGTCCTATAATTGGTACAAAATGGGTTTTTAGAAATAAGCTAGATGAATCCGGGGTTGTAACTAGGAACAAAGCTAGACTAGTGGCTCAAGGGTATAATCAAGAAGAAGGGATAGATTATGATGAGACTTTTGTTCCAGTAGCTAGACTTGAATCCATTTGTATGCTTCTTGCTTTTGCATGTTTTATGATCTTTAAATTATATCAAATGGATGTAAAAAGTGTCTTTCTAAATGGCTATCTCAAGGACGAAGTATATGTGAAACAATAACCCGGATTTGAAGATTCCAACTTGCCAAATCATGTATATAAACTAGAAAAGGTATTATATGGCCTTAAGCAAGCACCTAGAGCATGGTATGATAGGCTTAGCAATTATTTGCTTGAAAAAGGATTCACTATAGGCAAACTAGATTCAACCTTTTTTGTTAAAACAAAAGGCAGGGATATTTTGCTTGTGCAAATTTATGTTGATGATATAATCTTTGGTGCTACTAATGAATCTCTTTGTGAGTATTTCTCTAAGTGTATGCACAAGGAATTTGAGATGAGTATGATGGGAGAATTGAATTTCTTTCTCAGACTCCAAATCAAGCAAACACAAGATGGTACTTTCATCAATCAAGCCAAGTACACTAGAGAACTTATCAAAAAAATTTGGGCTTGAGTCAGCAAATAAATGAGTACACCAATGTTAACATCAATCAAGCTTGACAAAGATGAGGAAGGCAACAAAGTAGATGAAAAGCAATATCGAGGTATGATCGGAAGTCTTCTCTATTTAATTGCCTCTAGACCTAATATTGTATTTGTTGTGTGCTTATGTGCTCGTTTTCAATCCTGTCCTAAAGAGTCTTACTTAAATGCTGTAAAAAGAATCATTAGATATCTTAAGAGGACTATAGACTTAGGACTATGGTATCCGAAAGGCACATCATTTGAACTTATAGGATATTCGGATGCGGATTATGTAGGAAATCGAGTAGATAGGAAGAGTACTAGTGGATGTTGTCAATTTTTAGGACATTCATTAATTTCTTGGTCTAGTAAAAAGCAAAATAGTGTAGCTCTCTCTACGGCCGAAGCTGAATATATATCTGCCGGAAATTGTGTGGCACAAATTCTTTGGATGAAATAAAATTTGCTTGATTATGGTCTTGTATATGATAGTATGCCTATTAAATGTGACAATACAAGTGTCATTAATCTCACTAAAAATCCCATTCAACACTCTAAAACCAAACATATTGAAATTAGACATCATTTCATTCGCGATCATGTTCAAAAAGAGGATGTTGTGTTTAGTTTTGTTGACTATATGCATCAATTAGTTGATATTTTTACCAAACCTTTGCATGAGAATCAATTTTGTATGATTAGAAGAGAGCTGGGCATGCTTAAAATATGATTGTAAACGCATTTCATGAAGTTTCATAAGCACAAAACTACTTCCTAGCAGAATATGCCCAACCGGAAGAGGGTGTACTCACCGGTCGACCGGTGGAATTCCCCTCGTCCGATTGACGTGCCTCAGGCGGAAGAGGGTATGGCACCGATCGACCGGCGCCTGCACCCTCGTCCGGTCGTGGCACTGACGGGCAAAAGGTTTAAAAACATCAAATTTCATTCAAAACTCAATCATTTCTTCATCAAAACTCATTATAATTCTCTCCTACTCAAATTCCATCATTGTCTCCTATCATCTTCAAAACTCATTCTGTGTCCTACAAACAAAACGTAGATGACTTAAATCTTGACAACCCACTCAAGTGCGTATTTTTCTCTTCAATTCTTGTGAAAAACTCTTCCAATTTTTCTTTGCACCCCAAGTGCTCGACCAACCAAACTTTATTGAAAATTCTCTTGCATACACATGGCCTCATCTTCTAGACAAGCCTCCAAGAGACCAAGGACCTCATTTAGGCCTCATACCATTGATCCATGGGATCCTATGCACATCATAGCACCGGGGGATTTCTCTAAAAAGGACATACTATGGGGTAAACGCATTGATCCTTCAGACTTTGTAGATAACACTCATCCCCATAAGTTGTTTCGTCATCAACAATGGCTTCCCTTGTTTGGACTCGAGGACATCAACTGTGATTTATGGGTTCGTGAGTTCTATGTCTATGTGGTAGAAGGTGAACAAGCCGGTGTGCGGGGGATAAAGAGTCGAGTAAGTGGTGTTAACATCTTTGTGAGTGAACAGGACGTGGTTAACTTATTTGGTATTCCACATCGTGGTCTCAGACTCTACACCGCTGTCAACTTACCAAGTGAACTACACGCAGACACTTTCAAGGAAATGTGTGCTACAATATGGGATGGGACGGGAAAGTCGGAAGAGTTTATGCCTAAGAGAGATCAACTCTGTGCCGAGAAACGTTTGCTCCTCTACATCCTCAATCAATCTATCATGCCTCGCAATGTAAAAGATCAGATCATTCCATCCTTCACGGGTTATGTGATGCACCTCATGTACAAGAAGGTAAAAATCATCCTCCCATACATTATACTTAGTCACATGCTGGCCTTTAAGAAGAAATCTCTGCCCTATGGGATGCTCTTGTGTCATATTTTCCATCTTAGAGGTATAGATCGTGTTGGTCAATTTGAATCATTAAATGAGTCCACCTACCTCCTTGAAAAATACTGCCTAGATAGACAAACCATGGCTTGTGAAAATAATGACATTGTCTACATTAAGCAATGTCAATTCCGTAAGGTTCAATCTGAGGTAGTTGATGATCTAGAGAACTATGACCTTGGGGAAGAGGGTGATGAAAGTGAAGCTGCGAGTGAGAGTTGTGATGAAGGAGATCAAGAAGGTAGAGCTGCTAATATTGGTCCTTCATGGGTTGATATTGGTGGTGCTAGTTCATCCACAAGAAGCAGACACTATCCAGTCACTCTTGAAGAAGTCAATACCAAAGTTAATAATCTGACTTCAAAAGTTGATCAGTTATTCTTGACTATTGGTGATGTCAAGACCAAGATGAAAAGCATGAACAAGATGTTTGAAAAGCTCTATGATAAATTCATGAAGGATTAAGCCTGTTGCCCTGCGATGCTTAGGATGCTCCCATTTTCCCTTTCTCATTACACTTTGTAACTTTTTTTTTCCAACAATCATGTTTTACTTCATGCATTCTCTTCCATGCTTTTGATACTTTGTTTTTGATATTTCAACTCCATTGCTTTGGTAGTTTTCCTTTCTATGACTTGCTTTACTTTGTGACTTTGTGTCAAGTGTTTGGTGTTCAAATTTAGACATGTTTTTCTTTACTTGCTAATGTCACCTAGGAAGCTAATATTGTTGTGTCAATGATCTTAATTTTTTGCTAATGACAAAAAGGGGGAGAAAAATTGTATAAATAATAGAAGCATATCTAAAAAGAAGAAGCATATCTAAAAAGAACTCATACATTAAGGAGGAGTTGTTATGTATGCACCCGTTGAAGGGAAGTCTTTTTAGTGTTGAAGAGGAGTCTTTTAAACAAACTTATATCTTAGGTTCAAACAAACTCACAATGCACAAAATGCTAAATATTCTCTCAAACTCATTATGCTTACATTGTTATTATTTCAGATAAGTTTTGTCTTCATCAAAAAGGGTGAGATTGTTAGCCTGAGAGGCTTCTAAATCTTGGTTTTGATGATTACAAACCATAAACTTGATTAATGAGTTTGTTAAAGTGTGCACAAGTAAAGATGAATCAAGATTGACTTCAATTACAAGATCATCAAAGCTAAAGAAGAAAGAAGAACATTCAATAATTCAAAGAGAAGATTCGAAGAATGAAGATGGAGTTATAAGGATGGAGACGGAAGTCATAAGGGGTACCGGTTGGGACTTGACTGGGGTTTTAGGTCTTGCAGAAAGATATATGCTCAATTTTGATTCTCAAATATTGTGCTGAAACATTTGAAAAATATCTTACAAAACATGTTCAAAAGAAATACCTTTTAAAACCCAACCCTGACAGTTTTGGCTCCACTGGACAACCCACGACGATCGGTTGACCGGTGGCCAAAGGGTCGTCCTCCCGAGACCTGTCCACCGGACGAGGGTCTCTCGACCGATCGACCGGCAAACAGGGGTCGACCGGTCATGACAAAATGCTGATTCAAAATATAGTCATTTATTTGAACGTTGGTAAGCATTTATTACACCCAATTTTGGCTTCTATTAATGCTCTCAACTGAAAAATCTTAAGGAATTGATTCAAAGCAATTACACCTGAGTTATTTCATTATCTTTGTCTTTGAATCATCATTGAGCTATACTTGAGTAAGAAATTGTGAGCATTATTGTGAGAGAGGCATTCATTGTATTTATCAACCCTAAAAGAGGGCTTTTATTGTGAATCTCAAACACTCATCAAAAGAGAGAATTAAACACTTTGAAAGAAAAGATTTCCTTGTCAAAGGTGTTGAAGTTAAAGCTTTGTATTGAGAAGAGTTGTTTTTTTATTGTAAAAGCTTGAACTACCATTGTAGTTGGTTTATAGACTCACCAACATTTGAAGAGCCACCATAATGAAGATTGTTGAAATCCTAAGCGGGGAGCTTGGATCGTGGACTTAGGCGGGGGCCGAACCACGCTAAAATCACGATTTGCAATCTCTTTCTCTCAACTCTCTCTTTGTATTATTTTCTGCACACTAAGTGTTTGATAAATTGACTCACTCACTCTTTATATTGCTAAAGTGCACATTTGCTTGAGATTGTTTTTGATTAAGTATTGCTAGTATATTGCCTAATCAAAAAAGTTGTATTATTGGCTATATAACCTAATTCACCCCCTCTTAAGTTTAATTAAGGGACAACAATAAACAACTTGGCAACTAAAAAGGCCAAAATGCCCTTACTAACCCCATAGCACATTTAGGCTTTTCAACCTTGACTTATGCCACTAAAAAGTCATGGCTGCACTCCAAGATGTTTACTGTTGTATATAAAAGCTTGTCATACTAAGTATGGCCTTTGTCTTCGACCTACTAAGTTAAATGACCAAAATAGTTCTCCATGTAACACTCACAATCAAGAAGGACTTTCCATGTACTATCTCTTTTTTTATTGCATATTCTCCTTGAGACATCTAAATCCTTTAAGTAACCATCCGCTGGACGAAAATTAGGTGATTGGATAACTCTAAATCCAATCTTGAGTCAAATTCACAAGAGGAATGAGTCTTTCTTGGCCTACAAGTCTACTTCATTTGACCTAGTTACTATTCTCATTTTTCCTAATTGGGATAAGGTTTAGGAGTTCTTTTCCAAATAGGAAACTTATTTGTTCTTTGCTTATATAAGGCTGATTTTCGTGAAATAAAAGTTAGACCTTTTTGATTCATTAAATTGTGAGATTATTCTTCTTTTAAGTTCTTCAAGAAACTCTTCCGAACTTATCAAGTATAGACATCCTATTCCTCGCTTAGATGATATGTTAGATGAATTGCATGGTTCTTGTGTGTTTTCTAAAATTGATCTTAAGAGTGGGTATCATCAAATAAGAATGAAAGAAGGAGATAAGTGGTTAGTCATGCCTTTTGGATTAACTAATGCACCTAGTACTTTCATGAGATTAATGAATCATATTTTGCGTGTTTTCATTGGTAAATTCATTGTTGTGTATTTTGATGATATTCTGGTTTATAGTAAGAGTTTGCATGATCATGTCTCACATTTAAATTCGGTTTTGGATATGCTTGGAAAGGAAAAGTTATATGCAAATCTCAAAAAGTGTACTTTTTGCACTGATAAGCTTGTTTTCCTAGGTTTTGTTGTTAGTGCTAAAGGTATTGAGGTTGATGAAGAGAAGATCAAAGCCATCCAAGAGTGGCCAACCCCCTCCAGTGTAGGTGATGTTAGAAGTTTTCATGGACTTGCTGGTTTTTACAAGAGGTTTGTGAAAGATTTTAGCACTATCATAGCACCGCTTACTGAAGTTATCAAGAAGAACGTTGTATTCAAATGGGATGAAGATCAAGAGAAGGCATTTCAGCTTATTAAACACAAGCTTACACATGCTCATTTACTTGTTTTACCTAACTTTTCTAAAACGCTTGAAATTGAATGTGATGCTTCAGGTGTGGCATAGGAGTTGTTCTTATGCAGGAAAGAAGACCTCTTTCGTACTTTAACGAGAAGCAATGTGGGGTTGCACTTAACTACCCTACTTATGACAAGGAGCTGTATGCTTTGGTTCGAGCTTTGGAGACATGGTAGCACTATCTGTGGCCAAAGGAGTTTGTAATTCATACAGATCATGAATCCTTGAAGCATTTGACGGGTCAACACAAGCTGAACAAGAGACATACTCGATGGGTTGGGTTCATTGAGACTTTTCCATATGTCATTCGCTATAAACAAGGTAAGGAGAATATGGTTGCGGGTGCACTTTCACGAAGGTATGCCTTAATCTCCACTCTTGATGCTAAATTTTTAGGTTTTGAGCATATTAAAGACCTTTATCAGGATAACCATGATTTTGGTAATATTTATAGAGCTAGTGAAAAGTCTGTAGAGGATAAGTTCTATAGGCATGAAGGTTTTTTGTTTAGGGAGAATAAGTTGTGTGTGCCTAATTGTTCTATGAGAGGCTTATTAATTCGGGAATCCCATAGTGGAGGTTTAATGGGACACTTTGGAGTTGCTAAAACCCTAGCTATTTTGCAGGAGCACTTTTATTGGCCACACATGAAACGTGATGTTAAGAGAACTTGTAGTAGATGTGTTACTTATAAGCAAGCTAAATCTAGGGTTCAGACACATGGACTTTACACACCACTACCTTTTCTTAGTTCACCTTGGGTTGATATTTCGATGGACTTTGTTTTGGGTTTACCTAGGAGTAAGCGTGGAAGGGATTCAATTTTTGTTGTTGGAGATCGATTTTCTAAAATGGCTCATTTTATCCCTTGTTATAAGACTGATGATGCTTCACTTGTTGCAGATTTATTCTTTAGAGAAATTGTGCGGTTACATGGTATGCCTAGGACAATTGTTTCAGATCGAGATGCTAAGTTCTTAAGTTACTTTTGGAAGACATTATGGGGTAAACTAGGAACAAAGCTTTTGTTTTCTACTACTTGTCACCCTCAAACTGATGGTCAAATAGAAGTAGTTAATAGGACTATATCTTCATTGTTAAGGGTAATCATAAGTAAGAACATTAAAACTTGGGAGGAATGTTTACCACATGTTGAGTTTGCTTATAATCATACTGTTCATTCTGCTACTAAGTTTTCACCTTTTGAAATTGTTTATGGTTTTAATCCTTTAACTCCTTTGGATTTATCACATTTACCTGTTTCTGAGCATGCAAACTTAGATGGTAAGAAGAAGGCAGAATTTGTGAAACAACTTCATGAGCGAGCACGACTTAACATAGAGAGAAGAACTGAGCAATACACTAACCAAACTAACAAGGGACTTCACAAGCTGATCTTTGAGCTTGGAGATTGGGTGTGGGTACACATGCGGAAAGAAAGATTTCCAGAACAAAGACATTCCAAGTTGCTCCCTCGAGGAGATGGTCCTTTTCAAGTCCTAGAGTGGATCAATGACAATGCCTACAAACTTGATTTACCAGGTAAGTACAGTGTTAGTGCTACTTTCAATGTCACAGAATTAAGTCGTTTTGATGTAGGTGACAATGAGAACAAATCCTTCTCAAGAGGGGAGGAATGATAAGGACATCAAGGCTGCAAGGACAATTCAAGTGCCAGTTGGGCCAGCGACGAGGGCTCGAGCTAAAAGGCTCAAAGAAGAGCTTAATAACTTAGTCCAAAGAGTTCTACTACAAGGTGAAAACGAGTTGGCGAATAAGGGTGAACAAAGGCTGGTTTTACTCATCCAAGTTGACTCAAAAGATAGCCAAGAACCAACCTTACAACACGCCCACACTCAATGAATCATTTGGGCATTTTTTTAGAACAAAGAATCAAGTCAAGATTCTAGAAATTCAAGATTCTTCAAGAAGTTTAAAGAAGTTTGGAAGATTTGGTCAAGATTTGATTTCTTTGTAATTCTATCTTAGTTTTAGTTTCAGTTTAATTTAAATTCTAGTTTATTCTCTAGAGTCCACTATGGACGAAAATTAGGTGATTGGATAACTCTAAATCCAATCTTGAGTCAAATTCACAAGAGGAATGAATCTTTCTTGGCCTCCAAGTCTACTTTCTTTGACCTAGTTACTATTCACATTTTTCCTAATTAGGATAAGGTTTAGGAGTTCTTTTCTAAATACGAAACTTATTTGTTCTTTGCCTATATAAGGCTGATTTTTGTGAAATAAAAGTTAGACCTTTTTTTAATCCATTAAATTGTGAGATTATTCTCCTTTGAGTTCTTCAAGAAACTCTCCCAAACTTATCAAGATAACTCTTGTGGTGTTCAACTTCGACTTATCAAACGGATTTTCCATTCTTGTTTGTGGCGTCCTCAATCATACCAAGGTTCTTGCTTTGCTAAGCAAAGGATCGCAGTTTTCATCCATTATTGAAAGATCTTAGGTTTGTTTTGTCAATCTTGGTGTTGGGTCTCGGCGCATGTTGGTCAGGTTCGTATCACCTTTGTCTTCGACCTATTTGGATATGGAACACTTGATCTAGGGAATGACTCTCAAGCCAGATACCTGATATACTCCTAGAGTATACCACTAAGCTTAGATTTGGATGATCTACTGAATAATCACAAGGGAACGATTATTCCGTCATGCGACGACATGAATTCTATATTGCATACGCACGTTCTAACTAGTCAAACTCATATGCCCAACACACGGAGCTATTGAGCCACAATTGAGGTCTCACCCGTGGTGCATCAAAGCACCTAATTTCGTCAATTCATCCACATATGTTCAAGATTAAGAGTATTGATCACTTAGTAGCATGAGGTATATTTAGATCTCTATCTTTGATAGTACCTATTCGAGAGATCATATCTCAGTGGCCCGTTCAATGTGTGACACACACACTAGTAAGGCTTAGTCCATAAACCTACCAATGACCAAGGCAGGTCAGCCTTCACAAGAGACTAACTCATTATAATCTAGACCATGATGAAGCGCCCAACTCCATCATTCGGTTATGAACATAATCTAGAACCCAAGTGCCTATGACTTAGACCTTCTGTGCTCAGACACCTTGCTCCTAACTCATTCACTTATGGTTCAAGGACCTCTATACTAGTAATTACACATAAATGAGATAGAGAATAGAAATGAATGCTTTCATTAATACTAACAATCACAAACACGTATCCAATGTAACTGAAATGTCATGTGCAGTGAGCTTTTGGGCATACTAATCCCAATAGTATATGTAACATCCCATATCGGTAGGAGTTAGTGTATGTTTGTGAATTATAAGTGGGCGTTATAGATATAAAGGATAACTTGGGTTATCCATTTTGGGCCAATAGAAAAGAAGCACAAGTAGTTATTTCTTATACCTACAATACTAGTCTCGCATGCGGGTTTAGGGTTTTGAGCTCAGGAAGTGACAACGACGGTCATTTTGCTAAAAAATTCTTTCCCTTTTATTTTTTGCTAATATATATATTTTTTCTTTTTTTCCAATTCCCCTTCCACCCCCATCCCCCAACCACAAAATCAATCCCCCATCTTACCCTTACTCTATCCCTACCTCTACCCCAATTCCCACCCCTACCCCTACCCCCCACCCCCCACCATACCCATCTACACTGGACTCCTACCTCACCTCAACCCTAGCCTACCAAGACCCATAATCCTCGTTGTGTATGTGTATGGTGTATGTATGTGTATTTGTATGATGTAGGGTGTGTGTGTGCTCTATGTGTCGTGTATGTGGGAGGGGATGATGGGTGTGTATTATGTATATGTCGTAGGGGTGGTGTTATGTATGCCATGGGTATGGGGATGTGTATGGTGGCGATGTTGTTGTGCTTGTGGTGACGGTGTGGTAGTAATGGTAAGGGGTGTGTGGTGGTAGCTATCTATGTGGTGGTGATGGTGGGTATGATTATTGTAGGGTAGTGGTGTTGGTGGGTGTAGAAGGTGGAAGAGAAGAAGATAAGGAAAAAATTTGAATTTTTTTATTATTAAATTATAAAGGTAATTAAATAATTTTGCTTATTAGATTAGGGGTAGTATGATCATTTCACACATAGAGTGTGATTTTATGTTAAATTTTAACTATTACTTAACGACAAGGTCTAATTTGGAACAAAATACAAACAATGGGGATTAATTATGACAAAATGCAAATAATGGAATTATTTGTGAGATTTACCCACATTTTGAAGTGCAACAACATCAGTGTTCTTGGTTATAGGGACAATGCACTATATAGACCACTCATGGACTCAGAGAGTTGGCAAAAGTACCTCAATTGATCCTCAAGTATAGAGGGAAGTTCTAATACTTATCCAAGTTTTAGTTGCACTTTGATTTAACCACATTTCTACCCCACAATTCCAGCTAATCAATCAAGGACCTCAGCAGTGCACAGGACTCCCTGTGCTTTTATAAAGTTACACAATACCCCCCTATGGTTTAAAAGTGCACGATACGCCCCTGTAGAGCTGGCAAATGGGCCAGCCCGGCACGGCCCAACCGAGTCATGGGTTAAGAAAAATGAGCCCGGCTCGGCACATATGTTTAGTGGGCTGAGCTGGGCTGGACTCAATTTTTGAAATATAGGACCCAATTCGGCCCACGAGCCCGCTATTATGAGTCATGAGTTGGGCTGAGCTGGGTTGGGCCAGCCCATTTTTTTTATTGTTTTGAAATTTTGATAGTTGGATTAATAACGAAAAAAACTTAAGTTTAACCTTTTTTACGAAAAATTTAATTTAACGATTAACAAGACATAAGTTAATTGAAAATATTAATATAAATGATAAAACATTAAAATATTACTTAACAAACTACAAGTTTACAAGACACGGATACGTTACTAATAAACATAAAAAAAATATTACATAAATGCTTGAAGAAAGTTGGTGGAGAAGTTCTCCTTTTTATTATACTCCTTGTGCGGGTGTTGGGCCTGCTGGTAGTGGTGGTGGCAGCGGTGGTTGATGATTGAAATAGTTTGAAACATTTGAGTGTTGAGATACAAGATGTCTTACAAGCGTTCCAGTTCCAAATTGACGACGAAATACATATTTACGTTCATAATAGTTACAAATTTACCCATGTTCTTCAAAGTAAGCAAAATGATTCCAAATATTGATAGTCATAAATACTGCGTATTCTCTTGTGGTAAAATAAAGAGACAATAAAATGAAATGAAATACAATACATATTTATAAGAAAAACTACATGTACAAATTATAATTATAAAAAAATATATATATATAAAAATAAATTTTACGATATTTAACGTAAGGGACACGTTAATTCTGTAAAACATAACTTGTGTTATGTCATCATGTGATGGATGTCAAGTCCTAAAGGACTTGACATCCACTTTTTTTTAAAAAAATGCACGTCCTTCTGTTGTAATAACAGAGGGACGTACATTGACATCACGTCCCACTTTGAGTGGGACATGATTTTTTTTTTTGTTATTATTATTTTTTTAAGTTATTTAATATTTTTGATAAGTTGTATTTTTTTTGTATATATATTTTTATTAATTTTTTAAAATTTAAAAAGATAAAAAAAAATAAATTAATAAAAATTGGATTAATGTAAATTTATTTGAGTATAAATTAATCAATATATAAATTATCTTATTTAAAATAAATGTATATTATTAAATAAAAAGATAAAAATAAAACAAATTTCTAAATAATACTTCAAATTTTATTCACTTAATTAAATAATTACAACATAAATTACACAGAGTTGAAAAAAATTTAAATAATACCACAAATTTTTATTCACTAACTTGATAATCGCAACTTACAATTAAATTAAAGACATAAAATACACAAAAAAAATATTCTTCTTATAAAAAAAATTAAATCTTCAATAACTTTGATCTTCCATCTTTATCTTTCAACATCGATCATTCGACTGGAGCATTAGTTGAATTTTCTGTTAAAACTTGTCTTTTTTGTTGAATGTCAATATCAAGTTCAATAAGATGTTACGTCTTGTTTTCTGCAGAAACCCAATCTTTGCCGCATACCAGTGTTTGTAATGAGTCCAGTGCCAAGCTACTTCTCAACTCACTCAATATCCTGCGACCAAGACTAAAAGCACTTTCGGATACTACAGTAGACACTGGAATTGTTAGTAGATCACAGGCCATGATAGAAAGTACAGGATACTGACTAGACTGTGCTTTCCACCAGGCCAATACATCGAAATCAAGATCAAAGTCATCAGATGGAGACATCGTTGCCAAATAAAAATCTAATTCATTAATTTGTGACGTCATAGAACCAATTTTTGTTTTTTTGAAAAGTTGAAGAAATTTTGTATCAGACTTTTTACTACTAGTACTACTTAAAGACCGAGATGAAGAGGAAGTCTCATTAAAATATTGCGCTACATACATATCGAATAATAATGTCAAAGTTGAACACATTTCATTCCAAGTTTGAGTGTCATCAATTTCATTATTTCGCATATTTGAATGATATTGTTGTAAAATACTTTGAACAACAGGTTTTTTTAATATAGGATCCATAATTGCAGCAAGACAATAAACTATAGGTACATTTTCACAATATTTTAAAAGTTTTTCTTTCATGTCATAAATTATATGTTGAAGTAGAAAATTATCTTCATATTCTGATAAAACATCAGATATTTTCCACAATGCATAAAGTACCATATTTGAAGTAGGATAATATGATCCAGAAAGTAATTTGGTCATGTCATGAAAAACACTTAAAAAATCACAAAATAATTTAGTTTTTTCCCAACCTATATCTTCTATCCATTTATCAGACTGATCATGTCCAAGTGAATTGTTATAAATTTGTGAAAAAATATCTTTATAAGGAATAAGGCCATTTAACATTTTATATGTAGAATTCCATCTAACTTCCATGTCACCTTGGATATTCTTTGATTTTAGTTTGTATTGTTGACATAAATCATGAAATTCTTGATTTTTTGATGGATTAGATCTAAAAAATCGTACCCCACTACTAATTTTTTAAATTTGAGGGCGAAGATTATCTAGACCAGCTTGAACACATAAATTCAAAATATGACAACAACAACGAATATGAAAAAAATTTCCACTTAAAATCAGTTTACATAAATTTTGAAGTAAACGTATAGAAGAAGTATTATTGTTGGTAGCATTGTCAAAAGAGATAGAAAGTATTCTATTAGAAATATTGTATTCATCCAAAACTGTTAACATAGAAGTATAAATGTTGGTATAATTATGTGGATATGGGAAGACACGAAAAGAAAGTATTCTTTTTTGTAAATTCCAATCAGGGTCAATCCAATGAGCAGTTATACACATAAAAGAAAGATCAGTTCTACTACTCCAACAATCACATGTCAAACAAATTTTAGTTGAAAGAGAGGAAAATGTTGCTTGCAAAAATTCTTTTACTTCATTAACAATTGAAAAAATTTATTTTTTCAAAGTATTTCTTGGAATTTTTACAAAAGCAGGTTGTAAAGCTTTTTTTACATAAGCGTCAAAAGCAAGATCTTCACCAAAATTAAATAGTTTTTCAGATATAAGAACAAATTTTGCTAATTCTCTCCTATTTACTTCATGTGAAAAATGAAAAGTAGTCATACAACTGGATGAAGAAATATCTAATTGAGTTTGAATTCCATCATTAAATAAATCGGGATGGATACACTCCAAATGCCTTTTTAAAGTACCTGTTCCAAATTTTTTTTAAAAAGAAAATACTTTTTTGTAAATATTACAAGTAGCAATTTGTTTTTCCTTATCTTGAGTTCAATATTTCCAAACATCTGAACTTGTACCTCTACCACCTTTAGGATTAGTGTTGGGGATAATAGACGAATTAGAGTCAATAAAAGATTGTGATACTGATTGTGATTGTGCAATATTTATATTTTCCAATTCAAGACGTGGAGTGCTACTTTGAGAATAAGGATCTATAATCAAAATAAATATAACAATAAAACTACTATTATAATTAAAAGAATACATCAATAAAATTCAATTGAAGAAAAATGAAACTCCTCTTCTTGAAAATAAATTGACCACTTGAATGTTGAATCAGGCTTGAAGCTTTGAACAATTGAGAGAAAGAAGATTGATTTGGTGTGAGAAGAATGAAAAATAATTAGGGTATTTATAGAAATTATTAAAGGACTACAATGTAAATAAAAAAATTTGAAGGATTTAATTTTTTTTTAAAAAAAGCCAAGTAGTCGTTGGCAACGTTGGCAACATATCCGTTGTCAACGGCTACTTTGTTTATTAAATAACTAAAGATTCCGTTGGCTGCTGGCATTGGCAACAAGTTTGTTGCTTTTTTTTTTTTTGTTAGTCTACTACACTTAGCAATCAGTATAGTGATTACTATTATGCATAATGTTAGTATGTATATGTATGCATACATACATATGTATATGTATGCATACTATATATATATGTGTGTATGTATATAAATTTTTTTAGTCTAGCTAAGCTCCTAAAAAGTGAAAAAAAATATAAACCTTGTCATTTTTTTTAATACTGACTTTATATACATATATTTTTTGAATTAAAGTTGCAAGTTGTAATTTACAATATCATAAAAAAGATTTGGTAACAAATTATTTTGTATCATCTTAAAAAATAAATTTTTTATTTGTTATTATTATATTTTTTTTAACTTATCTATAAAAAAAGTTATTAGTCATAATGCATAATATTCAATTTGTGTAATAAATAGGCTCCAATTGTGTTTATATTGTGCTGGGCCAGAGTTGGACTCATGATGGGCTTTATTTGGGCTCGAATTGTGCCTGAGTTGGGCTCAATCTGGGTCTGTGCTGGGTTCGAGCTGGGCTGGGCTAAGCTGGGCCTGTGTTAGGTTCGAGCTGGGATTGGCTTGGGCACAAATGGACTTAGGCACAAATGTGCTGAGTCAAAAAATATATGACACAACTCGGCTCACCTATATATGGTGGGTTGGGCCAAGTCAAACCCATTTTCAAACGAGCTGAGCTGGGCCCGAATTCTAGTGTGCTAGACTGAATTGGGCCTGTGTCAGCCCGACCCAAATGCCACCTCTACCCCCCTGTGGTTTCTGAAACTAAGCACAATAGCCCCCTGTGGTTTTAAAACTACATGGTACCCCTCTGTGGTTTCTGAAACTAAGCACAACAGCCCCTTCCGTCAAAAAATCTATCTATTTTCACAAAAAGTATGATACACAAGCGTCAAATGCATTTTTTTTGTTTAAATTATTAATTGTTTGGACAAAAATACCCATTTTTCCCAATCCAAAAGGAAAAAAAAGTGTCATATAAGGGTATTTTTGTTTAAATAATTAATAATTTAAGCAAAAAAAATCTTGAATAATCGCATTTGACGTGCGTGCATCACATTTTTCGTTAAAATAAATGGATTGTTTGACAAAAGGGGCTATTGTACTTAATTTCAGAAACCACAATGGGTACCGTACACTTTTAAAACTACAGAGGGTTATTGTGCTTAGTTTCAAAAACCACAGAGGGTTACCGTGCACTTTTAAAACCACAGAGGAGTAGTGTGCAACTTTACAAAAGTACATGAGGGTCCTGTGCACTTCAAAACAATATGTGACATATGCATATGAATAATGGCTATTACACCCTCTCCTTTCAAAAAGTTTGAGTGATCAAAACTTACCTCAATTATCAAATAGAAATTAATACTTCATATGAACATTAGATACGAATTCTAAAGTAGGCTCCTTAGGTGTATGATTGTTTCACTAAACCTTTACATATGGAATGGTACAAGACTGAAGAACTTGATACCTTTTGTCGATCATCGCCACAGGGTATTCTTCATATGTCAAGTCATTCTATACCTATAAATGATCATACAATGCAACGTCACTCAAGGTCGGCACGTATTTCCATAGCTAAGAAATAAAGAATACAATGTTTGTCAATGATTAAGGTATGACAACTTTATAGGTCAATATCCAATGTCAACTTTGTACCTGAAGCTCATTGCTTAGCCTTCTAAAATCTAGATTTCATCTGAATCCCTATCAAACACAATCTCTTTCAATACTCCGTAAAAGAATACTATTATATCCATGTACAGTCCAACCAATCTCTCTTTAGGACCATTAACTCTTAATAGGCAAGAACTGTGTTGTATTTGTCAATCTATCCATAACCAATCAAATTTCATGTTTATAGCTGGTCTTGGGCAATCCTGTAGCATACACTTGCATGTCCACTCTAGAATCTTGAGGGGTTCTAGTGTTTAGCTTTTATCTTTCAACAAGCTAAACATCTAACCAAGTAATCTCAAATTTAGTGCTACCTGTTGTTCCACCAGAAACATTCACAAAAATCACAATACATCTTGATTCCGTTTAGATGTACACCAAATTTGGACTCATGCCATTCAATCAAAATATCCTCCTTCAAATCCAAGTCATTTGGCCTCAAAATATCTTAGCATATCGGAGGGTGCCATCTCCGTGTTCCAAATTAATAATTTTCCCTCTCTCCATATTAGCATCAATTCTTTGTAAGCATAATTGTACTTCTAAGCTACCTTAATATATTCCAATAATATATGCTAAATTATTAAATGGGTTGATGAACTCTTCTGAACAAGAATTTTTACATCAAGCTATAACTTCTCATACTCACTCATCAGCTTTATTTGTGATTTGAATATTTCGAACTGCTGTTTTTCTACTTCCTTCTTCAATGGATAATCAACAATGAAGTGACTTTAAGCTGTTGTTCTCTAAGAGAATTGATGATTTTTCACAACTAATCTTTTTTTCCATCTGAGTTGTAATTACACTTTTATATTGGCTCTCCAGGCTTTCATCGGATTTCAAATGAAACTTCAAATAGAGAATTTTGAATTCACGAACGATATAACCTCAGATTATATTTACCTACAATCATCTGCTTGGAAGAAAGTCATCACTATCATACACACCAATAAGACTTGAACCACATAAGCCTTAATGGATGACGCTATCAACATAAGGCTTGAATATGGTTGGCAAATAGACCAAGTCTGTAATGTAAACCCCAAGTCGTATCAAGCTAAGCAAAATACATCGCCCAAGTTTCTAGAACCTTTGTCAAACCATACACCTAAGTTACCTAATAAGGCTTCTCAAATAACACAAAATGCAGCTACAAGAGGAGGAGAATATGAGAAGCAAACTAAATGACAGATTCCATCTACCGACAAAAAAAATACAAGAAAGCAATCCTTAAGCCTACTACTCTATACTAAGTGAACTATGTAACATATCTGCGGCTAAGATGTACTTCAAATTACGCCTTAATAATCGTGCATTTAACCAATCCATAGCTTACCATAGCATACAGGTCCCAGTAATTTGGAACAGAAGGTCAGCAGCAGAAAAGTGAGAGGACATCAATCTCAACCTTTAACACTTCGTTGTCTCTTCTTCCCGCTTTTTGTCTCACTTTCTCGATCCTTTGATGAATCAGATAGTTTACGCTTTGTCCCCTCTGGTGTTTTTGTCAATTCATTTGGTTTTTCCTTCACATCCCCACCATCTTTCACCTTTGACGATGAACTAGATTTTACTTTGCCAACACCATTAGCACTGGACTTGTTGCCACTTTGAGGGGTTTTAACTTTTGACTTCATGGCAGTCTTTGGGTTGTCTTCCTTGGACTTGCTGGCAGTCTTCATAGTATCTTGCTTGGACTTGCTCTTGGGTGTGTTACTATCAAGATCTTTGGATTTACCACTAATCTTTTGAGAAGAAGCCTTAGACTTGCTGCCAGTCTCATCCTCAGAAATACCACCGGATTTTGAAGTGCCATCCCTTGATTTGGGGTCAGTTTTACCATCATCCTTGGACTTCTTACCAGATTTTATAGCTGTGCCCTTCAATTTACTGGAGGAAGCAAACGAACCATGGGTAGCATCATCCTTATTAATCTGTGTTCATTTTGTTACAACTATCTGTCCAGAACACTGACAATCAGGAATATGAACTACATACCGTTTTGGTGAAACTTCATTGGGTTCATGCTTGACTGATGTGTCAGCACTCCTTTTAGCTTTCTTCTTCTTCTGCCTGGTATGAGAATAGCAGGATAAGACACAAGAACCCAAGACATAATTGCCCATAAATCCAAGGGCAATAACAGACGTATACATGTTACAAAAGCACGTATATCAAGCTGCTTGTACTGTCCATCCCAGAAAAGCAGGTAAGAAAAGAAGGTTGTAGATTAAAATACAAAAAACAGTACACATTTCTTGAGGAAAATATTATTAGTTCTGCTACATATGAGACTGGTCTAGCCAAAAATAATAAGAATCCAGTTATAACCACTCAAAGCCAAAAAGTCCACAAGTTGAGTAAATACTACAACTTATGCCACCAACGTGAAACAGAAAGTAATGAAAAATATCTGAACTAGCCATTACATAATGATTTAAACATTTTCACTTCCAATTCCTAGGGTTGATCACGTGCATATTGGCGGTCATATTAGGCCACCAAACACAATCAGCCTCCAAACAGTAACAGATACTAATATACAATCCCTAGGTCCTTTTTATTGTTTTCTTTTTAGTAAAGCACTAAATTTACAACCTCTAGTTACTAGTTACATATTGAGAACCAATCGTCAATTTCTAAATATCAATTAGAACTTGGAAAGATTGCTTTATGGAGTTTGTAGTTACAACTCAAATCTCAACACATATCATGCGGCTTGCACAAGTAACATTCATAAGAAGCAGACCATGTGAGAAAGACAAGAATTTCGGCAATGATTATCGAGTAATTCTTATGCATGTCAGCAACTTTTGTCATTACTTAATCAGCTGTGCAGCTGTAATTCAATATTCTAAACTAACTGTAGCAAAGTGTTTGGCAAGGGACAGGTCAAATGACTTATATATGATAGCACTGGTTTGAGGACTTTAGTTACTCGACTTTTCACAATGAATTAATTGGCCTCTAACAGGTGCATATCTATTGTAGAATATCATGGAAATGCTGTAGAAACCATTCAAGTAATGTATAGCAAGTGAGAGGAATTCTCCATGTTTGCTATAAAAAAGAGTCCCCTTTTACAAACTCTTCCTAGATTGCATGTGCAGAATGCACTCAAATATGGCCAAATTACTGTCTAATTTTCCAAAAAGAAGAAACTTTCACAATCTCTGAAGAAATATACTAAAAATGTTATCACCGACTCATCAACCATCAATCACACAAATATTCAAAGAATAACTAATCACCCCAATTACCTTCAACTATTATCTATTTTTGCCAAGTCAAACGCTAACATACAATCTGGAGATGTGAAGAGTTCTACTAGATATATCAAACAGATAACGCATATGAAGAGTTATAGTGACTAATGTTCAAGGGCAGCATAGAATGGAATTCGTTCAACTTAGCAGCATACTAGGCAAAAAATAATAGCAAAACATATATGATAATCTCAAACATATGCCACCATCCATGCGCCTTATCACCAAAATAATCATCCATTTTTAATAACTCTCAAGTGTATTCTTGAAGAGCATTCAATGCCTAAATGGTAAAAAAAGTTTTTTCTTGGTTCAAGATAGGCGACAAACTTTCAAAATCATTATGTTTAATCCATCTAATTCGAGAGGCAAAATGCCAGCCGAGCTAGCATCAATGGGCAGTACCAGAAAAATTGATATTAGATAATAGTCAGAACAAAAATCAAAGAAAAGAAATGCATACATTTCAGAGGAAACATCAGGACTTGCAAGCTCAGCTTCATCCTCCTGTGGAGATATACATTAGCTAAGCCAAGATAAAGCATATATGACAAAAAGTAGTAACAGCACATATAAGCCACACACCGCATCGTCTGCAATATATTCCCACCGTTCTTTCCTGAGATTTAGTATTTCTTGATCACCATCATTATACAACACCTGGTTCATTGCAAAATCACTAATCAATGCAGTATAAACACTACTTTTCTTTTTCTTTTTCCTTTTGGTGGGGGATTTCAAGGATGAAAGATCTAAAATCTCATGTGTACTGACCTTATGCTTCTTTTTAACACGATCAAAAGAATCAATAACACCTTCATAGAACCTGCAATGCAAAGCAGCAGAATTTTTTATTAAGCTCATATGGAAACCTTGATTGACCTGTTCACCGCCAGAGTCAAATTGAGCTCCCAGAATTTCTAAAACCATAGAATTGGAAATACGATGCCAACAAATTGCAAGAACAAAATTGTGCAATAAAAATAGTTGCATAAGTTGTTACGCAAAAGTTTCTAGAGAAGGTAGGCAGCCACCCATGGGTGAGATTCAAAAAGCAGATCTTAGAGTTCTATACAACCAATTCCCAAATACAGAGAAGTGCTCTTACATACGATCTTTAGGCCACCAAACTTTAACCTTTGAACCAACCAGGTTCTCACCATACTCCGTCTCAGATGCCTGTCGTGAAATAACAATGTACTAATTAGATAATAACCCAAATGTAGAGCATCAATTTAGAAGGGATGGCAACTTCAAGCGGTGACAATTTAACTCCAAGTATCCCATGACAGATTGTACAGCTCAACAATGGGAAAAGAACAAGACCAATAGTATTGATATCTAAAGACAAAAAGAAAATATTCAAGCTTCTATTATTATTTCTATGCAAAGAGGCAATGACACATGTTTGAATGACAACATAGCACTGGGATAGTTCCTCATTAACACTCAGACCAGAATGACATTATTTAATTGTGGAAATGCCATATCAGGCACACCTATCAGAATCAGAACAGATCAATCACCAAATCCACCTATCATCACGGTCGTACAAATAAAATAAGATCATTGAAAAAGCCTGCGCCATTACTCTAACATTATAAAGTAGATTCCTCCCAAGAACTTCAACGCACTAACTGCCTCAAGTAAAGCACTCAATAGTCTCTCATAATCATTTAGGCTCATTTTGCCTTAACGCATGCAGGATTTGCGTCTTGTTATCTGATACCAGATATAGAGGCTAGAGTAAGTCAGATTTGACTCACTGTAAACTTTCAGAAAGAGGAGGAACGAAATCATTAGATAAAGGGAAAGAGAAGGAAGGAAAACCAAGATAAGACGGTCCAACTGTCTGCTACAAAGACAATGCAAAGAGAAGCAGAAGTGTAGGGGGGAGAGAGAGAGAGAGAGAGAGAGAGAGAGTATTTCAAATTGCTTTATCGGAAATGAAAGAAATTTTCTGATGAAGCAGACGACATGCCTGACTATGTGCTATAAACATTACTCTCAGCAGAATCATCAATGGCACCAGAAAGTGAGAAGGCAGGCAAGTGTAGTCAATCTTATCAAAGAATACTTACTTTTTCCTTGCCCGGAGTACGCTTTCTCTTGGTACGAAATTCATCCTCGTGGTTTTCCTCTTTAGTAGGTTTTGTAGGAGACCTAGGTGTTGACACTACCTCCTATAAAATAAATAACAAACTTCCCTGTTGGATTCAGAATACATGGTAAAAAAAGAAATCAGATTCATGCAGGAAAATGGAGTTACTTTGAAATCATATTTAGCGGAAGATTTCGTGGTATGCTTCTCCATGCTAGCTTTACCACGTACACGCTTTTTCATGTCCTCCTTTTTCTTTATTGATGAACCATCCTCATTGTTATCACTTGCATCCATTTTCTTATCAGGCTGCTTTAGTGGCTTCGCCTCCGAATCACTTGTGATGCCATCTTCAGTTTTGGATGTACCTACCTCGCCTGAAGTCTTGTCTTTGTTAGCAGTTTCATGAGGAGCTTTTTTCCCAGTACGCCTCTGAGACTTTGCTTCTGAGTCGCTTGTTCTCTCAGATGCCACCTTTGTCACAACTTCAGTAGGTGGTGTCTCTTCCTGAACCAAGCTCTCTTTCTTCCATGGGTACCCACCTTTTTTGGGACGACTCTCATCAGCAACACCTTCACTTGGGGATGGAGAAGCAATATTTGCACCCTCATGGCCCTCACCATCACTGATGTCTTTTTCTTTGTCCAAATGCTTGGCCTCCTCAGGACGCGTATCATCACTAGCTGAGCTATGAGAATCCTTCTCATGGCTTTCCCTATTCTCTGGCAGCTTCTCTGATTCTTTCTCACCATCAACACATGAAGGATCAGAAGATTCTATTGATTTTGATGAAGAAACAAACTTCTGTCCTCTTTTCTTTGCAGTTTCTTCAAGCTTGGACTCCGATGAAGTTGACTTATCAACCCCCGAATCATCAGATTCAGGTTTAGGTGTGACCTCATCATTAGTGGTCTTGTCAGTGTCAAGGTGGTCTCCCTTCTCCAGAGATTCCACTTGTCCTGAAGTCCCTTCTTTCCTAGTCTCACTAATGCCATTACTCATGGTTGACTTGGGAGATCTATTTGCAGCAGCAGGATCAACATCTTGACAAGCCCCTTCCACAACATCTTTAGCCTCCTGAAAGGATTAAAATATATTTTCCACTAAGTTACATCAATGTTCAACAGTTTATGAAGAGCACCTAAACTAAATAGCATATTGAAAACACGAGAACATGATTGATAGGAACTATCATGACAAAGGCATGTTTGCAGTAAAAAAAATTATTTGCTAGTGAGCTATTAGTTTTATAAAGAAAGATAAGTAAAACAAAAACAAAAAGCCTTTTCTTAATTCATAAACTGGACCAAATACAGGGTAAAAAAGGCACAGGAAACAGACGTCAATCATGACTGTCAACTTTGAAGAGCAATGTCATGCAGGAATCTATCAAATTATGAGGACAAGATCACAAAGAGGTGTTGAAATTGGCAACCAGATAAAAGCAATGAATTAGAAGTAAAAAACATGCCTGTGCAGCCTCCTTTGAAGATGCTGTCGCTGGTTTACTCTCCTCATCCTAGATAGACAAATAAAGTGATATCACTAATGAGGAAATTTTAAAGTATATATATGTGTGTATATATATATATATATATATATATATATATATATATATATAACTTAAGAGATGATAACAATCTCTTAAATGTTTGAACTCCCTAAGAGATGACAACTGTGAGTTGATTAGGAAATGATACCAGAAAGCAGTGGACCCTCTCTTCTGAGTTCAATGTCATGTACTACATATTGGCATGCCTAAATGTCATTTTTCAGCTGGAATCTTTCATCATTTAGTAAAATAAAATTATTTGCCAAAAAGCATTTTCTTAATCAAAATTTGAGGCTCACCCTACCCCTCAGTTGCCATTATATTTTTTCTTTTTCTCTTTTTGGATATGACTCGGTTGCTATTATATATTTTATCTCTCAACTCTCTCAAGAAAATAAGTATTCTCCTAAGCAGGGTGTTCAGTTTGAACGGAAAAAAGGGATGGATTAACAAAATCAAAAGAAAAGATCTGAAATATATAATATGCAAGCAATAACTAACTGACAGAAAAGTCTTTAATGCATAATATTGGACTTTATAAGGGAAAGAGGTCATGATGATTGATGAGACAATGGTGGTAGGCCAAAGGCACAACAGGCAGACATCAGCCAACGACCATGCAACGCTTCAAGATAGTGGGAACAATTATTAGGCTCCTTAACTAAAGCACTAAGGAAGAAACATATTGATTTTGCTGAGTCCAAATTGCAGTGACCAAGTTTCTAAATTCTGTAACAGAAAGCAAAAATAAGCAACATGGACTGTAGCTTGAGAATTAAATGACACGTACCAGTTGATCTCTGGAGGCATTATCATTATTTTGTCCAATACTTCCATCACACACAGAAGCGACACTCTTACTGTAATCATCTAAAGAAATCTCCAAAGACTTTATAGCCTCTATCAGGTAAGGCTTCAGCTTGATTGCACAGTTTTCAAATACCCTCTCTGCCAATCTTCTAGCAATAGGTGAAACTTCCTGAAAAGAGAAAGAGCATTAAGAAAAGATGTTTGAAAATGAATAGAAGAGTTTTCCAAGAAATGCCAAAACAAAAGATCACCTCATTGTCCTTTTTCACGCTAGACAATAGAGTGGCAAGTAACTCTGTAGAAACATCTTCACTTTCATCCAGTACAAGACTCATAATTGTCTCCATGGATGAGAAAATGCTCTCTGGGTGATAATCTCTGAAAGATGAATAACAGAGAATTTATTCTTTGTTAAACCTGGTGACAAAAGAGTAACAGAAAATAACCATGATCATGAAGAAAAAAGAACAAACTAGAGAACTTAAGATAGTCATCCTAACAGCAGCAACACATGAACAATATAATCAAATCCACTTGATTATGAAGTGTTAACGAATGGTGACTAACTTCTTTTCAGTTGTTCCTGGATAATACTCCAAACAATACTCTAGCAAGTCTTTACATCGCAAATTTTGAAAAAAGAGACAACAGAACAGAAAACCAAACATATATTGCTTATATCGTTAATATTCTGTTCATTTGTGTATGCTTGAAGATTCTTCTGAGTGTCATTCCCACAGTTTTAGAAGTCATATGCAGCATCCATCATTCCATTTGCGAATAATTGCATACTATTTCTCCATATGTTTCACCAGTAACCAAAAACCATTGTTATATTGGTACCCTAATAAGGGGGACAAGTCATAAAAGCCAGACATACTGGACATAATCCTCCTCTAATCTCTAAGATGGCAACAGAATCGAGAAACAAACAATAATAGCAGCAAGAAAGGGCATAATATATAACTCTGCATCATACTGAAAACTCATATATGGTCGCTCTAAAATCTATAAAGTATGGCAATCAAACCAAAATCACTTCTTTTGGTTGAGGCCAAGGTCGGTTAGTAAAATGACTACTACATACCTCAAAGGGCTTCAGTTTAAATACTACCACAAGGACTTAGTGGACATGTTTTTCCTTTGAGTTCCCTAATGATGTGGGAATTAGTTTCCAACGGTGAAGTAGAGAAGCAAGCACATACGAAGGCCAGACATCAGAAAAAGGTGGGCACAAATCACATTAATGGATGAGTGTAATGCAGATGTGTTCTATGCAGTCCCATATAATGTATTAATCAAAATTCTAACCATACCCCAACAAGAAATCCTATAAATTATCACTGCAGTATCAATTGTTTCATGCTGAGGTATATGGAATTCCGATTAGAGGTCAAGCTACTTTATGACTATACATTGATTATTGGGATTCTTATTTGGTGATTTTATACGGCATTCTTCCTCGAGTTAGCACGTTATTTAGAGTTAATTGCTAGACATAAACAGAAAGGGCTGCACCAAAAGATCATGTAATTTTCACCTTTAGGAGATCAGATTCAACACAAACATTTGTCAATAGAGACCAGCAGGAATGCTGGCACTGAGAGAGAGAAACTAAGTAATTGCAGATAATTATGGAACCACCACCTGCCCTTCTCCTTTACAGCTCCAGATTTTTCGCATCACCAGCTTAGCTTAAACAAAACTCCTTATATTTTGGGCATCAAGCAGCTCAATTAGTCATCTAGTCACCCCTTGGGAAATACAATAAAAAAATCAATCAACTAAATCATCATCACGGTCAGTCAAGGGTAGCATTCTGCTTGACCAACTTCTTGGGCTATTCTTGCGTGCATTTATGCTTATCCTTTAGGGTTTTTATTTATTTCTTCAAAATCAGCAATTCCTTCCTCTTCTGTCTCTTACTCTATTCAGCAGGAGTAGGGCACTTATCAAGTCAAGTGGGAAAGTACAACTATAAGACTACACCGTCCGGTCCTAAATAGGAACACTAGTCCATGAGTTGTACATACTTTCTTGTTGGAGTCCAATCTCGTGGAAGCATGCCTCTATCGAAGGGCAGGACCATCAGCTAGAGAACATGCCATAGAGCTGAACATAGCTTTAGTTTCTTTTCGGGATTGAGCAATATCCACTTTATTTAATAGGCTTCCTATTGGGACCAATTGGATCAGGCACAAAAAAGTGGGAAACAGAATATCAGCCAACCATAATTGGAACACATTGACCTTGCTTTATCGATCTGGGACTCGGCTCCTCCCCATTTAACCTTGCCTTAGCCTCCTTTTCACTTCGGATTGAAGTCAGCACCCTACCATATTAGTCAAGGGCAATTTCTGAAAACACACTTGCCTTAAAGAAGAAAACATTTACCCAATCCCGTCACTACAACAGGTTCTAGAGCACAAAACAGAAGATTTCCCCCTAAGCAAAGAAATCAGGGCTTCAGCCACCCCTTTTTCCACTGCTAGCTCAGGTGGAACAGAACTAAATACCAATTGAATTAGACATCTTGTGAAACGCACATTTGCAAATAAATTTTCAGCAGATCCATCATTGATCACGCATATCAATAGAATTCACTCAGAGAATATATACGTTTAAGAAAGAAAGTCAATTACGAACGGTCCACATGTCTCATTAATAACACATAGTCTAGCAAACAGAACATCTATCCCTCGCTATAAAAAATTCTTTAACTGAACACATAAAAGTAAGATTTCCCTCATCTTCTCCTACTTTGGCCCATCAAATATCTGAACTACTGATGTCATTACTTTTTATTAGATAAAGCTATGGTGTGTGAGCTATGAAAGGGATAAAATGTAGAATAGAAACAATCAGTTCCCTTGAGCTTTGATATCAGATCAAGAAGAAATAAAATCTTACACAATAAAACCTGAGGGTAAAAGAACCAACATCAAAGGACATGTTATTTGCAAACAAACATCACATGAGCAATACCTTATTGTTCTCAAAAAGATCTGGAACATCTCAGTTATAAGCTCATCGCATTCTAGATCCAACATTATCACACATGACCTCACTTTGGCCACAGTTTCAAGAATCATGGCCCTCTTATTATACGATCTACTGGACTTGTCTGCTATATTCTCAAAAGCTGATACAATCAACTGAAAGACGTCCTGCTAATCAATAAAATGAATTTATTAGAATGCAAAGAGGGAAAACAAACCAAACTGCAGTGAAATTCATGTACCTTCATCTTGTCATCATCATATGGAGCATCAGGTGCAGTAATTCTGGTTATTTCACTTATGCAAGAAGCCACTGCAACTTTCACATCAATTTCAGGATGCCTTAAGAGTTCATCAGTGACCAATGCCTTCATTAAAGGAGAAAGTGCAGCATGTGTTGATTTGGCTGGTGACTGCTCCACTTTGGATAGGGAATTCTCGATTTGCTTTAAGCAACCAAAAAATATATTTCAAGAAGAAAGGAAAAGCAGAATAACCAAGGGAGATGAAATAGTCCAGTGACACCCTTTTGGATATTAAAACAGATAAATAAATTAGAAATGGCAAATTGAAAGATTTACAGTTACTAAAAATAAGAATTAGATGGCACAAAACCCATTAGAGAATAACTTTTTTGATAAAAGTTGTTAAAATATTAACATCGCTAATCTAACAGTGACAGGTTTCCCCTTAGATCCTCACATTTCCATTTTAGATTTCTGCTAATAGACCCCAAATTAAGTCAAAAAACTCAACCGCCAGTAATAACCCAACGCTGATCATTGTTTTCCAAAAATCATCCACCTCACTTCCTCGTTCAAAAATTCAGAATCTGAAACTTGCGGATGAGGAACTAATCGAATAGTTCACTAGCATATGCATTTACACGTGTACCTTTGAATATGAAATTACACATGGATTTCGCTTGTTATAGAGAAATACGGAATAATGAATTTCAATGTTGGTCATTTTCCCCACATTTTTTTCCCGCAGAAACAGACGTAAAAGACAACCACAATCTAGATGACAAAAGCAATTGAAATTTTCTGGGGCCACATCCAATCCGACAGATTTGGTAATAATGTCCCAGACTACCATACTCCACGTAGTAGCCATTATAATGACAACTAGAACACGACAGATTATGGCGATAAAGGCCAGCTGGAGTAAATATCCAGCCAATAGATGAGATAAAACAGCCTCCTTTCAAAACGTTTCCAAATTTTAAGGACAGAACACTCAACTCGCCCTTTTTCCCACCAACTCTCCCTCTCTTTGTGGTCATAAGGAAAAAGCAAAGCACGCATCATGGACTTAAATGCGACAAAAGAAACAGATCCTTCACTTTTTTCTGTAAAATCACACAATTGCGCACCAACATATGGCTTAAGAAGGATAAATTCGGCATCTTAAAAGCTTCCCCATTTATAAACACAAACGGCATTAATAAGTTACCAAATACGATAACATCACGATAAGGAATGAAGCGTCTCATTAATTTTGGATGTTACAAATAGAAATCTCGACACACGTGAACAACTAGCATTAACAATTAATGAAAATAAGAAACCAAACTTTCCTCTTGGATGCCGAAAATTAACCGTTTATCAAGATCAGAAAGAGTCGTGGAAACACATATATTCTAAAAGGCGTCCTCGGACAAAGGATCCAGAGCAGGAATAACTCAAACTAAGCCAAACTCAGGCCAAGTGTCTACACGAAATATCACGCATACATCGCAAACCTTATATTTACGCCACAAAATTAAAATATAAATAAAATATCACGAGAGCAACGAGTACAAAGAACATGGTAAACATGTAGTAGGAACGAGAACAAAAAAGCAAACTAGTTAGGGTTTCGAAAGTGGAGTGAGGCTTACGTCAAGCAAAGGAAGGAGTTGGTCAAGCGAAGACGGAGGCTGAAGAAGCTTCTTCCCAGCTTCCTCCAGCTGTTCTTCCAGCGCTTTCACTGCCTCTGAGGACGACATCGTACCGTAAAATAAATTGAAAAACAAAAACAATTCTAGGGTTTGTGTTCTTTTTCACTCTATTTTCGACAGATCTTTTTAGTAAAAGACCGAATCGATTTCAACTCATAGCCATCCAAACCCTAGAAATCAAAGAAACCCTAATTCGAAAGAGACAGATAGTGGCCACTCGACGGGTTCGTATTACTTATTTTTTTATTTTTTTTATTTTTTATGTTTGAAGGAGGAGAATAGAGAGATATCTAAAGCGATTTTCAACGAAATCTAATCTAACACGATAAATAAAGAGCTCGTAAATAAATGAATGAATGAGAGAGAGAGAGAGAGAGAGAAAGAGAGTGAGAGTTCCACTTAGACGACACGTTCCCCAGCCATCTTTAGTTATTTGCAATAAAGGGCCTTTGCGGGAATTACTATTCCGTCACATTACCGAGGGTAAAACTGTCATTTGAGATGTCGATGAGCTGGATAAAATAGGAACATGGAAAAAGAGAACCAGTTATGTATTTAAACAGTAGAATTATTATTATAGATCGATAAACATAAAAAGTCGAAAATTATTTACTGTGATACTACTTGAAGAATTAATTTTTTAATGTTTTCGTTCAAGGGAGGCTGGACACGGAATTCGCGGGAGTTTTTGGATTTAAGTTTAATTTGGACTTTGGAGTCCGCCAACTTCTAAAGTGTGGAAGAACTTTTCAACTATATTGGTTTCGTATGTTTGTCGTTTAAATTTTTTTTTAGGCCAAGACATGATCCTACACATAATATGGTTTTAATCGACCCCCTAAGTCCTCCCAAGCCTACACTGTTTTTTTAAAAACTTTATGTATTATTTTGTACAAAAATTACGGGCCCCTTTTATTTTTATTTTTTTTAAAATACTTGTACTGTAGAATTTATTTCACTTATAAATGAATTATGCGAGAATTTGTATTTATAAATTAATTCTTCTGTTTAAAAATGTAAAATAATATAAGTGAAATGCACCAAACCCTCTTATGATTAGGGGTAACTGCACGGTACTCCCTTTCATTTTAAAACACCTTATGATAGTCCATGTAATTTTTCGAAAATGCACAACAATCCCCTATCGTCAAAAAGTCCATCAGATTTAACGGACGTGATCTACACGCGTGTTAAGTGATATTTTTATTCGTTTTTAACATATATGTCATTAAAATAATTAACTAATTGACCAAATTACCCCTTTTTATAAAATAAAAAAAAGGAAAATAGTCATATTCCCCACCACCCGCCCCCAGCCCCAACCTCACCCACCACCCAACCAGCCATCCCCCCAGCCCCCCACCCTACGAGCCCGTCACCACCCCCCAGCCTCAACTCCCAGCCCCACCCAGCCCCATAAGCAACCCTAGCCCATCAGCCCTAGCCCCCATCACCCCCACCCCTGTACACACGTAATTTTTTTTTCTATGTTATGTGTATATACATATATGTATGTATGTGGGTGTGTAGTTTTTTTTTTTTTGTCTCTATATATTTTTATTTCTTTTTCTTTTATTTTTTTAGTTTAAACAAAAGAGAAAATGACGAAAGAGATAAATGAAAAAAAATTAAGGTCATTTACGTCTTTTTGCAAATTCCGTTAGCTCTGTTGACAGAAAAAAGATTTTGGGGCATGTGGCTAGTTTTCAAAAGCATAGGGACTATCCTAAGAGGTTTTAAAACGACAGGGGAGTACCATGCACTAACCCCCAGCCACAGGGGGGTCTGGTGCACTTCACTCAAACAATATTAAGTCAATTCTGTAATTTAAAAACACAAATTGTGTTTGGAACATATGTGAAGTTGGAATTAATAGTTATATTTTACTTAAATGCATTTCTTTTATTCAATTGAAATTGGGTTATTATATAAGTGTCATATTCTCATTCTATTATTAATTACTGGTACTATCATAAAATTGTTCAAAACAAAAATGAAAAATAGAAAACAAGAAAAAATTGTCAAAAGAATTAAAGGCCTATCCATGGCTGCAGAAAACTTGTTATACTAAGTTTCATGGAATCGATGTGTAAAAAATATGGCGTGCAAAGGATATGAGATGCATAGAATCAATCAAAGCTCACGATGATTCCATTAACGTTGTGGTTGTATCATTTGATGGTATGATCTATACAGGTTCAGCTGATACAAGAATCAAGATTTGGGGGAGACCAATTGGTGAGAAAAAGTATATGTTGATTGCAACATTGAAGAAGCATAAATCAACTGTGAATGAATACCTGAAAAATGAGTGAATGGAAGATGTCGATTTTTTTTTCTCCTTTTGCCGTCAAAGAGAGACTTTGAAGAATGGGGAAAACGTTTATTTTTTTCTTTTTTGGGTTTTTGACTATAAAGTCAATCACTTAAACATGAGGGTAATTTTGTCCTCAAAATATGAGCAACATAATTAAAAACATGGATTTATAAATTTTACATTTTGGGCTCGGATTTGAGTAAGGCTTGTGCAAATGAATTTCACAAAATTTTGACTCTTAATATTAAATTCATAATTCCGTTCATGGTTTGAATCAATCATTTTTGTCATGTCATTCACACGGATACTTAATAATTATAAAAATTTATTTTAAATGTAATAAAATATAAAAGAAAAAGTCCATCTTTTTTTTCCAATAGCCGGAGTTTGGCATGTGTAAGATCATGATCTTAGCTTAAAGAAAAATTTAAACGATAAATGATTGTTTTACCCCTTCAATGCCTACACCAACATCTACTATAGTCAAAAATACATTTAATAAACGTCATAAACGTGAATTAACTTCAAAAGTATGAGAATATTTTGATAAGTTTCCTAATAAAGGAAAGGGAATTTGTAAACTTTGTCATATGAATTATAAGTTTAAGCCTAATAGTGATACTAGTACATTGACTAGACACAATAGAGATAAGCACCAAACACCTGAAAATTCTAAAAAATTGAAACACAGTTATTAATCCCACCACTGGGTCACCTTTTCGGTAGCTTAGGCTTACCTTTAACACATGGTTCAACTGGTCAAGATGCTTTAAATCCCGCTTTTAAATCTATTCCTACAACCACACTAAGAAAATATATTTTTAATCAACAGAAAATTATAATACTATTTTAATTTTCACTCTTGCATCTCTTCCTACTATAGTAGCTCTAATTTTTTATATGTGGACAACAAAAACTGATTTGAGTATTCTCTGTGTGAAATCTCATTGGATAAGTATATATTGGAATTGTTGGGAATAGTATGCCCAAAAGACCACTAGCACATTATCATTGATATATTTGGATGTTTGCAATGAATAATTATTGTCATCTTACTTTCATGAGCATGTTTCTCTCTTATGTGGTTGACTATTATATATCTATATATATATATATGAATATAAAGTTCTTGCTTCAAGTGTTGACTTAGGTATATGGTGATTACGTACAGAAGGTCTAAGTCATGGTTACTTGTTAAGCAGAACTATTTAGTCCATAACTAAGTAGTAGAGTTGGGCACTCTACCATGGTAGAAGTTATTGTGAATAAGTTCCCTTTATAGTAGGGTGATCTGTCTTGATCATGGATAGGACTTCTAGACTTATTACACTTATGCATGTGTATGCATTGGATGGGCCACCATAGGTAGGAACTCTACATACGTACTATCAAAGAAAGAGGTCACATATACCTACAAGCTTTTAAGTGAGCTAGTGCTCTTAATCTTGAGCATATGTGGATGAACTGATGAAGTCATGTTCTTGCACTTTGAGATACTATGGGTGAGATCTTATATATGGGTCAGCAGCTCTGTGATTTGGGTGTCTAGACTTGGTTAGGAAGGACACACGTATGCAATAAGGAATCTATACAATAATAACTCCCTTAGAATGATCCAGGTTGATCATCCTGAATTTGTGCGCACAGTAATACATAATGTATTGGTTGTTACACTTGTGAGTCTCTCCCGTGGTCAAGTGGATAACTTTCGGAAGATGGTTAGATTATGGGTTAGAGCTTCTAAGGAGTAAGATGTAGTCAAAGAGGTGATAGTACAATCGGTGAACCTATCTTGGCTGTGAGTGAGTATAGAGGGGTAGCGTGATTATTATTACTTAGTTGATCTAAAGACTGAGCGTCATATGTTATTAACTAACTCTTGTTCATACAGTAATTATCTTGGAGTGCAACCATAGTCTTTTAGTAGAATAGACTAAGGTTAAAATGTAAAATATTGATAGGAGACTAGCGATAATATTTTGGTCATTTTCAGTGGAAGGATAATTATGTCTTTGGTCCCCCTTCTAATCATTTACCTTATAGAGAGGATATAATCCATTAGCTATTAGAAATCATAAATAGTCTTTTCGATTTTGGGAAATGTGCTTTTATTTTGATTATTGACTGAGATTGGATTATATAATTAATTAAAGTCTAAAGGCTACTAAAATATTTAAGATAGTTTTTTCGGAATTGGAGAAAAGTTATATTCTTAAATAGTAGACTAGATTTGGACTTGGACATTAATTAGAATTAATTAATTAATTGAATAAAGCATAGAGGTTGAGCTAGAGCCTTGGCTCACAAACCAAGGCTAGACGCAAGGTCCTAGGCACCATTCCCTATATGGAATGTCTAGGACAAGTGTGAACGTAAGGTGTAAAAAGATTTTTATTTTAATATGGAATTAGAGGACAATTCAAAGCCCTAATCCTTTCCCACATTGGAATTTTGACATAATTACCTTACATGTTCTCCCCTATATAAAGGCATCTATCCCAAGCTCTACAATTGCATTATATCCTTTGAGATCTCTTTTTCTCTCTCTCATGAGTAAGCTTCAACTCTTTGAAGAAACTTGTATAAGTTTTCTTTAGTTTAGTTTTGCAAGATCTAGTCTCACAACTAGATCAACACTTTAGCTAATAATTTGGAATAGAGGGGAAGATCAAAGTTGAGGAGCAGAAACGTTGTTCCAGGCATGTGGAGTAACTCCTTCAGCAAAGGTGAAGTTTTTCTTGTATTGTTCTTTGCGATAAAGGTATTCCTAAAAACTTTATTTACTTTCATAATTAAACTATAAACTGTTTTAATGTTCAAGTAACTATTTCATGCTTTATTCATTTTAAAGATCCATGCATGAAGGTTTTCGCCTTATTCTTGTAATTATAGAATTTGATTCATGCGATATAACGTTTTCCTTCAATAGTATTAGAGCCACAACGAATTAAACCATGACATAGTTAAACTAGTTTAATTGTTTAGTAATAGAAACCAAGAAATAATTTAAGAACACTGAAAAATTCAGATTTGTTTAATGCTTTTGATGCATGGAATTATGTGTTCTTATTAGTTTCTATGTTTACTAAATTAATTCATGGTAATGAATTTGTTTATGGTTTTGGATTATAATTAAACTTAGACTAAATTACTTAGTTGTAGTAGTTTAGAAGATTATAATTAATAGAATTTGAAACCATTTGGAACTCCCAATAATTTACATAGGAATTAATGGAAGTTATTTTTTCCTGAAAGTTTGGATAAAAATTCTTGTATTTTAATTATTCTTGGGATAATTAAATTCCATAGAAACTAAGAAATAATATTAGAACACTAACAATTCAGATTTGTTTATATGTTTTTGATGCATTGAATTATGTGTTATAATTAGTTTCTATGTTTATTAGAATTAATTATTGGTAATTAATTTGTATGTGATTTTAATTATGAATTGAACTTTGATTAAATTACTTGTTTACTAGTAATTTAAAAGGTTACAACAAATAGATTTGGAAACCACTTTAAACTCCCTAGTATTAATATAGGAATTTGTGGAGAATAGGTTTTCCTGAGTTTTCGCGATAAAAATTATTGTGATATTAAAAGTTCATATTAATGCGAATATTGGTTATGTAATTGGATTGGACAACTTGTAAAAGTTAATCCATGTTAACCAAGGATTGTGACAACAACACAAAAAAATGAAAAAATGGTGGGGGTGCGCGCGCAACTCCCCATCATCAATTTTTTTTTTTTACTTTATTTATTCTATATTTGTTTGTTGTTTATTCGCATAAATTTAATATGGAATAATTTTACGGATACTTTGTTCTAGCAAAGTGTAAAATATTATTGTGGGAGTTGTTAATAATTAATTATTTATTAAATGCTAGAAATATATGTTTGCTAAATTATGTGGTTTTACATAATTGATTCTTTTTTGCTTTATTATGCAAAATTGTCTATAGCATTAGCATTGCCTTATAGGATAAAATTATAAGCAATCCTATAAGTATAAAAAATTAAGTTCTTGATGGTGAAGTCAAATAATTAATCTAGATATTAGACTATAAATATTAAAGTTAAAGATTAATTAAATTAGAGATTGACATTGGTTAAGGAGAAATATTAAGATGACTATTTTACCTTCGAAGTCTAAACTTGACTAGAAACTTAAAAGGACGCCTTGCCTAGGGTTAGGATTATATCCTAGATTAGGTTTATGTGATTTAAACATTATACTTAAAGGTTTAGACAAAATGATTATAGGCTTTAATCTAGGGTTTTTGGAGAAACCAGTATTAATTATTGAAGAAAATCACATAAGTAGAAACCCTTAGTACAAATAATCGAGTGGGAGAGGGAACTAGGAAATCCCATGGCTTTCCATGTCCGAATCATGTTAAAGAGTGATACTACCTCGCCTTACCATGCGGTATGCTTAATTCAGAGGGTGAAATTATTCCTAGACTTAGTAGAATGATCTAAAATTGGGTATTCACATAAAAGATGTTAGTAGAACGACCACCCTATGGTGGAGTTCTAGGCTATAGATCACCTTATAGATATTGATAAGAATAACCTCCTTACGGAGGCTCAAGTCTGGATTATCTAGGAAATCCCATAAGGAATGATATATACACTCAACTCAAGATAGGTAGTAACCTCCATACGGAATAAGTGCTATCAGATCTTGGGAAGCCAAACTTAGTAGTGATAAGAGTAATCACTAGGACACTAGTCATAGTTGAAAGGGTTATCTATGTTTGTGCACTTGCACTCATGAGTTCCTATTACATTATCTCATGCATGCTATTCACATATATATATGTCTTACATAATTTGTTCATACTTGATTATGTTGCATGAATATCTAGATAATATGGCAGGCTCTTTCAACCCTTTGTCGGCTATTCTTTCAAATGACAAGCTGACTGGTCCAAACTTTAATGATTGGAAGAGAAAGCTTGGCATAGTACTCATTACATATGGGTACAAGTATGTCTTGACTTAGCCTTGCCCTAAACTGAGGGATAATTCTATTGATGCCTAAAGGGAGGCCCATGAGAAGTGGCAAACGGCAGATAGCATGGCCAAGTGCTACATGTTAGCCTTTACGTCTAACATGTTGGCGACCAACATGAGAACATAGCCACTAATATTGAAATCATGACAACCAAGATGGCTGAAGGGTCATCCATCTGAGAACATATTCTCAAGATGATGGACAACTTCAAAAATTGCTGAAGTCTTGGGGGCCTAGATCAACATTGCCAGATAGGACAACATGGTGCTTGAAACATTGCCAGAATTCTTCTTTTAGTTCAGGCTTAATATGAGCTGGATGAACATAGGGCTTCTAAAGCTGATGAAGGAGCTTCAGACAACTAAGGCCATCATGCAATCTAAGGCCCAAACCTTTGTAGCCCAAGCTGTTTCTTCTGGATTTAAGCCTCAAACGCAAGGTTTAAAGAAGAAAGGTAAGCAGGGAAACTGAAAAGGCAAAGGGCAGTAAGGTAGTGGGAAGCAAAAGAAGTAGAAGAACATCTAAGTCGTTAAAGTTGTAATATTGAGTGATAGAATTTTTAGATTTAGACAATATTTATCGTGCTCCAGACATAAGAAAGTTTAAGTTTTGATGTTTATTTTAAAATATTACTTTTGTTAAACTTTTATTTCATTTTACTATTAATAGAAAGGTTTTTATAAGTCAGGAAGTATGCATGATATATTTATTCTATCTTTATCCAACTATTTCCAAGTTGCGATTATGTGGATTCTGAATACTCAAGTTGTTTTTAGAAAAGAAAGATTTCATCCATTAATGGCTTGTACTTGTGGAACCTATGATTCGGGTTATATGAACCTGAACGGATTCAGAGGTTGGCAGAGGATGGGCTCTTGGGCTCATTAAATCTCGAACCATAGGCTCAGTATGAATCTTGCCTAGAAGAAAAAGGTGGTCAAGAGGCCATATTCTTCCAAATGGCATAGGACAAGAGTAGTGTTGGAATTGGTGCACATTGATGTATATGGCGGACCTATGAACACACTAGAGCGATGAGGTTTTAGTGCCTCTCAAGTGGGTTTGTGGGTAATCATATACAAATGGGAATTGTCTTAGTGGACTACACCTAGCACTCCTCAGTAGAATGGTGTATCCCTAGAAGAAAAGGTGGTCGAGAGGCCATATTCTTCCAAATGGCATATGACAAGAGTAATGTTGGAATTGGTGCACATTGATGTGTAGGTGGACCCATGAGCACACTAGAGCGATGAGGTTTTAGTGCCTCTCGAGTGGGTTTGTAGGTAATCATATACAAAAGGGAATTGTCTTAATGGACTACACCTAACACTCCTCAGCAGAATGGTGTATCTAAGAGACGAAATCATACCCCACTAGATATGGTAAAATACATGATGAGTCACACGAGTCTACCTGTGACGCTCGAACTTTTGCCTTGCATTAACTTACTGTTGCATCCCTTATTTGCGCATTTAATTCTGTGCTTTATTTATTGACTTTCTTAGCTACTATTCACTTCGTTTTCAAACTGCATTCTATTAGTGAATTAACATTTTTATTAAATCATATTAATTGTTAAAGTAGTGGAAAAAATGCGCATTTGAGCTAAAGGCGTTAGGAGGGCTCGTTTAGAAAATAATTTTAGAAGTCAAGTGAATAGTGTTACGTAACTAACTTAGGTAATTAATTAGCTAGCATATATTTTACCATCTAAGCTCGTTTTAAAGCTTACTACGCACATTTTATTAGATCACTTAAGCACCAAATTGACCCCACCTCAACTCAACCCCTTATTATATCACTTAAACTCACAAAATGCAAAAGAAAAAAAAAATAAAAAGCTGAAACAGCAGCCCCAAACCCGACAGCCCCTCCTTGCACTTGGGAGCATTTTTCCATCTTCAACTCTTCAATTCAAGCCAAGCCAAGCCTTGAGCAACTAGTGTAGGGTGTTTGCAAGGTTCCTAAATGCTCCTACGCGTAGTGGTGAGGGATTTCACGACTTGTTTTTGCATTTTTAAATAGTTGCTCATTTATTGATTTGTTGAAAATATGATTATATGCCATTATAATTGTTATCTATGCTAATATACTATCTATATGAATGCTAGAGAACACTTTTGAACCGTCGTTTCGCAATTTAAACGGTTAGAATCGTTAGTTTGATTTTTAGGGTGAATAGTGACGTTTTTTTCTAGGGTTTTGTGTAATTGCTCGAATTGGCTTGAATTAATGCTTCTAATTGATGCCTTAGGTACTAGTGAAGATAATTAAATAGCCCCGTACACTTGTATTGCCCTTAAATCGCCTAAAAATGGAAAATAGCCGACTTTAAGTTGGGGCTTTCGGGGTTAATGCGAATCCGGGTGGATTCGGGCTTCAATTCTAGTATCCTTAGGCTACCTAGGTGCTATAGATGCCTTGATATCCCTTGTTTGAAGCCCGGACAATGTAGGTGTGGTTTAAAGCCAAAAGAGGGAAATTGGGGCTTTCGGGGTAAACGCGGGCATTTGATTGAGTTCGAGGGTTGAGAGGGTACCTTGGGGGTTAGTTAGAAGGTTGGGAGAGTTTCCTTTGAAAATGAAATCATTAACTTTGGTTTAGAAGAGAAATAGTTCAAAAAACAAAGAGGTTTAGGTGCAATTTAAGTTGTCTCATACTTCTAAACCCATGTCAGGACTTCTTAAGTGTTTATATATGATTTTAAATTGATTTGGAGCTTTTGGAATGATTCTATGCTTATATGGTATAAGTTCATTTGTAAACTGCTTATTAGCTTCTATCTTTGCTTCTATCCTAATTGCAACGAGGTCAACCTACTTTGTTGATCCTCATATGTGTTAATGCTTATATTATTGTTATTAACTTGCCATCGTTGAGTGCATTGCATAGTGGTTGCGCAACCATAGTGTCGGGGCGGATGTGTTGAATATCGGTTGGGCAGTAGAGGGCTTGCCGGTGGATATTCAAACTCCGTGCCCTATTCCCTCATTCGCCTGGTCCGGAGATTTCCAGGGGATGTTGGGTCGTAGGATTCGGGGTACATCCGGAGTACACCCACTGGAGTGATTGGGGTTATGCCGGCTTATCGTGATCGTGCTCGTGGTTCGTGGATCGTGATTGAAGACCAGTGAAGATTGGTGTATAGGGGATTGTTGAAATGTATCCTTTTAATTGTGTGGTTATTTAAGTTATCATTGTTTCTTAAATTGTTAAAGTGTTATCGTTGTGTAATTGTATTATCTGTTGCATTGCACGCCCCGGGACTATATCCCTTACTGGGCAACAATGGTTGCTCATACCTCGCTAACATGTTTCAGGTGGCACAGTTGGTGGAGTTGCCTTAACTGCTGTGTGATATTTGTCTGAGGCGGATGTGCTTTCTGGTTGCTATGTGAAGAATTTGTTGTTCTATGTATAATCTATTTTGGGGCCTTAAAGCTCATGTATGTATTTGAGTAATATGTAAGCTGGAAGTCTGATAATGTAGTAGCAGTGGTAATTCTATGGCTTGTAATAACTTATATTTCTATTTCTAGTTGCTTTGCATGCTTGGGAGTGAATGGCTTAGTGTAGAATGTTTTATCTCTAAGTATGTTTTAATGTTATCCTAGAATGGCATGGTTATTAGACTATATTATAAACAAGTTACTTGCACGCTTGTGTGGTTTTGGAACTGTTGTTTGCTTCAAGGCTCGGATGGCCTTGAATCTTTAAATATTTAGCCATGAAAAGTTTGTTTACCTTGTAGTTACCTTATTTGAGAATTTACAGGTTTTCAGAATGTCCATAGTACAGGGGAAACTCTGTCCGTTTTTCTCCTAAAATTTTGTGACCGGGTTTGGTATTGGGTTGAGAATAGCATGGTTATTAGAGCCTCCGGTCTCATGAGGGATCGGGGCGTTACACTATCTATATCGATTTTGGAAAAGATTTAGAAATGGCTACAGACATCTTGAACTAAGTGCCTTCTAAATCAGTATCTAAGATACCTTGTGAGTTGTAGATGGGTCGCAAGCCCAGTATAAGGCATATCCACATATAGGGGTGTCCAACTTCTATACTGAGCAGCTTTGCTTCTTAGCTGGAGCTAAGGTCCAAGATATGTCATTTCATAGAAGCAAAATGTACTAATAAGTACTGTGCTAGAAACTCGGAGAATGATGGTATAATTCATTAAGAGTTAAGTTCAAAAACTAAAATAAAATAAGTTTCTATTGTGACTTCTACTACAGCTATAAACAAAACAACGGATTCTTTTAAGTACCGCGAAGCCTTATCGTAGTGGGATAATATTGAGACAACCAGATTGATACTATGGAGAGTCTTTCGAGGTAGTCTCTGTGAAGCCCCGCACGAAACACCATATGTATATCATATCATCCAATATGTATTTATATCAATTTACGTGCATTTGAATGGTTTTACGTGCATTTGCATCATTTTACGCATAATTATGTTCACTTACGTGAATTTAGATATTTTAGATGTCGTAGACATTAATTAAGATTTATCAAGTTAAGACTAGTAACCAAATAGTTAGGAAGCAACTGGAATGGCAAACAAATAAACAACATTTAGTTAAAAGGGCAATTTGGTCTTTTGGCCTTTTAAAATATCCACTACCTAACAAAACACACACATTACACTACACACACACACAAAAATGCTGCACACACTACACACATATACCCTGCAGCTGAGAGAAAAGAGAGAGGAAGAGAGAAAGAAGGAAGAAAGAAGAAGAAAAAAAGGGAAGGAGAAGGAGATTTAACCTATTCCTAAGCAATGTCTTGCATCTTCAAGCTTTCTAGCACCATTTCTTGCACTCTAACTCAAAGCTAAGGTGAGGGATTCTTTCAAAACTTTTCTTAAAGCTCATTCAAGGTTATATGATGTACATTTAGTGTTAATCTTGCTTATGATGCACAATCTAAGAGTTTGGTATGTGTTGGTTGCATTTTGAGTTTGTTGAGCTAGGGCTTTGCTCTAACTAGATTTTGATGAGTTGATGAGTTGTATGATGAGCTAGAAGATGTTCTTACTTGTGTTAGATGGATTATATCTTGTGTGCAAGGAGTAGAAAAAAGAACCAAGCATTGTGGGTCTTAGATGTGTGTTTGGGTGTTCTTGAGTTCATATGGATTCTTGGTTGTCTTAGATGCTAATTAATGTTTCAAGAGTGTTATGGCATGATTCTTGAGCTTGTATATATGATGGTTGACAACCTCTTTTGAGGTTATTAGATGCTTGGAAAAATGTTGGAAGCTAGAAAACATGTAAGGAACAAAATGGCCAATTTCACGTTTTGACATTGCAGGGGAGAGGTCGTGTACCCGGTCGTGTTGAACAAGACCAAGTACACTCTCGTATTTTTAGCATGCATTCTGACGGTCCTGTACACAGTCGTGATCAACACAACTGGGTACACGACCAAACTCCCCAAGTAAGTTCATTTCATGGTGTTTGGTTATGGTAAGCTATGTATATGCGTGTTGAGTCTTTATTTGTTGAACCTTTTAGGTTTTGTGTGGTACGAGTAAGCCTATAAATGTTTATACATGCCACTTCTAAGTGCGTTACACATGGAGTTATATTACACAAGTTTATTTATAGCATCTTGATCCTCCTATGATCTTGTTAGTCATTGATACTTAATAATGCTTGTGTACCGAGGCAACCTACTTTGTTGCCCTCCATATATGTATTATATGTCACATGTACTGGATGCCAATGTGATTAATTGCTACATGCTTTCATGTTACATGATGTTCTACATGATCAAATATTGAAATGTTTATACATGTTTACATGAACGGAGGACAACAAAGTGGCAACCTACTTTGTTGTCCTCCAAATGTTCCTATTGTTATCAATTACGGGCACGATGGTACCAAACTTATGGACGTGGTAGCGCTCGGGTTCCCTGAGCAACATCGGGCTATTAGTATGACTCAACTACCATGGACCCCAGTGTATATTCGGATAGCACCTAATGTTGGTGAAGGGGGAAGATATTGATTGAAGACTTAAGACTGGCCATCTCCAACAAATGCTCATTCAACCGTATCCTTTCATTAAGTGGTTTACCACTCCCACTTGGTCCCTAAAGGTCCTTGGGGAGTAGGGTTGTTTTCTTACCTTTAATCTTGTTTTTGTTATTGATAAATGTTAAGGATATAGTGCATCCTCATTGTAAATCATGTTCCTTCGTGCATCGCATAGTTCATTTATCATGTTTAATCTCGTTTCATATTATTTGTCCATGTGTGCAAGGCATGCTTTTCTAAAGGTTTTCTAAAGGATAAAACACTTGCGAAAATCCCCTTCTTGTTATCCCTCACTGAACTAGGTGTAGCTCACCCTTCTTGTCACACCCCAACTCGACCCCACTTACGATCAGTCAGGACGCAACGGAATTTCGGTAATATAATGTCTGTAACATAGACAACAGGACTCTAAAGCAATCCTTTATAACATCAACAACCAACTACTACTTCAACCACAACTCCAACAATCATTCATCAACATACAACACATTCAAAACCATTCATTATACAACCATACAACATCCTAACCACAAGTCATATGCCTCTGTTTCAACAACATACCACAAGCTATAATATACATATGCATAATAGATATAAAACTAGTCTAGCAACCCATTCATCTCCAAAAGTAAGACTATTACACTAGCATTATACTTTTCACTATCTTTAAAGCACCTTATACAATACAACCTTTAAAACTTTAAACATTACAACATATTTCATTTTACAGAACAACATAGAAGCATTCCAGCAAAGGCATCAAGGACAAGACTCCTGCAACACAGGTAACCATTCAATTGAGAAAGGATATACTAGTTGACATAGCTCCATACGCCATCACAAACTCAACCAACCCTATACGCCCATTGATACATTTCGGAAGTACCCTATCCTAGACCCACATTCTATGGCATCTCCACCCATGCGAGATAGGGAATAGCATATGATAGTCACGCCGTTTTCAACCCGACAGCCCGATACTGCCCAAGAGGTGGCACACACTATCATGACTCACAACAATAATATTAAACATTTCATATTCTGAGAAGACAACAAAATAGGTTGCCTTCCAATACAACAACAATCATTAATCAACATAACATTAATTAAACAACTAAGACAACCAAGTTAGATGACAAAGTAGGCCACCCAACTTAACACACCTTCCAACATACTTTCAAACCCAAACCTACTCTACAACAATCCAAGAAACAACTACACAAACACTACTAAACAACTAAAGACAACATTTAAACATTCTAAAGAAAGGCTATACAAACTTCTAAAATTCATAACTTACAATCTACTAATCAAACAACCCCCAACCCTTTCCTCCTACTCAACCCCGAATGCAACTACATTAACTTCCTTGGAAACCAACCAAAAGCCACCCAAAACAAGCCCAACAAGCCTAATTTTGGCAATGCACCTAGGCTGAATTTTTGACCTTTTGCTATGGCATTCAAATTGAAAATTTGGCATTACAACATTACTATACAATAATTAACAAACTATAGAAGCAACTACAACTCAATTTCAACTTCTACAACAACAATTATTCACATATAAGCCAAATAATCAATTTAAATACCCGAAAAATAAAAAATACAAGCTACTACCATTTAAAATGGCTACAAATGCATATAATTGGTCCTTATCATCTTCTAAGCAATAATCTAACATCAATTTAGCAAAATAGCAACTACAAATGCATCAACCAAAAACTCAACTCAACTTTAAAATAATGAACTATATTTTCCCTCACCTTTGATGCCAAGCAATGTTAAAAATGTGTAGAATGGATTCCCAACAAGCAATTTCAAGCTTTGAATGAAGTTATTTGGCCTTGAATTGCAAAATCTATGAGAAAATTTCTTGAAAACCTAAGCAAAATGCCATCTTTTTTTCTCCTTGGAGTTTTGGCCTTGTATGTGTGTGTTTGTGGTGTTTTGAGTTTTGTCTAAATGTATTATGTATGTATAATGTGTTTATAATGTATATATATGCATAGTCAACAAAATAAAACTAAGTCAAAGTTGTCAAACTTTGTGTTTTTAGTTGTTTTAAGCCTATTTTGCTTATATATATATGAACTACTATAAATACTATACTTAATAGACTATAAATATTTGACAACATTTATATGTAAGCATATGTAAGCATAAATATACATATAGTTAAAATAAAATGCTTATTTTTGCAAAAGAAAATGAAAAATCCTTTTAAATTCCTAATTTGTTTCAGAATCAATTTTTTATCAAACACGAGTCCATTAATAACAGATGACTAGGTTCTAAAACATTTAAAAGACCAGTTTCAAATTTCTAGCGGATATGTCTTCAAACACTATTCACAAAACTTAACGATAAAATTTTCAATGCAGATTTTTATGACAATTTCATGAATGCTCACATATCATGTAATAGAAGTAATAATCACATAATTAACACATTTTAATTCAAATAACATATAAACAAGTCAAAACACTTAATTTCATATAAAATGAATTTTGAGGTTTCACATTCTCCCGCTTTAAAGAAATTTTGTTCTCGAAATTCTTACTTGCTGCTCGGAACAAATATGGGTATTGCTGCTGAATCTGATCTTTTCTCTCCCAAGTAGCTTCCTCAATCCCGTGATGATTCCGCAATACCTTAACCATCAGAATCTTCTTCGAGCTCAACTCCTGTTCCATCTAATCTAGATTACGAATCGGCTACTCATCATAAGTCAGATTGTCACGAAGCTATAACGACTCTGGTTCTAGAATATGAGAAGGATCCGGATAATACTTCCTCAAAGTAGATACGTGGAAGACATCATAAACATTAGAGAAGTTATGTGGCAAAGCTAATTGATACGCCAACTTGCCAACTCGGCCAGTAATCTCAAACGGCCCTGCAAACCTTGGATTCAGTTTACCAACTTTACTATGATGAGCAAAACCCTTACGAGGAGACAATTTCAAGAAAACTCTATCCCCGACTACAAACTCCAAATCCCGTCAGCGTTTATTAACATGACTCTTGTATCTGCTCTGCGCTGTCAGCATTCTCTGCCTGATTAATTGGACATTCTCAATCTTCTCTAGAAGTTCTGGCATCATAGTTGAATCAATAACCTTCATCTCCTTTACCTCGTCCCAGTACAAAGGTGATCAACACTAACGACCGTAGAGAGGTGCATAAGGTGCCATCCCAATAGTCGTTTGATAACTATTGTTATAGGAAAACTCGGCTAGCAGTAAATGTTTCTCCCAATTCTTCCCAAAGTCTAAAACATAAGCCCTGAGCATATCTTCCAGAATCTGATTAGTTCTCTTCGACTGACCGTCGGTCTGTGGATGATACGTTGTTCTGAAACTCAACTTAGTACCAAAAGTTTTCTGAAGTTTCTCCTGAAATCGAGAAGTAAACTGAGGATCTCGATCATAAACAATACTGACTAGAATCCTGTGAAGTTTAACAATCTGATCCAAATAAAGATCCGCCAACTTCACAAGTTTATCACCCTTCCTCATCGGAATAAAATAAGCTGTCTTCGTCAAACGGTCTACAATAACCTGAACCGCATCACAACCTCTCGGTGTTCTAGGAAAATCAGTGACGAAGTCCATCGTAATATGTTCCCATTTCCACTCTGGTATTGCCAACGGCTGAAGTAACCCTGCGGGTCATTGATGTTTCGCTTTTACTCGCTGACAAGTCAAACATCTGGATACAAACTAAGCAACCTCCATCTTCATGTAGTTCCACCAATAATGTTGTTTCAAATCCCGGTACATCTTGTTTCCACCGAGATGAATGGTGTATTTAGAATTATGAGCCTCCTCCAGAATACCTCTCCTTAAACCCGGTTCATCAAGAACACACACCCTATTCCGAAACTGAAGAATACCATCCTCATATAATTTAAAGTCAAACTGACCATCCGCAATCTGCTCATTGGTCTTCTGAAGTTTTGCATCAAGTTTCTGAGCTTCTCTAATCTGAGACAACAATAGAGGTTGAATCCGTAGATGTGAACATCATTTCAACCTGAGTCAACTCGAGTTTCCAATAACTAACTTCTTCAAGCACCTCCCACTTTTTAACTACCAAACAAGCAATACTGGCCTTACGGCTAAGAGTATCTGCTACAACATTTGTCCTCCCAGGCAGATAATTGATAGAACAATTATAATCTCCTAGAAGCTCCATCTATCTTTGTTGCCACATATTCAACTCCTTCTATGAGAACAAGTACTTCAGACTTATATGATCAGTGAAGGTTTCAAACTTACTACCCCACAGATAGTTATGCCACTTTTTCAGAGTAAACACAACAGCTGCCAACTCCAAATCATGAGTCGGATAGTTCACCTCATATGGTTTTAACTTTCTAGAAGCATAGGCAATAACTCGACCATTCTGCATAAGTGTGCAACCTAAGCCCTCTTTGGATGCATCGTTGTAGATGACCATATTATCAATTCCCTCTGGCAATGCAAGTACCGGAGCGGTAGTCAATCTCTTTTTCAACTCCTAAAACCCACTCTTACACTTCTCATCCCATGTAAAACTTGTTCATTTTTGAGTTAGCTAAGAAAGTGGCCCCACAATCTTAGAAAAGTCCTTCATAAACCTGCGGTAGTAACCCACCAAACTAAGGAAGTTGCGAACCTCCGTAACATTCTCCGGCCTTTTCCAAGACATCACCACCTCAATTTTAGTGGGATCTACAGAGATACCGTTTTGAGTAATCACGTGGCCCAGAAAAGATATTCGTTGTAGCCAGAATTCACATTTGCTGAACTTCGTAAACAACTAATGCTCCTAAAGTTTCTATAGGATAAGTCGTAAATGTTGCTCGTGCTCCGATTCAGTCTTAGAATATACTAAGATATCATCAATGAAGATTACCATGAACTGGTCCAAGTATGGCCGAAAGTCTCGATGCATAAAATCTATGAATGTTGCCAGTGCATTAGTTAGTCTAAAGGGCATAACTACAAATTCGTAATGCCCATACCGAGTCCTGAAAGCAGACTTTGGAACATCCTCCGTATGGATCCGAAGCTGATAATACCCCTACCTCAAGTCAAACTTAGAATAGACTTTAGCTCCCTGAAGTTGATCAAACAACTCGTCAATTAGTAGCAAAAGATATTTGTTCTTGATGGTCACCTGATTCTAACCACGATAATCAATACATAATCTCAAGGTACCATCCTTCTTCTTCACAAATAAAACGGGTGCTTCCCACGGTGAAAAACTCTACTGAATGAAACATTTCTCTAATAACTGCTACAACTGAGTTTTCAGCTCTTTAAGCTCAGCTGGTGCTATCGGGTATGCTGATTTAGAAATAGGTTGAGTATCGGGAATTAAATTAATCACAAACTCAATATCTCTTTCTAGCGGTAGTCCTGGCAACTCCTCGGGAAATACATTGGGATATTCCCGAATTATCTGAACTTCCTCCAATTTTAGCTTATCAGATAGTTTGTTGATCAAATAAGCTAGGTAACCTGAACACCCCTTACTCACCAACTTAATAGCTTTAACTGATGAGATAGTGAAACTCGTCTTAGGATCTCGGTTTCCCACTACCTCGACCACTGGCTGTTCTGGCAACTAAAACTGTACCACCTTTGTTCTACAGTTTAATTGAGCATCATACTTGGCAAGCCAATCCAGACCCAAGATAACATCATACTCTCAAATAGGAAATAAGATAAGGTTCGAAAGAAAATCCTGACCCTTAACATGTATTTTACAATCTTTACATACTAAGCCAGTCACATATTTATCAGTCAAATGAGTACTAATCTCAACCACATAAGGTAACTTCTCAGGTTGCACATTAACATGTTGCACACTGGGAGGTGTAATAAAAGAATGCGTAGCACCAGAATCAATCAATACTTTAACAAGTTGATTGAGTATAAGAAAGTTACCTTCCACAACCGCTGCTGCCTCAGGCAACTCCTCCAAGTCGATCGCATAGGCCCAAGCCTGAACCCGCTGCTGCTGAGGTGCACTGCCTGTAGGTCTACCCTGATAACCCTGGGTCGCTGACTAACCCTCAACCCTCTGATATCTGGGGCAGTCTCTCGCCCTGTATTAGTTGTTGCCGAAACCTAAACACCTCTCTACCTTCATCTGACAGTCGGCTTCCAAATGGCCCTTATGTTTACAATAAGCACAATGCAGTGTCGGAGTACCAACACTGCCTCCCGAAGAACCAGAAGCTGAATATGCAGCTGCACTAGTTTGTTGAGGTATCACAACATTCGGCCTGTACTGACCCTAAGACTGGGCCGGCCTCTGCTGTGACTGTGCCTGATAGGATCCCTATTAAAACTAGGGCCTGTAAGTACTCTGCTGCCCCTGAGGTCTGTAAGAACCCTGTTGCACTGGTGGCCTATAAATACCCTACTGCACTGGAGGCCTATAAACAACCTACTGACCCTGAGGCTGAAACGGCCTCCTACTGGCCTAACTTGAACCAGCCTGCTCCCATTTCATTTTCTTCATTCTAGAAGTAGTATTAAAGGCTGCGGGAAACTCATCATACTCTAACAAGGCCATTGAATCCTGAAGCTCTGGCCTCAACCACCGTATAAACCTTCGAGTCTTCCTCTCCTGGTCCTGCACAAACTCCGGTGCATACTGGGACAACCTAGTAAAATTGGCCTCGTACTGAGCCACTATAGAATTACCCTGAACAAGGGACAAGAACTCCTCTTCCCTACGCTCCCTAGCAAGCCTCAGAACATATTTAGCCCGGAACTCCGGAATGAAATTAGCCCAGATATAGGGAGTACCCTGAGCTTCCCAAACTAACCTCACTGTACGCCACCATTCCTCTGCCTCATCATCAAGAGGATACACGACAAAGGTAACCTTTCTATCATTTGTGTACTCAAGTGGGTCAATTATTTTCTCAATCTTGCTTACCCAAGCCTCAGCTTTCCGATCATCAGGCTAGCCCTGAAACCTTGGTGGAAAGTACCCAAAGAATTCCTTTAACAAACTACCTTCACAGTAACCACCCTATACATTGTGCACTTGCGCCTGCACATTCTGAACCTGGGCAGCTTGCCCCGCTAATATCTCTGTCTGCCAAGCAAGAACCTTGGTTATACGGTCCATTGCCACCGCTATCCTATCCATTCCCTGATCCCGACCCTGTTCCTGATTCCCCTGATCATCATCACCTCCCTGAGGCCTATTACGGGTTGTTGGACAGCCATCTTACTATCAAAGAGTTAGCACATTTTATAACACATAGACAGGCTATAGACAGTTAATAGCACATAGGCAGCAACTCACATGAGGCACGTAGATTACATAAATATTAGTCACGTAAATAAGTTAATCACATAATCATATAGTCATATACTTCACTTTTTCACTTAATACATACTTGCATGGTTAGACCACTACCCATATACCGAGGATAACCCAGCTAACAGCTAAACATGCGCTCTGATACCACTTAATGTCACGCCCCAACTTGACCCCACTTACGATCAGTTAGGATGCAACGAAATTTCGGCAATATAACGTCTGTAACATGGACAATAGGACTCTAAACCAATCCTTTATGATATCACACAGCCAACTACAACTTCAACCACTACTCCAACAATCATTCATCAACATACAACACATTCAAAACCATTCATTATACAACTATACAACATCCCAACCACAAGTCATATGCCTCTGTTTCAATAACATACCACAAGCTATAATATACATATGCATAATAGATATAAAACTACTCTAGCAACCCATTCATCTCTAAAAGTAACACTACAACACTAGCATTATACTTTTCACTATCTTTAAAGCACCTTATACAATACAACCTTTAAAGCTTTAAACATTACAACATATTTCATATTACAGAACATCATAGAAGCATTCCAGCAAAGGCATCAAGGATAAGACTCCTGCACATTGGACTCGTCCACATAATGCTCGTACTCAGTCTCCTGAGGAATGTACCCTAAATCTAGCTCGGTAACACCTGAAAGTCAGTAAAGAGGGTGAACTTATACAATACAAAGCTTAGCGAGAGTTCAAAAGATGTTTTGGAAACACTTTTCTTTACCACTTGGGAAAACACCCTATGAACAATTAGACATTCAATAAACATCACCAATAACCATAATAAAATTAAAGCAACACAGGTAACCATTCAATTGAGTAATGATATACTAGTTGATGTAGCTCCATACGCCATCACGAACTCAACTAACCCTATACGCCCATTGATACATTCTGAAAGTACCCCATCCTAGACCCACACTCCATACATTCTGAAAGTACCCCATCCTAGACCCACACTCCATGACATCTCCGTCCATGCAAGATAGGGGATAACATATGATAGCCACGCTGTTTTCAACCTGACAGCCCGATACTGCCCGAGATGTGGCACACACTATCATGACTCACAACAATAATAATAAACATTTCATATTCTGAGAAGACAACAAAGTAGGTTGCCTTCTAGTACAACAACAATCATTAATCATCATAACATTAATTAAACAACTAAGACAACCAAGTTAGATGACAAAGTAGGCCACCCAACTTAATACACCTTTCAACATACTTTCAAACCCAAACCTACTCTACAATAATCCAAGAAACAACTACACAAACACTACCAAACAACTAAAGACAACATTTAAGCATTTTAAAGAAAGGCTACACAAACTTCTAAAATTCATAACTTACAATCTACTAATCAAACAACCCCTGAAGCTTTTCCTGCCACTCAACCACACATGAAACTACATTAACCCCCTCGGAAACCATCCAAAAGCCACCCAAAACAAGCCCAACAAGACTAATTTTGGCACTGCACCTAGGCTGAATTTTTGACCTTTTGCTATGGCATTCAAATTGAAAATTTGGCATTATAACATTACTATACAATAATTAAAAAACCTATAAAAGAAACTACAACTCAATTTCAACTTCTACAACAACAATTATTCAAATATAAGCCAAATAATCAATTTAAATACCCGAAAAATAAAATACAAGCTACTACCGATTAAAATGGCAACAAATTCATATAATTGGTCCTTATCATCTTCTAAGCAATAATCTAACATCAATTTAGCAAAATAGCAACTATAAATGCATCAACCAAAAACTCTTCTCAACTTTAAAATAATGAACTATATTTTTTCCTTCACCTTTGATGCCAAGCAATGTTATAAATGTGTAGAATGGATGACCAACAAGCAATTTCAAGCTTTGAATGAAGTTATTTGGCTTTGAATTCCAAAATCTTTGAGAAAATTTCTTGAAATCGTAAGCAAAATGCCTTCTCTTTTTCTTCTTAGAGTTTCGGCCTTGTGTGTGTGTGTTTGTGGTGTTTTGAGTATTGTCTAAATGTATTATGTGTGTATAATGTGTTTATAATATATATATATATATATATATATATATATATATATATATATATATATATATATATATATATGCATAGTCAACAAAATAAAACTAAGTCAAAGTTTTCAAACTTTGTGTTTTTAGCCTATTTTGCTTTTATATATATATATAAACTACTATAAATACTATACTTAGTAGACTATAAATATTTGACAACATTTATATGTAAGCATATGTAAGCATATATATACATATAGTTAAAATAAAATGTTTATTTTTGCAAAAGAAAATGAAAAATCCTTTTAAATTCCTAATTCGTTTCAGAATCAGTTTTTATCAAACACGGGTCTATTAATCATAGAGGACTAGGCTTTAAATCGTTTAAAAGACCGTTTCAAAATTCTAGCGGACGTGTATTCAAACACAATTCTCAAAACTCAACGATAAAATTTTCAATGCATATTTTTATGAAAATTTCATGAATGCTCACATATCATGTAATAGAAGTAATAATCACATAATTAACACATTTTAATTCAAATAACATATAGACAAGTCAAAACACGTAATTTCATATAAAAGGGAATTTTGGGGTTTGACACTTCTTCATTACGATTACAGGTGAGGCTAAGCCCAAGTCAACTCTGCAAGATGAAGGAAAGCTCCCTTGTATGTTTAACCTCTTGTTGAAATAGATGGGCTAAGTATATGAACTATTTGATGTAATGTATTAACCTTTGGACGCTTAACTTTGTATCTAGTTTGATACAATATTTTTTTGAGGCCTAGTTGTAGTAGTTGGATCGTGCATGATGTAGTTGATGATCTAGGCCATGTAATTGTGTATTTGGTAGTTGTAGCCTTAAACTTTAATGATGTAGTTTGTATAACATGTATTATTTGAATTCATGTAACTTAGTAATTTGAATCTTAGTATTGAAATGTTTATGGCTAATAGTGTTCAGGCTATTGTCTTGTGCCTTAGCGAACTTAGGAGGAGTGATCTTGTTAAGCCCGTGGCATCACGACCCTAGGATTATTCAATGTTCCGTAATCTTGAGTTATAATTCCTTTGATTATTGTGGTATTAGAGACCGTTTTAGCGATTCATAATTGGGGTCGTGATATAGTGGTATCAAAGCTTAGAGGGCTCATAGGTCGAGATAGGGTCCTCGAACTATTGGGTAGAGGTGTTGATGTGAACTTTCTTGAAGGATGTTTGCTTTACTATGTGTTAAGTAAGACAAATGTAATCAATGTGCCTATGTGATCCATATGCACTGTATGCTTTAAGTGTTTGTTATGTTACAATTGTTACCTGTATGCTAGGGTGCACATTAGTTGATAATATCGTACTACATAATAATATGCATTAAGTTATAGTTACTTTTATGTGATCTGATTATATAAGTACATACTTGTTTCTCATATAACATAACTGCATATATTCATATCATATTATGGGGTGTCATATCTCTCTTGTGGTGAAGTAAGAATTGCTGGAAGAGTTTTTGCAATTGTGGGAAGACTTTGGAGGAATAAATTCATGACTTTTAAAGAAGGGGATTTAACGGTTGCACAATATGAAGCTCGGTTTAATCAGCTATTGCATTATGCTCCTGGAATGGTACAAACCACTGAAAAGAGGATCCAAAGTTTTATTCAAGGGTTGAGGCCAGAAATTCAAGACAACTTGGTTCTTCTATAGTTTTCTACCTACGGTAAGGCCTTTTTTTTTGCTACAACAATAGCGAAAAAGGTAAGAAAGAAGAAATGGCAGGGTCGAGTCAATCGAGTAGGGGTCAGAATCAATTGCAGCCAGCTAATGAGAGAAGTTGCCAGAGAGGTTTACCTATTCGTGTAGCTCAGGGCCCCTTTGCAAGTGATGCTACTATACCGATTCTATGTTGTACTTATTGTAAATGTAGGGGCCACCTGGAGATTAATTGTTGGAAGAAGACAAGGAAGTGCTTGGGCTACAGCAGTGACCAACATAAAGCAAACAATGCCCAAAATAGCGGAAAATACAAGGATAAACTACAGGTGAAGGTACCCAAGGCCAGGGTCAGAATTAGAAGGGACTGGATACTGCTAGACCACAACAAGAAGCCCCAGCCACCCATATAGCTCATGGTATGTCAGGAGGTATAACTACCACTCAGAGTGTCATTATGTACTCATTGCAACCAAAAAGGGCATACTGAAGCCCAGTGCTGGAGGAAGTCTGACAGGTGCCTTAGATGTGGGAGTGACCAACATCGAGCAAAACAATGTCCGAGATAGGAAAAGAGTCGTGCGTAGGCTTCAGGCAATAGCTGTGGTCGAAGGTAAGCTTTAATTTCAAACTAGTAAGTTGAAATATTGAATGACCTCGAAGTTCATCCTTTTATTACATTTTCTTGGGCACAATGTGTTGGTATACAAGTAGGAAATATACTTTATACAATTGAGGTTAACACGTGCATGATGTTAAAACTGGTGTTTGAGTACTACGTGGAATTGAAGCATATGAGATTCCGAATGCGGAACAAGATCTGCTATTAACCTTGTCTTACCTCTTATTGTAGATTATGCAATTATCTAACTCCAGGGTATCATATCGTATGGCGTTCATATTGATGAGGATGAAGAAAGATGTCACTCTAACACGAGGTGTTGACTGTTGAGATTCTTATTTGGCACTCTTATTTGAGGACTAATATGTTGAGCTCTTATACAGTATTTGATATTTGGTATTAGGATTCGGTATTCTTCATGGAATTTTTCCACAGAGTTCTATTCTAGAATTCTCATTCAAGATTCTTATTCAGTTTTCTTGCTGTCTATTCTTTTTCGATATTCTTATTTGGTATGGTATTCTTATTTGGAATTCTCACTTGGTATTCTTATCTGGAATTCAATATTCTTGCAAGGGAATTCTTATCTGGTATGCGATCCTCGGCATTCAGCATCTTTATTTAGAATTCTTAATTATGTAGAGTTCTTATACGGGGTATTCCTACTCAACAACTATATTCATAATTTAGTATGTGGAATCCAGTGTTGGTATACTCGGTAATTGGTATTTGGAATTCACCTCAGCATTTGGTATATGAAATTCGATGTTCGGTAATTCTTTTCATGTGCTTTGAGTAGTGTCATTGTGGCTCAAAAAGGAATTTTCATATGAAAGAATTGCGAGGGCGCAATTTTGTTAAGGACGGACGGATGTGAAGCCCCACACGAAACATTATATGCATATCATATCATCCAATATGTATTTATATCGATTTACGTGCATTTGTATCATTTTACACACAATTATGTTTAGTTATGTGCATTTAGATGTTTTAGATATTGTAGACATTAATTAAAATTTATCAAGTTAAGACTAGTAACCAAATAGTTAGGAAGCAACTGGAATGGCAAGCAAATAAATAACATTTAGTTAAAAGGGCAACTTGGTCTTTTGGCCTTTTAATATATCCTTTACCTAACAAAACACACATATTACACTACACACACATACACAAAAAATGCTACATACAATACACATACATACCCCACGACTGAGAGAAAAGAGAGAAAAAGATAGAAAGAAGGAAGAAAGAAAAAGAAGAAGAAAAAGGAAGAAAAATGAGATTCAACCTATTCCTAAGCATTGTCTTGCATCTTCAAACTTTCTAGCACTATTTCTTGCACTTTAACTCAAAGCTAAGGTGAGGGATTCTTTCAAAACTTTTCTTAAAACTCATCCAAGGTTATATGATGTACATTTAGTGTTAATCTTGCTTATGATGCACAATCTAAGAGTTTGGTGTGTGTTGGTTGCATTTTGAGTTTGTTGAGCTAGGCTTTGCTCTAACTAGCTTTTGATGAGTTAATGAGTTGTATGATGAGCTAGAAGATGTTCTTGATTGTGTTAGATGGATTATATCTTGTGTGCAAGGAGTAGAAAAGAGAATTAAGCATTGTGGGTCTTAGATGTGTGTTTGGGTATTCTTGAGTTCATATGGATTCTTGGTTGTCTTAGATGCTAATTAATGTTTCAAGGGTGTTATGGCATGATTCTTGAGCTTGTATATGATGGTTGACAACCCCATTTGAGGTTATTAGATGCTTGGAAAAGTGTTGGAAGCTAGAAAACATGTACGGAACAAAATGGCCAATTTCACGTTTTCGTATTGCAGGGGGGAGGTCGTGTACCCGGTTGTGTTGAAAAAGACCGGGTACACTCCTGTATTTTTAGCATGCATTTTGACGGTCGTGTACACAGTCGTGATCAACACAACTGGGTACACGACCGAACTCCCAAAGTAGGTTCATTTCATGGTGTTCGGTTTTGGTAAACTATGTACATGCGTGTTGAGTCTTTATTTGTTGAACCTTTTAGGTTTTGTGTTGTATGAGTAAGCCTATAAATGTTTATACATGCCACTTCTAAGTGCGTTACACATGGAGTTATATTGCACAAGTTTACTTATAGCATATTGATCCTCCTATTATCTTGTTAGTCATTGATACTTAATAATGCTTGTGTACCGAGGCAACCTACTTTGTTGCACTCCATATATGTATTATATGTCACATGTACCTAGATGCCAATGTGATTAATCGCTACATGCTTTCATGTTTACATGATGTTCTACATGGTCAAATGTTGAAATGCTTATACATGTTTATATGAACGGAGGCAACCTACTTTGTTGTCCTCCAACTATGTTCCTTTTGTTATCAATTACGGGCGCGACGGTACCAAACTTATGGGCGTAGTAGCGCTCGGGTTCCTTGGGCAGTATCGGGCTGTCAGTAGGACTCGACTACCATGGACCCCGGTGTATATCCGGATAGCACCTAATGTTGGCGAAAGGGAAGATATTGATTGAAGACTTGAGACTGGCCATCTCTAACAAATGCTCATTCAACCGTATCCTTTCATTAAGTGGTTTACCACTTCTACTTGGTCCCTAGAGGTCCTCGGGGAGTAGGGTTGTTTTCTTACTTTTGTGCTTGTTTCTATTATTGATAAATGTTCAGGATATAATGCATCCTCATTGTAACTCATGTTCCTTCATGCATGTCATAGTTTATTTATCATGTTTAATCTCGTTTCATATTATTTGTCCATGTGTGCAAGGCATGGTTTTCTAAAGAATAAAACACTTGCAAAAATCCCCTTCCCATTATCCCTCACTGAGCTAGGTATAGCTCACCCTTCTTCATTACGATTACAGGTTAGGCTAAACCCGAGTCAACTCTACAAGATGAATGAATGCTCCCTTGTGTGTTTAACCTCTTGTTGAAATAGATGGGCTAGGTATATGAACTATTTGATGTAATGTATTAACTTTGGACGCTTAGCTTTGTTTCTAGTTTGATACAATATTCTTTTGAGGCCTAGTTGTAGTAGTTGGATCGTGCATGATGTACTTGATGAATCTAGGCCATGTAATTGTGTATTTGGTGGTTGTAACATTAAAATTTAGTTATGAAGTTTGTATAACATGTATTATTTGAATTAATGTAACTTAGTAATTTGAATCTTAGTATTGAAATGTTTATGGCTAATAATGATCGGGCTATTGTCTTATGCCTTAGCGGTTTTAAGAGGAGTGATATTCTTAAGCCCGTTGCATCTCGACCCTAGGATTATTCAATGTTCCGTAAGCTTGAGTTATAATTCCTTTCATTATTATGGTATTAGAGACCGTTTTAGCAATTCAGATTTGGGGTCGTGATAGTCTTTAATCAGGTTGACAAATCCACTTGTAACAATGAAGCAGTTGCAGACGTAAATGCTAACCATTGGCACAAGACAATGAAATCTAAGTTGGGGTTCGTGTATTCCAATTTAGTCTGGGATCTTGTAGTTATACTGGAAAGGGTATAACCTTTAGTGTGCAAAATGGTCTACAAGAGAAAGAGATGAGTGGACAAGAAAGCTAGGCTGGTGGTGAAAGGATAAACTCTAAAAAATGTATTGACTATGAGGAGACTTTCCCATTAGTAGTAACGTTAATGTCCATAATGATTCTCTCAGCCATCGCTTGTCATTATGACTACGGGACATGGCAGATGAATGTCAAGACTGTATTCCTTTATGGAAATCTTAACGTATGCATCTATTTAAAGAAACCAGACAAATCAATTGCTAAAGGCCAAAAGAATTTGGTCAATAAGCTTTAGAGGTCCATCTATGGATTTAAGCAAGCATCTAAGACTTGGAATATTCCATTCAATGTAGCAGTCAAAGTCTTTGATTTTGAGCAGAACATTGACGATTCATGCATGTACAAGAAAAGGAATAGCAACACTGTTGTATTACTTGTCTTCCTGTGGATTACATCCTATTAATTGGGGACATTGTAAGGATGTTGTCATCCATAGAAGTTTGACTGTCTTCTCAAATTGTTAATGTAGGACTTAAGAGAAGCTATCTGTGTTCTAGGGATTAAGCTCATACGAGATTACAAGAACAAGGCACTAGCGTTGTCTCAAGCTACATATGTTGAGAAGATATTGGCTAAGTTTAGCATGTAAAACTCTAAGAAGGGTTTATTGCCCTCCAGGCTTAGAGTTATATTTTCTAGATATCAGTACCCAAGATATCTAATAAGAAAGAGAGCATGAGACGGATTCCAAATGCGTCAGCAGTTGGCAGTCTGATGTATGCCATGTTATATACTAAACCAGATATCAAAATAGATGTCAATCAAACTCAAGACAAGCTTACTAAGTGGAAGTGTAGCATAACATATATCTTCGGAGAACAAAAGACTATATGTTAGTGTACCGGGCTGAGTATATAATATAATAAACTAGCACTTGCATACCGGGCTGAGTATATAATATAATAAACTAGCACTTGCATAAAGAGTCAAGGAAACGTAGGAAAGGCAAACACCTTGATAAAAAGTATCACTTATTTTGGGGATACGTCTAGAAAAGGAGATATAGTGATAGATTGCATTTGCGAGTGACTTAGCAGTTCCTCTTATTAAGACTCTTTTGAATAAGGTCTCTTATGTAGATATTGAGTAAGTGGGGACTAAGTTGTCGCGTAGCATAACCTAGTGCTCTTTCGAGCAAGTGGGAGTCTGTTGGGAATGGTATGCCCAAAATACCACTAGCACATTGTCATTGATATATCTGGATGTTTGCAAATAATAATTATTGTCATCTTACTTTCATGAGTATGCTTTTCTCTTATGTGGTTGACTATTATATATATATGTGTGTGTGTGTGTGAATAGAAGGTCCTTACTTCAAGTGTTGACTTAGGTACGTGGTGGTTATGTACAGAAGGTCTAAGTCATGGTAACTTGTTAAGTAGAACTATTTAGTCCATAACTAAGTAGTAGAGTTGGGCACTCTACTATGGTAGTGAAAGTCTAACTTATCATTAAATGTGTGGAATGGATCGTTAGATAAACAAGTTGTATACAACAAGTACATACCAAGATAAGCTAGCATTTTAAAATTTTTGGCATGTAAACACTTTGTAACAACAAGTTAATCTAATAGAAGTTCTTAGAATAGCATGCAAGTAACTTCTATTTTAACGATATATATATATATATATATATACACACAAAAGAGTAGAATAGAGATATACCTCTTGCAGTCACAAGTGAAGATGAAGCTTTGAAGACTAGCTTGAATCCTTCTAACTTGAAGGCTCTAGAGAAGTCCACCAAGCATCCAAAGTCCACCAAACTTGAAAACTAAAAGTGCAAGTATGCTTTCAAGATATATAGCTATGTATATATGTGGTTTGTTTTGCAAAAGAAAAATCCTTTCTTTTTCCCTAAGCTATGGCCGAAACAACATGAAGAAGAAGAAGATGATAATTTTTCTCTTCCTTTCCTTGTTTGGCCGTGTAGTGCATGCATTAGAGGAGAGAGATTGTTCATCTATATTATATTAGAATCACCATTATAATAATGTATATTTGCATGTTAATTATCCAATCAAAAGAAGCTTTAGTTGAGTGCATGATTGGATAAGCTTGTGCATGACTTTGGATTGTAATAATTACAATCCAAAGGTTACCTTTTTCTCTCTCCTACAACTTGCAAAAGCTATGATTATCATCTAATGACAAAAAGGTATATTGATTTAATCAAGATTAAATCTCAACCTTTGATTCAAATTAAAGGATAAGATTAATCCTAGGATAGATGACATGGACTATCTAATCATCCCACATGCTTAGTCACACGCCACATCTACCACTTTATCCAAAAGTTTGCTTTGTCATTTGATGACTAGGATTGATGACGTGGCATCTCATGAATCATATTATCCTTAGTCTATATATATATATATATATATAAATGCCTATATATATATATGTAAATAAATACTTTTGCTTATTCTAATCTCTATTAGAATAATTTTATTGAAACAACTTTTCAATATTTGTAGTTTAGCCCCCTACACATTTTACTATTTATGTTTTGACCCAAAACTTTATAAAACTATACTTTTGGCCCAAATACCAATCTAGATGACTATTAACACTTTAAAGTCATTAACCATATTATACAAGCTACCAGCGAACTTATTCTTGATGCTTATTAGTGTGTGACTTTCTAGATTCATAACCGTATACCGATGAGGGACCATTAAACCTCTTACTCTATTTCGGGAATGTCTCAATCATTACCCGAAATACCCTCATGTTCGTGAGTGACGCACTAGCAACAAACGTACCATGAAAATGTATGCGATAATGAAGACTCGGTCTTTTTATGAATCTATTTATTGTCGGGAATTACCGTGTAATCCAATCCTTCTATTAAAATGTCCTTGTGGAACCCCACTTTTCTATCCTATCTCGTTTTGCGTGTTTATTCTCGTTTTGCGTGAATTGACCTGTTTATATGCTATATGACTTAGAATGTGGTAATTTTAGTATCAATACTCCTAGAACATGCTAAATGTGCATTCATGAAATTTTCATCAAAAACGGAGTCCGAAATTTTATCGTCGATTTTCAGTGAATAGTATTTTCGAAACACGTCCGCTATAATTTTGAAACTGGTCTTTTTAACCCTTATAGACCTAGTCCACGGACTTTAATAGACCTGTGTTTGATTAAAACAGTTTTAAAATCGGCTTAAGAATTTATTAGGGTTTTTTACACCGACTTTTGCGAAAATCGAGTTTTAAGCCGACTCGGGTAGAATTGTTTGATTGTAAAACTTCTTGTCACCTAAAAATAATTTACTTGAGCTAGCTTGGGTGTTGAATAATTATTTTGAACTTTGGTGATCAAGAAAATGCATTTAAAGTCAAGAAAACACTAAAAACACTAAAGTTTCAACTTTGACTTTCATTTAAAATCTTGACTTTCATGCATATATCATCAACACACATTGCCAAAGCACAAAAACACACTCATTTTCACACACATGGCCGAGATTTTCATGGGAGATTAAGCCAAGGAGTTTTCAAGGTTTTCAAAGCAATTTTTCAAAGAAAAAGCTAGTTTTTGTCCGTAGAATTTCGTGCCGAGTTGAATTCCGCTTGTTGGGCACGCATTGCACGCATTCCTAGGCTTTTATCGCATCAAAGGTGAGAGAAAAATTCTAGATCTCAAAATGTCATTTTTATACTTTTGCTCATAAATGAAAATTTAACCGTTAGAATTGAAATATGAGGATAGATTATTGCTCCTTGCATGCTAGGGATCGTTATATACCAATACTACGAATTTCTGTCGGATGTAGCATAATTTTTATTTTCCGGGTATTTAATTTTGATTAAAATGTTCAAAGTTGAATTAAATGAGTTGTGTTGATCGAAATCGATTGCCGTCGATTTCTAAATACTTGATAATTACGTGTTAGCGCTGTTGTAATGCCGAATTTTCGATTACATTGTTCGTGTGAAAATCCGGAAAATCCAGCCAAGACATCCTAGGGTTTTAGGGTTATCGGGAATGATTTGGAGGTGTTATGGTGGATTTCCGAGAGGGTTAATGTAGTAGGTTGAATGGGTGAGTGATAGAAACTGATTTGGCAATGTTTGGATTAGTAGATTGTAAGTTATGAATTTTAGAAGTTTAGGTTGTCATTCTTTAATTTCTTGAACGATGCCTTTAGATGGTTGGGTGGTGTTGAGTGATTGAATTGTGAGTTGTTGATGGGTAAATTAGAGTTTGATTGTGTGTTTAATGCATGTTCGGTTAGATGGCCTACTTTGTCATCTAACTTAGTTGTTTGCTGTTTAATGTTATATTGATGTTATATTGATGTTTTATTGATTGATTATTGAGTACGGGAATCGGGCACTTTTGTTGCTGATCTCTCGGAATATTGATGATTGATGTTTATTATTATTGCTGGGTCTCTGGTATGTGTGTGCCACCTCTCGGGCAGCATCGGGCTGTCGGGTTGATAACGGAATGACTATCAGAGATTGCCTCCAGCTCGCATGACGGAGGTGTCATGGAGGGCGAGGTTATTGGGGGTACCCCGGGTGCGTGAGTAATGGGGAGTTACAAGAAGAATGGTTGAGATCGTGATGGCGTTTGGAGCTACACCAACTAGAGAGAGTATCCTTTATTGAATGGTCATATAGTTATGTGATGATAGTATTATTTATTGTTATTGTGTGTTTACTGACTCAAAGGATTATTCCAAGGAGTTTAGTAGACCTTGCTCGAGATCTATCGGATCCTCACTGGGCTTATTTTATATAAGCTCACTCTCTATTAATGCATGCTTACAGGTGTACTTGAGCAGGATTACGGGTACGTGCCTCCTGAAGAGGAGAATGTGGAAAATGTGCCGTATGTGGACGAGTCCTATGTGCCAGAGTCTTGTCCTTGATGCTTGAGATGTTGTATACTCTATTATCTTGTATATTAACCTAGTTGTCCTTTATTTTCCTTGTAATTTATGATGTATAAGTTGTAGTAAGATAATGAACTAAATGATGCTAACTTAGTAGTCTTTCTTTTGTTATGATCTAGGTTGCTAAGTTTGTTTATAATCTATTTTGATATGTATGTATAGCCTATGTACTATGTTGGAACGGAGGCGCGTAACTATGAAGGAGTTGATGAAAGAATGTTTAATGTATGAAGTGGTTGTGTTGTATGTTGTCAATTTGATTGTGGAATTGGTTGGTGATTTATGGAGGTTGATGCATGTTGTTCTTAAGGGTTGGTTTAGAGCCCGGATGTTCATGTTACTGTCGTTATGCTGCCGAAACTCCGTTGCGTCCTGACTGATCGTAGGAGGGGTCGAGTTGGGGCGTGACAGTCCTGATCCGGGAAAAGGATCATGAAATGGTTAAGCCCACTTCTAATTCTATGAATAGATCCAAAACGGCGAAACGAGAGATGACAACTATGGAAAAAGTTCTTTCCATCAATTTCATTATTGTCTTGGCTAAGGACTTCCTCGTTTATCGACCGATTTTAAATATCATCGGACATCGCCTCTCAATGGAGGTTAATAGTTCCTATCTTGACAATTTCTTGTTAGTCTCTATATCACAAGACTAAAATGCAAAAGGCCGTAACTTACCTTATAGAAGGCAGGTATAGTCCAGACGCTATATTTAGTCCCTGATATATCCGGCAGTCGTAATTTCTCAAGTTTGAAGATTAATTTGCACAATTCTCAACTAAATAGTAAACTATTAAGCTAAAATCATGTAGTTCACTATTTATCATCACATTTAATGATCCGTACCACTGACGATCACTCATATGTATATTACTCTACATCCTCATGTTGTTCTGGTACTTCGTATACCATCATTTATCATTAACATTACTATATTAATCAAAGGTAATAACATATGATAACCCATACTCGACTATTCTAGTCCCAGTTAAATAATTTGAAGGGTTATGATTCAATTCTTATTGTTTATCATATCGATATGTAAACAACGAAGTATTCTAAACTCTTTTAGAATATTTTATTCTCCAATAAACACTAGGGACACATTCACATAAAGTCCGAGAATATGAATATCCAAAAACATCATTGTGTTGAAAAACACATATATTCTTATTAAACCCTAATTAGGTCATCTAATCAATAGTATTAGGGCATATCCTTAACAATATCCCACTTGCACTAATGATATCCACCATAGGATTAGCATACAGTACATTCGTATCCATATACTCATCTTTTCTAAGATGGTGATCAACCGTAACTATCTTTACAGGATCAGTGGGTCAACTATAAAATATATACATGAGCCTTTCTGTTAAACCCTTTTACTTCTCAAGAGAAGAATTCTCGATAAGCGTGAGAAAATCCTTTACTATATGTTTGGATTTTTTTTTTGATGAGATCGGGTTCCTTAAGCTTGTGCAAGAAGCTTTTATTGTAGTTACCAAATAAGTATCGATAACCAACAATAAACAGAACCATCTTTATTTTCTTGATAAAAATACTGTATCCAAACACCATTCATAATGTCAGGTATGCATTTAGGCTTAAGTAACAAGAAAACAGTCACTTACTATTCAGAACTCTTTCCAACCTTTTACAGTGTTTTCATAAATCAACTATAAATCTAATAATGTTACCATCAATGTGTGAATTCTTCTCTAAAAACTTCCCTGATACCACAGACTTTGAGGATCCCAAGTTATTGTTAAAACTGGAGATTATTATTACCATAATGAGATCATTATTACCCATACTTAGATCATTTCCGATGTAACCCTTTACATCATATTGTCCAATATACTTGCCTTTGCATTGTTGGAGACTACAAACGCTAAAGGATAAAGTGCGTGATCCCTTCACTACTATTTTCTTACTAAAGTCAGAAGGTAGTCTAAAAGAAAATATGGATACCCTACCTCAGAGGATGGAGACCATTCATTTCTTAGAATCCTCCATCTTAAGATTTTAAGATTTTGACTCAGTGTACAGGTTGTAAGATAAACCAAATAATCATATCATTGTATTTCGCAAAAATAATCCTACAAGATATGACTGGTTCACCCTATATTTGCGGTATTGATACATTATTTAACTAGACCTTAGAGAAGTTTGATAATTATTGGTCTTCCATAATCCAAAGATATCACAAATTTATAAGACTTGTTAAGGGCACAGGCTGTCACGCCCTGACCCGGACACCTGCGAAGGCTAAGGCCGGCACGTGACATTCGTAACCCTAAAAGTTATAAAATTGATAACTTGATAACCTATACGTTCATATATACTCCATAAAAGTTCAAGAGTCTTCCAATTATATTGGCCTTAGAAAGGTAACCTTACATATTACTTATATACAAGACTTCAGTGGTCTACCTGTTCAAGCATAATGACTAACCAACTGTCAGGTTTCTAAGTCTCAAAAGAATAGAAGTGTTTAGTTACATAGTAGTTGTCCAAAAAATTAAGTTATACATTAAGTAATTCAAGTACATCAACACATAGGATCACATAAGGCATAAATCCTCGATGTTAGACCAAGGAGTTTCGCCAACCTCTTGAGAAGCCTGCCCGGGCTCAGCCTCACCTGAAATGGTAGAGAAAAGGGTGAGCTAATCCAGCTTATAGCTCAATGAGGATGGACTAGGAATGGTTTTCACAATTGTTTTCTATTTTCGCAAACAGTTCAAGAAGTCATGCCAAGCATTTAAGAGCGCACATGTAAACAAACAGGTAATTACTGAACATGAAATAAGAATATGAATAGGTATACTTATTTCAAAAGGATATGATGATTTTTGATGTTGACGGCTTCTGCCTCGAATCAATTAATGATAACCCGACACCACAGCCGAGGATCAAGTCCTCAAAGAAAACTCGACACCAACTCCATCAACAACCGAGGGTTCCGGATAGCTCCCCTCAAAGGTAAAGAATAGGTCCATGGTGGTCGAGGGTATAATCGGTAAGTCCATGCTGCCCGGGGCCATCGATCACACCAAGGCCTTTAGAAGGTTGCAACCTTGATATATATATATATATATAATACCCAACTCTCCAAGGGACGTCACCAACAGAGGGACTAGGATAACAACAAAGTTGGTTGCTTTCGTCACAATGGTAATAACAAAATATGGCGTGTAAGCACGTAAACCTTTTGCGGTAGTAAATGATTAATCAATGGCATATCAAGCAAGCATATAATAGTCATGCATATATAGCATTTATGGTGCTTCAAGTATTGCCAAGTATCATGAGATTGTGAAAAGTCATCCATGGATTACTCAAAATGGAAACAAAATGCTAACATGAGCGAAACTATGAAACAACTTCATTGTTTCAGCAATAGCCTAACTTAAACAATTAGTATCCCTAGACTCCCGAACTCCAAATAACTTGGTTTGGTATAGAATTAAAGATTATCGAAAGTAGATAGTTCTAGAATCAAACGGAACTCAATTCGGAGTTGAATTGAGTGAGATATGGTTTTTAGCAAAATGTTGTGCAAATATGTCAAAAAATCCGGACGAGCAATCCGGTCGACCGTATCAATGGCAGTAACTATCCAGACGACTGATCCGGTCGACTAGATTTGGATCCGGTCAACCGGATCCTTCAGCAAAACACACAGATTTCCTTGTTTCTTGCTCCAACCGTATTTCTTCAAGCTCATTCCAAGTAGGCAACTAAACTCAACCTTAAACACCATTAAACCACAAGTTTTCTTGCTCCTAAACTCCCACAACTCAAGTACAACACCAAATCTTCTCAACATTCGAATTGGCACCCAAGTTCAAAACCCCATTTTTCCCCTCTTCTTATCTACCAACAACTCAAGCATATCTTATATACAAATTACTTCATATAACTCATGTCACAACATAGCATAATCAACCACAAGTAAAGGCAAGTTGAACCAAGAATAACAATACAACCAATCCTTGAAACCCTAGATGAACAAGCTAAGTTCAAATTCATGAAACAAGCTTACATATACCCATCATCATGCTTACTACACCTATATAACTCATCAAACATACTTCATATGTTTTGATAAAACATGTAAAAAACTTCCTTCACCTCAACTCTTGAATCCAATGCAAGACAATAGCTTAACATGCTTGTAAGAGCAAGAACAAGGCTTAAAGATGCAAAGGGATGGCTTGAATCTTCTTCTTATTCCATTTTTTTCTTCTTCTTCTTCTTTCTCTTTTCTCTCTTCTCTCTTCTCTCTTCTTGCTTCAAACGTTTTGTGTGTGTGTAAGTGTGTAAATCGTGTGTGTGTGTGTGTTTTGCTCTTGGAAGAATCAAATAGTTGCTAGGATATTTTGATTAATTGCCAAAAGTCTACCTTACCCCTCAACTAGCTTATGTTCTACTAATTTGCCATTTTAGTTGTGTCTTGACTACTTAGTTGCTTGTCTCAACTTAATAATAGTTAATTAATTCCTATGATATTTAAAACACTTAAATGCATGTATCTGAACCTAAATGCACGCAAAATGATGCAAATGCACATAATTCAAGATAAATGCACATGTACAGATAATTCAATTTAAAAACACATAAAACAAGGTATAGGCATATAAAATGACTTAATTATATTTGGTATGATCTACATGCATATGTGTCTCGTGCCGGGCCTCATACAGGATCCCTCTAACCTTCTTATAAATATAGGGATTATTTTTCATTTTCTCTGAAATCGATCTCCATCATTTCATATTTAAGAATGTGATTATTTGTACTTTGATTGTTTCTTGGATAAAAATTCATTGACCATTCATCATAGTTGCTTCACTAAAGTATCTATGCATGAATCTGAGTTTAAGTTCTATCCCACCATAGAATTACAATCATAGTGCATATAACAAAGGCAAGTTCAAAATGGTTTGAAGAACTTTGGTGATAAAGGAGGCATTCTCTAATGGTCTTTTATAACCAAACATATTCTTCAACTGTCCCATCTGTGACACCCCGAACCCAGCACTTCACTAATTGCATTCATTAAATTGTTAACTTAGATGTAATTTAGCTAATTACTTTATTTTTTTATATTTCCATAAATTCAAATATTTCTTTTCATGCATTTTATATTTTTATAAAATACTACATATTTTTAGGGGACTATAGCCCCTGACTGTGCGTGCATTGCATATCGGGATCAAAGGAAAAAAATTCGCGAAATGTCTGATGAATAGTACCAGCGAGATTTTTCCAGATTTTTCAGATTTTTGAGATTTTATTTTGCTGAAATTTAATCACCCAAATGACCTATTTACCCTTACTAAAATACCTTATTTGCTTGACCTACCATTTGACCATCTTATGAGAATATTAAAAGCCAAGAAACAAAAAAAAAAGGGGTCAAAAAAATGGCCAAAAAATAGTTACGAGAATAGTAACTTCTCAAAAAAAAAAAATTACTCCTTGCTTCATTCTTGCTTCCATTGCTTCCCAAATTGGTTGTGCTTCATCCTTAGGACCTTAAGACCATTCTTTGATCTTCAAAAGAGGTGAGGGTGCATTATATTTTTGTATTAAATTCAATTAAAGTTTGTATTATTATTTTTGTGATCTAATATTGTAGTGGTTTAATTCTTGTTCCGTTGATTCTTATACGCTCTAATGACTTCATAGAATATGTTTGATGGTTTAAAATACTTGTTGAATGCTTGAAAATGAAAATGGCACTTGGGGAAGATGATGAATAGTGCTAAACTAGGGTTTCCGAAAAAAGTTACAATTTAATTCGATTCGAGGCTTCTAGTAGTTGCTAATTAGGTCCATAAGCGTGAGAAAAATGTTAATTGCACTTACTATGTTCAAAATTTGAGAAATTTGATCAAAATAGGCTACTTTAATAAGGAGTTTCTGGTTTAACTTGAATCCGGGCACGTTTCGAGGTTATGGCTAGTCTTTATTAAGTATTGAAACCTTAGAAGTGCTTTCGTTTCGCTTGTTTGGGTTCCGAAATTGGTACTTGTAGTGTAAACCCACAAAGAGGCATTTTTGGTATTTTCGTGTACTTGTGCTCTAGGTTATGATTTGGAGGTTTTAAATGAGGTATTTAGGTATCCTTAGATTGGTAGGATGGTTAGCTAGCTTAACTTGATCATTGAATTCCGATAGGAAGCTAAATAGCCTAGTTGAACAAAGGGAAAATGAATGAATTAATTGTTTTAGTACTTGTATTGCTTTGTAGTTGCTCCTAGCGAGTCTAAATGCTATTCTAAGGTATGTGTGAGCTTTTGGTTGAGTTTTGTGAAAAGTATAATATTGACCCCTTTGTGTTCGCATAGTTAATCTCATGATAATTGCTTTATAATTGAGTAATTAAATGTTTATATGCATTTGTATAGTGTACGTATTATAGTAGTGAAGTCTCGTGAATTAAGTTGCTTGGTTTACATGGATTTGGTTGAGTATGAATTTAGAATTGACTAAAGGAACTAGTAATAAACCATGGTAATAATTGTTGTTAGTTGATTCTTGATTGATTGGATAAATATTTAAATGTACTTATGTAACAAGTTCATCTATTCGGAGAAGTTGTGAGTTAAGTTATACCGATACTAGTTAAAGATTGAGTAAACATGTTTATATTGCTTATTAATTGCATTATATGTGTAAAGATACGCTTATATAACTTATTGGTTAGATGTTATATAGTGTTTTTACTTATATGAATGGCTATGTATATGTTATTTATTATGCTATTGTCTTTGTCTAATACTTGAAAATTAAAGAATGTTGCATATGTGATCACTTGAGTTTATGTATTGTTCAAATATTGATTAGAATGATTGTTAAACCATGAAATATATTGTTAGTTATGTGAATTAAAGGGAATCAAATAGAGTTGGATAAGTTAATGGCTTTATGAACTAGCTTTAGTTGAGAATAAGAAATCACTTCTTATGCATATAGTTGATTGTATTAGGTAGTGATAATTGAAGAAAATTGATGCTTTTGGAGAATATTGAGGGAATCTTGGCTTAATTCGCGCAGGTTTGGCTTCTTAAAAGGTGAGGGATCATTTCTATGTGCATTCTATGTGTCTTATCTTGTTATATGCTAAATATTTGATACTAAGTGATTTAAGTGTTTTAGTTGGATTAGTTTAGCAATTATAGACTAATGAATGTATCATATTTCATCGTATGGCGTGATTGATGATGTGTGTGCTCGAGGACAACCTCTTTTGTTGTCCTCCTTGTTTGTATATCGGCTTATTTTGTTATATTGTTATTATTATTGCTTCCTGTGTTATCGAGTCAATGGTTGCGCAACCTTATCGTCGGGGCGAATGCGATGGGCCTCTCTGGGCGGCAGCGGGCTTGCCAGGGTTGGTTGCTCTAGCTCCGTACCCTATTCCCTCACTCGCCTGGTCCGGAGATTGCCAGGGGGTGTTGGGTCGTAGGATTGGGTACATCCGGAGTACCCTTTGGTGTTTGGGATGCCGGCTTATTGTGATCGTGATCGTGGTTCATGGATCGTGAATGAAGACCAACGAAGATTGGTGTATAGGGGTTATGTGAAATGTATCCTTTTAAATGTGTGGTTATTTAAGCTATCATTGTTTCTTTAATTGTCTAATTGTTATTGTTGTTTAACTGTATTACCTGTTGCATTGCACGCCTCGGGAGACTATATCCCTCACTGGGCAACAGTGGTTGCTCATACCTCGATATATGTTTCAGGAAGTGCTGAGGGTGATCCCCAGCTAATTGAGGTGCTAGTAGAAGAGGAAGAAGTTCAGGCTGAGCCTTTGCCCTAGTTGTTATGTGTTTGTTGTCTAAGGTGGATTTGTCTTCTTGTTGTTACATGGTGTACTTGTATTGCTATAGCATGATCTATTTTGTGGCCTTAAGGCTATGTATATTCTTGTAGTTGCAAGTTGAAAGTTGTTAGTTGTAATGTTAGCTTTGAGATATTATGGCTTGTAATAACTTTTAATTCTCCTTTTAATTCTTGCATGCTTGGGTGTGTATGTTTAGAGGTGTTGATTTCAACTTCTAAAATTGCTCTAATGTTATCATAGAATGGCATGTTAAAAAGGTTTAATGAAAAGTTAAGTTGGGTGCATGCATGTGTGATTTGGAGCTGTTGTTTGTCTCCTGGCTTGGATGGCCTAGAACCTTGAATTTTAATTATAAAAGCTTGTTTTAGTATATTGTGGCTATTTTGAGCATTTATAGGTTTGAGAAATGTCCACGGTACAGAGGAAACTCTGTCAGTTTTTTCCTAAAATTTTGAGACCGGGTTGGGATTGGGTTGAGAATAGCTTGGTTATTAGAGCCTCTGGTCTCGTGAGGGATCGGGGCGTCACACCATCATTTCCAATAACATCTTTGGAACAAATGGACTCCATTAGTACTTCCTTTGTTTTGCTTAACTTTGCTATCACCTACAATTCCTCTAAATGGATAAATTATTCATCTAAACTTAACACATTGATTTTGATGATGTTTCAAGGAATCTTAATGTGATAACTATGTTCTGGATAAACTTTATTTCCTCCCACTATCTCTATTGGTCAAACTCTTTTACCAAGAGAATAGTAAATCTATCAAACTCTTTTAGAAAAAGAATGACTTTGGCTCTTTATTTATTCAAGTCTTTAACTCTTTATCCACAACGTATTTAATTCTATCAAACCGAAGAACGACTCTTAAGCTTTTATACAATTTTTTAAAGTTCGATCCAGTTAAGTAGTCGTGGTTAAGGATGGAGACTATAGGATTTATAAAAGAAGCCATAACATATAAGCTGCAGAAAAAAGGTAAATATAACAGAAAATAAGATTGTAGGCTAACAAGAATATATAAAGCTATTAAATAATAAGACAAAATAGCCACTCCCACTAATTCATTTGAATCTCATACTTCCTAAATATGAAATGGTGAATCTACTAAAAGACTCTAAGGGAGATGACCAATTTCCTTTGATAAGACATATTTCTCAAACCTTTGTGGTTATGTTGAATTACAAATACCAAAGGTCAACAACTCTTTTGTTGTCTATTTCTCTAAATAGCCTATGGTCAACTTTAGTCCCTAAATCACTTTGGTCTTAAACCTTTGTGGCTATGTTGGTCATTAGATTTTGGAAGATAACTAGATCTCTATGTTCATACTAACAATTTTAATAAACTTATCATGAAACATTTCCTCAAACCTTTGTGGCTATGTTGGATTGTATTCAATTCAAGTTTCATTAAACCCTAGGATGGCGGAGGACTATGATAAAACTCCTTTTACCGTATATATCAATCTAATATTGGTTTGCACGTAGGGAGTTCTTTAGTTTGTATCCTATCTCATCATATAATCATGCATTCATCATACTACAAGCACAATTATAGCACATTATAGAATATGAATGCAAAGATGCATAAACGGTGGATCATGGATTTGGGTTTGGGCAATAGGAAATAAAACTATCCTATTAAAGATCTTCAACTCTTGGAAATCTTCATTGGGCCTCTAACTCCTTGGATTGTCCATTGGGCTTTCTTGCAAGTATCTCTCTTGAAGAATTACATAAGTGTCCTCACTACATTATTCTCTCAAAAGCAAGAATATAAAAACGAGACTTATGTCTCAATTATAACCCAAATCAAACAATAACCCTAAAGCCCAAATCCATGATCAAATTCACCATTTTAAAATGTATATGATCATTCATATCAAATATAATAATCATAAACAAATTAGCTAGCAATTAAGTTTAATTATCTCATCCTATGAATAATCAAACCCCATCCATTCTTATTACATAATCAAAAAACACTTTTCATTAATAATGCAAGTCAAGTTGGCCCATTTACCCATAACACATTGTAGTAACACATGCAAGTCCAAGTCCAAATAGAAGATCACAAGTCCATGGCCCAAACACATAAAGTGGCCCAATAGGATAAATTTAAACACAAACACATGCACACATGGCCCAAGCCCAAATCCATATGTCTTTGGCCCATGCACACAAATTTAGCTTAATTAGTTATTCTTAAAAGCATTATATCAACATATAATAACTTTTTAACTTTCTTAAATTTAGAAATCTCTAAATATATACTCATTTAGACTATTTCCAAATTCAAGTCAAGAATCACATTGCCTCTTTTTTGTATGATATTTTTGGCTATATAAAGATGAAAAAGGGAAAAGTTGCATTTTGACTATTAAGCCCTTTAATCTTCAAATAGTCGACACATATGTTAACATTAAAATAAGTTTAAAACCATCCTTTTAAACTTATATAACAACACATGCATCTACAACATATATATCTAATATTCATGTTGAGGACTTCAAGACAATTTTTCTACAACTTTTCAAGCTAAACAAAATTGCAAAAACACATTTCTCACACTCCTAGAGTGTCGGCCATGGCTATAAAATAAATCAATACTTGTTTTCTTCAACTTTTGACTTTATAATCATATAGTATCCTAAAAGTTGGTATAATAAAAAACAACTTTTAGATCTATCATGATATCTTGCATGCATATCCAAGATCAAGCCATACATCTCATGTTTCTAGTTTGCATGTAAATAAAAACAAGAAATATATATAGATCTTGCATTTTCGAGAATGGATCTAAAGTTACTACATATTATTTTTAAGAACTCCATGAGTCTAGCTCGGATACCACTTGAAAGTCTAACTTATCATTAAATGTGCGGAATGAATCGTTAGATAAACTAGTTGTACACAACAAGTACATACCAAGATAAGCTAGCATTTTAAATTTTTTGACATGTAAACACTTTGTAACAACAAGTTAATCTAATAGAAGCTCTTAAAATAACATGCATGTAACTACAATTCTAACAATATATATATATATATATATATATATATATATATATATATATATTTACATATATATATACAAGAGTATAATAGAAATATACCTCTTGTAGTCACTAGTGAAGATGAAGCTTTGAAGACTAGCTTGAATCCTTCTAACTTGAAGGCTCTAGAGATGTCCACCAAGCATCCAAAGTCCACCAAGCTTGAAAACTAAAAGTGCTAGTATACTTTTAAGATATATAGCTATGTATATATGTGGTTTGTTTTGCAAAAGAAAAATATTTCTTTTTCCCTTAGCTATGGCCGAAACAACATGAAGAAGAAGAAGATGACAATTGTAACGCCCCAACTCGACCCCACCTACGATCAGTCAGGATGCAACGGAATTTCGGCAGTATAACGACAGTAACACGGATATCAGGGCTCTAAACCAACCCTTTAGAACTTCATACAACCAACTCCAAAGATCAACAACAACTCCACAACCAAGTCAACAACATACAACGCAACCATTTCCATATATTAAACATTCTTTCATCAATTCATCCATAAGTTATACGCCTCTGTTCTAATATCATACATAGGCTATATCATACATTTACAAAATAGATTATAAGCCAGTCTAGCAACCTATTCATGTTCAAAAGAAAGACTACTGAACTAGCATTACATAAGTCCTTATCCTTAAGTAAGTCAAACAATACAATATATTACAAAACTAAGACAAACTCATGGAAATGACTCTAACACATAAGACTCGTCCACGTAAGGCACATTCTCACTTTTCTGAGGCACGTACCTGTAATCCGGTTCAGTGACACCTACTTGCAGATAACAAATGAGAGTGCGCTTATATAAAACAAGCCCAATGAGGAATTCTATAGATCTTTTTGAAAACATTTACTTTACCCTTTAGGAAAATCATCCCATAAACAACAATAATAACAACTTTTCAATTCAATCACATAAATGACCATTCAATTGTGAAAGGATACACTCGATGGTGTAGCTCCATACGCCATCACGATCTCAACCATCTTCTTATAACTCCCATAATACACACTTGAGGTACCTCATCTAGCCCCTCCCTCCATGGCATCTCCGCCCATGTGAGCTGGGAGTAGTCTATGATAGTCATGCCGTTATCAACCCGACAACCTAATGCTGCCCGAGAGGTGGCACACACTATCAAGACTCATGACAATAATAATAAACATTCACATTACGGAAGGACAACAAAAGTTGGTTGCCTAATTCCCGACATTATCAATAATCAATCAGCTAACATTATTTCAATAACATAACATCAATTAATGAAATAAGCAACTAACAACTAAGTTAGATGACAAAGTAGGCCACTCAACTTAACATGCATTAAACTACACAGCCAGTCCCGAGTCTAACCAACAACAACCCAAGATTCAACTACTCAAACACTACCCACACAACCAAAGACAATATTTCAACATTTAAAGAAAGACTACACAATCTTCCAACAATCATAACTTACAATCTATTAATCCAATAACCTCCAAACCACTTCCTATCACTCACCCACTCATGCATCTACATTATCCCCCTCGAAAACCAACCATAACACATCTAAAACAAGCCCGACAACCCTAATCTCGCAATGCACTAAGGCTGAATTTTCCGGACTTTCACCATGACATCCAAATCAAAAATTCAGCATTACAACATTACTACCCCATAATTAACAAACTTTTAGAAGCGACAACCAACCAATTCCAACCACTACAACAACAATTAATCAACAACAAGCCAAATACTTAACGTTAATACCCGAAAAATAGAAATACATGCTACTACCGTTCAAAACTTATATAAACACACATAAACGATCCTTGGCATCTACTGAGTAATAATTTAACAACAATTTAACATTTCATTGGATAAAAATTCAATTATATGAAAATGACATAAAATAGCGTTTTGAGATCTAGAATTTTTCTCTCACCTTTGATTCGAAACAAAGCTAGGAATGCGTGCAATAGGTGCCCAACAAGCAGAATCTAACTCGGTTTGAAAATATTTGGCCTAAAACTAAGTTTTCTAAGTGAAATTTGCTTTGAAAACCTTTGAAAATAACTCTCTTTTTCTCTCCCTCAAGTTTCAGCCATGTGTGTATTTTTGTGGGTGTTTTGTGTTGTTTCTAGTGTGTGTTGATGCATATATAGTTCAAGTCAACAAAATAATAAAAGTCAAAGTTGAAACACTTGTTAGTTTTTAGTATTTTTTAGTCTTTTAATTGTATTTTTTGACTATTTTGCTTACTTATATGCATTCAACGCTTAGACTATTTCAAGTAATATATTTTTAGTTGACAACAATTTCCACATGCATATATCAACACCCGACTCGGTTAAAAACTCGATTTTCACAAAAAAAGGTGTAAAAACCTTTAAAATTCCTAATCCAATTTGAAATCCGTTTTAATCAAACATGGTTCTATTAATATCCAAGGACTAGGTTTTAAGATGTTTAAAAAACCCGTGTAAAAATTTTAGCGGACGTACGTTCAAAATACTATTCACAAAAACCGACGATAAAATTTCTGATGCCGTTTTCGATAAAAATTTCAAGAATACACACTTAGCATGTAATAGGAATATAAATAACAGAATTATCATATTCTAACTCATATAACACACAAACAGGTCAAAACATGCAATTCTATGCAAAGGTAAAATTTGGGGTTTCACAATAATTTTTCTCTTCCTTTTCTTGTTTGGCCGTGTAGTGCATGCATTAGAGGAGAAAGATTGTTCATCTATATTATATTATAATCACCATTATAATAATGTATATTTGCATGTTAATTATCCAATCAAAAGAAGCTTTAGTTGAGTGCATGATTAGATAAGCTTGTGCATGGCTTTGGATTGTAATCATTATAATCCAAAGGTTACCTTTTTCTCTCTCCTACAACTTGCAAAAGCTACGATTATCATCTAATGACAAAAAGGTATCTTGATTTAATCAAGATTAAATCTCAACCTTTGATTCAAATTAAAGGATAAGATTAATCCTAGGATAGATGACATGGACTATCTAATCATCCCACATTCTTAGTCACACGCCACATGTACCACTTTATCCAAAAGTTTGCTTTGTCATTTGATGACTAGGATTGATGACGTGGCATCTCATGAATCATATTATCCCTAGTCTATATATATATATATATATATATATATATAAACGCCTATATATATATATAAATAAATACTTTTGCTTATTCTAATCTCTATTAGAATAATATTATTGAAACAACTTTTCAATATTTATAATTTAGCCCCCTAAATATTTTACTATTTATGTTTTGACCCTAAAACTTTATAAAATTACACTTTTGGACCAAATACCAATCTAGATGACTCTTAACACTTTAAAGTCATTAGCCATATTATACAAGCTACCAGCGAACTTATTCTTGATGCTTATTAGTGTGTGACTTTCTAGATTTATAACCGCATACCGATGATGGACCATTAAACCTCTTACTCTATTTCGTGAATATCTCTGTCATTACCCAAAATACCTTCATGTTCATGAGTGACACACTAGCAACAAACGTACCATGAAAATATACGCGATAATGAAGACTCGGTCTTTTTATGAATCTATTTACTGTTGGGAATTACCGTGTAGTCCAATCCTTCTATTAAAATGTCCTGATCGGGAAAAGGACCATGAAATGGTTAAGCCCACTTCTAATTCTATGAATAAATCCAAAAGGGCAAAACGAGAGATGACAACTATGGAAAAGGTCCTTTCCATCAATTTCATTCTTTCCTTGGCCAATGAATTCCTCGTTTATCGACCGATTTTAGATATCATCGGACATCACCTCTCAATGGAGGTTAACAGATCATATCTTGACAATTACCTATTAGATTCTATAGCACAAGAATAAAATACGAAAGGCCGTAACTCACCTTATAGAAAGCAGGTGTGAGACCCCATATTTTGCTTTATCTCGATTTGCGTGTTTTACATCATTTTGCATGAATTGACCTGTTTATGTGCTAAATGGATTAGAATGTGCTAAATATGTGATTAATACTCTTAATACATGATAAGTGTGCATTCATGAAATTTTTATAAAAAACGGAATCAGAAATTTTATCGTCGGTTTTAGTGAATAGTATTTTGAACACCTATCCGCTAAAATTTTTACAGGGGTGTTTTAAACGTTTTAAAACCTAGTCCTCGGGTATTAATAGACCCGTGTTTGAATAAAACGGATTTGGAATCAGTTTTGGAATTTTAAAAATTTTTACACTTTCTTTTGCGAGAAAACGAGTTTTAAGCCGACTCGAGTGAAACTATTTTAATGTAACACTCTTTGTCACCTAAAATATATTGTCTAGAATTAATTTAGGTGTCAATTTAATAGTTGAGCAAGAAATAGTCATTAAATGAATTAAAAGACTAGAAAATAGAATTAAAAGACTAATAAAACTAACATTGACCATTTTTATTATGTTGACCTTAGCTTATATGCATCAACACACACAAAACACAACACAAAAGACACTTATTTTGCACCTATATGGCCGAGAGCCATAGAGCGAAAAACAAAGCTTTTTCTTCAAGTTTTCAAAGCAAAATTTCATAGAAAAACCTAGTTTTTGTCCGTAGTTTTTTGTGCCGAGTTGGATTCCACTTGTTGGGCACTTGTACGCATATCTAGGCTTATTCTGCATCAAAGGTGAGAATAAAATTCTAGATCTCAAAAGTCATATTTTATGTTTTTGCTTATAATTGCATTTTGAACCGTTAGAATGTTAATTTGAAGCTATATTATTGCTCATTGCATGCTAAGGATCGATTATATGTATTCTTGTGAGATTTGAACCGTTGTATCATAAATTTTTATTTTTGGGTATTTAAAGTTGATAGATTGGCCATTTGATGAATATCTTGAGTTGTTGTGGTTGAAATCGATTGCCGTCGATTTCTAAAAGTTTGTTAATTACGTGGTAGCGCCGTTATAATGCCGAATTTTTGATTGCGATGTTTGTGTGAAAATCTGAAAATTTCAGCCTAGGTGCATTGAGGTTTTAGGGTTGTTGGGCTTGATTTTGATGTGTCTTGGTTGGTTTCTGAGAGGGCTAATGTAGTTGATTGAATGGGTAAGTGTTAGAAACTGATTTGGAGTTGTTTGGATTGGTAGAATGTAAGATATGATTATTTGAAGTTTAGGTTGTCTTTCTTTAAATTGTTGAATTGAGCCTTTAGTTGATTGGGTGGTGTTTGAGTGATTGAATTGTGAGTTGTAAATGGCTAGACTAGGGTTAGATTACGTGTTTAATGCATGTTAAGTTGGATGACCTACTTTGTCATCTAACTTTGTTGTTTGTTGTTTAATTAATTACTTGATGTTATATTAATGATAATTGATGATTATTGATTGATGATTGATGAACCGGTAGATAGACAATTCTTCTAGATTGTCCTCCTGTGAATGATGTTTATTATTATTGCTGAGTCTTGGTATATGTGTGCCACCTCTCGGGCAGCGTCGGGCTGTTGGGTTGATAACGGCATGACTACCAAAGACTACCTCCAGCTCGCATGACGGAGGTGTCATGGAGGGCGAGGCTAGTGAGGTATCTTGGGTGCGTGAGTAATGGGGAGTTACAAGAAGAATGGTTGAGATCGTGATGGCGTTTGGAGCTACACCAACTAGAATATCCTTTATTGATTGGTCATTATAGTTATATGTTTATATTGTTATTGTTGTTTTATTGTGTGTTAACTGCTCAAAGGATCATTTCCAAGGAGTATAGTAAATACTGTTAGAGATCTATCGAATCCTCACTGAGCTTGTTTTATATAAGCTCACTCTCTATTATTGCATGCATACAGGTGTTATTGAGCAAGATTACGGGTACGTGCCTCAGGAAGCTGAGAATGTGCCATATGCGGACGAGTCCTATGTGCCAGAGTCTTGTCCTTGATGTTAGCGATGTTGTATACCTTATAGTCTTGTATATTATTCTAGTTGTCTTTCATTCACTTTATAGTTTATGATGTACAAGTTGTAATAAAAATAATGAACTGGTTGTTGCTAACTTAGTAGTCTCTCTTTTGACTATGATCGGGTTACTAAGTTAGATTATAATCTATTTTGAAATATATGTTCAGTTAATGTATTATGTTGGAACGGAGGCATATAACTATGATTGGAATGTTGAAGAATGATTAGTGTATAATATGGTTATGTTGTATGTTGTTAATTTTAATTGAGGAGTTTGGTTGTATGATATTCTGAGAGGTTGGTTTAGAGCCTCGGTGTCTTAATTACTGTCATTATACTGTCAAAATTCCGTTGCGTCCTGACCGATTGTAGGTGGGGTCGAGTTGGGGCGTGACAACAGGTATAGTCCAGACACTATATTTAGTCTTTGATATATCCAGCAGCCGTAATTTCTCAAGTCTGAGAATTAATTTGCACAATTCTCAACTAAATAGTAAACTATTAAGCTAAAATCATGTAGTTCACTATTTATCATCACATTCAATGATCCGTACTATGAAACCCCAAATTTCGTCGTTGTGTGAAATTGCATGTTTTGACTTGTATATGTGTTATTTGACTTAGAATGTGTTAATTTTGTGATTTCTACTCCTATTACATGCTATGTGAGTATCCATGAAATTTTCATAAAAATCGGCATTGAAAATTTTATTGTCGAGTTTTGTGAATAGTATTTTTGAAACACGTGTGCTAAAATTTTGACACGGGTGTTTTTAATGTCTTAAAACCTAGTCCTTGGATAGTAATAGACCCGTGTCTGATTGAAACTGATTCTAAAACGAATTAGGAATTTAAAAGGATTTTTCACTATCTTTTGCAAAAATAAGTAATATATCTTAATTATATATATATATACTAGTTTTTTTAGAACTATATTTTAGTTGACAACATATATATATAAGTATATATCATATACACATTATACATACACAATACAATTAGACAAAGCTCAAAACACAAAAAATACACACACACATGGCCAAAACTCCATAGGCAAGAAAGAAAGATTTTTCACTTGGTTTTTAAAGCAATTTTCCCTTAGAAAACTCATTTTTTGTCCAAAGCTTTTCATTCTTGGTTGGATTCCGCTTGTTGGGCATCCATTGCATGCATTCCTGGCTTTACTTTGGATCAAATGTGAGAGAAAAATTTTAGATCTTGAAATGCTATTTATTGTCAAATTTCTATAGTTGCATTTTTATTCGATGTTTTGTTAAATTGTCTTTAGATTATTGCTCAGTAGCTGGCAATGACCATTTATATGTATTTATAGCTGTTTTGAACTATAGTAGCATGTATTTCTAATTTTCGGGCATTAAAATTGATTTATTGGCTTATAGTTGAAAAATTGTTGTTGTGATGGTTGGAATTGAATGGTTGTTGCTTTTATGAGCTTTTTAATTATTGTGTAGTAATATTGTAATACCGAATTTTTGATTTAAATGTCGTAGCAAAAGTCCAAAAATTCAGCCTAGGTGCATTGCCAAAAATAAGGTTGTTGGACTTGCTTTGGAAGGCTTTTGGTTGGGTTTCAGTGGGGTTAATGTGGTTGCATGTGTGGTGGAGTGATAGGAAGTGGTTTGGAGGTTATTGGATTTTTAGATTGTAAGTTATGAATGTTATAAGTTTGTGTAGTCTTTCTTTGAAATGTTAAAATGTTGTCTTTAGTTGGTTGGTGGTGTTTGTGTAGTTGTTTCATGGATTATTGTTGTGTAGATTTGGGTTTGGAAGTATGTTTAAATGTATGCTAAGTTGGGTGGCCTACTTTGTCATCTAACTTAGTTGTTTTAGTTGTTTAATTGATGTTATGTTGATTGAAATGTTGTTAATTAATTGATGATTGATGATGGTCTGGAGGACAACCTACTTTGTTGTCTTTCCAGAATATGAGATGTTTATTATTATTGTCATGAGTCTTGATAGTGTGTGCCACCTCTCAGCTAGCATCGGACTATCGAGTTGATAACGATATGACTATCATAGACTAGCCCTAGCTCGCATGGGCGGAGATGCCATGGATGGAGGGGCTAGTTGAGGTACCTCAGTTATGTATTATGGGAGTTATAAGAAGTTGGTTGAGATCGTGATGGCGTACGGAACTACACCAACTAGTGTATCATTTCTCAATTGAATGGTTATTTATGTGGCTTGAAATGTAATGTTGATGTTAATGATGTTTAATGTGTGTTATTGCTCATAGGATGATTTCCCAAGTGGTAAAGTAAAGGTTTTCGAAACATCTTTCTTATCCTCACTGAGCTTTGTTATATATAAGCTTACCCTCATTCGTTTATTGTCATTAGGTGTTGCTGAGCTAGGCTTTGGGTACGTCTCTCAGGAAGCTGAGTATGTTCCTTCTGTGGAGGAGTCTTATGTGTCGGAGTCTTATCCATGAGTTATGTTGAAGTGCTCTGTGTTTTTGTCTTAGCTTTTATAGTATGTTGTATTGTATAACTTACTCAAAGATAATGGTTTATATAATACTAGTTTAGTAGTCTTCCTTTTGAGTATAATTAGGTTGCTAGATTAGTTTATAATCTATTTTGCAAATATAAAGTATAGCTTGTGGTATATTGTTGAAACAGAGGCTTATGACTTATGTTTGAATGTCATATGGATGTTAAATGAATGGCTTTGTATTTGTTGAATGGATGTTGGAGTTGTTGCTGAACTTGGAGTTGGTTGTGTTATGTTTTTAAAGGATTGGATAGAGTCCTGATGTTCATGTTACAGACGTTATATAGCCAAAATTTCGTTGCATCCTGACTAATCGTATGTGGGGTCGAGTTGGGGCGTGACATGTACCACTGACGATTAGTCATATGTATATTAGTCCACTTCCTCATGTTGTTTTGGCACTTCGCATACCATCATTTATCATTAACATCCCTATGTTAATCAAAGGTAATAACATATAACCCGTACTCAATTATTTTAGTCCCGGTCAAATAATCTGAAGGGTTATGATTCAATTCTTAATGTTTATCATATCGAAGAAAAATAGCGAAGTATTCTAAACCCTTTTAAAATGTTTTTCTTCTCGGATAAACAATAGGGTCATATTCATATAAAATCGGAGAATATGAATATCCAAAAACATCATTGTGTAGAAAAACAAATATATTCTTATTAAACCCTAATTAGGTCATCTAATCAGTAGCATTAGGGCATATCCCTAACAAGTAGAAGTTATTGTGAATATGTTCCCTTTATAGTAGGGTGATCTGTCTTGATCATGGATAGGGCTTCCAGACTTATTACACTTATGATTGTGTATGCATTGGACGGGCCACCGTAGGTATGAACTCTAAATACGTACTATCAAAGAAAGCGGTAACCTATACCTATAAGTTTCTAAGTAGGCCAGTGCTCTTAATTTTGAGCATATGTGGATGAACTGACGAAGTCATGTTCTTGCACTTTGAGTCACTATGGGTGAAATCTTATATATAGGTCAACAACTCTATGATTTAGGCGTCTGCACTTGGTTAGAAAGGACATGCGTGTGCAATAAGGAATCTATACAATAATCACTCCCTTAGAATGATCCAGGTTGATCATCCTAAATTTGTGCGCACAATAATACATGATGTATTGGTTGTTACACTTATGGGTTTCTCTTGTGGTCAAGTAGATAACTTCCGGAGGATGGTTAGATTATGGGTTAGTGGTTCTAAGGAGTAAGTTGTAGTCAAAGAGGTGGTAGTATAATCGGTGAACCTGTCTTAGTTATGAGTGAGTATAGATGGGGCAGCGTGGTCATTATCACTTAGTTGGTTTAAAGACTGAGCGCCATATATTATTGACTAACTCCTGTTCATATAGTAATTATCTTGGAGTGCAACCATAGTCTTTTAGTGGAATAGACTAAGGTCAAAATGTAAAATATTGATAGGAGACTAGCGGGAATATTTTGGTCATTTTCAATGGAAGGATAATTATGTTTTTGGTCCCTCTTCTAGCCATTTACCTTATAAGTGTCATTACTAAACTTAGTTGTTTCTTTGTTGTGAGAGGATATAATCCATTGGCAATTAGAAATGATAAATAGTCTTTTCTATTATGGGAAATGAGTTTCTATTTTGATTATTGACTGAGATTGAATTATATAATTAATTAATTAAAGTCTAAAGGCTATTAAAATATTTAAGATACTTTTTTCGGAATTAGAGAAAAGTTATATTCTTAAATAGTAGACTAGATTTGGACTTGGAAATTAATTGAATAAAGCATAAAGGGTTGAGCCAGAGCCTTGGGTCGCGAACAAAGACTAGGCGCAGGGTCCTAGGTACCATTCCCTAGATGGGACGCCTAGGACAAATGTGAATGCAAGGTGTAAAAAAATTTCTATTGTAATATGGAATTAGAGGACAATTTAAAGCCCTAATACTTTCCGACATTGGAATTCTGACAGAATTACCTTGCATGTTCTCCCCTATATAAAGGGCTCTATCCCAATCTTTACAATTGCACCATATCCTTTGAGATCTCTTTTTCTCTCTCTCACGAGTAAGCTTCAACTCTTTGAAGAAACTTGTATAAGTTTTTTTTAGTTTAGTTTTGCAAGATCTAGTCCCACAACTAGATCAACACTTTAGCTAGGAATTTGGAATAGAGGGGAAGATCAGAGTTGAGGAGCATAAACGTTATTCCAGGTATGTGGAATAACTCCTTCAGCAAATGTGAAGTTTTTCTTGCATCGTTCTTCGCAATAAATGTATTTCTGAAAACTTTATTTGCTTTCATAATTAAACTATGAACTGTTTAGTTGTTCAAGTAACTATTTCATGCTTTATTCATTTTAAATATCTGTGCATGAATGTTTTTGCCTTATGAAGGCACTATAAAGGGCGTCTGCTTCAAAATGAAGGCGCAAAGGCGTCAGATTCAAAATGAAGGCACGTAATAGCGTCAGCTTCAAAAATGGGAGCACAACGGGATCGTCTCGAGATATGTAAATAACAAAAACATGCAAGCGCAACGGAAATAAGAACAATTAAAATTTGCATGTAAGCAAGTTTGTATTTACATAAACTCAAGAGTAAATCCGTAACTAGTACATTAAAAGTAAATACAATAAAGTATATACAACTATATACAAATGTATTTAAAACGAAATACCTCGCGTGGAGAACTCGGATGTAGACACTTGAAGAAGATCTTGACTCGAGCAAAGCTCCTTCGTACGTGCAAAGGTCCTAGTCGGTCCACGGGTATTCAAAATCAAATGACAACTAACTAATTGTAGTGCTAGCTTAGTTAAGTCCAAGAGCTTAGTAAATTAAGAGTTAAAAACTTAGAAACAAAAGTTTCCTATCTCTACTAGACTTGGCCGAAAACACCAAGAGAAAAGAGAGAACAATATGCTTCTAAAGAGAGAATTTCGGCCATAAGATGCAAACAAAAATGAAGAACTTGTCTTCTATTTATAGATGTATGAACAAGCTCATCAAATGCCAAGTGTCATGATCAAGAAGCCAAGTGTCTTAATCCTATGCATAGCTGGCCAAAGGGGGGGTATATTGGACAATTTTTGCTTGCAACTTGTTGTTTGTCTTTTTGTGCAAGTTGTCTTTTGACCTTTTGTGTTTTGTCTTTTAGTGCTTGTCTTTTTGTGCAACTTGTTGTTTGTCTTTTAGTGAAGACAGACATTAATTATTCCTAAACCCTTTTAGAATAATTAATTACAGATTGACCCCTCAATCAATTTGTACTGTTGACCCAATACTTTTCAGTATTTACACTTTGACCCCAAAACTTTCAAAAATTATGATTTTGGCCCACTTAACCGGTAATGTCCAAAATCACACCGTTAACACTTTAACGTGTTTTCAACTCAATATCAAGCTCAAAAATAGCTTTATTCATAATACCCTAAGTGTGTGACTTTTTAGGTTCATGACCGTACAACGATAAAGGATCGATTCCAAAAATGTCTCCATCATTCTCCGGAATACCTTCATATTCATGAGTGACGCGTTAGCAACGAACGTATCATGACAATATATACAGTAATGAAGTCAAATTCCAATGAACCTATTTATAGTAGCAAATTAATGTGCAGTCCGATCCTTCTGTTAAAATGTCACGATCGTTGTGGGGACCATAAAACGATTAAGTCCGCTATACAATTCTATGCATAGATCTAATTCAGTGGAATAAGAGATGACATCTATGGAAAAAGACATTTCTATCGTTCAACTACCCCGGCCGAGGATTTTTCATTTCAGACGACCGATACTAGATCGCATAAGATATCGCCTCACTGTCGGAGGTTAACAGATCCTATCTTGACAATTACCTGTCGGACTCATATCACAAGACTAAACTGCAAGAGGCCGTATCTCACCCTCAAAGAAGGCGAGCATTGTCCAAACGCAAGATTTAGCCCATGATATAGTCGGTATCCGTAATTTCTCAAGTCAAAAGATTAATTTGCACAATTTACAACGAATGACAAACTATTAATCCAAAGTCATATAGTTTCGTCATTTCGGTCACATTCAATGATCCGTTCAATCAACGATCATTCATATGTGAGTTAATCGCATCCCTATGCTGTTGTAGCTCAACGCTCGCTACCCTTTATCATTAACATCTCTATGTCAATCAAAGGTAACTACATATGATAGTTCGTACTTGATTATTTTAGTCCTGGTCGAATAATCTAAGGACTATGAATGCTTTTGAATGTTTATCATGTCGAAGAAACATGTATTGAATTCTCAACACCTTAAGAATATATTTCTTTTCCGAAAAACATTGAGGACATATTCATATAATTGAACAGAGAATATGAACATCCAATTAACATGCCATTCAGATTTACATCAAAATGCCCTATATAGGTCATCTAACTATATAGTATTAGGGCATATCTTTAACAATCTCCCACTTGCACTAATGCTATAGAATATAGCCTTCAGCGCATATCTACATAGTATCGCATTCCCATCTTTTCAAGATGATGTTCTAACTGCGATTGACTCATGGGCTTAGTAAGTGGGTCAGCTACATTCTCTAATGTAGGAAATTTCTGCAGACTTATATCTTTTCGAGCAACTATCTCTTGAATGATATGAAAATGCCTTTTAATGTGTTTGGATTTCTGATGAGATCTAGGTTCCTTAGCCTGTGCAATAGCTCCATTGTTGTCGCAATACAGCGGTATCGACAACTCGATGGAAGGAACCACTTCTAGCTCTAACAAGAACTTTCTTATCCAAACAGCTTCTTTTGCTGCATCAGATACAGCAATGTACTCGGCTTCTATAGTGGAGTCAGCAATAACAGGTTGCTTGGAACTCTTCTAACTTACTGCTTCTCCATTACAAACAAACACAAATCCGGATGTAGACTTTCTATCATCTGTATCATATTGAAAATCTGAATCTGTGTACCCATCTATCTGGAGTTATCCTCCTCCATAAATCAGTGCAAGGTCCTTAGTCCTTCGCAAGTACTTAAGGATATGCTTCACTGCCATCTAGTGTTCTTCTCCTGGATCGGACTGATATCTACTCACAAGGCTTACAGTATATGCAATATCAGGCCTTGTACATAGCATTGCATACATGAGACTGCCAACAACCGAAGCATAAGACACAAGTTCCATACGTTGCCTTTCATTTTTGGATTTGGGAGACATGTTCTTAGAAAGATGTATTCCATGCCGGATAGACAGAAGACCTTTCTTAGAACTCTCCATATTGAATTTCTTCAATACTCGCTCTATGTACAGACTTTGAGACAAACCAATCAATCTTTTTGTTCTATCTCTATAGACACGAATCCCTAAGACATAGGAGGCTTCTCCCAGATCTTTCATGAAGAACTTGTTGTTTAACCAGATTTTTGTGGACATTATCTGTCCAACATCATTTCCCATGATTAAAATATCATCAACATACAAAATCAGAAAAGTGGTCATGCTCCCACTGATCTTCTTGTATACACAAGGTTCATCGTCACTTCTAATGAAACCAATCTCTTTGATCTCATTATTAAATCTGATGTTCCAAGAACGAGAGGCTTGTTTTAGACCATAAATTGATCTTTTAAATATTACACACTTGATCTTTGTTGGATTTAAAACTTTCAGGCTGTTCCATATAGATATCTTCCTCAAGATAGCTATTCAGGAACGCAGTTTTAACATCTATTTGCCAGATCTCAAAATCATAGTGTGCGACAATTGCAAGCATGATGCGGATGGACTTAAGCATGACAACTGGTGAAAAAGTTTCGTCATAATCAACACCTTGTTTCTGACAAAAACCTTTCGCAACCAGCTTTGCTTTATAAGTTTCCACATTTCCATCTATTCCAAGTTTTCTTTTGAAGACCCATTTACAACCTATAGGTACAATACCTTCAGGTCTGTCAACTAAGGTCCTAACATCATTTGAATACATGGAATCTATCTCTGTTTGCATAGCTTGCCTCCATTTCTCGGAATCGATATCTTGTATTGCTTCCTCATAATCAGTAGGATCATCCAAATGATCTTTATCCCCTATCACAAACAACTCTTGTGTTTCCTCAAGCAAATAACCATATCTCTCAGGAAGACGGGATACTCTACTAGATCTTCGAGGTCCTTTTGTGATGACTGGTTCTGGATCTTGTTGAATTGGTTCAGGATCAAGACTTGGGTCAATTTGTGGTTCAGAAAACTCTTCTTCTATTATTATTTTCCTCCCTCTGCCTCCTTCTTGAACAAACTCTTTTTCACGAAAGACGGCATCTCGACTGATTGATATTCTTTGATTATCGGGAAAATAAAAATAATTTCTTTTAGTCTCCTTAGGATATCCCACAAATCTCCCTTTATCTGATCTTGTTTCCAACTTATCCATCTTAAGTTTTTTAACATAAGCGGGACAGCCCTAAATCCTAATGTGATTAAGACTTGGTTTCCTACCAAACCACATCTCATACGGTGTAGTAGGAACAACTTTAGTTGGATCCCCATTCCACAAATAAGTAGTCGTAAGAAGTGCATACCCCTACAATGAAATTGGAAGATTGGTGTATGATCATAGATCGTACCATGTCCATCAATGTATGATTCCTATGTTCAGATACTCCATTTAATTGTGGTGTAGTAGGTAGAGTAGTCTGTGAAGTTATTACAGCTTGTTTAAGATATTCAAGAAATTCGGTACTTAAGTATTCACCTCCACGATCGGATCGCAAGTTTTTAATACTTTTTCCCGTTTGGTTTTCTACTTCAGCTTTAAATTCCTTGAATTTATCAAAAGATTCGGATTTATACTTCATTAAGTACACATAACCATACCGAGAATAATCATCGGTGAAGGTTATGAAGTAGATATAACCACCGCGATCCATTTATCTAAAGGGTCTACATACATCACTATGTTTTAATGCTAACAATTCAGTGGCTCTTGTTCATTTTCCAACAAATGATGACTTGGTCATTTTTCTGAGAATACAAGACTCACATGTAGGCCCGGGCTCAAATCCCAATGAATCGATAAGTTCATTTTGAGCCATCCATGTTAATCTTTTCTCGTTAATATGTCCAAGTCTCAAGTGCCACAATCGTTTTACATTAATTTGAATATCTTTTGATTGTTTTAAAGTGGAAGTTGAAGTTATATGCATGCATTCATCAAGATTCAAATGATAAAGTCCGTTCAACAAAGTAGCTGAGCCGATATATTTATTACGGTAATAAATATTACAGCCCTTGTTCATAAAAGAAAATTCATAATTTTCACAAACAAGTTTAGGAATAGAAACAATATTCCTATCAGCATTTGGAACAAACAAAACATTTGACAAACGCATAACATGACCAGCAGGCAGACAAACTTCAACATTTCCTTTGGCATGGGCCGCAACACTTGCTCCATTACCAACCTTCAGGACAATCTCACACTTCCGAAGTGTTATCCTATCATTTAGATTCTGTGAGGACATACAAACATGTGTCGTAGCACCAGAATCTAAAATCCAAGATGTACAAGCCGGACTAATTGAAAAATTAGTTTCATTCACAGAAAAAGAAGTTGTACCTCGCACAGTGGTGGCAACCTGTTTCTTTTTCAACTCTTGAAGGTATAGGGGACAATTTCTTCTCCAATGGCCATCACCCTTGCAGTGATAACACTGCCCTTTAGGGACGACTGCTTTCTTCTTAACACCTCCAGTAGGCCTAGGAATAGTGTCCTTCTTCTTCTTGTTCTTCCTCCTTCATCTATTCTTGGGCCTAAACCCAGAAGAAGAGGTAGCAACGAGGACAATCTCTTTACCTTTTCCCTTGAACTATGACTGCGCAGTGGTCAACATATTGGCCAGCTCAGGCAAAGAAGTAGATAGCTTGTTCATCTAAAAGTTCACTATGAACTGATTGAAGGAAGGTGGGAGGGACTGCAGAATAAGGTCTGTGTGCAGCTTACAATCCATGTCAAACTTATGCATCTCAAGTTGAGTAATCAAATTAATCATCCTGAGAACATGCTTGCTGACATCACCACCTTCTTCCAATCTAGCTCTAAACAACTCATTTGACAGTTCATATCTGGCAACATCATTTTGCTCACCATACAGCTCTTTCAAGTTCAGAATCATGCTAGCAGCATCAGACATATTCTCATGCTGCTTTTGCAGTTCATTCGACATTGAAGCAAGAATGTAAGCCTTTGCTCTCAAGTCATGTTCTACCTAGAGCCGATATGTTTCTTGCTCTTCTTCAGTTGCAGTTTCAAGAAGGGTAGCAGGAGGGGCCTTATCCAAAACATATTCAATCTTTTCCAATCCCAAAACAATTTTAAGATTGCGAAACCAATCGGGAAAGTTTGGTCTGGTTAAAGCATTTTTATCAAGGATACAGGCAATGGGATTTGAAATAGAAGCCATTATAAAAATACTGCAGAAATAAGTAGTACAGAAAGTAAGACTGCTAGTTGATGTAAAAATGTATAACTATTTAAGTATGGTCTTTACAAAAAATAGTAACTCCCACTAACTTTATCGAATCTCATACTCCCAAAACAAGAAACGCGAATCCGTTAGAATCCGGTAGTGGGTGACCAAATTCTCTCAATAATTTGTATCCCTCAAACCTTTGTGGCTATGTTGGAATAGAAATATCAGGAGTCAACAACTCTTTGTTATCTATTTCACAAAATAGGTTATGCTTATATCCAGTCCCTAAATTACTTTGGTCTCAAACCTTTGTGGCTATGTTGATTAAGTAATTCAGTTAGACCCGACCCGCAATCTCACAGTTATCCCACAAATTGAATCACTAGCCTCAAGTCTTTGTGGCTATGTTGGCCGTTAAATTTTGGCAGACAACCACATCACTATGTTCTTACTAGCAACTTAATTAAACTTAGTACGAATCATGTCCCTCTACCTTTGGGCAAGACCAGACATGATCGCTTTGGGTTCATTAAGTCCTAGGATGGCGGATGACAACAGATCTAATATTGATTTGCACATTTGGGAGTTTTGTAATAGATCTCATCATGCATACATTAACAATCATATAGTATATAATGCATGCAACATGTATAAATGGTGGATCATGGACTTTGGAATAAAAAGGAAAAACTATCTTAAAACACATCACTATGTCTTCAAGATCTCCAACTCCTTTGGATTTATCCAGTTGTCTCTTTGCATTTCTTGTTGAGAATTTACATATAGTCCTCACTACAAAGTTCTCTCAAAAGTAAGAAAAATAAAATGAGACTTATGTCTCAATTACAAACCGGGTATCCACTAAGTCCATGATCAAGTTCACCATTTATGCATCATGTAGCTAGATTAAACTTATCACATAGATAATCAAATCTAAATGAAAATAATCAATAAACATCTTAACGCATCATATACAAAAGATAAACAAAGTCCATCTAATCTTCTATTAATGTTTTGACAACATGCATGAAAGAGAATTGACTCTAACATCAACCAAGCATTGCAAGACCAACCGAGTTCACAAGCCATATAGTCTCGATATGAGACGTAAACCGAGATTTTCATATAAAGGGATCATCAAGCCCGATCATAGAAAACTTTTGGCTCGCTACAATCAAAGTCAATCTTTCCATGCGGGATGGAATCAACTCATATCTTTCGCGTAAACGTGTCAATAAACATTAAAAGATTAGATCTAATGTATATATTACGGACTTTCAAAATCGTGGCTCTGATACCACTTGAAGGCACTATAAAGGGCGTCTGCTTCAAAATGAAGGCGCAAAGGCGTCAGCTTCATAAATGAAGGCGTGTAATAGCGTCAGCTTAAAAAATGGGAGCACAACAGGATCGTCTCGAGATATGTAAATAACAAAAACATGCAAGCGCAGCGGAAATAATAACAATTAAAATTTGCATGTAAACAAGTTTGTATTTACATAAACTCAAGAGGAAATCTGTAACTAGTACATTAAAAGTAAATACAATAAAGTATATACAACTATATACAAATGTATTTAAAACGAAATACCTCGCGTGGAGAACTCGGATGTAGACACTTGAAGAAGATCTTGACTCGGGCAAAGCTCATTCGCACGTGCAAAGGTCCTAGTCGCTCCACGGGTATCCAAAAGCAAATGACAACTAACTAATTGTAGTTCTAGCTTAGTTAAGTCCGAGAGCTTAGTAAATTAAGAGTTAAAAACTTAGAAGCAAAAGTTTCATATCTCTACTAGACTTGGCCGAAAACACCAAGAGAAAAAAGAGAACGATATGCTTCTAAAGAGAGAGAATTTCGGCCATAGGGTGCAAATAAGAATGAAGAACTTGTCTTCTATTTATAAATGCATGAACAAGCTCATCAAATGCCAAGTGTCATGATCAAGAAGCCAAGTGTCTTAATCCTATGCATGGCCGGCCAAAGGGGGGGCAAATTGGACAATTTTTGCTTACAACTTGTTATTTGTCTTTTTGTGCAAGTTGTCTTTTGACCTTTTGTGTTTTGTCTTTTAGTCGTTGTCTTTTTGTGCAACTTGTTGTTTGTCTTTTAGTGAAGACAAACATTAATTATTCCTAAACCCTTTTAGAATAATTAATTACAGATTGACCCCTCAATCAATTTGCACTATTGACCCAATACTTTTCAATATTTACACTTTGATCCCAAAACTTTCAAAAATTACGATTTTGGCCTACTTAACTGGTAAGGTCCAAAATCACACCGTTAACACTTTTACGTGTTTCCAACTCAATACCAAGCTCAGAAATGACTTTATTCATGATGCCCTAAGTGTGTGACTTTTTAGGTTCATGACCGTACAACGATAAAGGATCGATTCTGAAAATGTCTCCGTCATTCTTAGGAATACCTTCATGTTCATGAGTGACGCGCTAGCAACGAACGTGTCATGACAATATGTACAGTAATGAAGTCAAATTCCAACGAACCTAGTCGTAAATTAACGTGTAGTCCGATCTTTTTGTTAAAATGTCCCGATCATTGTGGGGACCATGAAATGATTAAGTTTGCTATACGATTCAATGCATAGATCTAGTTCGGTGGAATGAGAGATGACATCTATGGAAAAACACCTTTCCATCGTTCAACTACCCCGGTCGAGGATTTCTCATTTCAGACGACCGACACTATATCGCATAGGACATCGCCTCACTATCGGAGGTTAACAGATCATATCTTGACAATTACCTGTCAGACTCATATCACAAGACTAAACTGCAAGAGGCCGTATCTCACACTCAAAGAAGGCGAGCATTGTCCAAACGCAAGATTTAGCCCCCTGATATAGCCGACAACCGTAATTTCTCAAGTCAAAGGATTAATTTGCACAATTTACAACGAATGACAAACTATGAATCCAAAGTCATGTAATTTCATCATTCTGGTCACATTCAATGATCCGTTCAACCAACGATCATTCATATGTGAGTTAATCGCATCCCTATGCTGTTGTAGCTCAACGCTCGTTACCCTTTATCATTAACATCTCTATGTCAATCAAAGGTAACTACATATGATAGTCCGTACTTGATTATTCTAGTTCTGGTCGAATAATCTAAGGACTATGAATGCTTTTGAATGTTTATCATGTCGAAGAAACATGTCATTGAATTCTCAACACCTTAAGAATATATTTCTTCTCCGAAAAACATTGAGGACATATTCTTATAATTGAACGGAGAATATGAACATCCAATTAACATGCCATTCAGATTTACATCAAAATGCCCTATATGGGTCATCTAACTATATAGAATTAGGACATATCTCTAACACCTTATTCTTGTAATTATAGAATTTAATTCATGCGATATAACGTTTCCCTTCAGGAATATGCAAAAAAGAATTATAAGTTTTCAATTAGTAGAAGATGAACATAGTGCTGAATGTATAACAAGTTGCATTGTTAAAGTTGCACGTGAATATCAAATTGATAATAAGGTACTTAGCATATCATTTGACAATGCAAGTAACATATCTAGAACTATTAAGCCATTAATAGGACAATTTCAAGACACATATAAAAGTAAAATTTTTCATAATAGATATGTATGCCATTTTTAAATTTGTGTGTTCAAAGTGGCTTAGCCATAATAAATGGCGCTATTAGCAAGTTTAGAGATGTTTATTTTATTGATTCATCGACTCATAGGAAAGTGGAATTTAAAAGTTTAAGCAGAGGTAATAAGAAGAAACCATTAAAATTGAGATTAGATATTCCAAGTGAAGGAAATGATCTATCAAGATAAGTGTGAATCACAACCTTTATGCACTAAGTAGAAACAACAGATTTCAAAAAATTTCTTAGCAACATAACCTTTGTTGACTTTTCTCCCTCTGTGCTTCGACCTAGCCAAAGTAGAAACATTAGAAAGAGGAGAAAGATGAGACATAGAAGGAATCGGGCTGTGGCATTCTTACCGGGAGATCTCTCATCAGGAGGGGATTGAGTAGTAGACCTTTTTATGCATGATTTAGATGTTCTTAAGGATTGGATCGGTATGCGATCCTAATTTTGAAAAATATTTGTAAATGTTTGGTTAGTTTGAATTTTCTTTATTTGATGAAAAATAGTAGTGACTATTTCAATCATTTCTTGCTAAGGATAGTTTTTGAATTGATCCTATGTAGAGAATGATTGGCATTTTGTATAATTTCATTATGAAAATGAAATATTCAGAATGCATATCAAAATAAAGAATGTCTTCAAACGGAAACCACATAAACATTCATTTTTCATTGCTTAGCATTTAATAAAATGGCTAATTACTGAATCATATTTAATAAGGTTGTCATGTAAGTCTAAGACTTTGAAATGGTCGAGAGTTAAAGACTTGAATTCTTTTATTTCTATTCAAATGAGTTTGATGGATTGATTTTTCTTTTGGTAAAAGAGTTTGTCCAAAAATGAATAGTTAAAAAGAAATAGAGTTTATGAGACTTGTCCAGAATATGTTTGGTTATAAAAGAAGATTATTGAGTGCATCATTTATCACCAAAATCTTTCAAATTGATTTTAAGCTTATCTTTGTACTATGATTTTAATTCTATGGATAGATAGAATTTAAACTTTATTCATAGTTTCTTTAGTGAAAGCAACTATGATGAAAGGTTAATGAGTTTTTCAAAATGAAATGATAGAGATCGATTTCATTGAAAATGAAGTTGATATCTAAGTTTATAAGAGAAGTTAGTATGAGCTTAAACCCTTTACAAATCTTGTAAAATCATGATACATTCATTAGTCAAAATTCACCATAGGTCCAATAAAATTAAATAGTCAAGTATTGTAAATCTAGGGTAAACCAATCATGTCTTGTACGATCATGAAATACAATGATATGATTATTTGATTTCCTCATAGCTTGTACACTAGGTCATGATCTTAAGGTTTTTTTTTAAGATGGAGGAATCTAAGAAATTTTGGTCTCCAGCCTTTATGGCAGGGTATCCATCTTTTCTTGTAGATTTCTTTCTAACTATTTAGGAAAGGTTGCGAAAGGTTTTTTCACCTTATCCTTTAGCCGTTTGCAGTCTCCTTACATGCGATGGCAAGTATAAGGCCCGATATGATGTAATAAGTTACATGATATATATCGGAGAGGATACATATAGGTTCTATTGATCTTATTATGGTAATAATGATCTTTATATGAATTATAACCCGAGATTTTCAAGGTTTATGGAGATAGTGAAGTTTCTAGAGAAAAATTCACTAAAAATGATAAAAACATTATTAATAATGGATTTATGAACTTTGTAAAGAGTTCCGAATAATAAGTAATCGTTATCTTATTATTTGAGCCAAGATGCTACTTGACTTTTAATGGTGTTTGGATATTATGTGGTTCTATCTATTGGTAGTTACCGATATCTTGTAATATGGTGACTATTATAGAGGCTTCTTGCACAAGCTTAAAGAACCCGATCTCATCAAGAATCCAAACATATAAGAGTCAGTTCAATAAATACTTTCTTGACAGAAAATGGTTTAACAGAAAAGGATCCTATAGATACTTCTATAGTTGACCCACTAATCTTGTAAAGGTAATTACAATTGATCACCATCTTAGAGAAGATGAGTATATAGATATGAATGCACAATGCGCTAATCCTATAGTTGATAGCATTAGTGCAAGTGGGAGATTGTTAGGGATATGCCCTAATGCTATAGATGAGATGACTTAATTAGGGTTTAATAAGAATATATGTGTGTTTTACACACAATGATATTTTTGGATGTTTATATTCTCCACTCTGTATAAACATGTCCCTAATGCTTATCCGAGAAGAAAGATACGTTCTAAAGGAGTTTAGAATACTTCACCGTTTTTCTTCGATAGGATAAACTTTAAGAATCGATTCATAGCCCTTTAGATTGTTCGACCAGGACTTAGAATAATCTAGTACGGGTTATCATATATTATTACATTTGATTAACATAGTGATGTTAATGATAAATGATGGTATGCAAAGTGCCAGAGCAACATGATGATGTGGACTAATAAACATATGAGTGATCTTCAGTGAACGGATCATTGAATATGACAATAAATAGTGAACTACATGATTTCAAGTTAATAATTTACTATTTAGTTGGGAATTGTGGAAATTAATCCTCAGACTTAAGAGATTGCGGCCGCTGGTTATAACAGGGATTAAATATTACGTTTGGACAACACCTGTCTTTTACAAGGTAGGTTACGGCCTTTCGTGTTTTAGTTTTGTGATATAGACTGAGAAGTGATTGTCAAGATAGGATCTGTTAACCTCCGGCGTAAGGCGATGTCCTATGATATTTGAAATCGGTTGTTAAACAAGGAAGTCCTTGGCCAAGGCGAGTATGAATTGATGGAAATGAGTTTTTCCATGGTAGTTATCTCTCGTTATACCGGTTTAGATTTATTCATAGTATCGGAAGTGGACTTAACTATTTCATGTTCCTTACCCGATCGAGGCCTTTTTAATAGAAGGATCGGACTACACGCTAATTCTCGTCAGGTAAATGGATTCATAAGGAACATTGTCTTCATTATCGTGTACATTTTCACGGTACGTTTGTTACTAGTGCGTCACTCATAAGCATGAGGGTATTTCAGGAAATGCCGAAGACATTTTCAAAATAGATAAGGAGGTTTATCAGTCCCTCATCATGTATATAAATGGTGTTTATATATTTGTGTGTATATTGATGATGTGATTTGATAAATGTCACGTCGTCAATCCTAGTCATCAATTTAAAAATACAAATTAGTGACTGGACGTGCACATGTAAAGATTGATGATTTGATAGTCCATGTCAACAATCCTATTCTTCTAATTTGAATTGGATGGTTAAGATTAAGTCTTGAATAAAGACAAAAGAATCCTAGCCATTGCTTTTGATGATAAGAATCTTTGGATTGCAATGTTTACAATCCTAGGATTTGCATGGCTTTGTCTTGTTTATCTAAAGAAGATAGCAATTGTGATTGGCCATCTAATAATGTAATATTAAAATATAATAGTGATTATATATAATAATCAAAAGAAAACAAATTATCCCTCTACACATACACGCATACATGGCCAAACAAGAAAAAGAAGGAGAGCAAAAACTTCATCTTCTTCCTTGAGCTTGTGATTTTCGGCCTTGGTAGCATAAGCAAAAACCATTCTTCTTTTGCAAAAACCATTCTTCTTTTGCAAAAACAAACCATACACATAGCTTCATATCTTAGAAGTATACTAGCACATTTTTCTTCTAAGATTGGGGTGGACATTGGATGCTTGGTGGACCAACTAGAACCGTCAAGTTAGAAGGAATCAAGAGTTCCAACTTCAAGCTTCATCAACCTTGAGTCTACAAGAGGTATACCTTTTAACCACTCTTTTACATTATGTATTGAAGATATATAATGTGTGCTAGCTAGTTTTATGTACATTGTTGGAAGAACATATGTTGATACATGCTTAGAATATGTCAACAAAATGCAAACGGTCAAAGTTGATTTTCTAGTCTTTTAATTTGTATTTCTTAGTCTTTTAATTGTTTTCCTAGACTATTTTGTTTACTTACATATATATCTATCATATATACTATATTTAGTAGTTTAAGTGTAGGTGACAACATTTCATATGCATACATATACATACAAATAGCTATAAAACTCAATTTTTGCAAAATAAGGTGTAAAATCCTTTTAAATTCCTAATCCGATTCAAAATCTGTTTTAATCAAATACGAGTCTATTAATATCCGAGGACTAGGTTTTCAAACACTAAAAACACCCGTGTCAAAATTTTAGCGGACATGTTTCAACAATACTATTTACAAAACTCGACGATAAAATTTTCAATGCCGATTTTTACGAAACTTCCATGAATACTCACATAGCATGTAATAGGAGTATAAATAATAGAATTAGCGCATTCTAACTCATATAACACATATACAGGTCAAAACACATAATTTCACATATAGATGAAATCTGGTGTTTCACATGCTCTCCCCTTTAAAAAAATTTCATCCTCAAAATTCTTACTTGCTGCTCGGAATAAGTCTGGGTATTGTTGCTGAATCTGGTCTCTTCTTTCCCAAGTAGCTTCCTCTATCTCATGATGCTTCCACAACACCTTGACCATCGGAATCTTCTTCGACCTCAACTCCCGTTCCATCTGATCTAGAATACGAATCATTTGCTCATCATAAGTTAGATTCTCACGAAGCTGTAATGACTCTGACTCTAGAATATGAGATGGATTCGGATAATACTTCCGCAAATTAGATACGTGGAAGACATCGTGAACATTAGAGAAGTCCTTTGGCAAAGCTAACCGATACGCCAACTTACCAACTCGGTCGGTAATCTCAAACGGCCCTGCAAACCTCGGGCTCAGCTTACCACCTTTACCATAGCGAGCAAACCCCTTACGAGGAGACAATTTCAAGAAAACACGATCCCCAACTGCAAACTCCAAAGCCCGACGGCGTTTATCAGCATAACTTTTGTATCTGCTCTATGTTGTCAACATCCTCTGCCTGATCAACTGGACATTCTCAATCTTCTCCAGAAGCTCGAGCATTATAGTCGGATCAATAGCCTTCATCTGCCCTACTTCATCCCAGTACAAAGGTGATCGGCATTTACGGCCGTAGAGTGCTGCATAAGGTGCCATCTCAATAGTCGCTTGATAACTATTGTTATAAGAAAACTAGGCAAGTGGTAGATGTTTCTCCCAGTTCTTCCCAAAGTCCGGAACATAAGCCCTGAGCATATCTTCCAGAATCTGAATAGTCATCTCCGACTAACCGTTAGTCTGCGGATGATACGCTGTATTGAATTTCAACTAAGTACCCAAAGTTTCCCGAAGCTTCTCCCAAAGTTGAGAAGTAAACCGAGGATCTCGATCAGAGACAATATTAGATGGAATCCCGTGAAGTTTAACAATCTGATCCAAATAAAGATCTGCCAACTTTGCAACGTCATCTCCTATCCTCATCAGAACAAAATGAGTTGTCTTCGTCAAATAGTCCACAATAACCCAAACCACATTGTTACTTCTTGGTAATCTAGGCAAACTAGTGACGAAGTCCATCGTAATATGTTCCCATTTCCACTCTGGTATTGCCAACGGCTGAAGTAACCCTGCCGGTCGTTGATGTTCTGCTTTCACCCGCTGATAAGTCAAACATCTGGATATAAACTGAGCAACCTCTCTTTTCATGTTGTTCCACCAGTAATGTTGTTTCAAATCCCGGTACATCTTGTTTCCACCGGGATGAATGGTGTACTTAGAATTATGAGCCTCCTCTAGAATATCTCTCCTCATACCCAGTTCATCGGTAACACAAACCCTGTTCTGAAACTAAAGAATACCATCCTCATGTAATTTGAAGTTAGACTGATCATTCGTGATCTGATCCTTGATCTTCTGAAGTTTTGCATCAAGTTCTTGAGCTTGTCTAATCTGACACAGCAATAAAGGTTGAATACGGAGATGTGAACACATCACCCCAACCTGAATCAACTCTGGTCTCTAATAACTAACTTCCTCAAGAACTTCCCACTTTTTGACAGCCAAACAAGCAACACTCGCCTTACGACTAAGAGTATCTACTACAACATTCGCCTTCCCAGGCAGATAATTGATAGAACAATTATAATCTCCTAGAAGTTTCATCCATCTCTGTTGACACATATTCAACTTCTTCTGTGAAAACAAGTACTTCAGACTCTTATGATCATTGAAAATCTCTAACTTACTGACCCGCAGATAATGACGCCAGTTTTTCAATGCGAATACAACTGCTGCCAACTCAAGATCATGAGTCGGATAATTTACCTCATACGGTTTCAAATTCCTAGAAGCATAGGCAATAACCCGACCATTCTGCATAAGTACGCAACCCAAGTCCTCCTTGGATGAATCGCCGTAGATGACCATATTATTGGTTCTATCTGGCAAAGCAAGTAATGGAGCAGTGGTCAATCTCTTTTTTAGCTCTTGAAACCCACTCTCACACTTCTCATCCCAAGTAAAGTTGGTTCATTTTTGATTTAGCGTAAAAAGTGGCCCTACGATCTTAGAAAAGTCCTTCACAAACCTACGGTAGTAACCCGCCAAACCAAGGAAGCTGCGAACCTTCAAAACATTCTCTGGCTGTTTCCAAGACATCACCACTTCAATCATAGTGGGATCTACTGATATACCGTTCTGTGTAATCACATGGCCAAGAAAAGATATCTGTTGTAGCCAGAATTCACATTTACTGAACTTCACAAACAACTGATGCTCCTGAAGCTTTTGTAGGACAAGTCGTAGATGTTGCTCATGCTCCGATTCAGTCTTAGAATAAACCAAGATATCATCAATAAAAATTACCACGAACTAGTCCAAGTACGGCTGAAAGACCCGATGCATATGATCCATGAATGTTGCTAGTGCGTTCGTCAGTCCAAAGGGCATAACTACAAATTCATAATGCCCGTACTGAGTCCTGAAAGCAGACTTTGGAACATCCTCCGTACAGATCCGAAGCTGATAATACCCCTGCCTCAAGTCAAATTTAGAGTAGACTTTGGCTCCCTGAAGTTGATTAAACAACTCATCAATCAGTGGCAAAGGATACTTGTTCTTGATGGTCACCTGATTCAAATCATGATAATCAATACACAGTGTCAAGGTACCATCCTTCTTCTTCACAAATAAAATGGGAACTCCCCACGGTGAAGAACTCTGCTGAATAAAACCCTTCTTTAATAACTTCTGCAACTGAGTTTTCAGCTCCTTAAACTCAGCTGGTGCCATCCGGTATGCTAATTTAAAAATAGGTTGAGTACCGGTAGCAAATTGATCGCAAACTCAATATCTCTCTTTGGCGGCAATCCTGGCAACTCCTCGGGAAATACATTGGGATATTTCCGAATTATCGAAACTTCTTCCAGCTTTAGCTTATCAGATGACTTGTTGATCAGATAAGCTAGATACCTTGAACACCCCTTACTCACCAGCTTAATAGCTTTAGTTGATGAGATAATGAAACTCGTCTGAGCATCCCGGTTCCACGCTACCTCAACCACTGGCTGTTCTGGCAACCGAAACTGTACTACATTTGTTCTATAGTTTAACTGAGCATCATACTTAGAAAGCCAGTTCATACCCAAGATAACATCATACCCCTAGATAAGAAATAAGATAAGGTCCGAAGGAAAATCCTGACCCTTAACATGTATTTTACAATCCTTACATACTAAGCCAGTCACATATTTATCAGTCAAAGAAGTACTAATCTTAACCACATAAGGAAATCTTTCATGTTGCATATTAACACGTTGCACACAGGTAGGTGTAATGAAAGAATGTGTAGCACTAGAATCAATCAACACTTTAACAAGTTGATTGAGTATAAGAAAGTTACCTTCCACAACCGCTGCTACCTCATGTATCTCCTCACAGTCTACTGCGTAGGCCCGAGCTTGAACCTGCTGCTGTTGAGGTGCACCATCGGTAGGTCGACCTTGATAACCTTGGGTCACAGGTTGACCCTCAGACCTCTGATATTTAGGGTAATCCCTCACTCTGTATTGGTTGCTGCTGCAACCCAAACATGTTCCTGCCTTCATCCGACATTCGGCCTCCAGATGGCTCTTACGTTTACAAAAAGTACACTGGAGTATCAGAGCACTGACACTGCCCCTGAAGAACCAGAAGTTGAATATGTAGCTGAACCAGCCTGCTGCTGAGGTCTTGCAATACTAGGCCTGTATTGACCCTAAGACTGGGCCAGCCTATACTGTGAGTGTGCCTGATAAGATCCATGCTAAAACTGGAGCCTAAAGAAACCCTGCTGCCCCTAAGGTCTAAAAGAACCCTGTTGCACTGGGGGCCTGAAACCACTCTACTGCACTCCAGGCCTATACATGACCTACTGACCCTGTGGCTGAAACAACCTCTTACTATCCTGACTAAAAACAACATGTTCCCCTTTCCTCTTCTCCAACCTAGAAGCTGCATTAAAGGCCTCAGAAAAATTGTCGTACTATATCAAGGCCATTGCATCCTAAATCTCGGGCCTTAGACCCAAAATGAACCTCTGGGTCTTCCTCTCTTGATCTGACACAAACTCCAGTGCATATCGGGACAACCTAGTAAAGTTGGCCTCTTACTGGGCCACAGTAGAACTACCCTGAATCAGAGATGTGAACTCCGCGTCTCTACGTTCACTCGCAATCTCGGGAATATATTTGGCCTAAAATGCCCTAAGAAAAGTATCCCAGACATAGGGAGTACCTCATGCCTCCCAATTAGATCTCACTGTACGCCACCACTCCTCAGCCTCGTCATTAAACAGATACACCGCAAATGTGACCTTCCTCTCATCTGTATAACCAAGGGGGTCAAGTATCTTCTCCACTTTGTTGATCCAAGACTTGGCTTTCCGATCATCGGGTTCACCGTGGAACCTCGGTGGAAAATACCCAAGAAACTCCTTCAATAGACTACCTCCCTGATAACCTCCTTGAGTATTCTGTAACTAAGTCTGCACATTATATGCCTGAGCAGCTTGCCCTGCTATGATCTGTGCCTGCCTTGCCATGACCTCAGTCATTCTGTTCATAGCCATAGCCAAACGATCATACCCCTGATCATGGCCTGGTGCCGCACTCCCCGATGTCTCATTAACTTCCTCAGGCCTACCACGAGTTCTCGGTCGCCCAGTCATTCTACTAACAAAGAGTTAGCACAGGTTATAACACATAGACAGGCTATAGAGAGTTTATAGCACATAGGTAACAAAAATCACGTAAGGCACATAAGTCACATAAATATTAGTCACGTAAACAAGTTAATCACACAATAACATAATCATATAATCATATTAACACATAATCCACTTTTCTTTCAGTTCATACATACTTTCATGCTAAGTCCACTACCAACATTCCGATAATACCCCGGCTGACAGCTAAACATGCGCTCCAATACCACTTAAATGTCACGCCCCAACTCGACTCCACTTATAATCAGTCAGGACGCAATAGAATTTCGACATTATAACGTTTGTAATACGGACATCAGGGCTCTAAACCAACCCTTTATAATAACACACAACCAACTCCAAATATCAACAACAATTCCACAACCATTCATCAACATTCAACACCATATATTAAACAACCAAACAACATACCAACCACAAGTCATATGCCTCCATTTCAACAACATACCAAAAGCTATATCATTCATACGCATACTCATTATAAACTAGTCTAGTAATCCAAGCATATTCCAAAAGTAAGACTGTGACGCCCGAGATTTAGCCATGCATTTAATTACTGTTGCATCCTTTGTTTGCGCATCTCTTTCTATGTTTTATTAACTGTCTTCTTAAGTTACTATTCACTCCGTTTTTAAACAGTATTCTATTAGTGAATTAGCATTTTTATTAAATCATATTAATTGTTAAAGTAGTGGAAAAAATGTGCAATTGAGCTAGAGGCGATAGGAGAGCTCATTTAGAAAATGATTTTAGTAGTTCAATGAATAGTATTACTTAACTAACTTAGAGTTTTAATTAACTAGCACACATGCTTCACTTTAGACTCGTTTTAAGCTTGCTATGCGCATTTTAATTGACCCCTTAAACACCCAAACTTGACCCCACCCAACCATACACCTTATATATCAACATAAGCTCATAAAATGCAAAAGAAAAAAAAAATAAAAGCTGGAAAACAGGGCAGAAACTCAACAGCCCTTCTTGCTCCTTGGAGGAATTTTTTCATCATCAACTCTTCAATCCAAGCCTAGCCAAGCCTTGAGCAACTAGTGTAGGGTGTTTGCAAGCTTCCTAGGTGCTCCTACGCGCATTGGTGAGGGATTTCACGGCTTATTTTCGCATTTCCAAATAGTTGCTATTTTCTTGATTTGTTGAAAATGTGTTCAAATGCTATTGTATTGATTATCTATGCTATTATACCATGTATATGAATGCTAGGGAACACATTTGAGCCATCGTTTCGCTTTTTAAACGGTTAGAATCGTTAGTTTGATTTTTAGGGTGAATAGTGACGGGAATTCTAGGGTTTTGTGAAATCGCGTGTTTTAATTTGATTCAATGCTTCTAATAGATGCCTTTGGTACTAGTGAAGGTAGTCTAATAGCCCCGTGCACTTGCATTGTCCTAAAATCGCATAAAACGTAAAATAGTCGACTTTAACAAAGGGCTTTCGGGGTTAATGCGAATCCGGGTGGATTCGGGCTTCACTTCTAGTATTCTTAGGCTACCTAGGTGCTATAGAAGCTTTGATAACCTTTGTTTGAAGCCCGGATAAGGTATGTGTAGTTTAAAGCCATAAGAGGGAATTTGGGGCTTTCGGGGTAATCGCGGGCGTTTGAATGATTTAGAGGGTTGAGAGGGTACCTTGAGGGTTAGTTAGAAGGTTGGGAGAGTTTCCCTCGAAAATGAAATCATTAACTTTGGTTTGGAAGAGAAATAGTTTGAAAAAACAAAGGGGTTTAGGTGCAATTTCGGTTGACTCACACTTCTAAACCCATGGCATGACTTCTTGAGTGTTTATATGTGGTTTCAAGTTGATTTGGAGCTTTTGGTATGATTCTACACTTATCTTGCATATGTCTCTTTGTAAAACTGCATATTTGCTTATATAATTGTTCTATTCTAACTGCATCGAGGTCAACCTACTTTGTTGATCCTCCGTTGTGTTAATGCTTATAATATTGCTATTAACTTGCCATTGTTAAGTGCATTGCATAGTGGTTGCACAACCATAGTGTCAGGGGCGGATGTGTTGAATATCGGCTGGGCGGTAGAGGGCTTGCCAGTGGATATTCAAACTCCGTGCCCTAGTCCCTCATTCGCCTGGTCCAGAGATTGCCAGGGGATGTTGGGTCGTAGGATTATCGGTGTACATCCGGAGTACACCCACTGGAGTGTTTGGGGATTATGCTGGCTTATCGTGATCGTGCTCGTGGTTCGTGGATCGTGAATGAAGACCAGTGAAGATTGGTGTATAGGGGTTTCGTGTAATGTATCCTTTAAATGTGTGGTTATTTAAGCTATCATTGTTTCTTTAATTGTCTAAGTGTTATTGTTGTATAATTGTGTTATCTGTTGCATTGCACGCCCCGGGACTATATCCCTCACTGGGCAACAGTGGTTGCTCATACCTCGATATATGTATCAGGAGACGCTAAGGGTGATCCCCAGCTTGTTGAGTTAGTTGAGGAAGAGGAAGTTCAGACTGATCCTTTACCCTAGTTGCTGTGCCTGATAGCTTGAGGTGGTTTAAATTCTTGCTGCTTTGTGGAAGGCTCAACTGTTTATCTTATGTCCTATTTTGTGGCCTAAGGGCTATGTATATGCTTATTGTGTAAAGTTGAAGGATAGTAGATTGTGGTGTCGAATTGGAAGCCATGTCTTGTAATAACTTTTATTCCTGCTTTTATTTCCTTGCATGCTTGGGAGTGAATGGTTTATGGTAGAAATGTTTTATCTTTTAATTATGTTTTATTGATATCCTAGAATGTCATGGCTACTAGATTATGTGGTAAACAAAGTTCTTTCATGCTTGTGTGGGTTTGGAATTGTTGTTTGCTTCAAGGCTCGGATGGCCTTGAATCTTTATATATATATAGCCATGAAAAGTTTGTTTACCTTGTAGTTACCTTATTTGCAAGTTTACAGGTTTTCAAATGTCCACGGTATAAGGGAGACTATGTCCGTGTGTCGGGTCCGGACTTAACCTTTAGTTTAGGGGTTGGGTCGGGGCGTGACAAAGACTACCAACTAGCAATATACAATCTACTATCTTTAGGTCATCTTATACAATATAACTCCAAAGTAAATACAATCCAACTAGTTCTATATACAATATAGCAAAAGAGAACTACAACTCAGCCATCATGGATAAAACTCTGGCATATAAGACTCGTCCACATAAGGCACATTCTCAGCTTCCTGAGGCACGTACCCGAAATATGGTTTAGTAACACCTGATAACAATAAACGAATGAGGGTGAGCTTATATATAACAAAGCTCTGTGAGGATTCGAATGATCTTTTGAAAACATTTACTTTACCCCTTGGGAAATCATCCTATGAGCAAATAATATACCATAAACTTTAATAACAATACAAATACAATGACAGTAAACAAACACTAAGGATACGACACACTTGTTGATGTAGCTCCAACTGTCGTTCCAATGTTAACCAATTTCTCCAAAACCCAATGATGCAATCCTAAGGTACCTTATTCTAGACCCACACTCCATGGCACCCTCTGACCACACGAGATAGGGATTAGCCATGATAAATATGCCAGCAACCCAGGATGTCTCCCAAAGTGACACAACACTATCATGACTCACAACAACAATGACACTTGACTCTTTACATTCCGAGAGATCAACAATGAAAGTTGCCCGACTCCCAGCACTTCAACAACCACCAATCAATTAACAATATTTCAACAATCAATTAAATAGCATTTAAACAATCAACAACTATACAATTCTAAAACAATTAAGTTAGATGACGAAGTAAGCCATCCAGCTCAACATGCATTTGAACATACATTCAATCCCGAACCCAATCAACAACAACCCAAGAATCAACTATCCAAACACTACCCAAACAATCAAGGACAACATTTTAACATTTCAAAGAAAGACTACACAAACTTCGAAAATTCATAACTTACATTCTACTAATCCAATAACCTCAAAACCACTTCCTATCACTCCACCACACATGCAACTACATTAGCCCTATCGAAAACCAACCAAAAACCACCCAAATCAAGGACAACAACCTTAATTTGGCAATGCACCAATGCTGAATTTTCCGGACTTTTGCTGCAACATTCCAATCAAAAATTTGGCATTACAACATTATTACCCGGCTATTAACAAACTTTTAGAAGCAACAACCAATCAATTCCAACCACTACAACAACAATTATTCGACAATGAACCAATAACTCAACTTTAATACCTGAAAAATAGAAATACATGCTACTACTGATCAAAACTGCTATAAATACATATAAATGATCCTTGGCAACTACTGAGCAATAATCCAAAAACAATTCAACGAAAAATCGGATAAAAATACAGTTAATTGAAATTGACAAAGAATAGCATTCTTAGATCTAAAATTTTTCTCTCACCTTTGATGCAAACTAAGGCTAGAAATGTGTGCAATGGATGCTCAACAAGCAAAATCCAACTTTGAATGACAAGATTTGGCCTTGGATTGCAACTTCTATGCAAAATTTGCTTTGAAAAATAGTTGAAAAACTCTATCTTTTCTCCTATGGAGTTTGGGCCCTTTGTGTGTGTTGATGAGTGTGTTTTGTGTTGTTTTAATGTGTGTTGGTGATTATATAGCATAAGTCAACAAAATGCAAAAGGTCAAAGTTGATTTTCTAGTCTTTTAATTTGTATTTCTTAGTCTTTTAATTGTTTTCCTAGACTATTTTGCTTACTTACATATATATCTATCATATATACTATATTTAGTAGTTTAAGTGTGGGTGACAACATTTCATATGCATACATATACATACAAATAGCTATAAAATTCAATTTTTGCAAAAGAAGGTGTAAAATCCTTTTAAATTCTTAATCCGATTCAAAATCCATTTTCATCAAACATAGGTCTATTAATATCCGAGGATTAGGTTTTCAAATACTAAAAACACCCGTGTCAAAATTTTAGCGGACATGTTTCAAAAATACTATTTACAAAACTCGACGATAAAATTTTCAATACCCATTTTTATGAAACTTCCATGAATGCTCACATAGCATGTAATAGGAGTATAAATCATAGAATTAACGCATTCTAACTCATATAACACATATACAGGTCAAAACATACAATTTAACGTATAAATAAAATCTAGGGTTTCACAGTGTTGGTTAACTTTCATCTAAAGACATCTTTATTCTCTTAATGGCATTAATAACCCATAATTATCTAGCTAACATTATTGGTTACATAGTTATTAGCATGTAAGAAACTTTAACTCACTTGCAACTAGCTAAATTATATTCCAATTTTCAACAAAAACTTAAATTTATCACATTAGTTTCCTATGCTAATGACCTCCAAATACCCTAATTTTAATGTATAATCGGAGATCTTCAAGTGTAGATAATTTTAGGATCAAACAGTACTCAATTCCAGGTTAAATTCTATTAGTTATGTCTTTTTTTGTGCAACTACCCCTGGCTAGTCAGAACTAGCGACTTTATGCTATGCTTCGGAAATGGCTTTGTCAAAGACCTAAAACGACTGAATTAACTCTTGCTCCAAAAACAAAGTTTATTCTACACTGCAAAATCTAGTTATTATTGAAGTTTCATTCAATTCTAAGCACGTTTACTTTATCAAAAGGGCTCTAGAAGTCAGAGGTAGTAGGCTGTCCAAAACTTCACTTTTTGCACTACCTTACTTTTAGCTATTTCCTTGCATTTTGAGTTAAATCAAGCATTATAATGACTTACAAGTAGCATATGCAACTCATCAACTTCACTTAGAACATTTATCAAGTACTTGGTCTACATAATTAATAATAGCTAGCAATCCATTAACAACAACTTGATCTTCTTGCAAAGCTAATCACACGCACACAAGGATACTTCTGTAACATGCTACATACTAGAAATCAACTTTGCAAGCATTTATAAACCCATTGACCATCCAAACACATCTAAACAAACATTAGAGAAGCATGAAATAGTAACAATATGCACATAAGGATGAAATCCTTCACCCAACTATGAAGAAATTGCTAGAATTTGGCTTGGATTGCTCCCATATCTCTTCAATCCTCTTTCTTTCTTCTATAACCAAGAAGACCTAGAAGCTTCTTCCTTTTTTTTTTCCTTGTGGCCGACTCTTATCTTTTCTTTTCCTCTTATTTTTTTTTCATTTTAACTAATATATAAGGTATGTAATGGTTTAAGACGAGCTTGGCTCTTGTTGGGCTTGATTATGGGCTTTATTAATTTAGTTTAGTATAAAAGGTTGGCCCAAATGCTAGCTTAATCCTCTAATGGTTCAATTAAAATTCTAGCCAATGGTTATTATTCCTACGATATACTGTTCACTCAAGGACTTCCCGAAAGGCTACAAATGAGATTCTCTCGATGAACGCGCACTAAGGATAGGTTAAATAAGATAGATATGCATGCCAAATAATTTAATAAAATAAAAGAAAATTGTCTCAAGGCTCGGATCCACTTGTTCATATAGTTGAAAATAATGAAAACCAACAATTAGATGCAAGAAAAATAATTCCAAATAAATATAATACTAGGATAATCAACTCATATAAATTAATTAGACATAGTTTGCACGTTTTCAAGAATTCGAAAATAGTGCTAATGAATGGATAAAATTAATTAAAGTAAACATGTAATTATATGCAAACATTTAAAATAAACACATAAGCATATGCAAATAGGTACTATTCACTACATGCTAGGTCCGGGTTGTTACAATTATTTTAGTCCCAGTTAAATAATCTGAGGGCTATGTATCAGTTTGAATATTTATCATATCAAAGAAATATGGCAATGTATTCTAAACACTTTTAGAATATATTTCTTCTCCAAAAAACATTAAGGACACATTCATATAATAAGAATGAAAGAGAATATGAATGTCAACAAAGATGTCATTTAAATGCAAATTTACAACATAATGCCCTATATAGGTTATCTAACTATATAAATTTAGTTCATGTTACAAACAATCTCCCACTTGCATTAATGCTATATCACTTAGGACTAGCGCATTGTATAATGGTATTGCATATCCATCTTCTCAAGATGACGATCCAACTATGACTGACTCATAGGTTTGGTGAGTGGGTCAGCTACATTTTCCAATGTAAGTACTTTCTGCAGACTTATATCCTTTCGAGCAATAATCTCTCGATGATATGAAAACGCCTTTTAATATGTTTAGATTTTTGATGAGATGTGGGTTCTTTAGCTTGTGCAATTGCTCCATTGTTATCGTAATATGAAGATATCAACAATTCAATGGATAGAACCACTCTGAGCTCTAACAAGAATTTTCTCATCCAAACTGCTTCCTTTGCAACATCTGATGTGGCGATGTATTCGGCCTTAGTAGTGGAGTCTGCAGTTACTGGTTGTTTGGAATTTTTCAACTCATTACTCTTCCATTACAAACAAAAACAAATCCAGATATTGATTGCCCATCATCTCTATCGGATTGGAAATCTGAATCAGCGTATCTGTCCACACAGAGTTCACCACCTCCATAAATTAAAACAAGATCCTTAGTTCTTCGCAAGTACTTAAGGATATGTTTTACTGCCTTCTAATGCTTTTCACCTAGATCAGACTAATATCTGCTTATAACGCTTACAACATATACGATATTAGGCCATGTACATAGCATAACATACATGAGACTGCCTATGGCCCATACGTTGCCTTTCTTCGTCGGATTTAGAAGACATTTCTTTAGAAAGATGTATTGTGAGACCCAAGCTCGATTTATGTGCAATTGTGTTTAAATTAACTTTTATGTGCAAATTATGTGCTTATTTATTTTAATTCATAAAATGTGAAATTATATGATTTATACATGTTTACTAGCTCAAAAATACATTTAAAAATCGATTTGAGAGCTAATTATGACTTTTCGTATTCTTTGACCATGTAGGCATAAAATATGTTTAAACTAGTTATAATTTAGTCTAAACTAGTCTTTTAACATTTTAAATATTTGATATAGCGTTAAAATTGTATTTAGAACCAATTTGGAAGCTTATTTGACCATTTTAAGTGAGTTTGACCAAGATTTTGACCTTTGACCTTCTATTTAATCACCAAAATAGCATAAAATAGAAAATTCTTCTCCTTCTTCTTCTAGCTTCAGCCGACACCACCATAACTACATGAATAGTAAACCTATGCTATAATTTGCTAATTTTTAGCGATTGGAACAAAACCAAAGGCTATACCAAGAATATTCGGACTTGTCTCGTTATCTAGCACCTTTCTAGCGATCGTTTTTAGCTTTATTTTGCGAGAAAAGGTGAAGGGATTTTCTACCAAATCTTTCAAAGTTCATTATTTATGTAGTATAATGCTAAAACTACCTTTGTATCTTGCTAATTAAGTGTTAGAGAACACTTTTACTGATTAGTTACTTGTTGAGAACATATTTCTTTGTAATTGAATTTTATGCTTTGTCTATTGATTTTAATTTCTAAAATGGATGTTTTTAAGTGTTCTTAGCATGTCTTAGTGGTGCATATACATCATATATCATTATAGCATACAAATTAGCCCAGAATTGCAACTTGGTGCAAAGCTTAGCATGGTTTTAGGGGCCAAAATTCCAGCGTGAACAGTGGACTGTTACACGCTGGAATTTCAGTGTTTGGGGGTTTTTGGGTTTCTCTCGGGGTATATAAATATGGTGCTAGGTTGCCTCTAGGTTAAGTAATCGATTGGGGTTCGTTTGATTGCATTATTACTTAGTTTGTTGCTAGAAATGTTGTCATTAGTTGTAATGTTTGTTGTTTGTGTTACTTGGTTATTAAGTGTGTTGTTTAAGCTAGAATGTTGTTAAATGTAATTAGAGTCTGTAAATGTGTAAAGTACTGGTTAACAGATAGATAACCTACTTTACTACCTAGCCTATATGTTGTTAATTGAGTACATTATTGGTTAAATGCCAATTGTGTTATATATGTTGCATATGCATGAGAGACAACTTACTTTGTTGTCTTCTCTAAATGTTATGAATGTTAATATTTATGAATATGGTTACAACCTTAAAATGAGATACGGTAGGTTCGTGTTACACTAGGTGGCATAAGGCTTGCCAAGAGATAATACGACTACCGATATTCTAATCCTTACCCGAATGAATGGAGTGTTTCATGGGGTTTGGGTCGTAGTATTTGGAGTATTTTCGGGGTACAGTTGTGGGTGTTTAGGGAAAGCGTTCGTGATGGTATTTAGGGGACGACATCAGCAACAAATGAGCGTATCCTTACTAAGTGTTTACCTTATTTGCATTTCTTGAATTGTTATACTTATTGCTTATTGGTTGTGCATTGCATGGTTTTTAAAGAGGTTTTCAAAGCTAAATGGTTTCAAAACCTTCCCTACTCCCTCCTCGCTGAGTTCGTGGAAACTCACCCCTTTTGCTCTTTCAAGTGAGTCCATGTTGGAGTTTGTTCCTCACGAGTCTGAGGCCGAGCCATGTGATGATGCGATTTATATGGATGAGCCACTTCTTTGATGTTGCTTGGAGTGACATGATGTTTCTATGTTTATGTTATCTTAAACTCTTAGTTATGTTGTATTAATGCTAAACTTGTAATATATAATGTATTTAAGTGTTGTTGTCTTTTAATTGGGAGTTTAAGGCTATTTTTGTATTGTATAAAGTTCCTGTAGCCTTGTATGTATTCCGCTAGCCTTAATGGCCTATTTTGGAACTCAGGAGATCGAATGTCTTTATGAAAAGTTAGTGTGATGGATGGCTTTATGTAGGAGTTGTTTTTTGAATGGTTAAGCATGTGGTGTTTGGCTTTGTTGTTAGTTGTTGTGGACTATATAAATTGGTTCTGTGTAGGTTTTATGAATTGGGCTAGAGTCTAATTACAACCATTATAATGTCGAAATTTCGTCGCGTGTGACTTGATTCTAAGTGGGGTCGAGTTAGGGTGTGACATGTATACCATGCCATATAGGCAGAAGACCTTTCTTAGGACTCTCCATCTTGAACTTTTTCAAGATCCGTTCTATGTATATACTTTGAGACAAGCCAGTCAATCTATTCGTTCTATCTTTATAGACACGAATTCCCAAGATGTAAGAGGCTTCTCCCAAGTCTTTCATGGAGAATTTGTTGTTTAACCAGACTTTGGCAGACATCATATGCCCAGTATTATTTCCCATTATCAAAATGTCATCAACATACAAGATCAGGAAAATGGTCGCACTCCCACTAACCTTCTTGCAAACACAGGGTTTATCTTCATTTATGATGAATCCAAACTCTTTGATTTCATCATTCTAATGTTCCAAGAATGCGAAGCTTGCTTTAAACCATAGATTGATCTTTTAAGCTTACATACTTGATTACAACTGGAGTTAAAACCCTCAGGCTACTCCATATAGATATCTTCATCAAGATAACCATTCAAGAACGCAATTTTAACATCCATTTGCCAGATATCATAATCATAGTATGCAACAATAGCTAGCATAATGCGAATGGATTTGAGCATGACACCTGGTGAAAAGGTTTCGTCATAATCAATACCTTGTTTCTGACGATAGCCTTTTGCAACAAGCCTTGCTTTATATGTCTCTACATTTCTATCAACTCCAATTTTCCTCTTGAAAACCCATTTGCAACCTATAGGTACAATACCTTTAGACGGGTCTATTAAGGTCCATACATCATTGGAGTACATAGAATCCATTTCTACTTGCATTGCTTGCTTCCATTTCTCAGAATCGATATCTCGTATCGCTTCCTCATAAGTAGCAGGATCATCCACATGATCACTATCCCCTACCATAAACAGCTTTTGTGCCTTCTCAAGAAGATATCCATATCATTCTGGAGGATAAGATACTCGATCTGCAAGGAACTTGTGTGATGACTCGTTCTAGACTTTGCTGAACTTGTTTAGGATCCTAATTTGGGTCAGTTTGTGGTTTAGAGGACTCTTCCTCAATTCTTATTTTCCTCCCACTGCCTCCTTCTTAAATAAACTCATTTTCAAGAAAGACAACATCACGACTGATCAAAATCTTTTGATCATCGGGAAAATATAAATAATACCCCTTAGTCTCTTTAGGGTACTCTAGAAATCTTCATTTGTCAGATCTTGTTTCCAACTTGTCCATCTTAAGTTTTTTCATATAAGCGGGACAACCCCAAATTTTAAAGTGATTAAGACTTGGTTTCTTACCAACCGATAACTCATATGGTGTAGTAAAAACGACTTTAGTTGGAACTCTATTCAACAAGTAAATTGTCATATGAAGTGCACAGCCCCACAATAAAATTGAAAGATCGGTGTAACTGATCATAGATCATACCATATCCAACAATGTACAATTCCTATGTTTAGATACTCCATTCAATTATGGTGTAACAAGTAGAGTGGTCTCTGAAGTTATTTTGGCTTGCTTGAGATATTCAAGAAATTCGGTACTTAAGTATTCATCTCCACAATCAAATCGCAGAGTCTTAATACTTTTTTCCAATTGGTTTTCTACTTCAGCCTTAAACTCTTTGAACTTTTCAAAAGACTCAGACTTATACTTCATCAAGTATACATAACCATACCGTGAATAGTCATCGGTAAAAGTTATGAAGTAATGATAACCACTGCGAGTCATTTCTCTAAATGGTCTACAAACATCACTATGTATTAATGCTAACAATTCAGTGGCTCTTATACCTTCTCCAGTAAAAGGTGACTTAGTCATTTTCCCAAGAATACAAGACTCACATGTAGGGTTGGGTTCACACCCCAATAAATCAATTAATTCATTTTGAGCCATCCATGTTAATCTTTTCTCATTAATATGACCTAGTCTTAAGTGGCATAAATGTTTTGCGTTAATTTAAATATCTCTAGGTCGTTTCTCATTTGAAGTAGTGGTCAAATTAACATGCATACAGTCATTTACATCTAGATGATAAAGTCTATTCACCAAAGTAGCTGTGCCGATATATTCATTACTATAATAAATATTACAACTTTTGTTCGAAAATGAAATTCATAATTTTCACAAACAAGCTTAGGAATAGATATAATATTCCTAACAGCACTTGGAACAAACAAAACATCAGACAGATGCAAAACACGTCTTGTGGGCATATGCATATCCACATTTCCTTTGGCTAAGGCAGCAACATTTGCCCCGTTGCTAACCTTCAAAATGATTTCTCGCTTTCCAAGTGTCATTTTGTCATTTAGACTCTGTAAAGACATACAAACATGAGTTGTAGCACCTAAGTCTAAGATCTAAGATGGATAAGCCCGACTAATAGTAAAATTAGTCTCATTCACAAACTTGAAGGAAATTATACCTTTATTCACAACTGAACCAACCTGCTGCCCCTTCAACAGTTGAAGATATAAAGGACAATTTCTTTTCCAATGGCCTTTACTCTTACAGTGGTAACACTGTCCCTTGGGGATGTAATCCTTTTTCTTCTTCTCAACACCTCTAGTGGGCCTAGGAGTAGAGTCTTTCTTCTCTTTGTTGTTCTTCCTCCTTCTATTCTTGGGCTTTGACCCAGAAGAAGAAGCAACAACCAAGACAGACTCCTTACCCTTTCCTTTGAACTGAGACAGCGTAGTTGTCAACATGTTTGCCAACTCCGGAAGAGAGGACTCGAGCTTGTTCATTTGAAAATTCACAATGAATTGATTGAATGAAGGTAGGAGGGACTGCATAATAAGATCTATCTGCAACTTGTAGTCCAAGATAAAGTCAAACGCCTCAAGTTGAGTAATCAAAATAATCACCCTGAGGGTATGCTTATTCATGTCACCACCCTCATCTAATCTAGCCCTAAACAGTTCCTTAGACAACTCGTATCTGACAACATTATTCTGTTCCCCAAACAACTCTTTGAGGTTGAGAATCATGTTGCTAGCATGAGACATCTTCTCATGCTGTTTTTGCAGTTCATGTGACATCAAAGCTAGAATATAGGCTTTCATATACAAATCGTGCTTAACCCATACTTGATGAGTTTCTCTCTTATCCTTAATAGCATTCGTAGAAAGGGTAGCTAGGGAACTGTCCAAAACATAATCGATTTTCTCCATGCTTAAAACAATTTTAAGATTACGATACCAATCGGGGAAATTAGGTCTGGTTAAACAATTCTTATCAAAAATTCAGGCAATAAGATTTGTAATTGAAGCCATTAATACAAACTGCAGAAAATAAATATTGCAGAAAATAAGATTGCAAGTTGATATAAATGCTAAACTATTTAAGTATGGACTTTTAAATAAATAGTTCCTCCTACTAATCTTATCGAATCTCATACTCCCTAAAATGATAAGCATGACTCTATGAAGATTCCATAGTGGGTGACCAAATCCTCTTGATCATATATATCCCTCAACCTTTGTGGTATTCTTGGAATATAAGTACCAAGAGTCAACAACTCTTTGTTGTCTTTTTCTCTAAAAAGGATATGGTCATATTTTGCCCCTAAATCACTTTGATCTCAGCTTTAGTGCATTCTTGATTAAGTGATTTAGTTAGATTAAGCCAGCCATCAACTTGTTATCCAACAATTTGAATCTTATGACTTCAACTTTGGTCTCGGCCATATGATATTGGAAGATAACAACATCTCTATGTTTTACTAGCGACTCAATAAACTTATTATGAACTATATCCCTCTACCTTTGGGTTAGACCGGATGTAATTCACTTTAAGTTCCTTTATGTCCTAGGATGGCGGAAGGCTGCGATTAAACTCTTTTTGCCTTTTTAAACAATCTAATATTAGTTTGCACATAAGGAGGTTTGGATTTGTTTGAGATCTCATCATCCATACATAACCAATTATAAGCTACTAATCACATAGAAAAAATAACATAGCATGCATGCAACACATAGGAATGGTGGATCATGGACTTGGACCTAGAACACAATCAAGGATAACCTAGACTATCCTAAAGCACATCAAATGCCTTCATAGTCTTCAAATCCTTGTGTTCTCCAAAGTACCTCCAACTCCTTGGATGCCTTCATTGGTTTTTCTTGCAAATCTTCTTGAAAGATTACAAATAATCCTCACTACAAGATTCTTTCATTTACAAGAAAGTAAAATGAGACTTATGTCTCAATTACAAACCATTGAATGGATCAATTAATTACAAAACTTTTTTTTTTGAAATTATAACCATTCAACCACCAAGTCCATGATCAAATTCATCATTCAACCAACAATTCAGACTCATATAGATAAGATCATGCATATCCAATATAAAATCTAAGCTAAACAAGTAAGTTAACACATATCTCATGCATCATATAAAAAAGACAACATAACCATATAATCTTTAATTCATATTAACAACACTTTGTCAACATGCATGTAAAACCAATTGATTCCTTGATCATAACACCTTATATCACACGTGCAACTCAAGATTAAACAATACAAGCAAGATCAAGCAACATAGCAACAATTTTCGGCCATTAAAAATCCAAGACATCTCTCGGCCATGACATGAAAATATATACTACAATTACTCATTTTATGCACCATCATGTCCAACATATAGTACTCATAAAATAGCATGTTTTTCAATCAACCCAAGCCTAGTTACCTCTCGGCCAAGGCTAAGAAAAATGCTCAACTTGCAATTTATCATACTTCTTTATATCACCATATAAAACTCATAAAGTTAAAAACATCTAAAACAACTTTTAGGCATTTTTTAACTTTATAGTATGATCTTTCATATTTAAGCATATTTCAACATGAATAGTTTAAACCCAACATCTAAACTCGTATGACAACATGCTACATATATGAAAATCAAGTTATCTTGACATCCATGCAAGAATCAACATATATTTCTCATCGATCTACACGTTTATGTAAGAATCAACACTAGATCTACACATGCATGTAAGTATAATCTAGAAATAACACTATTTTACAAACTTTAAAGATTAGATCTACGGCTAAATCATGTGATTTCATGGACTCTACAAACCTGGCTCTGATACCCCTTGAAGGAAATGATCTATCAAGATAAGTGTAAATCACAACCTTTATGCACTAAGTAGAAACAACGGATTTCAAAAATTTTCTTAGCAACATAACCTTTGTATTCACATATTACCATAGTAAAGTCCATGCAATCAACATGATGAACAATATATATCAAATATATATAAAGTACAAGAGTATAGCAATAGGTATACCTCTTGGATGATAGCCGAATAGGTGGTGGAAACAAGATGGATGTGGACGAGCTCTTTCACATGTACAAATGCTTTAGATCGAGACACACGAGCATGCAAAGGCTATTTCCACAAAATAAGTAAATGTGCTAGCTACCTATATATGGATATGAGCTTGCATTAACTTAAAAATCCAACAGAAAAACTATAATGGCTTTCTCTTTTCTTGGCTGAGAGCACCAAGGGAGTAAAGACAAAGAATTTTTCTTGCTTCTTGTTTTGGTGTGTTGGCCGTGTATCATAGAGGAGAAAGAGAATATAATATCTCTTCATTACCTTGCAAGATCATGCATATCTACTTTAGATAGTGCTTTTGACAAGTGGCATAATTGAGTTCTTCAATGGAGTGCCACTTGTAATGCATGCAAGACAATCTTATCTATTTAGATTTAATCTTTGGCAAGTGGCAGCTTTGTTCTTTCCAAAACAATGCCACTTGGCATTTATGCAAGACTAACATATCGACTTTAGATATTGTCTTGACAAGTGGCATAATTGTATTCTCTGATACAATTCCACTTGGCATTCATGTAAGATTAACATATAATTAATTCTAATCCCCATTAGAATAATTAATTATGGAAACACCCTTTTTCCATAATTATACTTTGGCCCAAACACTTTCTAAAATTACACTTTTTGCCCACTTAACTATTAACGTCCAAAATAACGTTAACTCTTTAACGTCTTTCTTTAAATTAATACCAAGCTCATTAAATGCCTTATTCATGATGCTCTTTGTGTGTGTATGACTCTCTAGATTCATAACTGTATAACGATGATGAACTATTAAACTCTTTTAATCTATTTCGAGAATGTCTCCGTTATTCTCCAGAATACCCTCACATTCAAGAGTGATGCCTAACAACATACGTATCATGACAATTTATACGATAATGAAGTCTAACTCTTATGAATCTATTTATAGTCGCGAATTAGATTGCAGTCCAATCATTCCATTAAATATGTCCTGATTGAATGAGGATCATGAAACGATTAAGTCTACTAACTCGATTCTATGCACGGATGTAATCAGTGGAATGAGAGATGACACCTATGGAAAAATCCCTTTCTATCATTCATGCATACCCCGGCCGAGGATTTCCTCATTTAACAACCAAAATAAGATCATAAAGGACATTGCCTTACGTCAGAGGTTAACGGATCCTATCTTGACAATTACCTTTCGGTCTCTATATTACAAGACTAAACTACGAGAGGTCGTTACTCACCTTGAAGAAGGCCGGTTTTGCCCAAACGCTATATATAGCCCCTGATATATTAGGCAGCTATAAATTGTCAAGTCAAAGGATTAATTTGCACAATTCACAATGAATAATAAACTATTAATCCAAAGTCATGTAGTTTATTATTCTAGTCACATTCAATGATCCGTTCCAGTAACGATCACTTATATGTAAGTTAATTGCATCCATATGCTGTTATGGCACAAGGCTCGCCACCCTTTATCATTAACATCCCTATGTTAATCAAATGTAACTACATATGATAGCTCGTACTTGATTATTCTAGTCCCCATCAAATAATCTGAGGGCTATGAATCAGTTTGAATGTTTATCATATCGAAAAAATATGCCAATGTATTCTAAACACTTTTAGAATTTATTTATTCTCTGAAAAATATTAAGGACACATTCATATAATAGGAATGATTGAGAATATGAATGTCAACAAAGATGACATTTAAATGAAAATTTACATCATAATGCCCTATATAGGTTATCTAACTATATAGCTTTAGGGCATATCACTAACGCCAAGTAGGTGGAATTCTACATATAACATGTTGAAAAGGGCCATTACATATGAAGATGAAATTAATGAATTATCTTGGGGAAGCTCGTCCTCTTCGAGGAACCTCCTAATCGGCTGCATCCATTACTCTTATACTGTTATGACTACAATTTCTTTATTAGGCAAAAATATGGCTTGACTCTTAATCTTATTAAATTTTATAGTAATAGGGCGAGTTGCCCCCCAGGCCAAACGAGACAAAGAATTTGCCTTTTCTTTTTTTCCCGAGGTACCTGTTAAATGTGAAGTTTCTTGAAATTCGAGATAAATTCCTTTACTTTATTGAGGTATACTACCGTGGAGGGATCTTTTGCCTCAAAATCCCCAAAAACTTGGTTGGCTACCAGCTGCGAATCGGTAGTCACATCTACTACCTTAGCTCCTTGCGTCATAGTTGTTTTGAGCTTGGCTATAAGTGCTTCATACTCAGCCTTATTATTAGAGGCCATGAATTGGAATTTTAGAGAGTAATGAGACTCTTCTCCCTTTGGGCCCTTTGTTTGCTAGAGGTTCTATCGACCTGCACACCTAAGGTGCCTTGGTCTCTCTAGTAGGATCTCCTATGCATTCTACCACAAAATCTGCCACTGCCTAAGATTTGATTGTTGTTCTAGGCTAATAGATTATGTCAATCTATCTAAGCTCAACGGTTTATTTTAATAGACGGCTTGAGACCTCAGGCTTATGTAGTATCTAATTTAAGAGCATGTATATAATTACCTGGATAGTATGGGCATTAAAATAATGTTTTAATTTCCTCGAGGCTGTTACAAGGGCCAGCGCCATACGCTTAATACTGGAATACTTGAGCTTTACCCCCCTAAGATCTTGCTGATATAGTAAACTAGATTTTGGATCTTGTCTTCCTCTCAGATAGGTACTATCACTACTATAACGCCTGAGCTATCCAGATAAAGGGTTCAGATTTCCCATTTTTCTAATTGAGATAAGAGCGGAGGCATACTAAGGTACTTTTTGATCCATTCTAAGGCTGCTTGGTACTCTTGCATCCATTGAAAATTCTTTGGATTTTGTAGCACCTAGAAGAAATGGGCACACTTGTCTATCAACCTTGAGATGAATTTGCTCAAAGCTGCCACTATCCCTGCCAGAGACTGTACTTCATTTACACACCTTAGGGGGTTCTTGTCCAAGATTGCCTGGATTTTTTTTGGATTTTCTTCTATTCCATGGCTGGTCACAATGAACCTAAAAAATTTTCCAACTTTGAGGAAGACACACTTTTTGGGGTTGAGTTTGATCCCAATTGTTCTATTGTGGAAAAGGCTTATGTTAGGTCGATGACGTGTGTCGAGGTACTCTCATTTTTAACCAGTATGTCATCCATATAAATTTTCTTGTTGCGCTTGATCTGGTTTCTAAACACCTTATTCACGATCTTTTGGTAGGTAGTCCCAATGTTCTTTAGTCCAAAAGGCATCACCTTATAGCAATATGTGCCCATTTAAGTTATGAATGCCATTTTATCTTCATACTCAAAGGCCATCCTTATCTAGTTGTACCCCTTGAAGGCGTCCATAAAAGTAAGGAGCTCATACCTTGAGGTCGCGTTTTCCATCTAATCTATCCTTGGTAGTTGATAGAAGTCCTTAGGGAATGCTTCGTTAAGGTCGGTATAGCCGCCATTTACCGAGCTTTTTGCCACGAGCATGACATTAGCTAACCACTCTAGATATTCTATCTTTTTGATGTGTTTGGCATTTAGCAACTTCTTGACCTTCTTCTTAATATTTTGAGATCTTTCTACCCTAACTATCTCTTCTTTTGGCATATAGGATGAAAAGTAGGCTCCATGTTTAATCAATGGACTATTACCCTTGGGTGGTACTTATGACAATGGCAGACCAAGCAAATACATGTTCATTATCAGAAAGGAAATCTATTATACCTTGGTAGAGTTCAGGCGAGATTTACCTTTCGATCGGCCGTAAGTTCTACCTCATCTAGGTCCTTTATCAGAGTTCCTCTCTTTTTATCCTTTTTTCTTTAGGGACCTTTAACTACCAAGCTCTAGGGCCTTGGAATTTTAATAAGGGGGCGTAGCACCGCCAAGCCGCCAGCTGATCCCTCCTTATTGTGTCTATCTCCCAAGGTGTTGGGAACCTCATAACCCAATGGTAAGGGAAGGCTACAGCTCGGAGTTTATTCAATGATATTTGTCCCTGGATCTCGTTATAAGTTGATTCAAAATCCAAGATAGTGAGGTCTGCCATTATTATGACTTTCTGATCTCCTTCTCCCATGATCAAGGGTAAGTTGATGACTCCTTCAGGGTGAAAGATTTCACCCTTGAAACAAAACAATGTACCTCTCAGTGGTTATAGTCTATCATTGTTGATCCCTAGCTTGATCAATGCTTTCATAAATAGGACCTCAGTTGAGCTGCCATGTCCACCATGATTCTTGTTACCTGTACCTGTAGTAGATCATCATGCAAACATATATGTCCTTCGAAGTTGGCTGAGAAGTATGCGAGCTATTCATCAATCCTTGGCCGCTTATTTAATGGCTCCCTCTAGTTAAGCCTTCCTTCTAGCACTACTTTTCTCTCCGAATGCCAACCCTTTGGCAATGGTTTCTACGACCCCAGATGCCTATTATTCCTATTTCTTCCCTATCTTTGGCTTATGTCCCTCTCTCGTCTGGACTCTTGATCTCGACGGAACTCTTGGTTCCTAGTGATAAACCTATTCAAGTAGCCCCATTTAATTAAGGTTTTTATCTCATCCTTCAACTACTAAAAATCTTGAGTATCATGCTCGTAGTCCCTATAAAACCTACAATACTTGTCTTTTTTCATTTATTTGGATTCCCATATATTTTTCTAGGCCATCTAAGGTCCTTGCTTATTTGGATCGCATGCAAAATATTTGTCCTTTGGGCATTCAGAGAGGTATATTTTTCAAACCTCCCTTGGTAACCCTCTCTTGAGTTCTCTTACCTGCCTTTTTGACCTCTTTAATGTTTCTCCTCTTCACTTCCCTTTTGATAAGCTCCCATTGGCAGATTCCCTCTCTTTTTCCTCTTCCTTCTTCACTAGCATGACCTCTCTAGAATTGATATGCTTTGTTGTTGGGCCATGAGTTTCATAAGGTCTTAAGGCATTCTTTTGCATAGTGACGATTGGAAGACTGTAGTCCTTGCACAAAGGCCACAAGGGCTATGGATTGGTCGAGATTGGGGACCTCGAGTGCTACCTGGTTGAACCACTAGGTGAACTCTTGCAGGATCCCGCCCTTATACTGCTTAATGAAAGAAGACAAGTAGTGGGCTTTGGTGACTTCTTACTGTTGGCTAATCAATCAAAGAAAATTCATGTTAGTTGGTTTAAATTTTGGATGGAACCTGTGGGAAGACTCTAGAACCATTTCTGGGATGACTCAATCCATGTGATTGGAAATGCCCTACATTTAATTGCATTTGGGATATCGTAGAATGCATGAGAATGTCGAAGACCCTGAGTTGATCCTCAGGGTCTCCCGTACAACTGTAGGTTGGCAAGGTATAGATCTTGTATCCATACGACATGGGCTCTAGTATAACTTCTCTTGCGAATCGGTGATTCTCATGTCCTACCAACATACGGTACTAGTCTTCGTGAGCTCAGGAACCCATATGCCCCATGGTGGGCCTCCTCGTCCTGTTCTGATATGACATGTCTATAGGTTCTATTGATCCTTTATCTCTTGGTAACTAGGACCTTGAGGCAGTTCATCCACCCCTAGGGCTATAGATACTGACTAGTCTTGAGGTACCGGTACTACCGCGGCTAGCTTGGCCGAAGTTGGCTAGACTGGTACTTTTGTTGGTTGTGCAAGTCCTTGGGTTTGCAAGAATTGGTTGAAAGTGCCTTGGAGGATTTAAAACATCTGAAGCAGGGTCGACAAGTCTACTTTTTGAGAGGAAGAGGGCATATTACCCTGCACAAAAATTGGTGGGGCTACTAGCATAGTGGCAAAGCCTAGTAGGGCTATGATGGGTGGTACCACTAAAGGATCTAATAGGGTTATAAACATAATCTAGCTAATAATCACAATGGAAACAACCTAGAAATTCAAAATTTTATAGACATTATAAGCATATGTTCATAAAACCCTAAACTTGATATCATGTAATTAACATAATAAATACACACAAATACACACACACACACACACACACACACACACACACACACACATATATATATATATAGCAAATATATGTAATCAAGAGCTAGATTAAAGGTATACTACTTGAAGACTACAAAGATTTGTCCACTTGATGCAAGACTACACCTCCCACAATTGCAAGAGATCTAGTAGGTCCACACAAGCAAAAAAAAGGCCTCTTGATCTTCTAGGTTGTATGTGCTAGCTTTTTGAAGATATATGAGCTTGTATACAAGAGAACTTGAAGAGAAAAGTTCTCTTCTTCTTTTTCCTTTTGGCTGAGAGCACCAAGAGAGAAAAATAACTTTTTCTTGTTTTGTATATTGTGTGTATATGTCAAAACTTAGTCAAGATAACTTTTTAGATATTTTTATCTATTTCATATGCAAACATATCATACACATATATTTTAGCCTATACATTATATGCATCATATATGTCTTGTGCAATATTTGCCATTTGTTCAAATCTTAACCATTATGGCTTAATGACATCCAAGTAAATGGTATCTTGATTTTTGGAAGATTAATCATACATACATATACATATATACATAATACATTAGTCTTCCAATTGTGCATTTAAATGTTTAATCTAATCACCATTAGTTAAATTATGGAAACAACTTTTCTATATTTACATATTAGGCCTAACAATTAATAATAATTATATATTGGCCCCATTAACTCTTAATGGTCAATCCATTGTTAACACCTTAATAATTCAAGAGAAACAAAATGCAAGCTCAATGAAAACCTATTCACCATGGTCTATTGTGTGTGACTTTCTCGATTCACCGCCATATAGTAATGATGGAATATTAAACTCTTTTAATCTATTTTGAGAATATCTCCGTCATTCTCAAAATACCCTCAACATTTAGAGTGTAATTTAGCAACATATCAAGACAATTTATAAGCAATGAAGTCCAATTCATGTAAACCTATTTATAGTCGCAAATTCCCGTGCAATTCAATCTATCCATTAATATGTCCCGACTGAGTAAGAACCATGGAATGATTAAGTTCATAAACTCGATGCTATTCATGGATTTAAATGGTGGAATGAAATATGGACACATGGAAAAACCTTTTATCCATCATTCAAGCCTTGGCCAAAGACTTTCTCATTCTACAACAAAAAATAGTTCGCATAGGACATCACTTCACGCCGGAGGTTAATGGATCCTATTTTGACAACTACCTGTCATTCATTATACTAAATGAATACAACCGCCAGAGGCCGTAACTCATCCCATTAACGAAGACAAGCATTGTCCAAGTGCAAGTATTAAACCCCAATACATATTATAGTCATAATGTCTCAAGTCAAAGGATTACATGCACAATCGCAACAAATAACAAATTATTAAACCAAAACCATATAATTTGTTACTCATGTCTCATTCAGCGATCCATTCAACTAATAATCACCCACATGCTTGTTAATCGCATCTCATGCTGTTGGTATGTGGCTCACTATCCTTTACCATTAATATCTCATATTAATCAAAGGTAACTGTCGCGCCCCAATTATGACCATAAGTGTAATTATGTATATATTTGAAGTTTACATGCGACTTTCGTGTTTAATTAACTTTTGTGAGTAAAATCATGTGTTTATTTATTTTAGTAAATGAGTTATGTGTATTTAATTGTTTAAAATGTTTCTTTTTCATAATATTTGCAATTTCATGTTTATTTGTCTTTTACGTGCAATTATGTGTTTAATTAAATTTTGTTAACAAAATTAAGAGTTTAATTGTTTAAGTACTTAATATATGTGCATTCATATTATTTCATAAATATTTTTGAGTGAAAATAGTATTTAAAGGACTTTTAAATTTCATTTCTTGACTTTTTCTTTTAATTTGTAAGACTAATTTTCTAAATATTTTAAATTTTAGTATATCATTATTTATTGATTCATGACTTTGTAAAATTAATTTAGAAACAAACCAAAATGTTTAAGTAGATTTTTCGCAAGAAAAATTAGCGTTTTAAAGTGAAATAGTAAGAAAAACCCAACAAGTCTTCCATTGACCCAAGCTTTGACTTTCATTTAAATATATAAGCCCAAAAATACCATAAAAATGCAAAAAATTCAGCCAAAAAGTCCTCAAATCAGCCAAAAATAAGACCTACGGGGATAGTAACTTTTCTTCAAAAACTGCTCTAGTTCTTGCTTTTCTGTGTTATTCCAAGAGCTATTGAGGTGGTTTATAGCTTTGTAGCTATTTCTTCTAAGTGCAGGTATCCAGTTAGGCCTTGAAACAGGGGAAACTCCATCCATTTTCTCTCATTTTTCATGACCTTGGATTTTGGATTGGGGCTCCGGTCTCGTGAGGGATCAGGGTGTTACAGTAACAATACATGTGATAGTCCATAATAGATAATTTTAGTTCCGATCAAATAATCTAAGGAATATGAATAACTTTAAATAGTTATCATTGTAAAGAAATATGCCAAGATATTTTAAACTCCTTTTAGAATACATTTCTTCAATAAAAATATTAGGGGCTCATTCATATTGAAAAAGAAAGAGAATATGAATGTCATAAACATGCCATTATATAATGTACATATTTACATCAAAATACCCAAAATAGGTCATCTAACTACATATCATTAGGGCATATCACTAACAACCACTAGTAATTGAAGGTGCATGCTACCTAGATATACTATGGTATTTAAGAATTTAAATGCAGCAGAAACATGATAGCATGCTAATATAGGATCAAATCATATGTTCTAAGTTGAATTATTGCAAGAACTTTAAACGCATATGCATAAGCAATATATGAATAACAAAATTCAACAAGTAATAGTTTTGTTACCTGGATTCGTTAGCTTAAGAATTTAAACGAAAAATACAAAACTCAAACTCTAATGTGGTTATAATGATAATCACAAAATATCACTGCTAACTTCAACAAAAGGAAAAACAAATGTTGATGATGGAAAAATATGGCATCATCGAGTTCAGAATAATGAGAGCATTTGATTGTTAGCATGATGCACAATGAGAATGATGACATATTCTAAACATTGAGCATCATATAGAATTTGTGAGTAATGCCTCTTGGTTGTCCAGACCATTGGTCAAGCTTATGTAGCTGAATCCAATAAGCAAGGGTCATGTGGATCCAAGCATAAAAGGGTAATAACTCTAATGACAAAAGTAGGGTAAGCTGACTGAAAAGACCAAGAAGGGAAAGACCACTAAGCTTGGGATTGCCCTGAGCCGAAGACCAAGCGTTTGATCACATAGCTATAAATGAAAGAGCTTTTGTGGAATACCATTATATTTTAGTAGAATCACGGTGGTTATTTGTAAGAAAGAAATTGAGAGTTGAAGTCAAGGGTATTAGAACTTGTTAACTACCAATATGTGATGGTCAAACTCTAATTTTTCCATAATATCATGTATTCTCTGATTTTTTAGGTAAATTTGGACTATGGATTAAGTCTTCTTATAATTAGGTTCTGAACATCGTATATTTGGTCCTCAGTTAAACTATTGGGAGCAACTCATCATAAATATGCTATATTATGTATGATTTTCTTGTTCTATGCATTTAACATCAAAACCTTTGCTATATACATATACGTTATTAACGTTGTATCTTCACGATCTGTAGCATAGCAAGCTAGTCATATAAGGAAAAATAGAATAAAAGGACTTGTCAGATAAAGCCTTTTGAGGTTGTGGTTAGGACAACTCTATTTGCCTCTGTGTAAAGTTGCCTAGCCAATAACCCCACAATAAAATATTTGGCAAAGCTTGCAAGCTGGTTTTCCATTGCCTTGAATTCATCCCGATATCTATGGTCCAAAGAATGTTAGGGCAAGCAGTGAGGCCTCATATTTTGTTATTTTTTTTCAAAGTTGTTACAAGATTTGTCTTGTCCTTTTGTTTTCTCACATTTTTTAAGTTTAATTGCTTTGGACGTTATTCTAATCATGTTGAGAATCAAACAGATAGAAAGTGAAATCTTTGAGAACTGATCTTGTTTGGTAATACCTATTTGATTCATTCAAAAAGATTTGTGATGAAAAATGTATAGCAAGATAGCTAACTATTCCTGGAGCTTCGCAACTATAGATGTTGTAGAAAGAATGAATAAAACCTTATTGGGCGTGGTTAAGTATCTGATGGCTCATATAAAATTTCTCAATTTTGTGTTGGGAATATGCAATTGCCATATATATTTTTAACCAAGTGCCTTTGAAATCAGTCACTTTAACTCCCTATGAGTCATAGACAAGTAGTGAACCAGTCCACAATGACTTATGACTTTGGGAGTTGGCTACTTTGCTCATAATATTTCTTATAAGCATGAGAAAATGAAACCGAAAAGAAATAGGTATATTTTCATTTGGTACATTGAACACTCCAAAGGGAATGTTCATTGATGAACAAACAATGAAAGTGTGTCTGAACTCAACATTCTTGGGTATAGATTTTCTTAGTAAATGAAATTTTGACAAGGAGGTTCAGTTATATACATTGAATGCTCCTAATGATTCTCTTGTTGGGAATTATATACTCTGAAGACCACTAGTACTAAGACATTTTAATATAAGAAATATTATTCAGTTATAAAATAGTGCATTCATTATGAACATATTATATTCTCTCTTTTATTTGATATATATGTATGCAAAAGGCTCCTTGATACAAGTGAATAGTATAGGTGCATAGTGATCCGCACAGAAGGTCTATGCTATGAGGCTTAGATCAAAACTATAGGTTCATAACCGAATAGTGAAGTTGGGCACTTCACTATGGTAAGGTTATAATGAGAGAGTCTCCTATTTGGTAGGGTGACATAACTTGGTCATTGGAGGGGGTTTCCAGACTTCTCTCATTAATGCATGTGAGTGCATTGAACAGGACTACAATAGATGTTATCTCAGTGACATTACTATCATTGTCAGAGAACTAAAAGCATCTTAAGCTACTAAGTGACCAATGCTTTATATTATAAGTATATGTGGATGTATCAATGGATACTAGGTCATATGTTTTAATTCACTATGGGTAAGATCTTATAATGGGTCAACAACTCAGTGTTTCAGATATATGGACTAGGTTCATTAGATGGCATGCATATGAGTCATGATTATATACTATCTTAAGTGATAGTGAGCTACTCGCTTGGAGTTATTTATGTAATCATTGAAATCTAAGTACTTAGTAATATAACTTGGGTTATATTGGATACTAAACTTGTGGGTCGCTCTCAAGAACAAGGGAATAGTATCTGGGTGGTGATTATTTGAAAGATAAAGGTCCAAGGTGTAAATGTAATCAAGATAGGATGATAGTTTGAATGCAAGACTTATTCGTGATTGTTGTTGAAACATAGAAGGACATTTCGGTCATTTTACTTAGTAGGTCAATGATAGAGAACCTCATCCGAAAGTTTATTAATTGCCATGTAGTACATCTCTAACTCTTTAGTAGAATGAGTTAAGGTTAAAGTGGTCAAAATACAGCTAGTGACTAACAGGGGTATTTTGGTCATTTTATAGCCAGGGCAATTATATCTTTCTGTCCCTCTTCTAGCCACTTTCCGTATTGAGTATACTTTCTATTTGGGCTCTAACTTTTATGGAAATAAGTGGATAATATGTTTTTGGAAATTGGTTTGGACAAAGGAACATTCTTAAGACAAGAATGTTTATCCTGAACATGCAATGTACCGATACTGCATTCTAGAAAAACTTTGGCGTCTGTGGCATGTGTTTTGCATGTGGATGGCACAAGGGGACGTGTGGGCTGATTAGATACGTAGAAGATAATATCTTTTTATTTAAATGAAGAAGAAAATGGCACATTATGTCATTTAATGCAAAAATTGAAAAGATATTGTTGATTATCTCTTGATCTTCCTAGATCACATCTTCCTCTCTTTCCTCTAAATGATATATTCAGATTTTGCCTGTAATACTTGTGCCAGAGGCGAGTTGGAATAAATTGATAACTATTAAGAAATGACCATTAATGTTTAAAAAGGTAATGAGTGGTGTGAAATGTATCAAACTGATGTCGGGACATTTCACTAGATGTCGAATTGAATTAAATAAGTCATACTCATAAGTTATGAGTCAGTTTCAGGCCAGGTTCGGAATAAAAACTGCACCAATTGGGGAAGATTTAGGTAGAAAATTATATGAGGCTGGAAAGCTCTACGAGTCTAGTTCCTAACGTTTCAAATGGTTCGTGAATTGGAGTTTTCTAGAAGAAGTTATGGTCGTTTTCGTAAAATGTAGCGGAGCTGTCCCTTTTTACACGGGAATTGACCAACCATTGACCCTTCTTTTCACTTTTGTTTATACTTATATAACAATAAAACAAAGCCAAAAATACAAAAAATAGAGGCCATTTCGGCCGTGAGAAAGGACAAATAGAGGAATAGTGATTTCCAGGGTTTTTGAGCAAACTTTGAAGAAAAAAGAAGAAGATCAAAGGCCTTTGCACTCAAATTGGAGCTCGTTCTTCTTAATCTAGGTGCATACTACCTATTTTTAACTTTTCTTTCCATAAAAAGTGAGGGGATCTTCCAAACTTAAAGTTAAAGTTGATATTTATTTTATGAACTTGTATATATATGCTATATATTAATGATATTGCATGAGATTCTTGCCATATGATGTCTTGAGAACAACATATTTCATTTTTAGCTAGATTGAGCCATGATTTGTTATAGCTTGCTATTTGGAGTTGTATATTGAATTGTTTTAGCTAAATATGAGTTAAATCTTTGGTTCATAGCCTGTATAAGAAGTCTATATATATATATGTTCATGGCATGAATTAAGACTTTGGAAGCAAGATTGGAGATTGAATAGAGTTTGGTGTAGTTGCTGAAATTTTTCAGCGTTTTTACTGTTGCAGCCCCGTTGGGCAACCTTTTGCGTAGTTATATGCCTAATTTACTCCTTAACTGCTAGGTATACGAATGTGTAAATGTACTATATTGTAGGTTATGGAAGGTGTTGGTAAAAGTGTTGCTAAATATGGTTGTAATTGTAGATTTTAAGTGTTGTTTGACTGTGTTGTTCTACGGGCTGCCTACTTAGTCGATTAATTAATTGCTTAAATTGCTTCCTAAATGCTAGATGAATACTTGTATATGTGTATTACATTGTAGGTTATAAAGTGTATTGATAAAAGTTATTGTTAAAGTGGTGACTAAGTGGAATTGAAGTGTTGTTAAATGTTGTTGTTAAAGTGTTGCTAAGCGTTGTTGAATGGTTGAGGAAATGCCTAAATGCTTGAAAGTGCTTTGCTTCTTACAAGTTATATGTACATGTGTGTGAGTGTATTGCCTTGTTCGTTACAAGAGAGTTGTTAAATGCTTGTGGTTATGAGTTGTAAATGAGTCAAGTGTTGAGTTGAAGCTATTGAGTTCCACTGTGTTATTTTTGTGATTATGCTTATGTGTGACTACCTTTTGTAACACTCGGACCGCGCATGTAGACATTACATTAATTTGCATATATTTACTACATTAAATTACGTAATTCTTGAAGAATGTGTGTGATGGCTGTTTACATTTTTTTTAATTATATTTAATCAACATGCCCGGAATAACTATTTTGTTATTCTATTATTTTATTTACTAAAATTTACCTTACTAATATTTCAATTGATTTAAATTTACTATTTAAATTAAATGTGGAGTTCCAGACCCAAGATTAATTATTTTTAATATTATTATCACCATTTACCTCTATTTAAATTACCTTTGATTAATCTACGAGAATCAATTAAATATTATTCTCATTATTTGTATTTAATTAGGTTATATCTAAATGACTTGTCGTGACAATTATTTTGCTGTTTTATTTCTTTGAATTATTTTACAAATATTTTAACTACTTCATTTCACTGTTCGAACAAGAGGTCCGAGCCCGAAACTGAATGGACTATTTGATTATTCTTAATAATATCATTTATTTAATTTACATATGAATGATTTACTTGAGGAAGTTATTTCATTATTTTAATTATTTGTAATTGTTCTATCTACATTTAAATGGTTTATTTTCATTAGTCACATCGTCTAATTGCATTACCTTAGTCTTGGTGTGTAATCTTCACCATTTAGCGAACTAACTAGTTGACACTTGGCCTTGGAAGCTTCTACTTAATTCTTGATTTTATTGACTATATTGTAATCACATAAACTAAGTAATATAACAAAATAAAACAATAAAGACCCAAAACAATCACACAAAAACACACACACACACACCAATCGGTCACACACACACATACACACATTAAACTCTTTCTTTTAAACACACACACACCACCCACACGATTATATCACATACACACAAAACACCTAACCTAATATCATCACCATTGGACCAAACAAGAAGAGAGAAAAAAAGAAAAGAAAGGGAAACAGACGTAGTGAGCTCACGGGAGAGGAAAGGAGGAGAAAAAGATAAGAATTAAGGGTCTTCTTAAGTTCAATCTTTTGCTTGTATGTGATTTAGCTATGTTGAGGTGAGGGGTTACATCCTTGTGTGTGTTTCTTGCATTCTTTTTAGAATAGCATATTGATGTAAATGTTAAATTATGTTGTTTTAAGTGTGGTTCTAGCTAGCGAACTTGATATTCAAGTAGATTATGTGTAGTAGAAGGTTGATGCTAGCTAAACTTGGTTATTTTAGTGTAATGGTTGATGTGGTTGTTATTGTTGAAGTTGATGTAAATTGAAGCTTTGGTGTTTGTTGAAATGCATGAAAGAATATTGACTTAACTCAAATTAGCTAGCTTTCATCATATAAATTGAAATTGCAAGCAAATGATTTAACTACATCATATGAGAATGTGTGTGTGTACTTTAGGGGCTGACTGCCCAGCGCTGGGTAGCCTGCCAGCGCTGGGTAGTCCTGACGTGGACAGGGCTACTGCCAGCTGCAGCTTGGGCAGCAGTCATGTCCCTTTTTTTTTCTTTTCCCTTATGAGTATTATGGTGTATTAATTTATTAGTGATATTATATTGTTTTAGGCTGATAAAATTCTTGAACTATCAAACTTAGTTGAAGCTTGTGATTGGAGGTAATAGTTAGTTGAAATGTTTTACCTTGAATATGAGCCGGTATATTGCCTTCCCTCTTTTTCGTTAACACTTTGAAGACTTATGAGGTGTGATAGCTTGAGAAAGGTTAATTTTAGCTTGAGTTTCTTGAAACCTTCTACTAAAATATTTCTAACTTTTAAGTTATTATCTATGGGTGTTGAAGATTAATTATGCTAGTTATTGTACAAACTATTAGCCTGGGGAATTAATGTAGTTGTAGCTCATAAGTGAAAATAATTAGTTAATTGTATTGTTAACCAAGAGTTTATTTGGCTATCCTTGTGTGAGTTAAATATTAACTAAGAAGATGATATTCATGATAGCATATGTTATACTAATCTAACCATTTTCATCTCTAGCTTACATTAACTTTAGTCTTGTAGACGAAATGCTTTACTTAAATTGGTGACTAGCTAAAGGTTAGATGATAGTTGGACTAAGTAATAAATAGAATATTGGTCACGGAAAATTAAAGGAATGCATGAACTGTTTCATAGCCTATATGTTATCTAACTATACATAAACTTAGTTGCATTCAACTATATTATGCTAGATGGACTATCATCTTCTTGAGTGGTTAATTGTTGAATGCTAGAAATGTTGATTGGATTTTCTTCTATGTGCAAGTTGTTAGCTAGCTAGATTCATGAACACGCTTTTAAGTGCTTTAAGTGGTTAAATGCTTGAGGGATATTATAAATAGTGATGAAGTTTGTATAACATGTTATATTTGTTTTAATGTGATATTTTGATGTTGTACTATATGTTCTTATCGAATTCGTTTTCCCTTAAAACCCTAGATATTATCGAGTGAAATATCGTATCTATCGTTATTATATTCGTGGTTGCGCAACCATTTCGGGTCGGATATGTTGGGCTTCCCTGGGCGGCATTGGGCTTGCCAGTGGTTGCTCGACCTCCGTACCCTATACCCTCTCTCACTAGGGATGCCACCATGGGAGAGTTAGGTCGTAGGATATCTAGGGTACATCCGGAGTATGCCCATTGAAATTATAAAGGATGTCGGCTTATCGATATTGTATAATTATTATATCGTGTTCATGCTCGTGCTTGTGATCGTGGTTCGTGGTTCGTGCTTACGATCAAGACCGTATCCTCTTATTGTGTGTAATACAGCTTGTAAAGTTTAAATGATTATCTATGTTAATGTATTCCTTTGTACTTAACGGTTTACTTATCGTTTTCAACATGTCTTACTTATATGCATTCATGAAAGGAATTTTCAAAACCTCCCTGCATTATTTTTCCTCCCTCATTGAGCATGTGTTTGCTCACCCCATTTGCTTAACCATTTTATGAGAGGCCGAGGAGGGTCCTCAAGATAGAGCTGAAGTTCTTTCGAGCTTTCATGAATGTGGTTGATATTCTACTTTGAACAAGAAAATGTTTTATTTCATGCATCTTTGAAATGTGAACTTATTCTATTTTTGGCCTTGTAAACTTATGTATATATTTGTAGTTCCTCATAAACTGTAATAGATTAGGATAGCTTAAATCTTGTTACTTTGGAACTTTAAATTTTATGTCTTAGTTAGTCTTATCATGCTAAAGCTTAGGTTGAATGCCACAAATTAATTATAGAGTTGTTTAGACTTGGAATTGTGTTGCGGTCTAGCTGTTGCTGGCATTTGTCTTCTGTTTGTAGTTGTTGGTTTGGCCTAGGTACAGGGGAGACTCTGTCTGTTTTTTCCCTCAATTTTCTTGCCTTTGGGAATAGGGTCGGGGACTTGATTCCGAGAGGGATCGGGTCATTACAAGTGGTATCAGAGCTTGCTTAGTTAGCTTACAGCCGGGATTGGGTCCTCGGGTTGTCGGGTAACTGCCCTTCAGTGCATGCATGTTTGGCGTGACCTGAACGAATATGTATGGTTGTATATGGGACTTTTGTGCCTTTGAATGTATATGTGCACCTATGAGCCATAACTGTATATATGTGAAGATTGTGTAATATTTGTGCTCATATGATTATGTGAGCCTTTATATAATTCTATGAATAGTTACTTTCCCTTACTGTTAATAGTAGTGTGTGTGACTTCTATGAACTAAGTTGATGTATGTGATAGGACAACTTGCTACTATAACTAAGTGCTATAGGCTTTTAGTATAGTTAAGATTTTCATAGTAGCTTAAAGTATTAACAGTACACGTGTTAATTGCATGGCATGTTAAAATTTGATTATATATATATAATGTGTTTGTTATGGGGAGTCTATTTTATGTGGTATCAACTGCATACATGCAATACCCGTTAAATTAATAAGTAATATATTTCCCCCTATAGAAAGATGGCTAGTAGTAGACCTCCTAAAGATGAGGACCAGTAGAGAGATTGGTTGCCTATCGGGGAGCAGGTGTTGGACGCCTTAACTAGAGTGGCACAAGTGTTTGAGCAACAAGTCCAGTGTGAGACTTTGATGGTGTTACCTAGAATCGAGAAGAGGAAAACAGAGATTGAGGCAGGACCGAGTCAACGGAACAAAAGACCTTGTTAGCCTCAGAAATGTACCTTTTGTAAACGTAAGGGTCATGATGTCACTAGTTGCTAGAGGAAGACTAGCAGATGTACCAGATGCGGCAGTGACTAGCATAGGGTCAAGGACTGCCTCAGGTTTAAGAGTGTTAGGAGACGGACTTTCGGACAGGGTAATCAACCTAGCACTGCGGATAATGCTTCAGCAGCGGATCCTGGTGAGGGTTCATATCATTGACCAGTAAATAGGACTTCGTGAAACAAGTAAGAATTTTAGAAATGAACTATTTGATGAATATAATGAAGCATGTGTGAATATAATTGTTTATGATGAATACTGGAAATCTGGAGGTATTTATATATATGTATCATAGTCTACGAGGAGACGATATTTGAAATTCTCATTATGCATTTATAATCAGTGTTTGGAACTCGATAATTGGGAATCTTATTAGGCATCTTTACTTGGCAACCTTAATCAGTAATTGGGTATACTTCCTCGGATTTCTTAATTGGCCCTTCATTTGGTATTATTACTCAGGATTCAGACAGATTTCCTATTCAGTAATCTTATTTGGTATTCTATACAGGGCTTCTAATCAAAGGGATTCTTCTTCGGAATTCGGTGTTGGTGTTTAATTGGAGCCTTTATTTGGCATCCTCATTTCAGGATTTCTTAATTGGTTATTTTTATGGTAATCTACTGAGATTATTGTCGATGTTCTCCAATGTACATGTAGGTATTCATCTCCTGTGGGATTTCTATAAAAGATCATTAATTGGTATTTATATTCGGTATTCTTTCTTGACATCCTTATGTGATATTGAATTCATACGGTATTATTTAGAGTCTTATTTAAGGGACTATCATTTGCAATTCTTGCTCGATAACCGACAATGATAACCAAAATGTGTCATACGGTGTTCCACTATGTATATCTGGGTCGGGGATGCCACGGTGCGTGAGACTTGGTCTTTTGAAGAAAAAATTGCGTGGACGCAATTGATTTAAGGGGGGAAGAGTGTAACACCCGGACCGCACATGTAGACATTACATTAATTTGCATATATTTACTACATTAAATTACGTAATTCTTGAAAAATGTGTGTGATGGTTGTTTACATTTTTTTTAATTATATTTAATCAACATGCCCGGAATAACTATTTTATTATTTTATTTACTAAAATTTACCTTACTAATATTTCAATTGATTTAAATTTACTATTTAAATATGGAGTTCCAAACCCGAGATTAATTATTTTTAATATTATTACCACCATTTACCTCTATTTAAATTATCTTTGATTAATCTACGAGAATCAATTAATTATTATTCTCATTATTTGTATTTAATTAGGTTATATCTAAATGACTTGTCGGGTCAATTATTTTGCTATTTTATTTCTTTGAATTATTTTACAAATCTTTTAACTACTTCATATCACTGTTCGAACAAGAGGTCCGGGCCCGAAACTGAACGGGCTATTTGATTATTTTTAATAATTACATTTATTTAATTTCAATATGAATGATTTACCTGAGGAAGTTATTTCATTATTTTAATTATTTGTAATTGTTCTATCTACATTTAAATGGTTTATTTCATTATTCATATCGTTTAATTGCATTACCCTAGTCTTGGTATGTAATCTTCACCATTTAGCGAACTAACTAGTTGACACTTGGCCTTGGAAGCTTCTACTTAATTCTTGATCTTTTTGACTTGATTGTAACCACATAAACTAAGTAATATAACAAAATAAAACAATAAAGACATAAATCAATCACACAAAAACACACACACACCAATCGATCACACACACACACACACTAAACTCTCTCTTTCAAACACACATACACCACCCACACGATTATATCACACACACACAAAATACCTAACCTAATATCATCACCATCGGACCAAACAAGAAGAGAGAAGAAAAGAAAAAAAAAGGGGAAGCAGACGCAGTAAGCTCACGGTAGAGGAAAGAAGGAGAAAGAGAGAAGAATTAAGGGTCTTCTTAAGTTCAATCTTTTGCTTGTATATGATTTAGCTATGTTGAGCTAAGGGGTTGCATCCTTGTGTGTGTTTCTTGCATTCTTTTTAGAATAGCATATTGATGTAAATGTTAAATTATGTTGTTTTAAGTATGGTTCTAGCTAGCTAACTTGATATTCAAGTAGATTATGTGTAGTAGAAGGTTGATGCTAGCTAAACTTTGATATTTTAGTGTAATGGTTGATGTGGTTGTTATTGTTGAAGCTGATGTAAAGTGAAGCTTTGGTGTTTGTTGAAATGCATGAAAGAATATTGACTTAACTCAAATTAGCTAGCTTTCATCATATAAAATGAAATTGCAAGAAAATGATTTAACTACATCATATGAGAATGTGTGTGTGTACTTTGGGGGCTGATTGCCCAGGGCTAGACAGCCTGCTAGCGCTGTGCAGTCGCGGCGTGGACAAGGTTGCTGCCCATGTCCCCTTTTTTTTCTTTTCCCTTGTGAGTATTATGGTGTATTAATTTATTAGTGATATTATATTGTTTTAGGTTGATAAAATTCTTGAACTATCAAACATAGTTGAAGCTTGTGATTGGAGGTAGTAATTAGTTGAAATATTTTACCTTGAATTAGTTGAGCTGGTATATTGCATTCCCTCTTGTGAAACCCCAGTTTTCGTCTTTACCTCAATTTGCGTGTCTTCGCCTTGATTTGCGTGATTTGACCAGTTTATGTGTTATATGAGATAGAATGCGCTAAATATGTGATTTATATTCCTAATACATGCAATGTGTGCATTCATGAAATTTTCATCAAAATCGGCATTAGAAATTTTATCGTCGATTTTTGTGAATAGTATTTTAAACACATGTCCGCTAAAATTTTTACAAGGGTGTTTTAAACGTTTTAAAACCTAGTCCTCTATTATTAATAGATCCATGTTTGCTAAAAATTGATTCTGAAACGGAATATTAATTTAAATAGACTTTCCGGGCGAAAAGTAGCGTTTTTGAGCCAAATAGTGATTTCTTATATATCCGATTCTTGCATTGACTTTCGTTGACCTAGTATATATTAATATAAATGTATTTATATGTGGTATTAAATGATTTTAGATTAATTGTGCATTCAAAAGACATTTGAAAACAAATAATATGATTTTTCACTTTCTTTTGCAAAAAACGCATTTTTAGCCGAGTCGGATGAAAGTCTTTGCAAGAGAAAATTCATGTCACCTAAAAATAAACTACTTAAAATAGTCTAAGTGTTAAATTAATGTTTTGAGCAAGAAATAGTCTAAAATGGAATTAAAAGATAAGAAAACACTAAAAATAACTAAGTGTCAACTTTGACTTTCTTTTATTTGTTTGACCTTTGCTTAATATATCATCAACACACATTAAAAACAAAGCAAACACACTCAAAAAACATACACCTTACCAAAAATCCACGAGGGAGAAGAAAGAAGGCATTTTCAAGGTTTTTCAAAGCATTTTTCACATAGATTTTGCAATTCAAGTCCAAATCACTTCATTCAAAGCTTGATTTCACTTGTTGGGCATCCATTCTACATCTTTCTTGCATCAAAACACATCAAAGGTGAGATAAAAATTCTAGATCTCAAAATGTCATTTTTATGTTTTTGCATATAATTGAATTTTGAACCGTTAGAAAGTTGAATTGATGTTATATTATTGCTCAGTGCATGCTAAGGATCATTTATATGCGTTTATATAAGATTTGAACCGTTGTAGCATGAATTTTTATTTTCGGGTATTAAAAGTTGAGTTGTTGGTTTGTTGAATATTTTGAGTTGTAGTTGTTGGAATCGATTGCCATCGATTTGTAAAAGTTTGTTAAATACGGGGTAGTACCGTTGTAATGCCGAAATTTTGATTGTGATATCGGTGTGTGTGATACCCCGAACCTGGCATGTATTCAATAGCATTTAAAGTTCATTTAAATTGCATTTTATTGACCTTTCACCTTCTTTTACCAAACTAGTTGACTTTTCATCTACATTGACCAACTAGGACAAGGTGGGAATTTTTGAAATGTTTAATAAAAGGCAAACTTGGGATTAGAAATAAAAAAAAATGCAATGTTAAGTTAGTCAAATTTTGGGTCAATTTTGGAATTAAATCTGAACCAATTGGGGAAGAGTTAGGTGGCAAATTATATATGGTTGGAAAGCTCTATAAGTCTAGTTTCTGAGGCTTCAAACCGTTCATGAATTGGAGTTTTCTAGAAGAAGTTATGGCCGTTTTCGTAAGGTCGCGCATAGTTGTTTTGGTTTAGCGGGTTGACCGAAGCTTTGACCATTTGTCATTTTTTTTTATTTAAGCATGAAATACGAAACAAAGAGCAAAATCAGGAAATAAGAAGGCCATGGCTGAAACCATGGAGGAAAAAGAAAAAAAAAAACATTTCAACTTCAAATCTTCGATTCTTCGCGTGGGCTTGTGCGGGGTGGTTTTCAAGGCATCCAACATGGTTTTCCTAGCGTCTAGGAGCGTCTAAGGTGAGGGTTTCATCGTTATTTGCGCATTTGAAATATTTATATCTAAACTTTGATTTTTGGATTTTATGCGTAGATTGTTGTTTTAATCGTTTTGTTGCTTAAAGAATGTTCCTTGTTGATTGTAGAACATGTATTTATAGCTTTTTAACATTTTGTGCGGTTAAATATTAGAATTAAAATATAAATTGTGTGATGAATAGTAAATTGTGAATAGTAAACCCCCGTTTCGATGAAGTTGCTCCGTTACGCGTTCTGTTGATGTAGGAAGATGCTAGATATGCTAGAATGCCTAAATGTGTGGTTTAATTGGAATGTGTAATGGAAAAACGGAGAAAAATGGCTTAGTGAAAGTCGGGGCCGTTTAGGTCGAGTTTGGCATTTTCTCGTTTTGCGTGTTGGCATTGTTTCAGGAGGCCATGGAAGTACTTTTGGTGCGATTATGGCATTGGTTGGGTGTTTGGTTGGTATAGTTGTAGTTCAAACGAGCAAAGGGGGAAATCGGGGCTTTGCGCGAATTCTAGGGTAAAGTAGGGTTTCGGGGTCCTGAGACGTGCCTTATGATGACCTAGGAGGATTGGCGAAGTTAGTTTCCAGAACTCGTGGCTCGTTTGGAAATGGTAGTGTTTTGATAGTTGGGGCCAATTTGTGATTTTTCTTGTTATCTTGATATTATGCCTATAGAATGCTTAGGGTTGCTTGGTATACTTGTTTAATTGGTGTTATTGTTGCTTATTATTGCTTGTTATGCTTGAAAAGTAAGTTGAATGTTAGTATTGATTGTGATTGCTTGCTATCTCGTTTGTTGTCACTAGTTTGTATTGTTGTGCTATCGCTCGTTTATTGCCTTGTATCGAGTCTTGCATTGCATAGTGTCTCGCGCGTGAGTGATGGGCCTCTCTGGGTAGCCTCGGTTTACCAGTGTTGGTTGCTCTAGCTCCGTGGCTATTCCCTCTTCTCGCTTGGGTTGCCTCCCAGGGAGATTTGGGTCGTAGAATTGATGGTTACTCCCGGGGTATTCCAAACTGAAGTTATAAGGTGGTTGCGCGCTTATTGTCATCGTTGTCAACATCAAGCTCGAGATTGATGTATCGCTCGTGAAATGGTACATTGCTCGTATGAGTGAACCATAGCCTTCAGAGTGTGGTATAGCTTTGAATGGTTGTGTTAATGCTTTCAGTAATTGCTTATTGTATTGATTGTTTGTCTTGATTGCTTATTTACCAGTTATATTGCTTAACTGTCTTATTTGCATTGCACGACTTTCTTTCTCTCCAATTCGATATCTGTCTCGCCCTCACTGAGTATACGTGTTGTGTATACTCACTCCTCACCACCACATTTCAGGAAATGCCATGTTAGCTGGAAAGTTCGTGATTTCGTGAAAGTCCGTGCTTGAAGAGTTGTCTTGCGTGCCTATGTGACTTGAGTTGTCAAAGTTGTAAAGTTGTATGCTTTTATGTATTATATGTATTTAATGTTAAAGGGGATGTAATTTAAGTTTCACTAGATTATGTATTTAGTTAATGTAGCTTAACTTCAATGTATATTTGTAATGACAAAGGAAAAGAGATAGAAATGTATGATAGTCTAGCTTATGATATAGGTTGGTGTAGTTTAATTGCTAAGCTTGAATGTATATTTACTTGTGTTTTGCTGCTTGTGAACCAAGGCTCGGATGGCCTTCAGGTGGTTGAATGTTTGGACATGGTATTGGTCCATTTATATGCTGTCACAGGTTTGCATTTTGCCTAGAAACAGGGGAGACTCCGTCTGTTTTCCCTGAAAATTATGCCCGGGTTTGGATTTGGGTTGTGATTAGATTGATTGATAGAACTCCCGGTCTCGAGAGGGATCGGGGTGTCACAGGTGGTATCAGAGCTTGTTTAGCTCATAAGCCGGGACAGGGTCCTCGGTCTGGTGGGTAGTGGTCCTTGAATTTGTGCTTGTTAAGTGTGTCTTGAAAGTGTATTCTTGTATGTGAGATTATGTGTCTTGACATGAATGTGTGCTCCTATGTAATATAGTTATGTGTTATGTGTTAATTGTGTGCTAAGTGAAGTAAAGTGTCTAGTTGTGCATTGAGTTGACCTATCGAATCGACCTCGTGGATTGTTATTTGCTTGAAGTATTGCTTGTAATGTGTGTACTGAAATGTCTTGAATTAGCTATGCCGTGATTTGAATTGATTATGCTGTGCTTAACTTGATTGTTATGCTTGAGTGACCTTGTTGAATAAACTATTTTGTAAACTTGCTGGCATAATAGCTTAAGGCATATGTATAACTGTGATATATTGGCATTCATACATGTCCTATTGAAATGGTAAGTAAGTCCTCTTCCTCCCCTAAAGAAAGTGGTTCACCGCTGGCTTTTCAAGGTGTATGGATTGGCAGGAAATGAATGGCATTTGACTAGCCTTTATTTGGGAATTGGTGTTTGCTTTTGGAGCTCGGTTATTGGCGAATCTCTATGGTCTTCCTCTGTGCTTAACGGTTGTGAAAGAATAGCTTTCTCTTGGGGTTTATTTGGTTGTTCTTTGGAGCATTCTTTGGTTTTCTTAATGGGTATTCTTTGGAGACTTCTGTTGGCATTTCTCGGTGGATTTGGCTATTGGGATTTCAATCGGCCTTACTGCACAGTATTATCTAGGGTATATGTGTCTCTGTCTTTATTGGTATGATACTGGCATCCCTGATTGGAAATCCTTCAATGGTAATTTCTGGAATTCTCAGTGGCCAATTATTTAGTATTTATTTATTAGGCAAACTTGGCTACTTTCTTATTGGAGCATTGTCTCGGATATCTTCTTCAGTGTTCCTCAGTAGGTTTAGTATTTGGAGTTCCTATCAGACTTATTGAATAATACTACTTATGGTATTCTTTGAAATTCTTATTAGGTGTTCTCTTGGTATTTTCCTTGTTGGCAAAGTTGTATGAAGTTCTCACTTGGCAAACAGTGAAGAGGACTCAGAGTTTGGTTTCGGTATATTGTTCACCAGTTCGGTGTTTATCCTTGGAGTTTTCATCCATCTGGGAAGCTATGTTTGTTATTCAACTTGATTGTCTTATTGGGCACATTATATTTTCTCTGCTATTCCTTAGACCTTCTTCTCAGCATTTGATAGCAAAACTCGGAATCTAAATGGTTGTTCCATGGGGTTATTATTTGGAAGGCTTCTTTGGAACTTTTGAAGTATATTTGATTGGGTTTCTTAGTATTTTCTCCAGCACTCTTAACAGGGAATTCTTCTATGAAATTCATGACCAGCGGGGTAATTCTTTGGACCTCTAGATGGAACCTTTGATTGGGCCTTTATTTGGCTTTTTGCTTGGGGATTCTCGGGCAGTAAAAGTTAGACTTCTATTGGAGATTCGTGCATGGGGTATTCTTCTTGTTGTTATTGTGTGGTATTAATGACATCTACAGTATCTTTGCTTTAGTCTTTATTGGTATTATCTCGGCGTTTCTGGTTGGAATTTATTCTTCTTCGGTATTCGTGTCAACGGGATTCTTGTACGGTATTTGCATTTGAGCTTCTATTTGGCATTACTACTTGGCATTTCTACTTGAACTTTCCTATTGGTCATCTTGATTAAATACTTTTTCAGTAGCTAATGAAGACTAGTCAGAGTTGGATTGTAGATGATGCAGAGTCCTATTGGAAGAAGAATTGCGAGGACGCAATTGTTTTAAGGGGGGAAGGATGTGATACCCCGAACCTGGCATGTATTCAATAGCATTTAAAGTTCATTTAAATTGCATTTTATTGACCTTTCACCTTCTTTGACCAAACTATTTGACTTTTCATCTACATTGACCAACTAGGACAAGGTGGGAATTTTTGAAATGTTTAATAAAAGGCAAACTTGGGATTAGAAATAAAAAAAAAATGCAATGTTAAGTTAGTCAAATTTTGGGTCAATTTTGGAATTAAATCTGAACCAATTCGGGAAGAGTTAGGTGGAAAATTATATATGGTTGGAAAGCTCTATAAGTCTAGTTTCTGAGGCTTCAAACCGTTCGTGAATTGGAGTTTTCTAGAAAAAGTTATGGCCGTTTTCGTAAGGTCGCGCATAGCTGTTTTGGTTTAGCGGGTTGACCGAAGCTTTGACCATTTGTCATTTTTTTTATTTAAGCATGAAATACGAAACAAAGAGCAAAATCAGGAAATAAGAAAGCCATGGCTGAAACCATGGAGGAAAAAGAAAAAAAAAACATTTCAACTTCAAATCTTCGATTCTTCGCGTGGGCTTGTGCGGGGTGGTTTCCGAGGCATCCAACGTGGTTTTCCTAGCGTCTAGGAGCGTCTAAGGTGAGGGTTTCATCGTTATTTGCGCATTTGAAATATTTGTATCTAAACTTTGATTTTTGGATTTTATGCGTAGATTGTTGTTTTAATCGTTTTGTTGCTTAAAGAATGTTCCTTGTTGATTGTAGAACATGCATTTATAGCTTTTTAACATTTTGTGCGGTTAAATATTGGAATTGAAATATAAATTGTGTGATGAATAGTAAATTATGAATAGTAAACCCCCGTTTCGATGAAGTTGCTCCGTTACGCGTTCTGTTGATGTAGGAAGATGCTAGATATGCTAGAATGCCTAAATGTGTGGTTTAATTGGAATGTGTAATGGAAAAACAGAGAAAAAGGGCTTAGTGAAAGTCGGGGTCGTTTAGGTCAAGTTTGGCATTTTCTCGTTTTGCGTGTTGGCATTGTTTCGGGAGGCCATGGAAGTACTTTTGGTGCGATTATGGCATTGGTTGGGTGTTTGGTTGGTATAGTTGTAGTTCAAACGAGCAAAGGGGGAAATCGGGGCTTTGCACGAATTCTAGGGTAAAGTAGGGTTTCGGGGTCCTGAGACGTGCCTTATGATGACCTAGGAGGATTGGCGAAGTCAGTTTCCAGAACTCGTGGCTCGTTTGGAAATGGTAGTGTTTTGATAGTTGGGGCCAATTTGTGATTTTTCTTGTTATCTTGATATTATGCCTATAGAATGCTTAGGGTTGCTTGGTATACTTGTTTAATTGGTGTTATTGTTGCTTATTATTGCTTGTTATGCTTGAAAAGTTAGTTGAATGTTAGTATTGATTGTGATTGCTTGCTATCTCGTTTGTTGTCACTAGTTTGTATTGTTGTGCTATCGCTCGTTTATTGCCTTGTATCGAGTCTTGCATTGCATAGTGTCTCGCGCGTGAGTGATGGGCCTCTCTGGGTAGCCTCGGGTTACCAGTGTTGGTTGCTCTAGCTCCGTGGCTATTCCCTCTTCTCGCTTGGGTTGCCTCCCAGGGAGATTTGGGTCGTAGAATTGATGGTTACTCCCGGGGTATTCCAAACTGAAGTTATAAGGTGGTTGCGCGCTTATTGTCATCGTTGTCAACATCAAGCTCGAGATTGATGTATCGCTCGTGAAATGGTACATTGCTCGTATGAGTGAACCATAGCCTTCAAAGTGTGGTATAGCTTTGAATGGTTGTGTTAATGCTTTCAGTAATTGCTTATTGTATTGATTGTTTGTCTTGATTGCTTATTTATCAGTTATATTGCTTAACTGTCTTATTTGCATTGCACGACTTTCTTTCTCTCCAATTCGATATATGTCTCGCCCTCACTGAGTATACGTGTTGTGTATACTCACTCCTCACCACCACATTTCAGGAAATGCCATGTTAGCTGGAAAGTTCGTGATTTCGTGAAAGTCCGTGCTTGAAGAGTTGTCCTACGTGCCTATGTGACTTGAGTTGTCAAAGTTGTAAAGTTGTATGCTTTTATGTATTATATGTATTTAATGTTAAAGGGGATGTAATTTAAGTTTCACTAGATTATGTATTTAGTTAATGTAGCTTAACTTCAATGTATATTTGTAATGACAAAGGAAAAGAGATAGAAATGTATGATAGTCTAGCTTATGATATAGGTTGGTGTAGTTTAATTGCTAAGCTTGAATGTATATTTACTTGTGTTTTGCTGCTTGTGAACCAAGGCTCGGATGGCCTTCAGGTGGTTGAATGTTTGGACATGGTATTGGTCCATTTATATGCTGTCACAGGTTTGCATTTTGCCTAGAAACAGGGGAGACTCCGTCTGTTTTCCCTGAAAATTATGCCCGGGTTTGGATTTGGGTTGTGATTAGATTGATTGATAGAACTCCCGGTCTCGAGAGGGATCGGGGTGTCACAGTGTGAAAGTTCAGAAATTTCAGCCTAGGTGCATTGAGATTTTAGGTTTGTTGGGCTTGATTTGGATATATTTTGGTTGGTTTCCGAGAGGGCTATTGTAGATGATTGAGTGGGTGAATGATAGAAACTAGTTTGAAGTTGTTTGGATTAGTAGAATATAAGTTATGATTATTAGAAGTTTAGGTTGTCTTTCTTTAAAATGTTGTTATATGCCTTTAGATGATCGGATGGTGTTTGAGTGATTGAACTGTGAGTTGTTGATGGTTAGATTAGGGTTTGGTTGTGTGTCTAATGCATGTTAAGTTGCGTGGCCTACTTTGTCATCTAACTTAGTTGTTTAGTTATTTATTGATTAATTGATGTTGTGTTGTTGTAATGTTATTAATTGATTGATAATTAATTGATTATTGATTATTCATGAACTGGGAGATAGGAAATTCTTCTAGATTTTCCTCCTATGAATGATTGATTATTGTTATTGATTGAGTCTTGATATGCGTGTGCCACATCTCGAGCGGTATCGGGCCGTCGGTTTGAAAATGACAGGGCTATCACAGGCTACCCTCATCTCGCATAGGCGGATATGCCATGGTGGGCAGGGCTAGTGAGGTACCTCGGGTGTGTTTGTCATGGGGGTGATAAAAAGTTGGTTGATATCGTGATGGCGTTTAGAGCTATACCAATTAGAGTATCCTTTATTGAATGGTCATTATAGTTTATGTGTTTATATTGTTATTGATGTTTATTGTGTGTTTATTGCTCAAAGGATGATTTCTAAGGAGTATAGTAAATACTGTTAGAGATCTATCTAATTCTCACTGTGCTTGTTTTATATAAGCTCACTCTCAATTATTGTTTGCATACAGGTGTTACAGAATAGGAATACGGGTACGTGCCTGAGGAAGCTGAGAATGTGCTTTATGTGGACGAGTCCTATGTGCCAGAGTCTTGTCCTTGATATCTGAGATATAGTTCTCTTTTGTTATATTATATATTAAAACTAGTTGGTTTGTATTTATTTAGAAGTTTATGATATATAAGATGTTGTAAAGATAATGGATTAAATGTTGCTAGTTTAGTGGTCTTGTTTTGGAATATGATTAGGCTACTAGATTGGTTATAGTCTATTTTGGGAATGTATGTTATATAGTAAATGAATGATGTTGAAACGGAGGCGTATAACCTGTGGATACAATGTTTATTGTATATTGTGGTTGTGTTGTTAATTGATGAATTATTGTGGAGTTGGATGTATGAGTTTCGAAGAGGTTGGTTTAAAGCCTCGGTGTCCTAATTACTGTCGTTATACTGCTGAAATTCCGTTGTGTCCTGACTGATCGTAGGAGGGGTCGAGTTAGGGCGTGACATTAAGTGGTATCAGAGCGCATGTTTAGCTGTCAGCCGGGGTATCCTCGGAATATGGGTAGTGGTCTAAGCATTATGTATTAAGTGAAAGAAAAGTGAAACATATGTTAATATGTTTATGTGATTAATTTACTTATGTGTCTAACTTTCTATGTGACCAATATGCTTTATGTGTTAAGTGAACTAATGTGGTCAATACGTTTTATGTGACAACGTGTTTTACGTACTCAATGTGTTGTAGTTAATATACATTTTGTGATTGATGTGTATTATGTGACAAATGTGTTTTGTGTGATTGAAGTGTCTGTGTGAAGTTGGTTGTTTATGTAGTTTTAATTGTTTATAACTAGCTTATGTGAAACAACGTGCTTTAGGTGCTCAATGTACTTTAAGTGACCAATGTGAGTTACGTGATCAACTAGTCTTATGTGAAGTTTGTTGGTTATGTGACTTTAATTGTTTATAACTTACTTCTGTGATATAACCCGTTTATGTGATGTTGGCTTCTTATATGCTAATTGTGTGTTATGTGATAATGTTGTAATATATGATAATCATGTAATATGTTGGTACTTGTTTTCATGAGATATAATTATATATATGTTATAACTGAGGGTGACTCTTTTGGGTGAAGTAAATATAGCTGCAAGAGATTTCGAAACTAAAGGTGGGCCGTGATTTTGAATTATTATTATTCTAGTAGTTTATCAGTGAGATTTTAATTGTTATGTTTATGGATTTTAGTCTCAGTTTAATGGATCTGTTCTTGATGTTCATTTAGCGAGAATGAAGTTGTTCGAGGAAATAACAATGTATCTTGATGATTATAATTACTTTTGTTGCCATGTTTAACTTGTTATTACTTGGAGATGGATCATAAGTTGAGGTTTTCGTGAGGTTGTGATTAGACATTTTTAGAGTCTCAACTCTGACTATACTTTCTTGAGGTTATTTTAGAATGAATTCATTTGAGGAATTAGTGATGTATATTTGTGAATGGAATGAAGTGTAGTATAACATGTATATATTTCTACTATTTGGGATTGCTATATTATTAATGGATATTTTGGAGTTTTGATCGTTAAACCTTGGAGACAATTGGAGTGATTCCTGACTAAAGTTACTTTGTTCGAAGATGTAATTGTTGGGAGATAGAATTATTTGAGGAAATAAGAATGCATCTTGGTGACTGAACATTTACTTGTCTACATCAGGCTTTTGAGTTCTAGGTGGTATGACTTTCTAAATTGTTGATTGAGGATTCGCTTATGTTATAATGGGTTAATATGAATCTGTATTTTGTTATCAGATTTTGGAGTCTTCATTAGTGAATCTTGTTGGGTAATCGGTGATTTATCTTGTTTAGTGATTGGTCTGGTACGGAATGTAAATTTTGGTGTGATTTATCTTGTTTGGTGATTGATATGACTCCTTAGGTTCTCTAGATCTCCTTAGTGTCTTGTTTTGGAGAGAGATAGATTGTAGGATTTGACTTGTTGGTGTTTAAGTGTGTAGGTGGGACACCCTTCTTGTGCTTCATAATTCTATCGGTCATATTATTCTTTTCTACTCTATTCTCACTTATTTGAGAGAGAGTTACACTTTTCTAGCCTATCAATTGTTTCTTGAAAGTTTGATTATTGGATTAATGGATCATATACTCATTTGATGTTGTTTATATTCTTAACATTCATATTTGTTTCTTATAGCAATGTCACTTATTGAAGTTAAGGTTTGAGACTTCTATATATTTCATTCTATATCTCCAGCCATTGATTTCAATATTTCATTTCATCCTATTACTATTCATTTGAAAGTAATTTTTCCTTGGTATACCATTTTACTTGTTCGAATTTCACTTGCTTGGTGTACTCCCTACCTAAGTACATCATTGTCATTCTTGTTGATCCTTGTTAATCCTATTGTTTTATTATTAAATGTTGAGCCATTAAATTGCTTGTAATTGCTCACTCAAAGTACTCGGCACTGTCCTGTTGTTATCATTTCTTATTCGTACTTCTTTGGTATTGCGTGCTGAGATATTCTTGCCACTCATGTTTTCTATTGAATTAATCATCTCTTATTTCTTAATTTCATTTCACCTCAAGTACAACTTACTTGTTGGTTCCTAGAACAATCATCGAGAATTGAAATGTCTACTTGTTCAGGAATTTTTGTTCAACATACTCAGCACTGTTTTGACTCGTCATCATCCTTTGTTCGTACTTATTTAATTGATAGGTGCTGAGACATTTCTTATCTTAGTTATCATGCTTCCTTATTAAACTATTAGCATCTTGATTCTCTAACATGTTTGACCTCTTGTTCACTTGATTGTTATCTCGAATATGACTTTCCATATTCTTATTTCTTTGTAAATTTCATAAGAGCCATATTCTGACCAATGTCACTTTTGAGATATTCCCTTGATCAGTAATCATTCATGTTATCGTGAATGAGTTTTTAAACCCTCGGCGGCATCAGGCTTGCCAATGGTTGCTCGACCTCCGTACCCTATTCTCTCTCTCATTAGGGATGCCGCCCTGGGAGAGTTGGGCGTATGATAGCTAGGGTACATCCGGAGTACGCCCATTAGAGTTATAAGGGATGTCGGCTTATCGATATTGTATAATTATTATATCGTGTTCATACACGTGCTTGTGATCGTGGTTCGTGGTTCGTGCTTACGATCAAGACCTTATCATCTTATTGTGTGTAATACAACATGTAAAGTTTAAATGATTATCTATGTTAATGTATTCCTTTGTACTTAACGGTTTACTTATCGTTTTCAACATGTCTTACTTATATGCATTCATGAAAGGAATTTTCAAAACCTCCCTGCATTATTTTTTCCCCCTCGTTGAGCATGTGTTTGCTCACCCCGTTTGCTTAACCATTTTAGGAGACATCGAGGAGGGTCCTCAAGATAGAGCTGAAGTTCTTTCGAGCTTTCATGAATGTGGTTGATATTCTACTTTGAACAAGAAAATGTTTTATTTCATGCATCTTTGAAATGTAAACTTATTCTATTTTTGGCCTTGTAAACTTATGTATATATTTGTAGTTCCTCAGAAACTGTAATAGATTAGGATAACTTAAATCTTGTTACTTAGGAACTTTAAATTTTATGTCTTAGTTAGTCCTATCTTGCTAAAGCCTAGGTTGAATGCCACAAATTAATTATAGAGCTGTTTAGACTTGGAATTGTGTTGCGGTCCAACTATTGCTGGCATTTGTCTTCTATTTTCAGGTGTTGGTTTGGCCTAGGTACAGGGGAGACTCTGTCCGTTTTTTTTCTCAATTTTCGTGCCTTTGGGAATAGGGTCGGGGACTTGATTCCGAGAGGGATTGGGTCATTACACGTTTTGGGTAGTTTAATTGCTTACATTGCTACATAATTACTTGGTATACAAATGTGCATTGGGTAGCATCATGAGTTGGATAAGTGTAGTTTGGAATTGTTGTAAAATGTCTATGAATGTGTTGCAAAACATTGGTTTATCATTAGTAGTTAAATGTTGGTGTTAGTGGTGATTGAATGCTAAGCATGGTGTCAAGTAATGTTGGAAATGGCTAAGTATTAAAATGTTGCAAATGAATGCAAATGCGAAGCGAATGTAAAAGGGGAACTTAATCCAATTCCCTCACTCCTATGGGGTATTGGGTCGTAGCTTATATAAAGGGAGACCTTGATCCAATTCCCTCACTCCTATGGGGTGCTGGGTCGTAGCTCATATAAAGAGGGACCTTGATCCAATTCCCTCACTCCTATGGGGTATTGGGTTGTAGCTTATAAAAAGAGGGACTTTGTGTCACGCCCCAACTCGACCCCACCTACGATCAGTCAGGACGCAACGGAATTTCGGCGGCATAACGATAGTAAACAGATTTCCGAGGTTCTAAACCAACCTCATTAAACATCATACATCCAGTAATTCCTCAATGCAAGCAACAACATACAACACAACCATATTATACAATAAAACATCCTCGTTATACGCCTCCGTTCCAACATGACATACAATACCTCAACTTTATCATACATTTCAAAAGTAAGTTGAGACACAACTACAATTTAACCATAGACAAAAGAAAGCCACTAAATTAACATCATTTAGATCATTATCTTTTCAATATCTATTACATTAAGAACCGCAAAGCATATAAAAGTCTATTAAACTAATACACAAGACATTTAACAACATAAAGTCATGGATAAGACTCGGGAACATATGACTCGTCCACATAAAGCACATTTTCCACATTCTCCTCTTCAGGAGGCACATACCCGTAATCCGGCTCTGCAACACCTGTAAGCATGCATTAATAGAGAGTGAGCTTATATACATAAGCCCAGTGAGGATCCGATAGATCTCGACAGTATTCACTACGCTCCTTGGATTTAGTCCTTTGAGCAAGTAAACACACAACAACATAATAACATAAATAAAGCTATCATCACATAACTATATGACCATTCAATAAGGATACTCTATTTGGTGTAGCTCCAAACGCCATCACGATCTCAACCGTTCTTCTTATAACTCCCCATTACTCACGCACCCGAGGTACCTCACTATCCCCTTCCCTCCATGACATCTCCGTCATGCGAGCTGGGGGTAGCCTATGGCAGTCATGCCGGTTTCAACCCGACAGCCCGACGCTGCCCGAGAGGTGGCACACACATACCAAGGCTCCATATTCATCAATCATCATGCAAGCATAAATCGATCAATCAATTGGGAGATCAGCAACAAGAGTGCCCGATTCCCGCATTCAATAATAATCAATCAATAACATCAATATAACATCAATATAACATCAATATTAAATTAAACATCAAACAACGTAGTTAGATGACAAAGTAGGCCATCTAACCGGACATGCATAATATACATAATTAAACCCTAAATTACTCAACAACGGCTCACCATTCATCACTCGAACACTACCCAACCATCTAAGGCATCGTTCAAGAAATTAAAGAATGACAACCTAAACTTCTAAAATTCATAACTTACAATCTACTAATCCAAACATTGCCAAATCAGTTCCTATCACTCACCCATTCAACCTACTACATTAGCCCTTTCGGAAATCCACCATAACACCTCCAAATCATGCCCGATAACCCTAAAACCCTATGACGTCATGGCTGGATTTTCCGGATTTCCACACAAACAATGTAATCGAAAATTCGGCATTACAACAGCGCTAACACGTAATTATCAAGTATTTAGAAATCGACGGCAATCGATTTCGAGCAACGCAACTCAATTAAATCAACTTTGAACATTTTAATCAAAATTAAATACCCGGAAAATAAAAATTATGCTATATCCGACAGAAATTTGTAGTATTAGTATATAATGATCCCTAGCATGCAAGGAGCAATAATCTAACATCAGATTTCAATTCTAACGGTTCAATCTTCATTTATACGCAAAAACACAAAAATGACATTTTGAGATCTAGAATTTTTCTCTCACCTTTGATGTGTTTTGATGCAAGAAATGTGTAGAATGGATGCCAAACAATCAATTTCAAGCTTTGAATCACTCAATTCGGCTTTGAAACGCAAAATCTGTGAGAAAAATGCTTTGAAAATGCCTTATCTTTCTCCTCCAAGGAGCCACGGTTTTGTGTGTGTTTTTGGAGTGTGTTTTGTGTTGTGTGAGTGTGTGTTGATGACATTATATAATAAAAAGCTTGGTCAATTAAAAAAATGCAAAGTCAAAGTTAGTTTTAATAGGTATTTTTGTGTTTTTAATGACTTTAATTGCATTTTAGTGCTCACCAAGTTAAAAATAATTATGCAACCCCCAAAATATCACAAGTGGATTATTTTTAGGTGACAAGAAGTTTTACATTCAAAGAATTCTACCCGAGTCGGCTTAAAACTCGATTTTCGCAAAAGTCGGTGTAAAAACCCTAATAAATTCTTAAGCCGATTTTAAAACCGTTTTCATCAAACACAGGTCTATTAAAGTCCGTGGACTAGGTCTAGAAGGGTTAAAAAGACCAGTTTCAAAATTATAGCGGACGTGTTTCGAAAACACTATTCACTGAAAATCGACGATAAAATTTCTGACTCCGTTTTTTATGAAAATTTCATGAATGCACATTTAGCACGTATTAGGAGTATTGAAATCAAAATTATAACTTTCTAGGTCCTATAGCACATAAACAGGTCATATGCACGCAAAACGAGACAAAACACGTAAATCGAGTTAAAGCAGAAAAGTGGGGTTTCACATTCTCCCCTCCTTAAAACAATTGCGTCCGCGCAATTCTCGAATTGATAGACAATTAAATCCCCAATCGTTACACTTAATAATACTTCTCTTAGTTCTCATTTATCTCCTAGGATGACACCTAACCAAAGACCTCAAAAGAACAACCTCTGTTGACTGCAAGTTGATGATCATAATTCCAAGACAATCTTCAATTCATAATTCTCTCCTACCTAATATCGTATTGCATATGAAAGAAATCGCAACTCCAAAGTCTTAGCATGACACCACTAATTATCAATCATTCCCTACTACACAAAAGAGTTCTATGAACACCCCGAGGGTTTAAAAACTCAATCACGAAAACATGAATGATTACTGATCAAGGAAATATTTCAAAAGTGACATTTGTCAGAATATGGCTCTTATGAAATTTACAAGGAAATACGAATATGAAAAATCATATTTGAGCCAACAATCAAGTGAACAAGAGGTCAAACAGGTTAGATAATCAAGAGGTTAATAGTTTAATAAGGAAGCATGATAACTAAGATAAGAAATGTCTCAGCACCTATCAGTTAAATAAGTACGAACAAAGGATGATGACGAGTCAAAACAGTGCTGAGTATGTTGAACAAAAATTCTGAACAAGTAGATATTTCAATTCTCGATGATTGTTCAAGGAACCAACAAGTAAGTTGTACTTGAGGCGAAATGAAATTAAGAAATAAGAGATGATTAATTCAATAGAAAATATGAGTGTCAAGATAATGAGTATCTCAGCACGCAATAACCAAAGAAGTATTAATAAGAAGGACAATGCCGAGTATATTGAATGAGCAATTACAAGCAAAGTAATGACTCAAGATTTAATAATGAAACAATAGGATTAACAAGGATCAACAAGAATGACAATGATGTACTTAGGTAGGGAGTACATCAAGCAAGTGAAATTCGAATAAGTAAAATGGTATACCAAAGGAAAAATTACTTTCAAATGAATAGTAATAGGATGAAATGAAATATTGAAACGAATGGCTAGAGATATAGAATGAAATATAGAAGTCTCAAACCTTAACTCCAATAAGCGACATTGCTATAAGAAGCAAATATGAATGTTAAGAATGGAAACAATGTCAAATGAGTATAGGATCCATTAATCCAATAAGCAAAACTTTCAAGAGACAATTGATAGGCTAGAAAAGTGTAACCCTCTCTCAAATAAGTGAGAATAGAGTAGAAAAGAATAATAAGACCGATAGAATTATGAAGCACAAGAAGGGTGTCCCACCTACACATTTGAACACCAACAAGTCAAATCCTATAATCTATCTTCCTCCAAATCAAGACACCAAGGAGACCTAGAGAACCTAAGGAGTCATAACAGTCACCAAACAAGATAAAACACTCCAAAATTTTTCATTCCGTACCAGACCAATCACTAAACAAGATAATTCACCGATTACCCAACAAGATTAATTAATGAAGACTCCAAAATCTGATAACACAATACAGATTCATATTAACCCACTATAACACAAGAGAATCTCCAATCAACAATTTAGAGAGTCATACCACCTAGAACTCAAAAGCTTGATGTAGGTAAATAAATGTTCAGTCACCAAAATGCATTCTTATTTCCTCAAATAATTCTATCTCCCAACAATTACATCCTCGAATAAAGTAACTTTAGTCAGGAATCACTCCAATTGTCTCCAAGGCTTAAAGATCAAAACTCCAAAATATCCATTAATAATATAGCAATCCCAAATAGTAGAAATATTCACATGTTATACAACACTTCATTCCATTCACAAATATACATCACTAATTCCTCAAATAAATTTATTCTAAAATAACATCAATAAAGTATAATCTGAGTTGAGACTCCAAAAGTGTCTAATCACAACCTCACAGAAACCTCAACTTATGATTCATCTCCAAGTAATAATAAGTTAAACATGGCAACAAAAGTAATTATAATCATCAAGATACATTGCTATTTCCTCGAACAACTTCATTCTCGCTAAAGGAACATCAAGATCAATCCACTAAGCCGAAACTAAAATCCATAAACATAACAATTAAAATCTAACTGATAAACTTCTAGAATAATAATAATTCAAAATCATGGCCTATCTCTATTTCCGAAAGCTCTTACAACCACTCTAGACATTAAAAGGTCACTCACGAGTTAAAACATGTATGCAACTATATCATATGAAAGACAAGTATAACGTAATGCGCACACATAACATACAATTCAACATATAAGAAGCCAACATCACATAAACAGGTTATATCACAGAAGTAAGTTATAAACAATTAAAGTCACATAAGCAACAAACTTCACATAAAGCACTTTGATCACATAAAACACAATTGTCACATAATACACATTAATCACATAATGCACATTAATCACATAATGCACATTAATCACATAATGCACATTAATCACATAATGCACAGAAATTACAACACATTGAGTACGTATAGCACGTTATCACATAAAACATATTGACCACATTAGTTCACTTAACACACAAGGCATACTGGTCACATAGAAAGTTAAACACATAAGTAAATTAATCACATAAACATATTAACATATGTTTCACTTTTCTTTCACTTAATACATACTTGCATGCTTAGACCACTACCCACATTCCGAGGATACCCCGGCTGACAGCTAATCAAGCTCTGATACCACTTAAACTGTCACGCCCCAACTCGACCCCACCTACGATCAGTCAGGACGCAACGGAATTTCGGCGGCATAACGATAGTAAACAGATTTCCGAGGTTCTAAACCAACCTCATTAAACATCATACATCCAGTAATTCCTCAATGCAAGCAACAACATACAACACAACCATATTATACAATAAAACATCCTCGTTATACGCCTCCGTTCCAACATGACATACAATACCTCAACTTTATCATACATTTCAAAAGTAAGTTGAGACACAACTACAATTTAACCATAGACAAAAGAAAGCCACTAAATTAACATCATTTAGATCATTATCTTTTCAATATCTATTACATTAAGAACCGCAAAGCATATAAAAGTCTATTAAACTAATACACAAGACATTTAACAACATAAAGTCATGGATAAGACTCGGGAACATATGACTCGTCCACGTAAAGCACATTTTCCACATTCTCCTCTTCAGGAGGCACATACCCGTAATCCGGCTCTGCAACACCTGTAAGCATGCATTAATAGAGAGTGAGCTTATATACATAAGCCCAGTGAGGATCCGATAGATCTCGACAGTATTCACTACGCTCCTTGGATTTAGTCCTTTGAGCAAGTAAACACACAACAACATAATAACATAAATAAAGCTATCATCACATAACTATATGACCATTCAATAAGGATACTCTATTTGGTGTAGCTCCAAACGCCATCACGATCTCAACCGTTCTTCTTATAACTCCCCATTACTCACGCACCCGAGGTACCTCACTATCCCCTTCCCTCCATGACATCTCCGTCATGCGAGCTGGGGGTAGCCTATGGCAGTCATGCCGGTTTCAACCCGACAGCCCGACGCTGCCCGAGAGGTGGCACACACATACCAAGGCTCCATATTCATCAATCATCATGCAAGCATAAATCGATCAATCAATTGGGAGATCAGCAACAAGAGTGCCCGATTCCCGCATTCAATAATAATCAATCAATAACATCAATATAACATCAATATAACATCAATATTAAATTAAACATCAAACAACGTAGTTAGATGACAAAGTAGGCCATCTAACCGGACATGCATAATATACATAATTAAACCCTAAATTACTCAACAACGGCTCACCATTCATCACTCGAACACTACCCAACCATCTAAGGCATCGTTCAAGAAATTAAAGAATGACAACCTAAACTTCTAAAATTCATAACTTACAATCTACTAATCCAAACATTGCCAAATCAGTTCCTATCACTCACCCATTCAACCTACTACATTAGCCCTCTCGGAAATCCACCATAACACCTCCAAATCATGCCCGATAACCCTAAAACCCTATGACGTCATGGCTGGATTTTCCGGATTTCCACACAAACAATGTAATCGAAAATTCGGCATTACAACAGCGCTAACACGTAATTATCAAGTATTTAGAAATCGACGGCAATCGATTTCGAGCAACGCAACTCAATTAAATCAACTTTGAACATTTTAATCAAAATTAAATACCCGGAAAATAAAAATTATGCTATATCCGACAGAAATTTGTAGTATTAGTATATAATGATCCCTAGCATGCAAGGAGCAATAATCTAACATCAGATTTCAATTCTAACGGTTCAATCTTCATTTATACGCAAAAACACAAAAATGACATTTTGAGATCTAGAATTTTTCTCTCACCTTTGATGTGTTTTGATGCAAGAAATGTGTAGAATGGATGCCAAACAATCAATTTCAAGCTTTGAATCACTCAATTCGGCTTTGAAACGCAAAATCTGTGAGAAAAATGCTTTGAAAATGCCTTATCTTTCTCCTCCAAGGAGCCACGGTTTTGTGTGTGTTTTTGGAGTGTGTTTTGTGTTGTGTGAGTGTGTGTTGATGACATTATATAATAAAAAGCTTGGTCAATTAAAAAAATGCAAAGTCAAAGTTAGTTTTAATAGGTATTTTTGTGTTTTTAATGACTTTAATTGCATTTTAGTGCTCACCAAGTTAAAAATAATTATGCAACCCCCAAAATATCACAAGTGGATTATTTTTAGGTGACAAGAAGTTTTACATTCAAAGAATTCTACCCGAGTCGGCTTAAAACTCGATTTTCGCAAAAGTCGGTGTAAAAACCCTAATAAATTCTTAAGCCGATTTTAAAACCGTTTTCATCAAACACAGGTCTATTAAAGTCCGTGGACTAGGTCTAGAAGGGTTAAAAAGACCAGTTTCAAAATTATAGCGGACGTGTTTCGAAAACACTATTCACTGAAAATCGACGATAAAATTTCTGACTCCGTTTTTGATGAAAATTTCATGAATGCACATTTAGCACGTATTAGGAGTATTGAAATCAAAATTATAACTTTCTAGGTCCTATAGCACATAAACAGGTCATATGCACGCAAAACGAGACAAAACACGTAAATCGAGTTAAAGCAGAAAAGTGGGGTTTCACACTTTGATTCCTATGGGGTGTTGGGTCGTAGCTTTTACTGAGTGGGATTATGATCCAATTCCTTCATCTGTATCGGATGGAGAATGCCCATGGGGTGCTGGGTCGTGATGTCAAGAACGGGAATGCAAATGTGTAAGCGGCATCAATACTGTTAAGCGTATCCTTCCTGACTGTTTATAAAGCGTTGATCTTACTTGAGTTAGTTGCTCTTATTGTTATTATTACTCGAGTTTAATGTGCTTATTGTTATATACTATTTCAATGCATGTTTTCAAAAGGGTTTTCAAAGTTAAAATATTTTTCAAAACCTTCCTTTATCCCCTCCTCACTAAGCTTGTGTAAGCTCACCCCGTTTCCTAACATTACAGATGAGTCCGAGATAGAATACGTGCAGTACGTGCCTTAAGACAATGTGGATGAGCCTAAGGCTTGATTTTCTTGTTGGTTGATGTTTATGTTACCATGGAACTTTGTAGTTTGTGTTGTATATGTATTGAAGGCTTGTTGAGAATATGTATTATTTGTTAAGATGAAGTTATGCACTTTAAAAGTTTGGAAGTTTAAAGGACTTTTATTGTAAAGTTGCAAGTCTATCTTAATTATGTATATATTGCTATACTTATGCTCGACTATTTTGGAACCTTTGTACTTGTTACGTAAAGTTTAAAGTAGCCTTGCCAAGTGGTCATATAAACTTATATGAATGTGCAATGTACATGTTATGTATTGTGTCGTATTTATTGATGTCAATGAGATGTTGAACATGTTTATATGTTAAAGTGCCATGTTTCAAATGTTATAATGCCCGTTTACCATCGCATCTTGATTTGGTCCTAGGCGGGGTCGGGTCGGGGCGTGACATTTAGTGGTATCAGAGCTTAGATAGCTCATAAGTTGAGATAGGGTCCTTGGACTGTTGGGTAGAAGTCTTAAAGTGAATTGTCTTAAATGAATATGTGCATGCATAATGTGTTAAGTGGACCCAAATGTGATAAATGTGCATTATGTGTTAAGTGTGCGTGTAACGCCCCAACTCAACTCCTCCTACAATCAGTCAGGACGCAACAGAATTTCGGCAGTATAACGACAGTAATTAGGACATCAAGGCTCTAAACCAACCTCTTCGCAACTCATACAACCAACTCCACAAACAATTCAACAATTAAACAACACAACCACAATATACATTAAACATTCTTTTACCATTGCATCCATAGGTTATACGCCTCCGTTCCAACATCATACATTTACTATATAACATACATTTCCAAAATATATTATAACCAATCTAGCAACCTAATCGTGTTCCAAAACAAGACTACTAAGCCAGCAACATTTAATCCATTATATTTACAACATCTTATACATCATAAACTTCTAAGTAAATACAAACCAACTAGTTTTAATATACGAGATAACAAAAGAGTACAACATCTTAGATATCAAGGACAAGACTTTGGCACATAGGACTCATCCACATATGGCACATTCTCAGCTTCCTGAGGTACATACCCGTAATCTTGTTCAATATCACCTGTATGCATGCAATAATTGAAAGTGAGCTTATATAAAATAAGCCCAGTGAGGATGCGACAGATCTCTTAATAGTATTTACTATACTCCTTGGAAATCATCCTTTGAGCAGTAAACACATAATAAACATCATTAACAATACAAACACATTAATAATAATAACCAATCAATAAAGGATACTCTAGTTGGTGTAGCTTCAAACGTCATCACGATCTCAACCATCGTCTTATAACTCCCCATTACTCACACACCCGAGGTACCTCACTATGTGATAACCCGAACCCGGCATGCATTTAATAGCACTTGACTGCATTTGATTAAATGTTTAATTAGTTAAATCAACCAAATTGCACTATTTTCATATTTCTCTTGGAAGCATTTAGTAATTATATATTGAATAATTAAAGATTATTACCTATTCCTAATAATTATAGTAATTGAATTTCCTTTCTTGTGATTAATTAAGTGTTACCTTAAATGTTAGTGTTTAATTGTATTTGACTATGTGTTTATATTAACTTTCATTTGTAGCTTAATATTAACTTTATAACTCTTAAAATATTCTGGAAATAGTTAAATTAATCATTCTAAATGAATATTGAATACCTTGATTGTTTTGATTATTTTAGAAATCGATTTTGGTTGTTTTACGTTAAAATTACTCGATTTTCAAATAAATGAGAAAAGTAACTCCGAGCCGGAGTAAATTTTAAACTATGATGCTTTCCAAAAATGATATATTTCTTAGATTCTTTGAGAATTAATTGTTATTCTTTTATTGTCGCAACGTGCATTGCATATCGAGGGCGTTAGCTAGAAAACGGATTCTAGTCCTCAGCAAATAGTGAAACTAGTATTTAGATGACTTAAATTTTATATTTTAATTGTTACTAGCTAGAATTAATTTAGGTGATAGTTATTTAACTTAAAAATGCACAAAAGTAAGATATTTTGACTAGTTTTAAGTTGTTTGACCAACATTGACCAAAGCCTTGACCCTTTTGACCCTTGTCATCTTTTAAATAGCTTAAAATAGCACAAAAATAAAAATAAAAAAAACAGAACTGAAAACAGAGCAGCCATGGCCGAAAAAATAAGGAGAAGAAAAAAAGAAAATTCAACTTCAATTCTTCGATTCTTCGCGAGGGCTTCCACGGGGTGATTTCCGAGGCACTCTACGAGGTTTTCCTAGCGTCTAGGAGCGTCTAAGGTGAGGGTTTCATCGTTATTTGCGCATTTATACGTTGTGTATGTTAACTTTGTCAATTTTTAGATTTATCCGTATATCGTTATTTAAAGCGATTTGATGCTTCTAGAATGTTCCTTGGCATTTGTAGAACATGTATTTATAGCTTTGAAACATTTTCTGCGGTTAAATGTTGTGATTGCAAATTAAATTGTGAAATGAATAGTGTTTTGTCAATAGTAAAACCTTGAAACGTTGAAATTGCGCTGTTATGCTTTCCGTTGATGTAGAAACGTGCTAAGTATGCTAGAATGCTAAAATGTGTGGTTTGTTTGGGTTGCGTAGTGAAAAAAACAAGAATTAAGCCTTTGGGAAAGTCGGGGTCGTTTAGGTCGACTTTAGCGTTTTCTCGTTTTGCATGTTGGCATTGCTTCGGGAAGCCATGGAAGCACTTTTGGTGTGATTATGGCGTTGGTTGGGTGTTTGGTTGTTATAGTTGTAGTTCAAACGAGAAAGGGAAAAATTGGGGCTTTGCGCGAGTTCTAGGTTAAAGTAAGGTTTCGGGGTTTTTAGACGTGCCTTATGGTGACCTAGGAGGGTTGGCGAAGTCGGTTTTCAGAACTCGTGGCTTGTTTGGGAATGGTAGCGTTTTGATAGTTGGGGCCGATTTGTGTTTTTGTGTGTTTTCTTGTCTTTATGCTTATAGAATGCTTAGAATTACTTGAAATACTTGTTTGAGTTGTTTTGGATTGAATTGCTTATCAATTGCTGCTATTGCGTGCGAGAATAACCTACCTTGTTATTCTTTCACGTGTGGCTTTATCGCTTGTTTATCGCCTTGTATCGAGTGTTGCATTGCATAGTGTCTCGCGCGTGAGTGATGGGCCTCTCTGGGTAGCCTTGGGTTGCCAGTGTTGGTTGCTCTAGCTCCGCTGCTATTCCCTTTCTCGCTTGGGTTGCCTCCCAGGGAGTTTTGGGTCGTAGAATTGATGGATACTTCCGGGGTATTCCAAACTGGTGTTATAAGGTGGTTTGGGCCGGCGCGTCATCGTTAATGTCATCGAAATCGTGATCGGTACAGTACTCGCTCGAGTGATCCATAGCCTTCAAAGTGTGGTATAGCTTTGATTGGTTGAGTTAATGTTTTTCTTAATTGTTTATAGTATTGTTGTATATATTGAAAGCCTTTTATTGATTGTATTGCTTAACTGTATCTATTTGCATTGCACGATCTTCCTCTCCAACTCGATATCTGTCTTGCCCTCACTGAGTATACGTGTTGTGTATACTCACTCCTCACCACCACATTTCAGGAAATGTCATGTTAGCTGGAAAGTTCGTGATTTCGTGAATGTCCGTGCTTGAAGGGTTGTCCTGCGTGCCTATGTGACTTGAGTTGTCAAAGTTGTAAAGTTGTATGCTTTTATGTATTATATGTATCTAATGTTAAAGGGGATGTAATTTAAGTTTCATTAGATTATATATTTAGTTAATGTAGCTTAACTTTAATGTATATTTGTAATGACAAAGGGAAAAGAGATAGAAAGATATGATAGTCTAACTTATGCAATAGGTTGGTATAGTTTAATTACTAAGCATGTTTGTATGGTTAAAGGAAGAGTTAGAATAGTCTAGTACTTGAAAATGTATGTATATTTGCTTGTGGTTGCTTGTTGAGAACAAGGCTCGGATGGCCTTGAGGTGGTTGAATGGTTGGACATGGAATTGGTCCATTTATATGCTGTCGCAGGTTTGCTTTTTGCCTAGAAACAGGGGAGACTCCGTCCGTTTTTCCTAAATTTTGCCCGGGTTTGGAATTGGGTTGTGATTAGATTGATTGATAGAACTCCCGGTCTCGAGAGGGATCGGGGTGTCACAGGTGGTATCAGAGCTTGTCTAGCTCATAAGCCGGGACAGGGTCCTCGGTCTGGTGGGTAGTGACCCTTGAATGTGTGCTTGTTAAGTGTTTCTTGAAAGTGTATGCTTGTATGTGAGATTGTGTGTCTTGACTTGAATGTGTGCTCCTATGTGATATAGTTATGTGTTATGTGTTAATTGTGTGCTAAGTAAGGTGAAATGTCTAGTTGTCTATCGAATTGACTTATTGAATTGGCATCGTGAATTGAATCGACCTCGTGAATTGTTATTTGCTTAAAGTATTACTTGTAATGTGTGTATAGATTGTCTTGAATTAGCTATGCCGTGATTTGAATTGATTATGTTGTGCTTGACTTGATTGCCGTGCTTGAGTGACTTTGTTGAATAAATTGTTTTGTAAACTTGCTTGCATAATAGTTTAAGGCATGTGTATAACTGTGATATATTGGCATTCATACATGTCCTATGGAAATGGTAAGTAAGTCCTCTTCCTCCCCTGAAGAAAGTGGTTCACCTCTGGCTTTTCAAGGTGTATGGATTGGCAGGAAATGAATGGTATTTGGCTAGCCTTTATTTGGGAATTGGTGTTTGCTTTTGGAGCTCGGTTATTGGCGAATCTCTATGGCCTCCTCTGTGCTTAACAGTTGTGAAAGAGTAGCTTTCTCTTGGAGTTTTATTTGGATATTCTTTGAAGCATTCTTTGGTTTTCTTAATGGGTGTTCTTTGGGGACTTTTGTTGGCACTACTTGGTGGACTTGGCTATTGGATTTTCAGTTGGACTTACTGCATGGTATTATCTATGGTATATGTGTCTTGGTCTTTATTGGAGTGCTACTGGTATTCCTTATTGGAAAATTCTTCAATGGCATTCTCTAGGATTCTTAGTGGCCAATTATTTAGTATTATTTATTGGGCAATTCTTGGTACTTTCTTACTGGAGCATTGTTTGGGTATTTTCTTTGGCATCCCTCAGCGGGTTTGGTAACTGGAATCCCTATCAGACTCGTTATCTCATGTTACTTACGGTATTCTTTGGAATTCTTATTGAGCATTCTGCTAGTATTTTCCTTATTAGCATTTATTGGAAGATCCTACACTTGGAATTCTGCTTGGACATATTATCTTGTACTGTTTACGGCTTCTCCTTCGGCCTTTCCACTCAGGGGAAATCTATACTTGCTGTTTGACTAAGATGTTGCGGTAGGAACACAGTGATTGGAAGATTTCATTTAGAGGTTGGCCTTGGGTATTCTTCTCTATATTCTTTTACAGAACTATCAGCTGGGTCTATTTACGGTAGTCAATACTGCATGAGGTGCACCTACTCTGGCTATCTTTTAACTTTCTTATTTGGTACTTGTTAGACTTTTATTGAAGATTCTTAAATAGGGTATTCTTTCAGTACTCTTCCTGCCATTAGTATGTGGTATTGATGACATCTACAGTATCTTTGCTTTAGTCTTTATTAGTATTATCTCGGCGTTTCTGGTTGGAATTTATTCTTCTTCGATATTCGTGTCAACGGGATTCTTGTACGGTATCTATCTTTGAGCCTTTATTTGGCGTTACTACTTGGCATTTGTACTTGAACTTTCCTATTGGTCATCTTGATGAAATACTTATTCAGTAGCTAATGAAGATTAGTCAGAATTGGATTTCAAATGATGCAGAGTTCTATTGGAATAAGAATTGCGAGGACGCAATTGTTTTAAGGGGGGAAGGATGTGATAACCCGAACCCGGCATGCATTTAATAGCACTTGACTGCATTTGATTAAATGTTTAATTAGTTAAATCAACCAAATTGCACTATTTTCATATTTCTCTTGGAAGCATTTAGTAATTATATATTGAATAATTAAAGATTATTACCTATTCCTAATAATTATAGTAATTGAATTTCCTTTCTTGTGATTAATTAAGTGTTACCTTAAATGTTAGTGTTTAATTGTATTTGACTATGTGTTTATATTAACTTTCATTTGTAGCTTAATATTAACTTTATAACTCTTAAAATATTCTGGAAATAGTTAAATTAATCATTCTAAATGAATATTGAATACCTTGATTGTTTTGATTATTTTAGAAATCGATTTTGGTTGTTTTACGTTAAAATTACTTGGTTTTCAAATAAATGAGAAAAGTAACTCCGAGCCGGAGTAAATTTTAAACTATGATGCTTTCCAAAAATGATATATTTCTTAGATTCTTTGAGAATTAGTTGTTATTCTTTTATTGTCGCAACGTGCATTGCATATCGAGGGCGTTAGCTAGAAAACGGATTCTAGTCCTCAGCAAATAGTGAAACTAGTATTTAGATGACTTAAATTTTATATTTTAATTGTTACTAGCTAGAATTAATTTAGGTGATAGTTATTTAACTTAAAAATGCACAAAAGTAAGCTATTTTGACTAGTTTTAAGTTGTTTGACCAACATTGACCAAAGCCTTGACCCTTTTGACCCTTGTCATCTTTTAAATAGCTTAAAATAGCACAAAAATAAAAATAAAAAAAAACAGAACTGAAAACAGAGCAGCCATGGCCGAAAAAATAAGGAGAAGAAAAAAAGAAAATTCAACTTCAATTCTTCGATTCTTCGCGAGGGCTTCCACGGGGTGGTTTCCGAGGCACTCTACGAGGTTTTCCTAGCGTCTAGGAGCGTCTAAGGTGAGGGTTTCATCGTTATTTGCGCATTTATACGTTGTGTATGTTAACTTTGTCAATTTTTAGATTTATCCGTATATCGTTATTTAAAGCGATTTGATGCTTCTAGAATGTTCCTTGGCATTTGTAGAACATGTATTTATAGCTTTGTAACATTTCTGCGGTTAAATGTTGTGATTGCAAATTAAATTGTGAAATGAATAGTGTTTTGTCAATAGTAAAACCTTGAAACGTTGAAATTGCGCTGTTATGCTTTCCGTTGATGTAGAAACGTGCTAAGTATGCTAGAATGCTAAAATGTGTGGTTTGTTTGGGTTGCGTAGTGAAAAAAACAAGAATTAAGCCTTTGGGAAAGTCGGGGTCGTTTAGGTCGACTTTAGCGTTTTCTCGTTTTGCATGTTGGCATTGCTTCGGGAAGCCATGGAAGCACTTTTGGTGTGATTATGGCGTTGGTTGGGTGTTTGGTTATTATAGTTGTAGTTCAAACGAGAAAGGGGAAAATCGGGGCTTTGCGCGAGTTCTAGGTTAAAGTAAGGTTTCGGGGTTTTTAGACGTGCCTTATGGTGACCTAGGAGGGTTGGCGAAGTCGGTTTTCAGAACTCGTGGCTCGTTTGGGAATGGTAGCGTTTTGATAGTTGGGGCCGATTTGTGTTTTTGTGTGTTTTCTTGTCTTTATGCTTATAGAATGCTTAGAATTACTTGAAATACTTGTTTGAGTTGTTTTGGATTGAATTGCTTATCAATTGCTGCTATTGCGTGCAAGAATAACCTACCTTGTTATTCTTTCACGTGTGGCTTTATCGCTTGTTTATCACCTTGTATCGAGTCTTGCATTGCATAGTGTCTCGCGCGTGAGTGATGGGCCTCTCTAGGTAGCCTTGGGTTGCCAGTGTTGGTTGCTCTAGCTCCGCTGCTATTCCCTTTCTCGCTTGGGTTGCCTCCCTGGGAGTTTTGGGTCGTAGAATTGATGGATACTTCCGGGGTATTCCAAACTGGTGTTATAAGGTGGTTTGGGCCGGTGCGTCATCGTTAATGTCATCGGAATCGTGATCGGTACAGTACTCGCTCGAGTGATCCATAGCCTTCAAAGTGTGGTATAGCTTTGATTGGTTGTGTTAATGTTTTTCTTAATTGTTTATAGTATTGTTGTATATATTGAAAGCCTTTTATTGATTGTATTGCTTAACTGTACCTATTTGCATTGCACGATCTTCTTTTTCTCCAACTCGATATCTGTCTCGCCCTCACTGAGTATACGTGTTGTGTATACTCACTCCTCACCACCACATTTCAGGAAATGTCATGTTAGCTGGAAAGTTCGTGATTTCGTGAATATCCGTGCTTGAAGGGTTGTCCTGCGTGCCTATGTGACTTGAGTTGTCAAAGTTGTAAAGTTGTATGCTTTTATGTATTATATGTATCTAATGTTAAAGGGGATGTAATTTAAGTTTCATTAGATTATATATTTAGTTAATGTAGCTTAACTTTAATGTATATTTGTAATGACAAAGGGAAAAGAGATAGAAAGATATGATAGTCTAACTTATGCAATAGGTTGGTGTAGTTTAATTACTAAGCATGTTTGTATAGTTAAAGGAAGAGTTAGAATAGTCTAGTACTTGAAAATGTATGTATATTTGCTTGTGGTTGCTTGTTGAGAACAAGGCTCGGATGGCCTTGAGGTGGTTGAATGGTTGGACATGGAATTGGTCCATTTATATGCTGCGCAGGTTTGCTTTTTGCCTAGAAACAGGGGAGACTCCGTCCGTTTTCCCTAAATTTTGCCCGGGTTTGGAATTGGGTTGTGATTAGATTGATTGATAGAACTCCCGGTCTCGAGAGGGATCGGGGTGTCACACACTAGCCCTTCCTTCCATGGCACCTCCGCCATACGAGCTAGGGGTAGCGTATGATAGTCATGCCGTTATCAACCCGACAGCCGGACACTGCCCGAGAGGTGACACACATATACCAAGACTCATGACAATAATAATAATCATTCATATCTCAGGAGGACAACAAAGTAGGTTGCCTATCTCCCAACTTCATCAATAATCAATAATCAATAATCAATTAATAACATTTCAACAACATATCATCAATTAAACAATTAACATCTCAACAACTAAGTTAGATGACAAAGTAGGCCATCCAACTTAACATGCATTAATCCACTCAACCAAACCCGACTCCAACCAAAAACAACCCATAATTCAACCACTCAAACACTATCCAAACAACTAAAGACATTATCTCAACATTTAAAGAAAGACAACCCAAACTTCTAAAAGTCATAACTTACAATCTACTAATCCAATGACCTCCAAACCAGTTTCTATCACTCACCCACTCAATCAACTACATTAGCCCCCTTGGAAACCAACCACAATCCATCCAAATTAAGCCCAACATCCCTAAAACCTCAATGCACCATGGCTGAAATTTTCGGACTTTCACCACGACATCGCAATCAAAATTTTGGCATTACAACATTACTCCCACGTATTTAACAAACTTTTAGAAGCTAACAGCAATCAATTCCAACCACCAAAACTCCAATTATTCAACAAATAGCCAACAATTCAATTTTAATACCTGAAAAATAAAAATTCATACTACAACGGTTCAAAACTTATATAAACACACATAATCAATCCTTAGCATCTACTGAGAAATAATATAACATCAATTTAGAAATACGTGCAATGTGTGCCCAACAAGTGAATTCAAGCTTTGGATGAAGAAGTTTGGACTTCAAATGAGTTTTCTATTGAAAATTTGCTTTGAAAAAATGTTGAAAAAGCTCTCAAAAATGGCTATGGAGTTTCGGCCATATGTGTAAGAAATGAGTGTGTTTTGAGTTTATTTTGTGAGCAATATTGATATATTATGCATATATAAGCTTGGTCAATAAAAATAATAAAAGTCAAAGTTAATATTTTTAGTATTTCTAGTCTTTTAATTCTATTTCTTGACTAGCTCACAAACATGCAATTGACACTTAGACTATTTTAAGTAAAATATTTTTAGTTGACAAAGAGTTTCACAAGCCAACATTTTCACCAGACTCAGTTTAAAACTCAATTTTTGCAAAAGAAAGTGTAAAAATCTTTAAAATTCCAAAGCCGATTTGAAATCCGTTTTAATCAAACACAAGTCTATTAATATCCGAGGACTAGGTTTTTAAGACACCTAAAACACCTGCGTAAAAATTTTAGCAGATGTGCATCCAAAATACTATTCATAAAAACCGTCGATAAAATTTCTGATTCTGTTTTTATGAAATTTTCATGAATACACACTTAGTAGGTAATAGGAATATAAATCACATATTTAGCACATTCTAACTCATATAACACATAAACAGGTCAAATCATACAAATCGAGGCAAAGACGAAAATATAGGGTCTCACAGTGCTTATGTGAACAATGTGCTTTATGTTATCAAAGTGCATTATGTGGTCAATGTGCATTATGTGTTAAATAGGCAAACTGCGAACAATGTGTTTTATGTGATCAATGTGTATTATGTGACAAATGTGCTTTATGTGAAACTAATTTCCTATGTGCTATAATTGCATATAACCTGTTTATATGATATAACTTGTAAGTGACTCTTTTGGTTGATTCAATGAATTATAAAGAAGATTTGTAGAGGTAAAGAGACTTTTTCTTGAAGTAATGATGTTTAGGTGTTTGATCGAATGAAGTTCTAATTGCCTTGAATGAGTGAATTTCGAGGACGAAATTCTTATAAGGAATGATGTAATACCTGTGCCAGAGACGAGTCGAAATAAATTGATAATTATTAAAAAATGACCCATTAATCTTTAAAAAGATATTGAGTTTTGTGGAATGTATCAAAATGATGCCGGGACATTTCAGTGGATGTCGAATTGAATTAAATATGTCATACTCGGAAGTTACGAATCAGTTTGGGGCCAAGTTCTGAATAAAATCTGTACCAATTTGGGAAGAGTTAGGTGGCAAATTATATATGGTTGAAAATTTCTACGAGTCTAGTTTCTAACGTTTCAAACGGTTCATCAATAAGAGTTTTCTAGAAGAAGTTAAGAAGATCGGGTAGAATCACTTGCGAGCCAAACAAGTACTACGGGTTCTTGATCTAGGAAGGCGAGGTTGTAGAGGTTAGTCATGATGATGATGACCCAACTATATTCTTAAAGTCTATGCAGCACCCCGACTATGAGAAATGGCTAGAAGCCATGAAATCCAAAATGAACTCCATGAAAGTCAACAATGTATGGATATTGGATGATCTACCTGAAGGGTAAAACCTATTAGGTGTAAGTGGGTATTCAAAAGAAAGACTGGAGCAGACAGCAAGGTTAAAACATACAAGGCGCGTCTAGTTGCCAAGGGCTTTGGCCAAAGGCAAAGCATAGACTACGACAAAACGTTTTCCCCAGTGGCTATACTCAAGTCTATTCGGATCATGCTTGCAATAGCTGCATACCATGACTATGAGATTTGGCAGATGGATGTGAAAACTGCATTCCTTAATGGAGAGCTTGAGGAAGAGGTGTACATGGTACAGCCCGAAGGTTTCATATCAGGGAATACAGAGTCAAAGGTTTGCAAGTTGCAAAGATCCATTTATGGATTAAAGCAAGCATCACGCAGTTGGAATATTTGTTTTGACAAGAAATTCAAGGAGTTTGGCTTTATACAAAATGAAGAAGAACGTTGTGTATACAAGAAGGTTAATGGGTGTAAAGTTATCTTTTTGGTGCTCTATGATGATAACATCCTGTTAATCAAGAATGACATAGGAGCCCTACAAAATCTAAAGATCTGGCTATCCAAGCAATTCTCCATGAAGGACTTAGGGGAGGCATCCTACATACTAGGTATAAAGATCTACAGAGACAGATCAAGAAGAATGCTAGACTTGTCCCAGTCCACGTACATTGATATCATCCTCAAAAGGTTTCACATTGATAGTTCTAAAAGAGGCTACTTGCCAATTAGGACTGGGATCGTTCTTAGCAAGGACAATTGTCCCAAGACAGATGAAGAATGAGAACGCATGAGAGGGATTTTGTATGCCTCGGCGGTCGGGTCAATCATGTATGTCATGACGTGTATGAGGCCAGATGTTGCTTATGCACTTTGAGTGACCAATAGATATCAGGCCGATCCAGGAGAAGAGCACTGGAAGGTTGTAAAGATCATCTTGAAATATTTGAAGAATACTAGAGAACAGTTCCTCATATATGGAACATCATAATTAAAGTTCAAGGGTTACACTGACTCTAGCTTTGAATCAGACCAAGATGATAGCAGATCGGTGTCAGGTTTTATGTTCACCATGAATAGTATCGCGGTGAGTTAGAAGAGTTCTAAACAAAGTATTATGGTTGATTCAGTGACCGAGGCAAAATACATTGCAACATGCAATGTTGCAAAAGAGATTGTTTGGTTACGAAAGTTCATCTTTGAACTAGGTGTGGTTCCTAATAGTGATGCACCAGTGACGTTGTTTTGTGATAACACTAGAGCGAACGCTCAGGTAAAAGAACCAAGGCCTCATCAGAAAACAAAAACATTTTGCGTCGCTTTCACTTGATCTGAGATATCATAAAAACGGGAGATGTACGGATAGAAAAGATAGACGATAAAGAAAATTTTACAGACCCGTTCACTAAAGCCTTGAGATCAAAGGAGTTTGACTGCTATAGATCCAAGATGGGTATTAGATACCGAAAGGATTGGCTATAAGTGCAAGTGGGAGATTGTTAGAAATATATCCTTCAAGCCAATTATTCGGTGTAGGATGATAGGGATATTTGTGTAACGAAACAATCTTTGTTATGAAGTTTTAATCAAATAAAAGTACCATATGGCCTTTTGTCTTTATCTATTATGCATTCATATATCGTCTAGTTGCATATTATGTATAACTGATAAAGTCCTTAGATATGTCGGTATAGGGTTGAACCATAAAAGCTTATGGTTGATGCAAATTGACACCTAAGACATATTTAAAACTTGTCCTAGGTCGTAGGATTCATCAAGATTGGGATTGATGAATCCGACAAGACTGACATGTAGTTAGCTCTATCAAGGTTGATCTCATCGACCAAGTGGCATGAGCTATCAAGGCTAATGCATGGGTGCGTATAAAGATATGTACACTGGACACAATCTGTCGATAACACTCAATAGGGGCTTCCTCCGCCTAAGTCAATGAGGAGGAAGATAAGACCTACTTGATGTACTTTGACTCGAGAGCACCATAGTAGTTTGCAAGCAACTCACTGTACTTTGGCCCTAGACAAAAAGGAAAGAAGATAAGACCTACTTGAATAGGGATTCGAGTAAATCAAGTACTTACGAAGCTAGTAAGTGTCAATGCGAGGATCCACTACTCTGGATAAAAAAGAGTGTGCCCTATATCGTCTCGTAGAGATGTTGACAAAAATCCATGGCCATGGTGGTATGATTAGATCAAACAGGGAAAGTCAACAAAACGTAATAGTGAGCCTATTAGGGTTTGGCTGACATGACATTAACCATACCCTAAGGCAAACTCGAGGCATCTAGTGGAGGGAATGGACTGTACGTTAACTAGTAGCTAAAAGGTTCTTGAATAAGAAAGCATGGATTAAGCATTCGAGCCATTTGGTCGTCGGGGAGTATTGCTAGATGCCAACCTCAATTAGTAACAATTAGAAGGAGTTCTAGTGGAGATGGGTTAATTGGTACTTGTCCCAGATACTATCGGCTTGGCACTCGAACCTACAGGATCATATACAAGCTGAAGGGTTAGAACTATGAGATATACAATGGAAAAGTCACGCTAGCACGAGGACCTTCTCGTATTCTATCTAAAAACAATTATATAATGGATTGCATATGGTTAGAATGGGTTTACGGAAACTATTTGAGTAAGCGAGTGAGAGAGAATATTAGAAGACTCCATAAGGTCTGGGGTCAAGGTACGAATATTGAGAAGTTATAGCTTCATATAAATACAGCTTAAAGTGAAACCCTAGAAGAGAATATCAAAACAAAAAATTTAGCTCATCTCTCTCTCTTAATTTCGGCCGCCACTCCTTCTCTCTTATTGGGATTCGTGTTGCTCTATTAGTGTTCGTGCAAGAGCTCGCTTCTCCTTGTTCTAGCCTAAACATGGTGTCTGTAAGATAGTAGAGGGTTGTTTCATTGTGGTCTTCAATCCAAGCAATCAAATTTGAAGTCTTCATTAAGAGGTAACGAATTTTCAGATTCAACTTGGCTTGGTTTTCATGTTTTCATTCATATATGCATGTTTGGTTGATCTCGATCATTGGTTCTCTTGGTTTTTATAACTTTATTCTTCATGTTTCCGCTGGGCTATAAGTATTTTGTATGCAAGAGAACCTTCAAATGTGTAATCACTGATGTTCATACTAGTGTATATTTTATGTCAGTTCGTGGTAAATGAGATTTCTTCATGTGTTTGCTTATTGCCTTATCTTTGTGGTAGCCAAGAAGAAATCAAGTATGAGTATACTAGCACATATTGGCATCGAAAGATATGTCGAAAGGTTTATGAGATTGGCTCTCTCACACGAGCAATCGCCTATGGCGCAGTGGGAGCGTGCAGAGATGAGATGGTATGAGTTGGTCAGTATTCATCAAGAAATACTATACTCATATAAGAGACGTGGCCTTAAGAATTAGTCCGGAATGATTCCTATGACAATATGAAGATAAGACCTCCTATGTTACTATTAAAGATTGACATGAAGTCGATATGGATCTCACAGTCTATATAACATGTTTATAGCTAGATGTGAAACCTCGATTAATAGGTGTATCAAGTTCGAGCATTCAGGTTAGTTACTGAGTGATAACTAGACTAAGATTTGTATAGTGTTTGATTTGGATAAAGACATACGCCCCTTTTAAGGGGAGTCACACTGTAACACATGATTTATACCATGTATGCTTTATGACCATATAAGGAAGTGGGTGAATGGATCCCTGCTTCACCAATGTGTAAATCCTTGAAGCAATAGATGCTTCTTTGGGATACCCTTCGTGACCTACACTTATATTCTGATAGGTCAAATTCAATGTTTGCTACTTTGGTGTGTCACCTAAAGATCACGTTAGATTCGATCATATGGGACATATCCGAAAAAATGGTTGACTTGACTTAGAAGGATATTAGAGCAAGGGAAGACGATTCGCATCTAGGCCCATATGTGTTCGTTGATCAACCAGCTATACAATCTTTGTGATTAAATATAACTACGAATACATGTTTGAGATTTAAAGGTCAAACATAGCCTACGAGGGATAAGATGTGTGTTGATTGATGTGAACTTAAAACTAGTTTAGGGTATAACGAGATTTTTTCTTCAGTTGAAAACCGTAGCTCCCATGTCATCCCTAATAGGTGCATGGTCTGAGCTTCCACTTGTTGTGTGCTCATGGGTCGCATGACTTATTTGCTCGTATGAGATAGTATAAGTTGGTCAATATTCATCAGGAAATACTATACTTATATAAGATACGTGGCCTTAAGAATTGGTCTGGAATGATTCCTATGACAATATGAAGATAAGACCTCCTAATTGTATATGTTACAATTAAAGATTGACATGAAGTCAATATGGATTCTCACAGTCTATATAACCTGTTTATAGCTAGATGTGAAACCTCGATTAATAGGTGTATCAAGTTTGAGCATTCAAGTTAGTTACTGAGTGATAACTAGACTAAGATTTGTATAGTGTTTGATTTGGATAAAGACATACACCCCTTTTAAGGGGAGTCACACTGTAACACATGATTCATACCGTGTATGCTTTGTGACCATATAAGGAAGTGAATGAATGGATCTCTGCTTTACCAATGTGTAAGTCCTTGAAGCAATAGATGCTTCTTTGGGATACCCTTCGTGACCTACACTTATATTCTGATAGGTAAAATTCAATGTTTGCTACTTTGGTGTGTCACCTAAAGATCACGTTAGATTCGATCATATGAGACATATCCGGAAAAATGGTTGACTTGACTTAGAATGATATTAGAGCAAGGGAAGATTATTCGCATCTAGGCCCATATTTGTTCATGGATCGACTAGTTATACAATCTTTGTGATTGAATATAACTACGAATACATGTTTGAGATTTAAAGGTCAAACATAGCCTACGAGGGATAAGGTGTGTGTGTTGACTGATATGAACTTAAAACTAGTTTAGGGTATAATGAGATTTTTTCTTCAGTTGAAGGCCGTAGCTCCCATGTCATTCGTAACAGGTGCATGGTCTGAGCTTCCACTTGTTGTGTGCTCATGGGTCGCACGACTTATTTTCCCGTATGATTTTGGTGATGGTTCCCGACAAGGTTGTGGAGAAAGATTGCGATGGACAAGGGTCTACCCATCTTGTGCGAGTAGGAAATGTTAGATTTTGGGGTTGGGTATATTTGGGTACTGGAAGTTGTGAAAATTTATCTGACTTCCCACTACTTCCAAATAAAATAAAATAAAACAATGTTTCTTTTCTTAACGTTAGAAAAAAAAAAAAAAAAAGACAAAGGTCTTCTTCTACCTTTTTCTCTCTGCTCTCTAAAAATCTCTCTCAAACTTTCTCTTTACTATGTGTAAAAACACCACAAGCAAAAGGGCTTTAAACGGTTGAACGGTTGAACAAACTGGGCTTTTTCTTGGGTAGATTATTCCGAATATACTACAAGATTAATATATTTATATTTATGATTTTACGAAGAATCCGTACTTAGTGTTTAATTTCTTCAGAGATTATCTCATGCATCATGACCGAGATCAAACAAGTTGGATAGAAAGGTAAAGCATGGGATTATAAGGAAGATGGAAACTAACTTGCAAGGTACCATGGCATAAAAAGAATGGTTATCGACATGTCACTCAAATGGTTCAGGCAACATGAATGATTTAGGCACCACAGTCAAGTATACAAGTACAAGGCTTGGGAGAAACAAAGAGAGAAGAAACCTACTTACTTGAATTTTAGAACTTGTCAATCTCTTGAAATCCTTTGTTCACAATCCGCGAAAGAAGGAACAAAGCTTGACTATCGATGTGCTAAATCCAAGTTGTCTCCTATTTCCTCAAGGCTAATTGTAGATCGAATGGATTAAGAGAAAAATTAAAATAGAGAAAATAAATGTATGAGTCTTTAAGGGCTGGGCTCTCTTCTCTATTTTTTTTTGTTTTTCCGTTTAGTTTTAAGTAAGAGTTCTATCCAACCAAATTTATGCAATTATCCCACTAATTAAGTCTTTTTTAAAAAAATTAAATGCCTAACTTAATGGGCTAAGTAGGGGTTCCCACATTTACAATGATGTGCTAGTCGTTACACATTCAGTTTAAGAATAGGATGAATCGTGTGTTGGTAAATATTTTAATATACTTGCTTAGTGTAAAATGGGTTAATGTGATTATTTATACCTTTCCAAAATCTATTGATGCAAGAAAGTGCAAGACAACACGGATATCCACATAACTAAAACATTCCACAACTGTAGTAGCTGGTATCTAAATTCACAATATGCTTATGCTAGTTCTATCCCACCTCATACTCTGCTGCACCACACCAGTTTGTACACCAACCCTGCTTGATTCATTCAATTTAGCAATGCTTTTCATTATATTTGGGTAGATATTACCTTAACATCTTTCTATCCTTTGCCTTTTCACTTGAATGCTTGTCATTAATCTGCCTCTTATTATCTCAAACATTGTGATGATTGGTTTATTTCTAGCATTCAAAATGTAGTATTTAAATAATTCACATAGATTGTTTAGTATAGTATCATAATTGGAATATGATGGAAAACAAGATTTGGCCCACATTCTATAAGAAGTTCTTTTAGCCATTCAGATGATGTTTTTTTCTCTCTCTCTAACATTAGGATCAGATTCTTCTATCACTTTCATCCAATTATTAAATTCACTCAAATTGGTTGTAGATGCAACTCTCTAAAACTTATCCTTCAAAATCAATCCAAGAATTTTTTTTTTTCTTGAAATTCTAATACATGTGGTCAAATAGTATCTATGATACACATTTGGATACTCATATCTGAACACCTCAACTAACCCTTTCTGCATGTAAAAAATTTAAGTCCAAGCTTCGATTTAGAACATGTACAAAGGTTGTACTTTTGAAAATTGTAAGTATAAGATGCTTGTCTTGTGTCCACTCCACATTTCATGGGGTTATCTATTCCAAACATTCCCTATGGGACACTTGTTAGAGAGATACAACATAATCTACAACTATATCCCATAATTCTTTTGGCATCATCTTACTCTTGAGCATGCTTCATCAAGGATAGATCTACTCTTTTTTCGTCAACTCCATTTTGCTAAGGTGAATAAGGAAAGGAGAGTGGACATCTAATTGTATTTTTCACAAGATGTATATTTTGAACTCCTATGACATGAATTCTCTGCCCTTGTTTGATCTCATAGACAATAATATGTCTACTTTGCTTCTCTATTAGCATCTATTTTTTCTAAAAACTACTCTCATGCCTTTCTATTGAAATCATTAATGAAGAGAAGAAAATTCTTACTTTTATTAACATGTGAATCATTTCTAGAGCTCTTTTTGATGTTGATTATGCCTCATGAGGAAAGCTCTTTTGAAATTGTTTGCCAAGTATACACCTTTCACATAGATTATCCAAGTGATCGATAAAGGGTAATCCCCTAACTATATTCTTATTTAATAATAGCTCACAGACCAAACAAATTAGTTTCAACTTCTAAACTCCTAGAAAACGCTTTTAAATGTCTAAAAGCTGGACCAAACAGACCATAAGTCATAAAACTCAACATAAGACAAGGCCACATTCAACGAAAATTATTAACAATGTAAAAACATTCAGACGCCAATGAGCCAATAGGCATGTGAGTTCCCCAAGCATGAAACTCACACGCCTCTAATAAGTGAAAGGTAGTGCTACAATCCACATTCCATTCAAATTCTCTGAAAGTGGAATTCAGTAAAGACTAATAAACATAAGACTAAAAGAAATGGTGTGAAATCCCAAATTTCATCTTTGTGTGAAATTGCATATTTTGATCTGTATATATGTTATTTGATTTAGAATTCGCTAATTTTGTGATTTCTACTCCTATTACATGCTATGTGAGCATCCATGAAATTTTCATAAAAATGGGCACTGAAAATTTTATCGTCGAGTTTTGTGAATAGTATTTTTGAAACACGTCCGCTAAAATTTTGAAACTGGTCTTTTAAGCATTCGAAAACCTAGTCCTCGCATATTAATAGACCTGTGTCTGATTAAAACTAATTCTGAAACGAATTAGGAATTTAAAAGGATTTTTCACTATCTTTTGCAAAAAAAAGTAATATATCTTAATTATATATATATATATATATATATATATATATATATATATATATATATATGCTGTCAACTAAAATATAGTTCTAAAAAAAATAGTATTAGTTATATAGTATTATAATTACTATTTTTGCAAAACTAACTAAAATAACAAAAGTTTGACAACTTTGACTTAGTTTATTTTGTTGACTATGCATATAAATATATAATATACACATTATACATGCACAATACATTTGGACAAAGCTCAAAACACAAAAAATACACACACACATGGCCGAAACTCCATAGGCAAGAAAGAGAGATTTTTCACTTGGTTTTCAAAGCAATTTTTCATTAGAAAACTCAATTTTTGTCCAAAGCTTTTCATTCCGGGTTGGATTCCACTTGTTAGGCATCCATTGCACGCATTCCTAGCTTTACGTCAGATCAAAGGTGAGAGAAAAATTATAGATCTAGAAATGCTATTTATTGTCAAATTTCTATAGTTGCATTTTTATCCGATGTTTTGTTAAATTGTTTTTAGGTTATTGCTCAGTAGTTGCCAATGACCATTTATATGTATTTATAGTTGTTTTGAAAGGTAGTAGCATGTATTTCTAATTTTTGGGCATTTAAATTGATTTATTGGCTTATAGTTGAATAATTGTTGTTGTAGTGGATGGAATTGAATGGTTGTTGCTTCTATGAGTTTTTTAATTATTGCGTAGTAATGTTGTAATGCCGAATTTTCAATTTGCATGTCGTAACAAAAGTCCAAAAATTCAGCCTAGGTGCATTGCCAAAAATAGGGTTGTTGGACTTGCTTTGGATGGTTTTTGGTTGGTTTTCGGTGGGGTTAATATGGTTGGATGTATGGTGGAGTGATAGAAAGTGGTTTGGGGGTTAGTGAATTTCTAGATTGTAAGTTATGAATGTTGGAAGATTGTGTAGTCTTTCTTTGAATTAATAAAATGTTGTCTTTTGTTGGGTAGTAACGTTTGAGTAGTTGATTCTTGGATTGTTGTTGAGTATGATCGGGTTTGGAATATATGTTGATATGTGTGATAAGTTGGGTGGCCTACTTTGTCATCTAACTTAGTTGTTTTAGTGTTTAATTGATGTTATGTTGATTGAAATGTTGTTAACTGATTGATGATTGATGATGGTCTGGAGGACAATTTACTTTGTTGTCTTTCCAGAATATGAGATGTTTATTATTATTGTCATGAGTCTTGATAGTGTGTGCCACCTCTCGGACAGCATCGGGCTGTCGGGTTGATAACGGCATGACTATCATAGACTACCCCCAGCTTGCATGGGCAAAGATGCCATGGAAGGAGGGACTAGATGACGTACCTCGGTTATGTATTATGGGAGTTATAAGAAGATGGTTGAGATCGTGATGGCGTATGGAGCTATACCAACTAGTGTATCATTTCTCAATTGAATGGTTATTTATATGGTTTGAAATGTAATGTTGATATTAATGATGTTTAATGTGTGTTATTGCTCATAGGATGATTTCCCAAGTAGTAAAGTGAAAGTTTTCAAAACATCTTTCGAATCCCCACTAAGCTTTGTTATATATAAGTTCACCCTCATTCGTTTATTGTCATCAGGTGTAACTGAGCCAGACTTTGGGTACGTCCCTCAGGAAGCTGAGTATGTGCCTTCTGTGGATGAGTCTTATGTGCTGGAGTCTTATCCATGAGTTATGTTGAAGTGCTCCGTGTTTTTGTCTTAGCTTTTATAGTATGTTGTATTGTATAAGTTACTCAAAGATAATGGTTTATATAATACTAGTTTAGTAGTCTTCCTCTTGGGTATGATTAGGATGCTAGACTAGTTTATAATCTATTTTTGCAAATGTACAGTATAACTTGTGGTATGTTGTTGAAACGGAGGCTTATGACTTATGTTGAAATGTCGTATGGATGTTAAATGAATGGCTTTGTATTTATTAAATGGATGTTGGAGTTGTTGTTGAACTTAGAGTTAATTGTGTTGTGTTTTTAAAGGATTGAATAGAGTTCTGATGTTTATGTTACAGACGTTATTTAGCCAAAATTCCGTTGCGTCCTGACTGATCGTAAGTGAGGTCGAGTTGGGGCATGACATTAAGTGGTATCATAGCGCATGTTTAGCTGTCGGCCGAGTTATTCTCAGAATGTGGATAGTGGTCTTAGCATGAAAGTATGTATTAAGTGAAAGAAAAGTGAATTATGTGATAATGTGATTATGTGGTTAACTTGTTTATGTGACTAACCCTTATATGATCTATGTGCCTTGCGTGAACTTCGTTCCTATGTGTTGTTAACTGTCTATAGCTTGTCTATGTGCTATAACCGTGTTAACTCTTTGATTGTAGAATGGCTGGGCGTCCAAGAACACGTGGTAGGCCTCAGGAAGACAATGAGGTATCGGGGAATGCGACACCATGCTGAGATCAGGGTTATGATCATCTTGTAATGGCTATGGACAAGATAACGGAGGTCATAGCGGGGCAGACGTAGATTTTAATGGGGCAGGCTACTCAGGCACAGACCGTGCAGACTCATATGCAAAATGCGCAGGGTGGTTATTGAGGGGGTAGTCTGTTGAAGGAATTTCTGGGTTATTATCCACCGAAGTTCCAGGATGAGCCTGACGATCGAAAGGCCGAAGCTTGGATCAGTAAAATTGAGAAAATATTTGATCCCCTTGATTACACGGATGAGAGAAATGTCACATTTTCAGCTTATCTATTTGACGATGAGGCTGAAGAATGGTGGCGTATAGTGAGGTCTGATTGGGAAGGTCATGGCACTCCGCTGGAATTTCGTGCCAAGTATATCCCGAGGATTGCCCGAGAATGACGGGAGGAGGAGTTCACATCTTTGGTTCAGGGTAATTCCACAGTGGCTCAGTATGAGGCCAACTTTACCAGGTTGTCCCGATATGCACTGGAGTTTGTAGCGGATCAGGAACAAAAGACCCAAAGGTTCATTTTGGGTCTAAGGCCCGAGATTCAGGATGCAATGGCCTTGATACAGTATGATAAGTTTTCTGCGGCCTTTAATGCAGCTTCTAGGTTGGAAAAGAGGAAATGGGAACATGAGGGTTCTAGTCAAGCCAGTAAGAGGCCTTTTCAGCCTCAGGGTCAGCAGGTTTTTTATAGGCCTTCAGTGTAACAGAGTGGTTATAGGCCCCAATGCAGTATAATTCTTTCAGACCTCAAGGGCAGCAGAATTCATTTAGGCCCCAGTTTCAGCAGAGATCCTACCAGACACAGTCACAGCATAGGCCAGCACAGTCTCAAGATCAGTACAGGCCATATGTTGTGAAACCTCCGCAGAAGGCAAGTACAGCTTCTTATTCAGCTTCTGGTTCTTCAAGAGGTTGTGTTAGTGCTCTGACACTACAGTATGCTTATTGAAAACGTAAGGGCCATTTGGAGGCTAACTGTCGGGCAAAGGCAGGGACATGTTTAGGTTGCGGCAGCAACCAACACAGGGCAAGAGATTGTCCTAGATATCACAGATCTGAGAGTTAGCCAGCAGGCCAGGGTTATCAGGGTAGACCTACAGGTAGTGCACCTCAGCAGTAGCGGGTTCAGGCTCGGGCCTACGCAATGGACTTGGAGGAGATACCTAAGGCAGCGGCAGTTGTGGAAGGTAACTTTCTTATACTCAATCAACTTGTTAAAGTACTGATTGATTCTGGTGCTACACATTCTTTCATTACACCTACCTATGTGCAACGTGTTAATGTGCAACCTGAGAAGTTACCTTATGTGGTTTAGATTAGTACTTCTTTGACTAATAACTATGTGTTTGGCTTAGTATATAAAGACTGTAAAATACATGTTAAGGGTCAGGATTTTCCTTCAGACATTATCTTATTTCCTATCCAAGGGTATGATGTTATCTTGGGTATGGATTGGCTTGCCAAGTATGATGCTCAGTTAAACTGTAGAACAAAGGTGGTAAGGTTTCGGTTTCCAGAACAGCCAGTGGTCGAGGTAGCAGGGAATCGGGATGCTAAGACGAGTTTCATTATCTCATCAGTTAAAGATATTAAGCTGGTGAGTAAGAGGTGTTCAGGTTATCTAGCTTATTTGATCAATAAGCCATCTGATAAGCTAAAGTTGGAGAAAGTTCTGATAATTCGGGAATATCCCAATGTATTTCCCGAGGAGTTGCCAGGATTTCCGCCAAAGAGAGATATTGGGTTTGTCATTAACCTTATTCCCAGTACTCAACCTATTTCTAAATCAGCGTACCGGATGGCACCAGCTGAACTTAAAGAGCTGAAAACTCAGTTGCAGGAGTTATTAGAGAAGGGTTTCAATTAGCAGAGTTCTTCAACGTGGGGAGCACCCATTTTATTTGTGAAGAAGAAGGATGGTACCTTGAGATTATGTATCGATTATCATGGTTAGAATCAGGTGACCATCAAGAACAAGTATCATTTGCCACTAATTGACGAGTTGTTCGATCAACTTTAGGGAGCCAAAGTCTACTCTAAGTTTGACTTGAGGCAAGGGTATTATCAGCTTCGGATCCGTACGAAGGATGTTCCAAAGTCTTCTTTCAGGACTCGGTACGGGCATTATGAATTTGTAGTTATGCCCTTTGGACTAACTAACGCACCGGCAACATTAATGGATCTTATGCATCGAGTTTTTCAGTCGTACTTAGACCAGTTCGTGGTAATATTTATTGATAATATCTTGGTATATTCTAAGACTGAATCAGAGCACGAGCAACATCTACAACTTGTCCTACAGAAACTTCAGGAGCATCAGTTGTTTGCGAAGTTCAACAAATGTGAATTCTGGCTACAACGAATATCTTTTCTTGGCCATGTGATTACTCAGAACGGTATTTCAGTAGATCCCACTAAGATTAAAGTGATGATGTTTTGGAAAAGGCCGGAGAATGTTTCGGAGGGTCGCAGCTTCCTTGGTTCGGCAGGTTATTACTGTAGGTTTGTGAAGGACATTTCTAAGATTGCATGGCCATTTTCTAAGTTAACTCAGAAACGAACCAGCTTTACTTGGGATGAGAAGTGTGAGAGTGGATTTCAGGAGTTGAAAAAGAGATTGACTACCACTCCGGTACTTGCATTGCCAGAGGGAACCGATAATATGGTCATCTACAGCGATGCATCCAAGGAGGGCTTGGGTTGCGTACTTATGCAGAATGGTCGGGTTATTGCCTATGCTTCTAGAAAGTTGAAACCGTATGAGGTAAATTATCCGACTCATGATATTGAGTTGGCAGCAGTTGTATTTGCATTGAAAAAGTGACGTCATTATTTGTGGGGCAATAAGTTCGAGATTTTCACTGATCACAAAAGTCTGAAGTACTTGTTCTCACAGAATGTGACAACGGAGGTGTATGGAACTTTTAGGAGATTATAATTGTTCTATCAATTATCTGCATGGGAAGGCAAATGTTGTAGTAGATGCTCTTAACCGAAAAGCAAGTATTGCTTGTTTGACAATTAAGAAATGGGAGGCGCTTGAGGAAGTTAACTATTGGAGACCAGAGTTGACTCAGGTTGGGGTGATGTGTTCACATCTCCAGATTCAACCTTTATTGATGTCTCAGATCAGAGAAGCCCAACAACTTGCTGTGAAACTTTAGAAGATCAAGGATCAGATCACAGATGATCAAGCTGACTTCAAAGTATATGAGGATGGTATTCTTCGATTTCGGAATAGGGTATGTGTTCCTTATGAACCGGATTTAAGGAGAGGTATTCTGGAGGAGGCTCATAATTCTATGTACGCCATTCATCCCGGTGGAAACAAGATGTGCCGGGACTTGAAACAACATTACTGGTGGAACAACATGAAAAGGGAGGTGGCTCAATTTGTGTCCAGATGTTTGACTTGTCAGCGGGTGAAAGCGGAACATCAACGACCTGCAGGGTTACTTCAGTCGTTGGCAATACTAGAGTGGAAATGGGAACATGTTACAATGGACTTCGTCTCTAGTTTGCCTAGAACACCAAGAGGTTGTGATGCGATTTGGGTTATTGTGGACCGTTTAACGAAGACAACTCATTTTATTTCGATAAGGACGGGAAATGAAGTTGCAAAGTTGGCAGATCTTTATTTGAATCAGATTGTTAAACTTCACAGAATTCCAACTAGTATTGTCTCTGATCGAGATCCTCAGTTTACTTCTCGACTTGGGAGAAACTTCAGGAAACTTTAGATACTCAGTTGAACTTCAGCACTGCGTATCATCCTCAGACCGACGGCCAGTCGGAGAGAACTATTTAGATTCTGGAGGATATGCTCAGGGCTTGTGTTTTGAATTTTGGAAAGAACTGGGAGAAACATCTACCGCTAGCCGAGTTTGCCTATAATAATAGTTATCAAGTGACTATTGGGATGGCACCTTATGCAGCTCTCTACGGCCGTAAGTGTCAATCACCTTTGTATTGGGATGGGGTAGGGGATATGAAGGCTATTGATCCAACTATAATGCCAGAGCTTCTAGAGAATATTGAGAATGTACTGTTGATCAGGCAAAGAATGCTGACTGCGTAGAGCAGATACAAGAGTTATGTTGATAAACACCGTCGAGATTTGGAGTTTGCAGTTGGGGACCGAGTTTTCTTGAAATTGTCTCATCGTAAGGGTTTTGCTCGTCATGGTAAAGGTGGTAAGCTGAGTCCGAGATTTGCGGGGCCGTTTGAGATTACTGGCAAAGTTGGCAAGTTGGCGTATCGGTTGGCTTTACCGGAGAACTTCTCTAATGTTCATAATATTTTCCACGTGTCTACTTTGAGGAAGTATTTTCCGGATCCTTCTCATATTCTAGGACCAGAGCCGTTACAGCTTCGTGAGAATCTGACTTATGATGAATGACCGATTAGTATTCTAGATCAGATGGATCGGGAGTTGAGGTCGAAGAAGATTCCGATAGTTAAAGTATTGTGGAAACATCACGAGATTGAAGAAGCTACTTGGGAAAGAAGAGATCAGATTCAGCAACAATATCCAGATTTATTAAGCAGCAAGTAAGAATTTTGAGGACGAAATTTCTTTAAGGAGGGGAGAATGTGAAATCCCAAATTTCGTCTTTGTGTGAAATTGCGTGTTTTGACCTGCATATGTGTTATTTGATTTAGAATGCGCTAATTTTTTGATTTCTACTCCTATTATGTGCTATGTGAGCATCCATGAAATTTTCATAAAAATGGGCATTGAAAATTTTATCGTCGAGTTTTGTGAATAGTATTTTTGAAACACGTCCGCTAAAATTTTAAAACTGGTCTTTTAAGCATTTGAAAACCTAGTCCTCGCATATTAATAGACTCGTGTCTGATTAAAACTGATTCTGAAACGAATTAGGAATTTAAAAGGATTTTTCATTATCTTTTGCAAAAATAAGTAATATATCTTAATTATATATATATATTTACATACATATACTTATATATTTGTGTTGCTAACTAAAATATAGTTCTACAAAAAAATAGTATTAGTTATATAGTATTATAATAACTATTTTGGCAAAACTAACTAAAATAACAAAAGTTTGACAACTTTAACTTAGTTTATTTTGTTGACTATGCATATAAATATATCATATACACATTATACATACACAATACATTTAGACAAAGCTCAAAACACCAAAAATACACACACACATGGCTGAAACTCCATAGGCAAGAAAGAGCGATTTTTCACTTGGTTTTCAAAGCAATTTTTCATTAGAAAACTCAATTTTTGTCCAAAGCTTTTCATTCTGGGTTGGATTTCACTTGTTGGGCATCCATTGCACGCATTCCTACCTTTACTTCGGATCAAAGGTGAGAGAAAAATTATAGATCTAGAAATGCTATTTATTGTCAAATTTCTATAGTTGCATTTTTATTCGATTTTTTTAGAACTGTTTTTAGATTATTGCTCAATAGTTGCCAAGGACCATTTATATGTATTTATAGCTATTTTGAATGATAGTAGCATGTATTTCTAGTTTCTGGGCATTAAAATTGATTTATTGGCTTATAGTTGAATAATTGTTGTTGTAGTGGTAGGAATTGAATGGTTGTTGCTTCTATGAGTTTGTTAATTATTGCGTAGTAATGTTGTAATGCCGAATTTTCAATTTGGATGTCGTAGCAAAAGTCCAAAAATTCAGCCTAGGTGCATTGCCAAAAATAGGGTTGTTGGACTTGCTTTGGATGGTTTTTGGTTGGTTTTCAGTGGGGTTAATGTGGTTGCATGTGTGGTGGAGTGATAGAAAGTGGTTTGGGGGTTATTGGGTTTCTAGATTGTAAGTTATGAATGTTGGAAGATTGTGTAGTCTTTCTTTGAATTAATAAAATGTTGTCTTTTGTTGGGTAGTAATGTTTAAGTAGTTGATTCTTGGATTGTTGTTGAGTAGGATCGGGTTTGGAATGTATGTTGATATGTGTGATAAGTTGGGTGGCCTACTTTGTCATCTAACTTAGTTGTTTTAGTGTTTAATTGATGTTATGTTGATTGAAATGTTGTTAACTGATTGATGATTGATGATGGTCTGAAGGACAACCTACTTTGTTGTCTTTCCAAAATATGAGATGTTTATTATTATTGTCATGAGTCTTGATAATGTGTGCCGCCTCTTGGACAGTATCGGGCTGTCGGGTTGATAACACCATAACTATCATAGACTACCTCCAGCTCACATGGACGGAGATGCCATGGAGGGAGGGGGTAGATGAGGTACCTCAGTTATGTATTATGGGAGTTATAAGAAGATGGTTGAGATTGTGATGGCGTTTGAAGCTACACCAACTAGTGTATCCTTTCTCAATTGGATGGTTATTTATATGGCTTGAAATGTAATGTTGATGTTAATGATGTTTAATGTATGTTATTGCTCATAGGATGAAAGTAAAGGTTTTCAAAACATCTTTCGAATCATCACTGAGCTTTGTTATATATAAGCCCACCCTCATTCGTTTATTGTCATCAGGTGTAACTGAGCCAGACTTTGGGTACGTCCCTCAGGAAGCTGAGTATGTGTCTTCTGTGGAGGAGTCTTATGTGGCGGAGTCTTATCCATGAGTTATGTTGAAGTGCTCCGTGTTTTTGTCTTAGCTTTTATAGTATGTTGTATTGTATAACTTACTCAAAGATAATGGTTTATATAATACTAGTTTAGTAGTCTTCCTCTTGGATATGATTAGGTTGCTAGACTAGTTTATAATCTATTTTTGCAAATGTACAGTATAGCTTGTGGTATGTTGTTGATACGGAGGCTTATGACTTATGTTGAAATGTCGTATGGATGTTAAATGAAAGGCTTTGTATTTGTGAAATGGATGTTGGAGTTGTTGCTAAACTTGGAGTTGGTTGTGTTATGTTTTTAAAAGATTGGATAGAATCCCAATGTTCATGTTTCAAATTGAAACATGACAAGTGGGAATCCTCACTCACCTTTTATAAGCCTACAATAAATTTTATCATTCCGTTTATATGTTACTTCGACTGCTTGTCTCATTTGACATACACATCTTCCAATGTTGTCTCAATCTGAATCTATTTCAGCCTAATTTTAATCCAAGAAGAGAAAAAATCATGCTCTCATATTCGAACCTATAACCTCGGGTTCTAGAGACCCACCTTCCACTGAACTGAGTAAAAGCGCTATCTCATCCGTGCCCAAGTTCGTATACATGGTCAAGTAGTTACTTCGACCCAATGGAAGCAAGGAAAACAGAAACATTGAATCTGAAATGTGACGATATCTTTCATCATGTTTGGTTCACATTGTTTGATCTCACCATATCCATCTTCAGGGTAAGAAGGGGCAATTTGAATAAGCTCCGAATCCGAACATATTAACTCAAACGAGCTTATATGCCATCTTTTATTACAGTAAAGTAGTCAAGCGTAAAATCGATTTGGGAAGTAGATTTTGAGATATATCAAACTTGGAAAAGACTCATGAATCTTCTCTTAAAAGAAAAATGCCTAATCAGAATTTATTTCTGCTGGCTGTAGCGCAATATCCCATAGACATCTATGATACCAGGTGGAAAAACAGGATCAGTCGCTGCTCTAACGGCAACTTTCGCCACTGCCTTGACATTGACAGGAGGAGTCAACAACGGACCGACAAGGGGAACCTGACTCAGTGGTTTTGCATGTTGAAGAACCTATGTGAAAGAAGAGATTGGAATCAATAACTGTATTAGAAGCGGTATACACATCTGAATGATAAGAAAAAATTTCTGCTTGAAGTACGAGACAGAGACTGATGAAGATAAATCAGACGATGTGAAACAATTGAGCTAGTGAAAAGATTATCCTCTCTCTCTCTCTTTCTTTAAATTGAGAAGAGTAGAAAATTTTATTTTGGGCCACTGAATATGACTGAAGAATTGCTCTCGACTCACTTGTTTCCTACCAGAAATAGTTCTAAAAATATATTTTCCTTCTCTCCTCAAAGAAATTAAAAACAAAAAAAAAAGAATTTGAAATTTACCAAAATGGTTGTGGATGATATAACAAGAATAAGTAACTACGAAGTACGAGGGGCATTGTTACCATCTCGAGTGGGGAACCAATCACGCCTAGAGGCAACTTCATGCTCCCAACACGACGAGTTCCATGTATGAAACCAGGTCTCAGAATGACTCCTACACAAAGCAACCAAATTTTTGTCAGGTAATTTTAACTAAATAACTACCTACCATAAAACTGGCATATCACGTCCAACTGTAAAAAGAGAAAAACCATTTACAATCATAGAATGATGTAACAGCAGATAAAAGTCACTGTATGCCAAAATTAGCTTGGCAATGAAAGAGGATACTAACTCGATTGCTCAGAAACTAGTGAACGTAAAAAAAAGGTACAATCCTCTGTCCATTTTACATGTCATAAATTGACTTTTTTGGCCAAATTGATTTCTCTGGATGTGATAATTGCTAAGTTTGTAAGTTAGTTGGGAAAAGGATCGCAGATCTACATCTGGAGTAATTTAAATGACATGCCAAAGACTTGCTCCAGCCTAGTAGTAATTATATTTTCACAACAAAGAAAACTCACCTCCATAAGGATATCTAGTCAGTAGCTCTGTTTCAGCAGCTCTCTACATCAAAAAGCACCCAAGGAAAGATAGTCAGTGAAGCAACTGAAAAGCAAAGTACAAATCAATCAACAAAACCACTACCAGAGTTCATCAGTCAACCTAAGAACTAAGCCATTGGTTCTTCATTTCTTCTAATATATTTGTCGGATAAATTCCTTCTTGCAAAAATTGGTTAATCCTAGGTTAAGCCACTTAACACAGTACCAACAAGAGATGCCTTTCTATGCTGCTCCGGATTCATGCAATTCTAGAAGCAAAATGACTCCCTCAAACAAAAGAAAATCTAAATTTTGCTACAGATAAAAGGAGAAGGAGTGAATATAGGATTGATCTTATCCAACTTCATTTGGGGGAGGGAGGGAGAGCTCTGTGCTCTTCATGAAAACATATTGGCTGATAAGTGGCCATATTTTGTCTTTCAACTATTATTCCAAGCTTGTTCCTCAGGACTAGATTTGGAGATTCGTTAAATATTTTACGTGTGTCAGTAATAGCACATGCTTGACAATCACATCAGTAGCAGTGATGAGGTAAGTGAGCATAAAGTACTCAACTATGGGAGTCGGAATATTTTCGGAAACATCAGGTGGTGCTACACTGTGTCTGAAGCTCATGAGAGGTTATTGTAAATGTCCTTTCTTATTCCCCTTGAAGTGTATGTCTAATAATCAATCAACAGCTTCCGATTTAAGCGCATACAAAACAAAATGCATCTGACTTTCATACCTTTCCCTCATAATATCCTTGTAGTAAGTAATTTACCAAACCAAAATCAGCAGCAGAGATATACGCAAATCTTTTCACTCCTGAAGATGAGAAGAAAAAGAGGAATTACCAGGATTAGATATATATGCCAACATCAGCCTCAATGTCATACAAACGACCCTACAAGCGTAGTCAATATTTATAAAGTAAGAACAGAAAGAAAATAGAAATTGTAAAAAATTTCTGTCTGCCTAATGTGACATGAAATCATTTACTTTTAGAAAATACAGAAATAATTTCTTTACAAAAGAAATCCACAAGCACCATAATAAATCAGATGGAAAATCAGTTTTTACTTTTGCTATTGCTTTCCATTGCTTGCACTTCTCCATTATTTTCTTTTTCTCTTTCCTTTGTTTTTTGTGTCTGATTTCTCATGACATGTGCAACCACTACCTGGTTCATAGTCAAATTCTGGAGAATATGTCAAGAACTATGCTTATTTTCAACTCTCCGAAGCTAATTACTGCATTATTACTTATACTACCTTGTTATCAGCAGCGCTAGTGGCCAACCTCAGCATACATTCAGAAAAAGAAGGAATAAAATCACATGAAAAAAGGAATAACGATGAAACAATTTAAACTTTTTGGAAAATTAATCCTGACTACATGTGCTGAATAGTAATCAATAATCAAGCAAGTAGCATCTACCCTTTACCACTTCTAACATGATAAGAAGTTATTTACCCTAACTGAATGCTTGGACCAGTAACCAGAGGGCTATGTTCATCTAATACTTCCAATTCTTAACCATCTAATTGTGGCTAAATTTTTAATCTCGACCATCACAATTCAGTGAGTGGGGCAGTTGTCAAACCGTGGATTGTGTCCAGAATTGAAATATCATTTTCCAGAATCATGAATTATAACGCTTCCATACAGTAGAAGAAAGATTTACAATTGTATGGAAATGAAAACCAATCAACCCCAAACCCCCACCCCCCACCAACCCCCAACCCCCCTTTTCCTCTTCATCACATTGGTCTTCACCAAAGATTCTGGCTGGTACTGCAAGATGAGGTGATTGGCGTTTACATAATTTTCATTCTAGCGATGGGACTGTTTTTTTTAAAGTGAGATAGGTGTTTCCAGTTTGGCATTCTATTATGGTAGGCAAAGCTTTTTTCTTTTTTTCTTTTTTTTTTCCTTTTTCTTTATTATGGTTTAAACAAATTCTTGTAAAATAAAAAGAAAAATGAAAAAACCAAAAAGTAAAATAAAATTTGACACCCATGCATGATGCAGCATAGAAGTAAATCATTCCAATGAATTATTTGTTGAATCACAGGTTCACTATGATTCATGACAATTTGGTGCAATCCAATCGTGCTACATGTACATTTTCGATTCGAATACCAATTCCAATAGTTTTGCTCACGATTTTCTATATAATGCGAACCATGAATTTTACAATTTTAATAACTATGGTGACTGGCCGTATACCATGAAAATCACTCCAATTTCATTGGATAATACTTGATACCTCTTAACTTTACCTAACATGACCCTCATAGAGAAAGAGCCCAAGTTAGGTGAAACGGGTGTACACCTAATTTGTGCTGCAATGTGCTACTTCCATGATCGAACTAACCAAGTTCAACTAATAACATCTTGCAACATGGTAGTGAGCTATGACCAACCTGAATGTTCTGGCTTCCACTTGAATTTAATGACTCGTGATTATTAATACAATGATGAAAAGAACTTCCCCTCATCAGAAAATAGGAGACTTACGAGTCTGAATGGTCCACATCTTTATTTAACCAGCAATCTCTTCTTAGCCTCCACTTGAAGGAAGTTAGACATCCTAACTGATATGGACAAACAATTAAACCAAAATGAGATCAGCTTGTGCTGCTACAAGTTATTCATCTCCAACTGTCGAGCATTGAACGATTAATACTTCCTGTTGTAGCACTATGTCAATTATCTACCAGAATTCATAAACGACAGTTTGGTGAAAATCTAATTTATCATTATCCCAACTCTCATCAGCAGCTTTTCAAAGAAAATCATGCATGAAATGCTCAGTCCTCCAACCCACTCCTATAGGAGTTCTAGACAAGGAAAGGGGGAGAAAATAGCAACGCTAAAGAAACGCAATCTGCTAAGAGAGATCCTGACCCAAATGTTTAATAAGCCTCTTTGCAATGATCTAACCTCAAAGGAATCTTTTCCACTATAAGGTCCCCAAAAAAAGCTGCATCATGAACCCCCAAGGAATTGCCTAAATAGCTCAAGGGCCAATTTTGAATGACAAAACTTGTAATAATATTCAATCTAGAGAGCTCATCATTATCCATAGAAAAAATTAAAACACTCGTAACCATAGAACTTAAAAGCTAGTAAAATGATCAAAGCAGTTTCAAAAGTAACCAAATCATTGGAAGTTAAAGAACAAAATCATCAGCAACTAAAAATGAGAGATGCATAAATCTTAACGCCTACTACTGCACAACCTTTAATATCACAACATTCCACTTCTTTCTAATTAGCCTAGTTGAGACATCAACAACCAGTGCAAGCAAAAGGAGTTTGAACCAGTGCAAGCAACACTCCACTGCTTTCTAAATTAAAGAAGATGTGTAGAGTCATCAGCAACTGAACATAAGAAATGCATTGTTTTGTCATTCCTTTTTTTTGTTTTTTGGTTAGCTTTTCATATCACCACTCTCAACTGCTCTCGCAATATAAACCTACTCAAGACATCAATAACCAATATAAGAAAAAGGGATTTAAACCCAGTGGAAGCTTCATTTAGGGCTGCCCAATCATGACAAAGTAATGTGAGGAAATAAAACAACCACTTAACCATTTTCTCACTTTATACTAGTAATATAACATACTCTTTCATAAGCCTTCTCAAAACCTAATTGCAGCACCACTGCCTCATTCCCCCAATGGTTAACATCATTCACTACTACATTAACAATTAAAAATGTCTGTAATATCTGTTGACCTCCAACAAAATCATTTTAAGACGGTAAAGATTGGGCATTACTTACCCAAGGATCTTCCAAGAAGCAAATGACGGAACCAATACCAACTTAAGGCTTAATAAAGGAAGATACTAGATAAATTTGAGTATTAAACTGCCAATGACTCGCATAAGTGGCCTTTTAAGCAACTCCAACATCCCACCCATTTGACCCTTTTATCCGTACTTACTTTTGATCACCTCATGGAAAAAGAGAATCAGGTTATAAGGGGAAGCACCAGATGCCCACCAAGGTATTCTTTTAGAAACAAAAATACCCAAAACCCATATTCCCTTCAAATGCAATATACTAACTATCTTCCATTGACAAATTGATCCAGAAAACTGCATCCGAGCCTTTCCAAATACACTTAACGAAGATGTTATATACTTTTGGCCAACCCAACTGAAATTGAATAGAGACGTATTAGAAAAAGGAATGAAGGGAAAACAAGACTGGATTAATCTTATCTTATCCAACCTCCTAAAGAAAAATAAACCCCTTTCAAACCATCAAGTTGTTAAAGCAATCTTCTCAATGACTGGATCACAAAAGAGGCAGCCCTCAGATTTCCTCCAAGAGGAACTCCTTAAAAGGTCAGAGTCCAATTTTGTGGTGCACAACCTTCTATAGATGGCATAATAGCGACCTTCAAATTGCTCACATTTACACCAGCTAGACTACTTTCTGACGTTCTAATGCTTAACAACCCACCCCCCCTCTTTCACTTTTTCCACTTTCCATCTCTGTATTGTTGAAAACTTGTTTAGTGAGTGAATTCATAACTTGTCTTCCATTATGAAAACACACATAGCGGGATATGGGAGGAGGAGATGAGAAAGAATGATAGACAAGATGACACATAGACCAGTGAAGACTAGTTTGCACCCATTATTCATTTTTGTGACACGAGGAGCTTAGTGAAGATGGAAGAGTGTGGTCTTGGGGAGAGAGCTGGAATGGTGCGTGGTTGTAATGGTGGTTTGTGGAGATGGGTTGAATGACTATTGGTTAGTAATGGGTGTTGAAGGAGGCAAAGTGTGCTGGTTTTTGACGCTGTGGTGGGTACAGAATTGTGGATTGTGGATATGGATGTCGAGCCAGGAGGAAGGAAGGTAGCTCTTTAATTGTTGGATTTGATAAGTGCCAAGGGAGGAAGAGAGTGTCTGTTGGTTAAGAAAATAAGGCATGAAATTTTACTAAACAGCCTTTAACATGTTTTAACAAGTGTTATTTCAGTGAAAAGTGGCCAGTCAAAGCATCTCTGTGCTTTTCCTATCAGCAAGTATTGCTTTATTGCTCAAAATTAATAAATAACTCTACAATGAAGATACCATAGCTCTTCTTACCTTGCAACCCTTGACACCACACTCCTCAAATAGGATTATCTACCTAAAGTATCAACAATGGGAGTTAACGACAAAGGGGAAAGAGGATATCCCTATTTAATACCTCTTGAAGCTTAAGCAAAGTACTAGGCGCACCTTTTAAAGACCACAGTCTACAGAGTACAAAGAGGAACTAAGACGACCTTAAATCAATTTCCTCCATCTCTCACCATCCTTTTTCCATCATTACTCTTTATCACAAAATTTCCAATTCAATAGGTCATAAAAGTCTAGCTTCAGCGAAATAGCTCCTAGCTTCCTAACCCCAACCCCAACCCTTTCGTTTGCTCTTAGAACATTAGTCATAATCTCATATATGCTTGCCAAAAGTCTAAGGGGTCTAAAGCCTTTAACATAAATAAGTGAGATTTCTCAGGGATTGCAGTAATGAGAGTACAACTGATACTTTCTCCTGCAGCCCTATTGCGGTGAAACTCAAGAAATCAGGAAAAAGATCCTCTTTGACTATACTCCAACAAGAGTGAAAAAATGCCACAGTAAAACCATCCGGAGCATGAGCCATTTCCTTATCCATCTCTAACAAGTCTTTCTATTAATCTACCCTCATCAATCACAGAACCATAGGGCCATCGTGATTTACTCAAAGAGTAATAGTTCATAAATCTGGAACTGCTTCTCCAATCCTACCCAAGTCCCTCACTTTGCCCTTATCAGTCTAGCTTCAACAAAACAACTCCTATCTTCAGGAATTGAGGTACGATAGTACAATTGATACTTTTTCCTACAGCCATACAAGGGTGAAACTCAAGAAATCAGTAAAAAATCCTCCTTGACTATACTCCAACAAGAGTGAAAAAATGCCACAGTAAAACCATCCAGAGCAAGAGCATTTTCCTTATCTGTCTTGAACAAGCCTTTCTGTTAATCAACCGTATCAATCACATGACCATCTTACTGTAGAGAGTAATAGCTCATAGAAATCTGGAACTGCTTCTCAATCCCACCCATGTCCCTAACTTTGCCCTAATCAAAGTTTTACTTCAATACAATAGCTCCTATCACCCCCCTCCCCTCCCCTTCCCCCTCCCCCTCCCCCTCCCCCTCCCCCTCCCCCTCTCTTCTTCCTTTTCTCTTTTCCCCAGCATCATATACTACTCCATTGGCTCTCAGAACATTAGTCATAATCTCATATATGCTTGCCAAAATATAAACGGGTCTAAACCCTTTAACCTGAAATAAGTGAGATTTCTCAGGAATTGAGTTAATGAGAATACAATTGACACTTTTTCCTACAGCCTTACTAGGATGAAAATAAAGAAATCATCCTATTCAGCCGGTTCAGATTGAGAGGGAAACTGTCGTCAGCTCATGTACCTAGCAAGAAAACAGATGCGCGTTAGCGCAACGGCTTTCGCGCCCCTTGCTTGTTCCCTTACTGCACACTATCTTCATCCTTGACTATACTCCAACAAGAGTGAAAAAATGCCACAGTAAATCCATTCAGCCGGTTCACATTGAGAGGGAAACTATCATCAGCTTGTGTACCTAGCAAGAAAACAAATGCGCGTTAGCGCAATGGCTTTCGCGCCCCTTGCTTGTTCCCTCACTGCACACTTTCTTCATCCTTGACTATACTCCAACAAGAGTGAAAAAATGCCACAGTAAAGCCATCCAGAGTAAGAGCCTTTTCCTTATCCGTCTCAAAAAAGCCTTTCTGTTAATCTACCCCATCAATCATAGGGCCATGGGGCCATCACAATTTACTCAATGAGTAATTGCTCATAGAAATCTGGAACTACTTCTCCAATCCTATCCATGTCCCTAACTTTGCCCTTATCATCTAGCTCAACTTTGATAAAGAATGTTCCTTCTGTTATTGTCATTAGTTACCAGGTGAAATAGACTTTCGTTCCTCAACAATCCCCTCAACCGTATGGCAAGCTCAGATCTGCTACCTAACGGCTCCTCAGTCAGAGAATGATCTTCCACATACTTATCTAAATAATTTCACTCATTGAAAACAGAATTCTTCTTCAATTTCACATCATCAAAAAACTCTGTATTCCAAATATTGAGCTTCTTTCGATTACCATCTCCTTTCTTAACACTCATTGATTGGAAAAATTCAAAGAACAACAATTCGGACAAGAGGAGGGAACATCCCTTCCTACTCATTAGTTCTTTCCATGTTTGGCACATATATCAAAAAGGAAAAAATAAATAAATAAAAAAAAGAAGCCACTTAAAAATTTGCCTACACAAACATGTTTATGTCAATATTCTCAAAGTAATCAATTTGCATCAGTTATTTAAGCTCAATTGATAATAAAAACATCCTAAAGCATTTCTGCTCAGTTTTATGCATGTATGATATAGCATTGTTAAAAGTTTGAAATACAATTAAGATCTGCGTATTTAACCATCCAAGAGCATAAATCCATAACAACTTGTTATGTACATATGCAATGCATGAAAGTCGGATTTTCCAATTATTTTTCCTCCAAAGGGATAACCCTTTTCTCCTTACCTCTCGTAAAGAAAATCATTCACAAGAGACGATTAAATATGCATGATAGAGTAGGTAATAGATATAATAGATATACCACTACCTTCTTCTGCAGCAGCTCTAATAGCATTAATGTTTGCAGTTCCATTGATCTTGTACATATATGAGTTCGAACCAAAACCACCAACACATGAAATCTGCAAAACGGTTGACTTGCTGTAATAACACAACTGATACCAGCATTGAAGAAGAAGAAAGCAACAGGTAAATTTTAAAAATAAAGCAGAAAATTTTTGCATAAGGCTGGATGCATTTTATTTTATTTTATTCTTCTCGTGCAAGGGAGGGAAGGTATGGAGAGGCCAGTGTTGGTTGAGGATACCAATTCAGATTTCTTCTCAAAATCACAAGCTGCTAAGAATATGCTTTGATGTAAATGGCAGCAAGGTAAAGACCAGGCAAGCCATCATTTCTTGTAGTTGTCATGTACCTGGTCTCAATAACAATATGTACTTGCAAACATAGTAGTTTATTGACGCCTCGTGTTCATCAATCTTAATAATCTCAACTATCTAAGAGAGCAAGACCATCAATCGACAACTGTCTCAAACAAGGAAGATTTACATTTCATTGACGATACATTCCTAATGTACTACCAAAGGCATGCCAGAAAGACTTGGAAAAAAAATCACTACATATTCCTTAGACAACTCCCACCGGGCTAATGTTATAGACTCATTTTCTCAAACATATGACATCCAGCAATGCTGGCCTCCAGGGATCTGTTTATAAATTAGTAGATAAATCAACAAATATTTTCAGCTTTTAAGATTATTTCCAATCAACTCAATCAATCCCTTCTAATGTTGTAAGAAAGAAAAACGGAATTTGAAAGATGGTTTCATATCTAAGCCCCAACTATGTACTGCAATTTACACTTCTTTAAATAATGTTCACCATCTTCAATGATGTTTTGGCCCTGCACAATTTACACTTCTTTTCATAGTTCACATCTGGCTAAATGATGCAAATGCAACTCTATGCATAAGTTGTGTAGATCTGACAATGAATGATGACTATGTTGCCAAACAATGTCTGTTATGTTGTGGCATAGAAACTTAATTCCGCTCTTCCTATCCGTGTCATGCTCTTCTTCTTCGCTTGAGAATTAGCAAAGGCAGTAAAGGCCTTTCTTCATCCACACACTGACCAAAGACAGGTCTTAAGGGATCTATGTCAATGATCTGAGTCCTGATCTTCTTCCGATTACCCTCATCTGGATTTTCTCTGGATTCAGGCAACCTTTCTGCTACTATGCCCCCAAGAAAGATCAGAAGTAGTGTAAGGTTGGTCTCACTTCACGTCTAGATATGAAAGACGACTTCTGATTCAGGAGCGCAACCAAAGTGTCTATTTGAAAATATCTAGAAGTCATTTACCCTTCATTTTGCACTATTCCAGATACGAGAACTGCTTGACGACCTCTAGAAAAAGGTACACCAATCTATTGGGACGTACCTTTACCCACGACCACACAAGAGAACTTATTTCATTCAGTTTTAATCAAATACCCCCTCAATTTGATAGTCAAGACTGCTGGTTCACTTTTGTAAAGGAACTGCTCCATCAATACTAAAGGATTAAGGCAGAAACATACCACAGATGTTACTCCTTTCAATGCTTGCTTCCATGAATCGCCTGAAAGAAGGTTTCCTGTAAGCAGGAAAAGAGAAAAAGACATTATTAGAAGCCCAACAGCAATGCAATGAAAGTTAGCACACCATCCTGAAAAATAGCAAACCTTGATGCCACATAACATTGTTAGCCCAGGGTTCTTGTATCGATGATCTACCCGTTCTACAAAAACCCATACACTAGTTTAGAACCACAAACAATGTCATCAATAGATAAATGACCTACATGTGGGGGAAGAAATTGAAGAAGAGGAGAGAGAGTGACTTGAGAAAATAAAAACATATACATGGGCACGTGAAACACTTTCATTACAGCAAAGACTCCAAAAACAATGATCAGGTAACAATCAGAAAAAATAAGTCTTATTCTAAGAGAAACATCCACAAAAAATGGCCAAAAAGTCTCCATAAATCACTTTCTTTGGAGTCCTCAATGAACATGTTAGAACAAGCACTTAACAAAGTGCATTACTTTCTTTCGCTTTACTCGGCTGAGACAAGAACAGCTCGAGGGTAAAACATATTATTACACCTTAGCCAAATTTTTAAATGGAAAGACAAAAGAGGAGAACTGCCGATCTTATAGATTGGATGTTTGCCAATCTTTAGTATCAGGAAACTAGCATTCCGTAACATTATAGCTTTCTGCACTAGAATTGAACGAGTCCAGTGGATTCATAAAATTGGAAAATTAAGGAACACTGATGTCAAGTCAAGTTGCAGATAGTAAATTGGAGATTTCCTTAAGGTATACGAATCCTTCCACAACCACATACATTTAAATGAAAATGGAGAATTCATCTAAACACAACGTGCCTTAGCTTTCGCCCATAGGCTGCGTGGCTTCACTGCAGTCTTCAACATGTTTAATTTTTATAACAAAATATCAAAATTTTGTCTTAGTATCGGTTAAAAAAACTGTTTATTAAACAACCACTTCCAAAGTTTATTTTGTACAAAAAAAATTATCGTAGCAAGGCACAACTATGATCTGATAACTTGGAATTAAATACGTCCTCAAGTTGAATTGCATACATATAACAATTACATTAAAGACCAACCCATCAGATCATATAACGAAAGTAGAAAAAGAAAATACCTGCTAAGACTAGCAACAGTGAGACCACGATCAAGAGCTTCTTTGCAAACATGTGACCCCACAAATCCATTTCCACCCAGCACAAGTAACTGAATTTCAAATAACACAAAAACATAAAAATGAAACAGTAAAGCATTACCACTATGTGATACCCATTTTACCCTCAAATTTTCTCAATAATTAGAACCATAACCTCGTATAAAAATCCTAAATGGAGTGTGTGACATTTGCATGACTCTGTACAATGCATGCCCATAATTGTGTTATATGAGTATCAGTGGGGTCGACAAAAGAAGGGTAAATGCGTCAATCCACGTAAGTTTTATCCCCACTTCCATTTCATACTAATCTAAACAAATAAAACACATGATTTGTTAAAGATACTTTCCTTTATAATTTGTGTTGCAATCCAAACAAGAGGGTTTCCATCCTTTCTCTCTTTTCCTTTACGATCCTTTCCTTTCCTTTCATTTCCATTATTAACTCTTTGCTCGTGAATCAAAACGAAGCCTAATTTTCAAAAACAATCAAAATTATTTTCAAAAACTACTACGGTGGTACCTTCTCGGTAGGTGGCGGCGGGACATCTACTGTTTCAGCTTCCTCAACTTTGAATGCTTCATCCGTTTTGTTAGAATCAGTAGACAAAAATCGCCCATTTCTAATTGCAGCCACACTACTCCTGTATTAATTGCAAAAATATAATTTTTCATTCACGCCCAAAAAAGGCGTTAAAGGAAAAAGGGAAAAAAAAAAAAAAAAAGAGAGAGAGAGAGAGAGAGAAATTTAAATTGGGTTTTAAAGAAACAATTACTTGAATCTGGAGAGGGAGAGCCTTGAATGGATCAAGCGTGACATGATCACGTATCGAATCAAAATCAAATACTCCTGAGAGAAGAGTGTTATGTGTTATACTATTTCAATTTATTTGATAAAAGAAAGCAAAGCACTTTTTACTTTTTTTTTTTGTCTATTTGTGTGTGGCAAATGCAAAGACTGGAGAGACGCGGGTTAGTTAAACGGAGGACAGATGGCGTGTGATGCTGGTGACAGGTATGGCCATATGTGTCTCAATAGCTACCAAAGAGTTCGCCGTTTGCTGGGGAATTTTTTTTTTGGCATCCTAATAATCGAATTTTAATCATACAGCTGGACTCGCGAATGAAAATAAAAGGTCTTTTTTTACTAAACCATCCTTCAATTTGCGTATGCGACATGTAATCCTTGGTTTTTTTGTTTTATAAAATAGCTTTTTAGAATAGTTTTTAAAAACAATTTTAAAAAAAAAAATTTGTTTGAGTAGAATTATTTTTTAAATACGTTTTTAAACTGAATATTTTTTTAGAATTATCTGAACAATTTTTTTATTAACTTATTAATTTAATTAATTAAGATTATTGATTTACTTATTAATTATATAATATAATTAATTAACAATAAAATACAACTTTAATAGCTTATAAATTAACTAATATTATCTAAAGTTGTTAAACTGAAATAATTTATATATTATTTATTAATTATGTATTGAGGGGTGTACGGAGGTTGAAGGGCTAGTGGGAGAGCTATTTAGAAGTGTTTCTAAAAACAACTTTTTTTGTTTTGGAAAACAATAAAAAAATAAAAATTGTTTTGCAATGGTTATTTTCAGTGATTGTTTTAAAAACTGTTTTGAGAAATATATTTTCAAAAATAAGAAAATCAAAATACATTTTATTTTTTTTTTATACATTTTCATATAAAGAAATAAAAATATATAAAATGTATTTTTCTTTTTTTGTGTTTAGGGAATGCAAATACTTTTTTTTGGAAATAAAATAAATAAATAAAAAGAAACAACTCGACCTAACTACTAAAAAAGCTAAAAGAAAAAAAAAACACCTACATCTACAAAAAAAAAAAAAAAAAAAAAAAAAAAAAAAAAAAATTAACTAATAAAAGTTTTTATTTTTAAAAACAAGAAAATGAGAAGTATTTATTGTCATTCCTTACTTGCCCGAGCAGGCCTTTCCCAACACTTACAACCTGCCTTGCAGGAGAAATGACTTTCAAGCAAGAAAAAAAAAAAGTGGGTGATAAGGATAAAATTAGCCAACTCAATATCCATTAGAGTAATTCGAGCTATTGGATGTAATCAGTGCCCAGTTACATGAGGGGCGTCGTAAGGTCAGATTGGCCCGACCTGCGATCTTCAGTCCAAGGGACCCGATGTCCTAGCATTCCACGGCTCAAGGTCCGACCATTCCCTGACCTCGTGACAAGGCGACAGGATCCTATAGAATCCATAAAAGTTTTCAGAGGGAAAGGTATAAATATGGTAATTACACTCACAAAAAAAAGTAACTTATCATATACTTGCTATACATTATACTTTCCAAATTATAGTCATTCTCGAACAGAATATTAACTTAAGTATCGGAGTGTTTACATGGGCAAGACCCACACCCATTTATTTTGCAGTTTAACTAAGGAGGCACCCGACCAGTTTTGATCATCAACACTTGGTGTCATCTGTGGGAAATGAAGTGTAATCTCATTGAGTTTCCACATCATGGTTAACACACGTAGCAACAGTCAAGCCAGTAGACAAGTGCCACCGCCGCCGCAAGTTGACTCAGCTTGACCTGAGCTACCCCCACCAGTAGGAGTGAACCCTCCTGCTGGAAACAAATAGCCCATCATACAAGAGCCTCAAGCTAATAACTCTCTGGTCCCAACGGTGATTTCGGGACCAAGTCCTTCGGGACAAGCTTCTACATCTACGCCGCAAATCCCAAGCACATAATTCCTCTTACAACTCCGTGACACATTGAACTTCCTCTTACAACCCCAAATAGCTCAGCTAGCCCAAAATATGTTGGGATTGGTATACCCAAAATACCACTAGCACTTAGTCATTAAAACATTTGGATGGTTTGCAATAAGATAATTAGTGTCATCATATTCATATGGGCGTATTTCTCTCATTATGTGGATTGACATACATATATATATATATATATATGGTCCTTGCTTCAATGAGTGACTTAGGTGCAGGGTGGTTACGCACAAAAGGTCTAAGTCATGGTCATTTAAATAAGCAAAGTAATTTTATCCATGACTAAGTAGTAAAGTTGGGCGTTTTACTATAGTAGAAGTCATAGTGGAGTAAGTTCCCTTTGGAGAAGGGTAATCTACCTTGATCATAGATTTGTTCCAGACTTATTACACTTATGCATGTGTATGCATTGGACGGACCCCGTAGGTGTGAGCTCTGAATACGTACTATCAAAGAAATAGTTCACCTAAACCTACAAGCTTCTAAGTAGACCATAGCTCTTAATCTTGAGCATATGTGGATGAACCGACGAAGTTGAGTGCTTGTACTTTGATCCATTATGGGTGTGGTCTTAATAGTTGATCACCTACTCTGTGGTTTGGGTGTATAGGACTTGATTAGAAGGGACGTGCATATACAATAAGAAATCTATACATTAATCACTCCTTTAGAATGATCCAAGGTAGATCATTCTGAATCTGTGGCCGCAGTAACACTTGAGGTGTTCAATGATACACTTAAGGGTAACTCCCTTAGATAAGTGGATAACTTCAGGAGGATTGTTAGATTGTGGATTAAAGGTTCTAAGGAGACAAGATGTTGTCAAAAGGGTGATAGTACACTTCAGGAACTTGGCTTTGGCTATAAGTGAGTATAGAGGGGCATTATGGTCAATATAATACTTAGTTGGTCGAAAGGCAAAGCGTCGTGTATAGATTGATTGACTCCTGTACTTACAGTAATTACCCTTGAGTGAAGCCGAAGTCTTTTAGTGGAGTAGACTTGATTGAAATGGTAAAATATTGCTAGGGGACTAGCAAGAATATTTTATACATTTCCAAAAGAAAGGTTAATTATATTTTTAGTCTCTCTTCTAGCTATCTACCTTGTTAAATATCTAAACTTAGTTAAGATATATTATTTTTTAGAGTAGATATAATCCTTTGACGATTAGAATCAAAGTAGACTTTCTATTTTGGGAAGGAGTTTCTATTTTGAGAATTGTCAATATATTAGATTATGTAATTAATTGATTAATTAAAGTCTAGAAGACTGCTGAGATATTTAAGATAATTTTTTCACTATTGAAAAAATAGATTATTCTTAAATAGTAGTTTGGATTTAGGCTTTTGGAATTAATCAAGGAGTATTTAATTTATTGACAATTAGATATTGAAAAATAGACTTTCTATTTTATGGAAAGGGATTTCTATTTTTTAATTATTGTAAGGATTAAATTAACTTGGAGCAAGCTGGCTGAACCAGGACCATGGCTCACAAGCCAAGGCTGGACGCAGAAGGTGGGACCCACCTACCTTAGGAAAATCAGCTATGAGGAGGAAAAGAAGGGAGAAGAAGAAAAAATAGGAAATTACTTGTGGAAGAGATTTGGACTTTTCTTTGACCAAATCTCATATCGGAATTTCATGAATTTTTCTCTAAATCTTCTGCCTATAAATAGACCTCTTATATAACTCTGAAAAATGCTCAAGACCCCATCTCTTCTGAGATTTCTCTTCTCTCTCTCTTGAGTAAGTTTCGCCTTTGTGAATAATCTCAATTCTAGTTTATATCTTTTAGTTTAGTAAATTTAGTCCCATAACTAGATTATACTTCATAAAGGTGTTGGTCATAGAGGAGAAGATCAAAGTAGAGGAGTGCAATATCTTCCAGGCTTGTAGATCAAGGTGTTTTTTGTTTTTGCATCGTTCTTCGCAAGAGGTATGCCTAGATCCTTATTTCAATTGGGAATTAAATTATAAACTGTTTTTTATTTTACTATTGTATGTTTAATCGCAGTAAGATCCTACATGATTGTTTCTACCATGTTCATATAAATTTTTTGAATATGAATCATGTAACCTAACCCCGTTTTCCATTAGTGGTATCAAAGACACTGCGAACTAAACATGCAAATAGTTAAGAACAGTTAAGAACAATTTGATTCTTGGATAATAGAAACTTAGAATTTACATGAACACTAGAAAAAATCATATTTGTGTTTGATCTTAGCTGCAAGAATTTTGTGCTGTAATTTGTTTCTACATAATTTAGAATTATTTTGTAATTAATTCTATATGTAATTTTATGGTAGTAATTGTATTTAAGATAAATTACTTGTTTGGTAAAGTAATTTAAAAATGAATACAATTAATAGAAGATCACATTTAAATAAGGAATTTTAATGAAACAGGTTTACCTGAAGTTTTATTGTAAGATTCCTAGAATTTAGATTTTCATATTTATTGCAAATTTGGTTTTGGAAGAGGATTAAAAATGGTACAAAATAAGTTAATCCTCATTAAACCAAACAACACAAAAAAAAAAATAGGGAGGGGGGCCACATGCGTGGGGATCCACGCATGGGCCACGCGCGGCCATGTGCATGGTGTGGTCCCCATTGGCAATTTTTTTTTTTTTTTTCAATTTTTAATTATTTGTGTTGTTTTGCATAGTTTAAATATGGAAAGTCTTATCTTTTTTTATTAATGCTATAAATACAATAAAGAGAGATTATGTTTTCTTGCATAATTTATTATTGAATAAGCATTGTTTTTTTAATGCCAGAAATACAACTTTGTGAAGTTATGTGGTTTAACATAATTTATTTGTTCTAATTGTATGACATTATATATTTAAAATAGAAGTTTGTGAAATTATGTGGCATAGCATAATTATTTGTTTTATTTCAAATATGTATTATATATATATATTATTTGTCTAAAATGCTAGAGATACAATTTGTACTAAGTTATGTTTTGTACATAATTATAAATTGTACTGGCATTAAATAATATATATATGAATTAATTACAAGCATTTCCATTGTTGTAATTGTTAGAGCTTTTGGTCAAGGTAATTATCAATCTTGGAAATTAGACTAGTAATACTATAGTCTAAATATTAATTAAAAATTGGTTAAGGAAAAACTACATGGCTATTATTTTTCCTTAGAAACCTAGACTTGACTAAAAGACCCATGAAAGCCAAACTTAGGGTAAAGATGACAATCCAGATTAGGACTATGTGATTTGAAATATACTTAGAGGTTTTTTCACACAAAATTAGTTATGGACTTTAATCTAGAAATTTTGGAAAACCAGAAATTAAGTATTAAGCAAAAATCACATAATTAGAAACTCTTGTTTCAAATAATCGAGTGGGAGAGGGGACTAAGAAATCCCACAGCTTTCCATATCCAGATTATGCTAAAGGATAATGTCATTAACCTCCCTTCAGAGGGTAGCATTGTTTGGATTTAGCAGAATAATCTCAAATTGGAAATTCACATTAAAGATGTTAGTTGAGCGGCCGTCCTTCGATGGAGTTCTGAGCTATAGGAAATGTTATAGATAATAAGGATTGAGGTAACCTCTCTTCGGAGGCTCTAGTATAGGTTATCTAGGAAAGTCCCATAAGGAATGGTGCTTACACTCAACTCAAGATAGGTAGTAACCTCCCTTCGGAGTAAGTGCTATCGGGTCTTGAGAAGCCAAATTGATTAGTGGTAGAGTAATCATTAAGGGCACTAGTCATAGTTTAAAGGGTCATCTATGTTTGTGTATATGCATTCATGAGTTCCTAATATTATATTCTCATGCATGCTACTCACATATACTTGTCATACATGAATTGCTTATTCCTAATTATATTGCATATCCAGATTAAGATGACTGGTTCTTTCAATCCCTTGTCGGCTATTCTATCTAATGACAAGTTGACTGGTCCGAATTTTAATGATTGGAAGAGGAAGTTGGACATAGTACTCACAGCTGATGGGTACAAGTATGTTCTGACTGAGCCATGTCCTACACTAAAGGATGACTCTACTGATGCTGAGAAAGAGGCTCATAATAAGTGGCAGAGGACAGATGGCATGGCCAAGTGCTATATGCTAGCCTCTATGTCTAACGTGCTGCTTGTGTAACACGAGAAGAAAAACACTGCTAAAGACATCATGACCTCGTTATCTAAGATGTTCTTAGATAAAAAAAAGGCTTATTAAACAAGCTGCTATGAGGGAAATCATGACGGCCAAGATGGCTGAAGGTACGTCCATCAGAGAACATGTTCTCAAGATATGGACAATTTTAACCTTGTAGAAATCTTGGGGGCCCAGTTTGATAATGGCAGCAAGGTCAATATGATTCTCGAGACACTACCTGAATCATTTGCCCAGTTCAAGCTCAATTACAATTACAATATGAGCAAGATGGACATGGGGCTCATAAGCTTATGAAGGAACTTTAGGTAGCCGAGACAATCATGAAGCCCAAAGGTCAAGCCCATATAACCCATACATCTACTTTTGGACAAAACCCGAAAGGGAAGAAGTCCTGGAATAAGGGGAAGCAGGGAAATAAGAAGGGGAATGGCCAGGTTGATAATAGGCCAAAGCATCAGCAGAAACACAAGAAAGGTGCATGGAAGCCCAAGGAGAAGTGCTTTGAATGTGGTCAGAAAGGCCATTGGAAGTAAGACTGCCCCAAGTACCTAGCCAAGAAAAATAAAGGTACAAACTTTACTTACATCATTGAAACAAGTGTAGTGGTTGATTTAACAGAATCATGGATAGTAGAATCAAGATTATATAGGAGTTTCGAGTAACGAGGAGACTAAGTAAAGAGGGAATCACTCTGGAAGTAGCCTTAAGAGTGATGACTTGAGCGGATACTGTTGAAAGACAATCTTGTTACTTAGAGATTTGTTTCAAAGACAATCGTATCATGTTCCAGACTATTTACAGTTTTAAATTTTGATAATTGTTTTAAAGTATTGTTTTGATAACTTTCAAGTATTTTATTCATTTAATGGAAGTTTTATTCAAAGTTTGGAAGTGTGCATGATTTTTGTCTTATCTCTATTTCTAACATGCAATTATTCTGAAATTCTCTACTCTCTTTTAGATAGATTTTGTTCACCATAAACCAGTATTTGTGAGACCTATGATTAAGGTTATATGAACCTAAGAGTCTGGATTGAGGATGAGCCTTTGGGCTCATTAGATCTCAAACAACATGCTCAATATGAATCTAGTTTAAAAGAAGGTTGTCCGAAAGGTCATATTCTTTCATAAGACATAGGATAGGGAAGGTTTGAACTGGCGCACATTGGTGTATATGGTGGATCCATGAGCACACCAGAACAAGAAAGAATAGTCCTCTTGGGTGAGTTCGATTGATAATCATGTACAACAGAGATTGTGTCTTAGTAGGTTACACCAACCATTCCTCAAAAGAATAAGTGTATCTAAGAAACAAAATCGTACTCATTGATATGAGTAAATCCATGTTGAGTTGCAAAACTCCATTCATATCGGGATTGAGTATTATTGAAACAGCCACACGGATCTTGACAACAAATGCCTTCAAGATCAGTACTTAAGATTCCTTAAGACATATGATTAGGTTGGAAAGCCCAATATAAGGCACATTTACATGTAGGGCATCTGGCTTGAGTGCTGAACTGCTTGGCTTCCTGGATGAGGTTGTAAGTTCAAGATGTGTAGTTTTAATGAATCATTCTAGGAGAACAAAAATGGAATTTCCATCATCCTAAGAAGCAAAGGGTACTAATAAGTATTTTGTTAAGAAACTTGGAGAATGATGGTATGATCCATGTATGAGGGATTATGTTCAGAAGTTATAAAAGCAGAAGTTTTCGGAACTTCCACCTTACCTGCATCAGTGAATAAAAAGAAATTTCCTTAAAGTACCATGGAGCCTCATCATAGTGGGCGACTAAGAAAACAATTAGACTAACTTGGAAGTCTCTCAAGACAGTTTCCATGCAAGTTTGCCTTATCCGCTAAGAACGATGAAATAATGACTCGGTTATTGTCATTGGATTTCTTTTGTCTGGAATTTTGTAGTTATACTTAGACAAGGGTTCCCTTAGCATGTAACAAGAATACAATAAAGAGATTAATGGACAAGGACGGTAAGACTAGTGATGAAAAGGGTACACTCTTATGAGAGTATCAGTCATGTGGAGACTTTCACACTAGTAGCCCTATTGTAGTTCATAAGAAGATCTCTTAGCCATTACTAAATGCAGAAACTTGGCTGATAGATGTCAATGTCACATTCCTTAACCAGAATCTTGACAACATTACGAACTAGACAAAATCCATTACAAAAGGCAGAACATCTTCAAAGGAGTAGTCGAAGTCATTGACTTTGAGCAAGGCTTTGGTGGATGTTATACTTTGGAAAAAGGAAATAGCTAAACTGTTTACATATACATCCTTAGAAGTTTGATTGACTTCTTAAAGATTTTATGTAATGGACCTACTATATGTTAGCTATGCTCTAGGGGTTAATTTCTTTTTAGATTACTAGAATGAGATACTAGCATAGGCCCAAGGTACATATTTAAGAAGGAACATGTGGCTAATTTTTAGTCAAATTTAGGGCAAGCTCACTTGGTAGTGGGAAAACATACATTCTAGTATTTTCGCAGAACGGAAGCTTGTATGTTATTCTACCAAGATAAATAATACAATAAAACACTTAAGTAGAGATCGTGGAAAGGCAGGGTTCACTGAGAGAAGTTTCACTAATCCATAAATTCTTTTATAGAAGGGTTTTAGTGATGGAATTATCTTTGCGACATCTCTTAACTAATCCTCTTACAAGGACTTTTTCTAAGAAAGGCATTTTCTGTAGATATTGAGTCAGTGAGGGTCAGACTGTGTTCTTTTGTGCAAGTGGGAGTCTGTTGGGATTGGTATGCCCAAAAGACCATTAGCACTTAGTCCTTAGAACATTTGGATGATTTGCAATAAAATAATTGGTGTAATCATATTCATATGGGCGTATTTATCTCATTATGTGGATTGACATAGACATATATATATATATATGTGTGTGTGTGTATATGTGTGTGTGTGTATGAATATAAGGTCCTTACTTCAAGGAGTGACTTAGGCATGGGGTGGTTATGCACAGAATGTCACGCCCCGACCCAACCCCCAAACTAAAGGTTAAGTCCAGACCCGACACACGGACAGAGTCTCCCCTGTACCGTGGACATTTGAAAACCTATAAACTTGCAAATAAGGTAACTACAAAGTAAACAAACTTTTCATGGCTATATATATAAAGATTCAAGGCCATCCGAGCCTTGAAGCAAACAACAATTCCAAAACCACACAAGCATGCAAGAACTTTGTTTACAACATAGTCTAGTAGCCATGACATTCTAGGATATCAATAAAACATAATTGAAAGATAAAACATTTCTACCATAAGCCATTCACTCCCAAGCATGCAAGGAAATAAAAGCAGGAATAAAAGTTATTACAAGACATGGCTTCCAATTCGACACCACAATCTACTATCCTTCAACTTTACACTACAAGCATATACATAACCCTTAGGCCACAAAATAGGACATAAGATAAACAGTTGAGCCTTCCACATAGTAGCAAGAATTTAAACCACCTCAAGCTATCAGGCACAGCAACTAAGGTAAAGGATCAGTCTGAACTTCCTCTTCCTCAACTAACTCAACAAGCTGGGGATCACCCTCAGCGTCTCCTGAAACATATATCGAGGTATGAGCAACCACTATTGCCCAATGAGGGATATAGTCCCGGGGCGTGCAATGCAACAGATAATACAATTATACAATAATAACACTTAGACAATTAAAGAACAATGATAACTTAAATAACCACACATTTAAAGGATACATTTCACAAAATCCCTATACACCAATCTTCACTGGTCTTCATTCACGATCCACGAACCACGAGCACGATCACGATAAGCCAGCAAAATCCCTAAACACTCCAGTGGGTGTACTCCGGATGTACCCCGATAATCCTACAACTCAACATCCCCTGGCAATCTCCGGATAAGGGACTAGGGCACGGAGTTTGAATATCCACCGGCAAGCCCTCTGCCGCCCAGCCGATATTCAACACATCCACCCCTGACACTATGGTTGCGCAACCACTATGCAATGCACTTAACCATGGCAAGTTAATAGCAATAATATAAGCATTAACACATAGGAGGATCAACAAAGTAGGTTGACCTCGATGCAATTAGAATAGAACAGTTATATAAGCAAATATGCAGTTTTACAAAGAGACATATGCAAGATAAGTATAGAATCATACCAAAAGTTCCAAATCAACTTGAAACCACATATAAACACTCAAGAAGTCATGCCATGGGTTTAGAAGTGTGAGTCAACCGAAATTACACCTAAACCCCTTTGTTTTTCAAACTATTTCTCTTCCAAACCAAGGTTAATGATTCCATTTTCAAGGGAAACTCTCCCAACCTTCTAACTAACCCTCAAGGTACCCTCTCAACCCTCTAACTCATTCATTACCCCGAAAGCCCCAAATTCCCTCTTATGGCTTTAAACTACACATACCTTATCCGGGCTTCAAACAAGGGTTATCAAAGCTTCTATAGCACCTAGATAGCCTAAGAATACTAGAAGTGAAGCCCGAATCCACCCGGATTCGCATTAACCCCGAAAGCCCTTTGTTAAAGTCGACTATTTTACGTTTTATGAGATTTTAGGACAATGCAAGTGCACGGGGCTATTAGACTACCTTCACTAGCACCTAAGGCATCTATTAGAAGCATTGAATCAAGTTAAAACGCGCGATTTCACAAAACCCTAGGATTCCCGTCGCTATTCACCCTAAAAATCAAACTAACGATTCTAACCGTTTAAAAAGCGAAACGATGGCTCAAATGTGTTCCCTAGCATTCATATACATGGTATAATAGTATAGATAATCAATACAATAGCATTTGAACACATTTTCAACAAATCAAGAAAATAGCAACTATTTGGAAATGCGAAAATAAGCCGTGAAATCCCTCACCAATGAGCGTAGGAGCACCTAGGAAGCTTGCAAACACCCTACACTAGTTGCTCAAGGCTTGGCTAGGCTTGGATTGAAAAGTTGATGATGAAAAAATTCCTCCAAGGAGCAAGAAGGGCTGTCGGGTTTCTGCCCTATTTTCCAGCTTTTATTTTATTTTTTTCTTTTGCATTTTATGAGCTTATGTTGATATATAAGGTGTATGGTTGAGTGGGGTCAAGTTTGGGTGTTTAAGTGGTCAATTAAAATGCGCGTAGCAAGCTTAAAACAAGTCTAAAGTGAAGCATATGTGCTAGTTAATTAAAACTCTAAGTTAGTTACGTAACACTATTCATTGAACTACTAAAATCATTTTCTAAATGAGCTCTCCTATCGCCTCTAGCTCAATTGCACATTTTTTCCACTACTTTAACAATTAATATGATTTAATAAAAATGCTAATTCACTAATAGAATGCTGTTTAAAAACGGAGTGAATAGTAACTTAAGAAGACAGTTAATAAGACATAGAAAGAGATGCGCAAACAAAGGATGCAACAGTAATTAAATGCATGGCTAAATCTCGGGCGTCACACAGAAGGTCTAAGTCATGGTCACTTGAAGAAGCAAAGTAATTTTGTCCATGACTAAGTAGTAAAGTTGGACGTTTTACTATAGTAGAAGTCATAGTGGAGTAAGTTTCCTTTGGAGAAGGGTGATCTACTTTGATCATGGATTTGTTTCAAACTTATTACACTTATGCATGTGTATGCATTGGACGGACCCCGTAGGTGTGAGCTCTGAATACGTACTATCAAAGAAATAGTTTTTAAAACCTACAAGCTTCTAAGTAGACCATAGCTCTTAACCTTGAGCATATGCGGATGAACCGATGAAGTTGTGTGCTTGCACTTTGATCCATTATGGGCGTGGTCTTAATAGTTAGATCACCTACTCTGTGGTTTGGGTGTATAAGACTTGATTAGAAGGGACGTGCATATGCAATAAGGAGTTTATACATTAATCACTCCCTTAGAATGATCCAAGCTAGATCATCCCGAATCTGTGGCTGCAGTAACACTTGAGGTGTTGAATGTTACACTTAAGGGTAACTCTCTTAGATAAGTGGATAACTTCTGAAGGATGGTTGAACTGTGGATTAGAGGTTCTAAGGAGACAAGATATAGTCAAAGAGGTGATAGAACACTTCAGGAACATGTCGTTGGCTATGAGTGAGTATAGAGGGGCATTGTGGTCAATATAATACTTAGTTGGTCAAAAGGTAGAACGTCATGTATAGATTGACTGACTCCTATACTTACAGTAATTATCTTTGAGTGCAGCCAAAATCTTTTAGTGGAGTAGACTTGGTTGAAATGGTAAAATATTGTTAGGGGACTAGCAAGAATATTTTATTTATTTCCAAAATAAAGGTTAATTATGCCTTTGGTCCCTCTTCTAGCCATCTACCTTGTTAAGTATCTAAACTTAGTTAAGATATATTATTTTTTAGAGTGGATATAATCCTTTGACGGTTAGAATCAACGTAGACTTTCCATTTTGGGAAGGAGTTTCTATTTTGAGAATTGTCAAGATATTGGATTCTGTAATTAATTGATTAATTAAAGTCTAGAAGACTGTTGAGATATTTAAGATAATTTTTTCACTATTGGAAAAATAGATTATTCTTAAATAATAGTTTGGATTTAGATTTTGGAATTAATCGAGGAGCATTTAATTTATTGACAATTAGATATATAAAAATAGACTTTCTATTTTATGAAAATAGATTTCTATTTTTTTAATTATTGTCAGGATTAAATTAAATTGGAGCAAGCTGGCTGAACCAGGATCATGGCACACAAGCCAAGGCTGGATGTAGGAGGTGGGACCCACATACCTTAGGAAAATCAGCTATGGGGAAGAAAAGAAAGGAGAAGGAGAAAAAATAGGAAATTACTTGTGAAAGAGATTTGGACTTTCATCTGACCAAATCCCACATCGGAATTTTAGGAATTTTTCTCTAGATCTTTAGCCTATAAATAGACCTTTTCTCTAACTTTGAAAAATGGTCCACACACCATCTCTTTTGAGATTTCTCTTCTCTCTCTCTTGAGTAAGCTTCGCCTTTGTGAAGAAACTCAATTCTAGTTTATATCTTTTAGTTTAGCAAATCTAGTCCCACAACTAGATTATACTTTAGAAAGGTGTTGGTCATAGAGGAGAAGATCAAAGTAGAAAAGCGAAAGCAATATCTTCCAGGCTGGTAGATCAAGGTATTTTTTGTTCTTGCATCGTTATTCGCAAGAGGTATGCCTAGATCCTTGTTTCAATTGGAAATTAAATTGTAAACTGTTTTTTGTTTTACTATTACATGTTTAATCACATAAGATCCTACATGATTGTTTCTGCTATGTTCATAGAAATTTTTTGAATATGAATCATGTAACCTAACCCCGTTTTCTATCAAAACCCACTTATCCAAATAAACCAAACAGTTCATCCACCTGCAAACTAAATACCATCTCAAGTGAACAAGCCAATCCGTCTACCACCGGCCACAATTGATAAAGCGATTTTTTCTGGCCCAACTCTCCAACCTGATCCAATCAGGCCTAGGCGACAGGTGACAAAGCATAATAGGTTATGGACCACAAGGGGAAGGGCCCATATCGAGCAGGATCCTAATCCTTTTGTCCCAAATATCATGGCAGTTCTAAGGCCTCCGGGGTACAAACTACCATCTTTACCGAACTATGGCGGAACAGGCGACACCATGGATCATATGTCGGTGTTCCGTCATAAAATGGAATTTTATGATATCCCGGATGCATTGATGTATCGAGCCTTCCTGACCACAGTCAAAGAATCAGCTCAACGATGGTATGTTGGTTTGGAACCCAACTCCATTGAGGATTTTGATCAATTATCCGAAGTCTTCGTCGGCAGGTTTTCTAGCAGCAATAAGCCTACTAGTCATACGACGACCCTACTGAGCATCAAGCAGGGCCATGAGGAGTCTCTTAGGTCATACTGTACCAGGTTCAACCAAACGACCCTAGAAATCACCAACCTAGATGATAAGTTCTCAATAACAACATTTATGAAGGGTCAAAGAGTAGGACCTTCTTGTCATCCTTGGCGAGGAATCCACAAAGAAAATTTCAAACACTCTCTATACAATGATTATCTCAAAGCTATAGTAGTATTTATCTCACAACAAAAGTGAATAAATGATCAGTACAATAAACTCTCTTTAAGAGTGGATAAATACAATTTAATGCTCTTGAATGCTCAATTGATTTGCAAGTTAAAGCTCAATAAATGATCAAGCAAATGTGTTTTGAAGATATGAAAGCTATAAAACAATTGCTTGTAGTTGGAAGTGGTGGTTTTTGCAAATGGTGTGTTTGAGAACATATAAAAACCCTTACCAATAGAACTTTAACATCTATATTATTCAAAAGCTTGTTGAGGGTTCAGTTGATGGCTTCGCCTGGCTTCCACGATCGACATAGTCTAGAAGTGCCGGTTGAGTAATATTGGTCGAGGAGCTTGCCTTGCTTTCTTTGCCCGACATGCTCTAGATGAGCTAATTGAGTAATGTCAGTTGAGGGACTCGCCCGACATTGCTTGACTGGCTTGCCCTGTTTTGACAAGCTAATTAATACCCTTAAACGTTTTTCAAAAGCCTTTTTGAGTGCTAAAAGACATGCTCTAAATTTTCTTTGAACTAGCTTTTCAAATATCATTTTAGACACAAGAAAAATGATTTTTGAAAAATGGATTTAATAAGCTTTTTCAAAGGGAATTGAAAATTTTGAGCTTTACCGAGCATTTCAAAGTCATTCGACATTTAATTTGCCGATACCCCTTATGTCGCCACGTCTCCTCTTATAACTCCCTCTCTATCTTCGAGTCTTTAAGTCTTGACTTTTCACTTATTTAGTTCTTTAAGACTTCATTTCTTCTTTGAAAAGATCTTCATGGATGCAACTTCTTCAAAGCTTCAAGATCTTTACTAATCCTAGCACTTCAATCTTGACTAGAGTTGCATTGAATAAGTGCGTGCTAACCATTTCTTCATGCATGATCATCTCCCATTCTATGACTAATCTCAAACAAATACAACTTATATAATCATGATTAGTTATTAGATCATCACTAGATTAAGATTTAGTTATCATCAAAATATGAGATTAACACCCTCAGGCTAACAATACCTTTATTGCAATGAATGATGAAAAGAAAACTTTACCTCGTGCTAGAGAGCTCCAAATGCCTGAAAGGCTTCTACTCCTCAACTTTGATCTTTTCCTCTATCCCAAATCCTAGCTTAAGTGTTGATCAAGTTGTGGGACTTGATCTTGTTAAACTAAACTAAAAGAAAAACTATTTGAGTTTTTTCAAAGAGTTGAAGCTTACTCATAAGAGAGAGAGAGATCTCAAAGGAGATGGTGCAATTGTAGAGTTTGGGGTAGGGGCCTTTATATAGGTGAAAATATGCATGGTAGTTCTATCTTAATCAGAATCCAAAGAGGCAAACGATTAGGACTTTGAATTATCTTTTAATTCTATAATATAATGAAAATCCTTTTACACCTTGCGTTCACACCACTTAGCCGCCCCAACTTAAGATTAGATGCCTAGGACCCTAAAGGATGTGGATTCCTAGGCATCTAGCTATTTAAGTTGAGTTTACATGCGGAATCTATAAACAATAAATACCAGCCACATAATCCACCCAAGAACTCATGAAATCATGCATAAAACATTCAATAGAAACCAATATCGTGTACTAATAAAGTGGAAGTGTGATTATTACTTTTTGTGTTGCCTTGTATACACAACACACACATGAGTTCTACCGGAATATCGCTAGAAAGAATCTTCCAAGCAATGAGAACACTTCCAAGGCACGAGCACTCTGAATCTTCTCTCCTATTCCAGTTCCCTTGTGAATGACAATGAAAATTGTGGGATTTTCGTCTCTGCCTTTCTTAATGACTTTTGGCTGTGTATGTGTGTGTAGCTAGGTATGTGTCACGTGTCATATATGGTGTGTGTAGGTTGCCCATCTATTTATAGATGCTGGTTAAGAGATAAAGATAGAGTGTTCTAGTTAGAGTAGATAACTATTTCCTGATTAATTATCTCAGAGATAATTAATAAATGAAGATAATTATCTCTATCCTAACAAACTATATCCACACGTGATCAGAATAAAGTATCCTAGTTATAGTAGATAACTATCTTTTGATTTCTTTATCTATTATCTTAGAGATAATTTATATTATCTCATAATTAATAAATCAAGATAATTATCTTTACTAATAGACTCTATCCACACGCTTACACATGTCAACCACACACAGAAGTGTGCCTAGCACACGCTGTTAAGACATCATTAGATAGGACAAACATTCTTGTCTTAAGAGTGTCTCTTGTCCTGATGTCTTAAACTTCTTAATTGAGCTACTTGTTCCCAAATAGGAAACCACGCTCAATTAGCACACAAACACCAAGTTAAGAAAGCTGCAGATTACCATAAAGGAAAGTGGCTAAGAGAAGGACCCGAAGACATAGTTGTTGTGGATACAAAATGACCAAAATGCTCCTGCTAGACACTACCAGTATTTTTGACCATTTTAACCTTAACTCAATCCACTAAAAAGTTAGGGTTGCACTCCATGGCAAATAATAAACTTCCGAGGGAGGTTTATAGTCTTTTGACCTACTAAGCAAAATAACCGAAATACCCCTCTATATTTTTAACTACAATCTAGAGTAGGTCCTGCATTCATACTATCATCCTATCTTGATTACATCTATACCTTGGACCTTTATCTTTCATATAATCACCACTCAGATACTATACTTTTGTTCTCGGGAGCGACCCACAAGTTTAGTATCCAAGATAACTTGAGCTATATTACTAATCGCTTAGTTTTTGGATGATCACATAGATAACTCCAAGCGAGTAGCTCACTATCACTTAAGATAGCATAGATTCATGACTCATATGTATGCCACCTAATGGATCTAGTCCTTGTGCCCAAAACATAGAGCTGTTGACCCTATTATAAGATCTCACCCATAGTGAATCAAAACACATGTCCTAGGCGCCACTAGTACATCCATATATGATCATGATGCAGAGCATTGGCCACTTAGTAGTATAAGATGCTTTTAGTTCTCTGATAATGATAGTAATGTCACTGAGACTGCATCTATTATAGACCCGTTCAATGCATTCATATGCATTAATGAGAGCAGTTCGAAAAGCCTCTCCAATGACGAAAGGTAAGTCATCCTACCAAATAGGAAACTCTCTCATTATAACCTTACCATAGTGAAGTACCTAGCTTCACTATTTGGTTATGAACTAATAGTTTTGATCTAAGGCTTATAGCATAGATCTTCTGTGTGGATCACCACGTACCTATGCTATTCACTCATACCAAGGACCTTTTACATATAATTATATATCAAATAATAGAGAGAATATATCATGCTCATAATGAATGCACTGAATTATTAACTGACTAATATTCAATAGACTGAGAAATCTTAGTGTTAGTGGTCTTTAGGGCATCCAATCCCAACATACTCCCACTTGTACTAATGAGCACTTCCACTATCCTGATCCAACACCTATAGCCCCTACAAGAGTATTAGATACCCTCTCAGTAAAGCAGGGTCTGCTGAATCATTGGCCGAAGCATTCTCTTACCATTTCATTATCTTATTGGATAACTCCCCGAATCACATGGTACTTATTCTTTCTATGTGCTTCCCAATCTTGTGATTCTCTGGTTCTTCTTATTCTGCCATTATTCCACGATTATTATAGTACACTCTATGAGTATCTGTACTGCTATCATGTACTTTAATTCCTTCAGGAATTTCTTGAGCCATATAGTTCTCACTTGCCATGGGTTTTAATTCCACCCAGAATTTCCTGAGCCACACAGCTTCTTATACCGCTTCCTGTGCTGCGTCATGCCCTGTCCATATGGTAGAGTAAACAATCCAAGATTGTTTTCCACTCATCCATATCACAACACCTCCAGCAGAGTAACGACATTTCCAAAAGCTAAGCTTTTGAAATTTCTGTCTTGATTGGAAATCCGAATCTTATGTACCTCATAAGTATAAGACATTCAGATTAGTGAACTAGCATATATTCCCTCATTCTCTCAAAGATACTTGAATATATGCTCAACTACTATTCTAGGTTTGGTTATTATCTATTTTTCTCGCTCAACGCAAAGTAGATATTCATCCTAGTACAGAACACAACATACAAAAATGTTTCAATCCATTGATGTATACTGAACCTTTTCAATAATTTTTATCTCTCATATGTCTTCGAACATTGATTCTGAGATAGAGAGATTCCATACCTGAAAGGCTACAATCATTTCTTGGAATCCTGCATGCCAAATCTTACTAGTTTCTTCTCAATTTATGAAACTCGAGAAAGAGCTAGTATCATAGCTTTGCGATCGCGCAAAAGCTTAACACCTAGCATATAGCTCGCTTTTCTCAAGTCCTTCATATGGAATTGTGAAGACATCTAAACCTCAATGAATAACAACATCCCTTCACCATTTCCAATAAACAGAATGTCATCCATATTTGAGGCAAAGAATGATGCAACATTTCCCTCTAGCTTAGCACATACAAGGCTCATCAACATCTTGATCAAAAGGGGATTGATCAAAACTGATGTTGTATACCCTGGATGTTTGCTTAAGTCCATCAATGGACTTCTTAAGCCTGCATTTGTTTGAACTTAAACAATATACCTATCTGCTTGCATCATATCTATCGACTTGCCAAGACTTCCGTTAACGAAAGTTGTATTGACAATCATTTTGCCATATCTCGTAGTCAAACGATGGCTAAGAGTGGCTTGATAGAGTCTAGCATAGTTGATGGGACAAAGGTTTCCTCATAGTTGAACCCTTTCTTTCTGAGTGTACATTTCCGCCACAAGCTTTTGCTTTAAAGGTTTCACCTTCCCATCCACACATTTTTCTTCTTGTAAACCTACCTACGCCCTATGGGTTTAATTTTTTTAGGCGAGGGCACAAGATACCAAAATCTGATAAGAGCACTTGACTCAATTTTAGATTCTATTGCTAGGTGTCATTTGCCTGCATTCACATCGGATGTCATATTTCTTGGGATCCACTACCTGATCATCGGAGTCTGTTTGGTAAAACTCTCCAAAGTATTCATTAGGTGGTCTGGATTTCCTCCTACTACGACATGGCTCCGTTTGTGAGCTAGAGTCACATTGTTATACTACCCCAGCATTGCTGTGGGATTTGGTGATACTGAGGATCTTGGTGGGACTTCCTCTAATGCGATCTCTGAGTCTAGTCACAAATGATTTATACAACCTTTCCCTAAGTATTTGACCCCTAGAGGTTGTAAGCTTATCCATCCTTGTACCTTTTGAATATAAAATAACACATATTTGATCTAGATTTCAACTGTCATTCAGTTCATAAGCTAGACAATCTCATACATGGATATATTTCTACATCTATTAATCAAGGGATATCTTATGGACTGATATAATAGAACTAGATTTAGTATGTGTGTTGCTATTTAACAATATATTCTCAAAAGGATATTGGTAACTTGATTCATCATGAATCTTACCAAATCTCAAAGAGAATACAAATTTCTCCTTTCTTGCGCACCATTCCAATAGGAATCTTGGTGTGCAGTAATAAGATACAATTTACTATGTGACAACTAGTTGTTAAACCTGGACTTCACACAATTGTGTGTACCTAATATATTTGCCTTTTGTACCTCAGAGGTATGACCTGGTTCAAGATCCAATGGGTCCAGGGACCCATTCTTGACCAATTCTCTAAAGTTTGTTTAGATTAACCTAAACACAAATGACATAAAAATAGGTAGAAGAAAAAACTTCTCTTCATGTACTTGACTATATCAACTCAGTGTTATGCAGTGATATTATCATAAATAATTGATTAACAAACTATTTGCATATTTTTCCCAAAAAACATGGATCCATTAAAAAATTGAACATCCAGATTAACTATTGCGATACCGAAAACAATGTTCATCGCAAAACAGAAAAAAAACTTGCAAAACATTTTTCAAAGACTATTTATTTCTGAAATAATATCTCTTATTGCATATGCTACATGCTGGCCCTTATGCCTCTTTGTAATTCTGAATCTCCCCTAAATCATCTTCCCGGTGTCTTGAAACCTTTACAAAGAATTGTAGTCAACATTAGTGGTGTCTGAGTCTACCATCTACAAGGAAGTATAATCTACCACTAAAAAAGTTTCAACTGGAAAGAAAATAGAGGTACGTGTCTTGCCCTTGGCTAGGTACTTGAGGTCAATTCTTCTTCCAGTGCCTAACACGAAGTCATACTTGAAGCACTTTTCTCGGGGCTTATCACCATCATACCTTTTACACTTTATGCCCATCTCACGTTTCTGCTACTTACCCTTTTTTTTTATCTTCTTGCTATTAGGAGCAAGACAAAAAGACGAAGACTGAATAAGATTCACATAGTCGTAGGGTTTCAGAGTGGTCTCTACTGCCTGTAGTTCCCCTATCATATATGATAGGCCCATATCTATCTTGTCCTCGTAATAGCGGAGCTTGAAATGAGCAACGGATTCAGGTAGAGTTTCCAGTATCATTTGCACTTGGCTCCAATCATCAAATTTCGCACCAAGGACTCTAGCTGCATCAAGGTATTCTACCATTTTGAGCACGTGCTCTATGACGGACGTCCCTTCAGCCATCTTAGTACTTATGTTAGCTCTAATAGCAGCTTGCCAAGCTGGCCTGCTATTTTCAGCAAATGTACCTTCCAAGTAGCTCATGATATCTTTAGCAGTTTTCATCCCTTAAACTTGGACCTAGAGAACTTTTGACATAGAAAGTATCATGTAGAACCTAGCCATGTTATTGTATTTCAAAAGTCCGCTCCTCTAAAGTTGACTCAAAGGTGATAACAGGGCAGGGTTGAAATAGAACATGGTCATAACCTCTAGCAGTGAGTATCATAACCAAATTTCTTTTCCAGTCATTAACATTTGAGCCAGTAAATATATTCTCAAGTAGAACACTAATAGGTGGAATAGAAGAACCAACTGACATCTCTGGATATTTACAAACAGTTTAATCAGTTAATGAGCTATTCGATATGTATGCAAATGAATAATTATTAAACGAAAGTAAACATTCATACTTTTGACATCTAATATCTAAATTTAGTAGTTAAACCCTTAAACTACTTGGATGTCTCAGTGTTTTAATCCTACTCATAATATTCTACCGAAGGGATAATCATATTGCAGTTTCGATTAAGTTAAGTTATACTTATTTGAAATATCATTAGCTGGATAGACACTACCCAATGATACTTCAATCACTGATTCAAGTTTGGCTTCATTAGAGTAATGGTAAGAACTCCGAAGAGAGGATATCATTCTTTAATGTCAAGTAATCAACCATTTTTCCATGAGCATTTTCACTTAGAATATTCTTAATCTGAGCCCACCGAATGGTGGTAAACCCAAATCAATATTCTATGAAGTGATCTATGATGAAAACCCTACCAAAGGGATGGTTGCTTCCATCAACACCTTGATTGAAAACTCATTTTAATCTATTCTTGTTAAGTCTTAGTAAAGAGACTACCCCCCGAAGAGAATGACCCACACACAGGTAAGCTCAGAATAGCTCCCACTATTAGCATAGACCAAAATGGAAAGCCTTAGGATTCTTTCCCAAATCCTTCTCCTACTTGATATTTTGATATGTAAGGGTTTTTAACAATAACTATGTCTTTGTAATTTGTTCCTCAGTTTTAATCCAAGTAAGCCTGGTTCGAAGACCCTTGCTCATTAAAACACCTTTAAATTACAATAGTTATACACCTATTAATTATAACTATGTCTTGCAATTTACTTTAGTTTTAATCTAAGCAAGCTCTGTCCACAGACCCTTGCTATAAAACATCTTTAATTGCAATAGTTATAAGTTGATTCGAGTTTAGGTGAGGCTACTTAGGATAAACTTGGCTAACTAAAGCACTTAGGTTCATACTAGGCAATTAATCATAAGTTTATTTCATAATCTCTTGTTCTTAATAGAACTAGTTCCAGATTATGATTTTGATTAGCTTTCCTAAGTATAATTAATCTGGATTTAGCCCTTTTTAAATCCTAGTGGTGGTTGACCATGTTACTATTGAGATGCTATCATATAATATATTCAATAAAATAAGAATATAAGCATTTATGACAAATATAGTAACTTCTAAAAACAACCACTTTCCACTTTTGATGGCTTCCCGTTTGGGACTTTTCTATAATTTCACATTGACCCCAAATATTTATGGGAATGTCAATTACCTCCACAAGGATCATGAAATTGTACTTGTACCCCATCAATGCCACAAAATTGCAATTGGCACCCAAAACTTTCGTCTTGATTGCAATTTGACCCCCATTGAACCACCAAGTGTCAATTTGGCTTAGGACTCGATCACCATGGCTCACTATCATACCCAAGGCTCTAAGGGTGATGCACCATAACCTAGGTAGCCCTAAACAACACCAAAAAATCTGTAAAAAAAGATCAAAGCCAGCTGTCATTCCAATCTTTTTCTATCTTCATGATTTCGGCAATTTTTGCGAATCAAATGCAATTTCTAGCACACCTATGCTATTACATTGATTCCTAATCTCCCAAAAGGAGTTACATTCAGCAAACTATACAATTAACCTAGCTATTACATCAATTGGATAAACCACCAACAATAATAACATCAATTACACCATTGTTGAAAATAAACATCCACACGAATACATTCATTCAAGCCATCAAAAAGTGGATATTAACGTGTTGCAAAATAGAGGTTAAAACCCTCAAACAACACACATTTAAGCCATATAATAATCACACAAAGACAGCCCATTAACGGCCCTAGGCAGTCCGCCAACCATGGACTTTTCTAGTACGCGATTTTTGCCGATTTCACGTTTTAATGCATAATTAACGTGACCTGCTCTGATAACAAATGAAGGATGTGGATTCCTAGGCATCTAGATATCTAATTTTAGTTTACATGCGAAATCTATAAAAAATAAATACCAACCACATAATCCACCAAGGAACTCATGAAATCATGCATAAAACATTCAATTGAAACCAATATCGTGTACTAATAAAGTGGGTGTGTGATTATTACCTTTTGTGTTGGCTTGTATACACAATACACACAAAAGTTCTATCGGAATATCGCTGGAAAAAATCCTCCAAACAATGAGAAGACCTCCAAGGCACGAGTACTCTGAATATTCTATCCTATTCCAGTTCCCTTGTGAATGGTAATGAAAATAGTGGGATTTTCGTCTCTGCCTTTCTTAATGGCTTTTGGCCGTGTATGTGTGTGTAGCTAGGTGTGTGTCACGTGTCATATATGGTGTGTGTAGGTTGTCCATCTATTTAGAGATGTTGGTTAGAAGATTGAGATAGAGTGTTCTAGTTAAAGTAGATAACTATCTCCTGATTAATTGTCTCAGAGATAATTCACATTATCTCTTAATAAACCAAGATAATTATCTCTATCCTAACAAACTCTATCCACACGTAATCAGGATGGAGTATCCTAATTAGAGTAGATAACTAGCTCTTGATTTCTTTATCAATTATCTTAGAGATAATTTATATTATCTCACAATTCATAAATCAAGATAATTATCTCTACTAACAGACTCTATCCACACGCCTACACATGTCAACCACACACAGGAGTGTGCCTGACACACGCTGTTAAGACATCATTAGATAGGATAAACATTTTTGTCTTAAGAGTGTCTGTTGTCCTGATTTCTTAAACTTCCTAATTGAGCTGCTTGTTCCCAAATAGGAAACCATGCTCAACTAGCACACAAACACCAAGTTAAGAAAACTGCAGATTACCATAAAGGAAAGTGGCTAAGTGAGGGACCAGAAGACATAGTTGTTGTGGCTACAAAATAACCAAAATGCCCCTGCTAGACACTAGCAGTATTTTTGACCATTTTAACCTTAACTCATTCCACTGAAGAGTTAGTGTTGTACTCCATGGTGACTAATAAACTTCCGAGGAAAGTTTATAGTCTTTGACCTACTAAGCAAAATAATCGAAATGCCCATCTATATTTTCAACCGCAATCAAGAGCAGGTTATGCATTCGTACTATCATCCTATCTTGATTACATCTACACCTTGGACCTTTATCTTTCATATAATCACCACTCAAATACTATACCCTTGTTCTCGGGAGCGACCCACAAGTCTAGTATCCAATATAGCCTGAGCTATATTACTAAGCGCTTAGTTTTTGGATGATCACATAGATAACTCTAAGCGAGTAGTTCACTATCACTTAAGATAGCATAGAATTATGACTCATATGCATGCTACCTAGTGGATCTAGTCCTTATGCCCAAAACACAGAGCTGTTGACTCTATTATAAGATCTCACCCATAGTGAATCAAAACACATGTCCTAGGCTCCACTAGCACATCCACATATGATCATGATGTAGAGCATTGGCCACTTAGTAGCATAAGTTGCTTTTAGTTCTTTGACAATGATAGCAATGTCACTGAGACTGCATCTATTATAGTCCCGTTCAATGCATTCACATGCATTAATGAGAGTAGTCCAAAAAGCCCCTCCAATGACCAAAGGTAAGTCATCCTACCAAATAAGAGACTCTTTCATTATAACCTTACTATAGTGAAGTGCCCAGCTTCACTATTCGGTTATGAACCCAATAGTTTTGATCCAAGTCTCATAGCATAGACCTTTTGTGTGGATCACCACGCACCTATGTTATTCACTCGTATCAAAGACCTTTTGCATATAATTATATATCAAATAGTAGAGAGAATATATCATGCTTATAATGAATGCACTGAATTATTAACTGATTAATATCCAATATACTAAGATATCTTAGTATTAGTGGTCTTTAGGGCATCCAATCCCAACAGACCCTGCGCCTAGCCTAAGGACACGTGCCACGAGTCTTGGCTCAGCCATACAACTCTATTTAATTATTTAATAATTATTTAATCCAAAATTCAACCAATAATCAAAATAGAAAACTTCTTCCACAAATAGGAAAGTTTATTAATAATTTCTAATTGTCAATGGATTAAATACTCTCTCAATTTAGTAAATCTTTATTTTAATAAATACACTTATAAGAAAAATGGCTAGAGGGGGGGACCAAAAATATAATTATCCTTCCACTGAAAATGACCAAAATATTCTCTCTAGTTTCCTAGCAATATTTTACATTTTAACCTTAGTATATTCCATTAAAAGACTATGGCTGCACTCTAAGATAATTACTGTATAAACAGGAATTAGTCAATAATATATAATGCTCAGTCTTTAGACCAACTAAGTGATAATGACCAAATTGCTCATTTATACTCACTCATAGCCAAGACAGGTTTACCAAGTGTACTATCACCTCTTTGACTATATCTTGTTCTCCTTAAAACCTCTAACCCATAATCTAACTATCATTCGGAAGTTATCCACTTATACATGGGAGCTACCCATAAGTGTAACAACCAGTACAACAAACTATACTACTATGTATAGATTTAGGATGATTAACCTGGATCATTCTAAGGGAATGATTATTGTATAGAATCCTTATTTCATATGCATGTCCCTTCTAACCAAGTCCAGACACCCAAATCACAAAGTTGTTGACCCATATATAAGATATCACCCATAGTGACTCAAAGTACAAGAATTTGACTTCGTCAGTTCATCCACATATGCTCAAGATTAAGAGCACCAGCCCACTTAGAAGCTAGTAGGTATAGGTGACATTTTTCTCTGATAGTACTTATTTAGAGTATTACACCAACAGTGGCCCATCCAATGCATGCACATAAATAAGTGAAGTAAGTCTAGAATCTCATCCATGATTAAGGCAGACCACCCTACTATAAAGGGAACTTATCCACAATATCTTCTACCATAATAGAGTGTCCAGCTCTACTGCTTAGTTATGGACTAAACAATTCTACTTGACAAGTAACCATGACTTAGATCTTCTGTACATAACCACCACTTACCTAAGTCAACACTTGAAACAAGAACCTTACATACATATATATATATATATATATATATATATGTAAGATGACATTTAATTATTCATTGCAAATATTCAAATACATTGATGGCAAAGTGCTAGTTGTCTTTTTGGCATATCCCATTCCCAACACTCTAGGCATATGCTTTAATATCCTACAAGTCGGATTGAGGCCAATAAAGGCCAATGTGATCTTTGTTATCTATATAGTACTTCGTTAGTTATATTGTAATTATCACAACTAATCATGATATGTCAGTTTTAGTTTTGATTCAAGATGTGTGTCATTTGATTTCATAATTGTTTTGGCAGGACCATGTTGACGTTCAGTATATGATCCTGAACCCGATCTTCAATTTTATTTTGAAATATTTGGACTACCCACAACTTACTAAGAATGTCATTCTTACTGAGCTTCTTTTGCTCATTTTGTTGCTTATTGTCTTTGTTTTAGAAACCGAGGAAAATCAACAGTTCGGACTAGGGAGGTTTAGAGGCTACCTTATGGAATCCGTTCTAGTATTTTCAATCATTTTTGAGTTATTATTTTATGGAGAATTATTGTTATTGGACTATGTCATGGACTATGTTGAATAGTTTTAAGTGTCATATTGATTTATCATGGTCTAAGATGCTCTGATGTTTTATATTTTGAGAGATATAATTTCTTGGTCCTATGGTATTAGCCTTGTAACGCCCCGAACCCAACTCCCACGCCTGCAAGATACACCCCGCCCATAGGGGACGAGCGTTCACCGAGGCCATGGCGAACCTGCCCGAAAGCGCACTATGACGATTTTGTCCGCTTTGGTACCCATACACCTCACGGCTTTGTCTCCCACGCATGCACTGCACGTGAAAACGCGTCGTCACGATACAAGGGGCATTTACCCACTTATATCAAGCAGCCCAGTCTCGTCCGCGTCCGATGTGGTATGCGATTCCTCACATTCACCCCCCCCTTAAGGAGGCCCGCGCCCTCGCGGGCTAACGGCACAAAGGACACGTCCACTCTGATACCACCTTTGTAACGCCCCGAACCCAGCTCCCACGCCTGCAGGATACACCACGCCCATAGGGGACGAGCGTGTACCGAGGCCATGGCGAACCTGCCCGAAAGTGCACTATGACGATTTTGTCCACTTTGGTGCCCATACACCTCACGACTTTGTCTCCCACGCACGCACTGCACGTGAAAACGCGTCGTCACGATACAAGGGGCACTTACCCACTTATATCAAGCAGCCCAGTCTCATCCGCGTCCGATGTGGGATGCGATTCCTCACAAGCCTTGTGGGCTTAGGAGGACTGATCTTCTTAAACTCACACTATCGCGTCCTTGAGTTTGGCCCTGTTGAATTTAGGGGTGTGATAAGTTGGTATCAGAGCAGTAAGTTTATTAATCAACAAAGACCTATGAAATAGGTAGCTAGGTTTTGACTGTACTAGTCTCGCATAAGTTACGAGTTCTAATTTTGTCAAGTTGATGCTAGTGATATGATCCTTCACTTGGGAAATCAATTGTGAAATTCAAGCCAATAATGTTAGCCTTTAAGGTTTGAGCCTTGTAATATAATTAGTCTATATTTTCCAATTATGATGATTATCATATTTGTAGGTATACAATAAATCATAAAGTCTAAGTTTGTTCAGTTTTATCTTAAAACTATTTGTAGACTAAGAGGATGTCAGTTGCTCATAGAAGTATTATTGCATTTTAGTTCTCGAACTCTTTGTTATAATTAGTATTTGTGAATTTTGAGGATGAATTTCTTATAAGGAGGGAAGAATGTAATATCCCTAAAACTTGGGGTCAATTTGAAATATAAAATGTTATAGGGGTCATTTTATAATTATATTTTTTTCTACATAAATATCAATCTAAAAATAAAACCATTCTTGGCTCATTTTTTTAATGCTCTAACAGTGAGATAGAGAGAGTGATTGAAGAGAAAAATAGAGAGAAAAAAAAAGATATATAGATCAAATCAGAGAAAGAAAAAAGAGATGAAAACTTCTTCAGCCATGATTACAGTCGGGTAAAGATTAGCTCTATGAAATTGTATTTTGATTTGACTTTCAGTTTATACGTGAATATAGTATGACTAAAATTTTGAATATAGTATGATAATAATTTACTCTATGAAGCTTTAATTGGGTATGATAAATTGATGATGGTAAGAGTTAGCCATGTGTGTGTATTGTATATATAGTGTCTTTAAAACTTTATGTATTATGTTGGTAAAGTGAATGACAAAGAAGTAAGGTTTGTGTATTGGTGTGTGATGACCATATGTGTGTTTGATCATGGGTGTATGTTTGATCTTGTGGGTATGTAGGATATAGCCATGTATGTATGTGTATGTAAAGGTATATTGTGTGTAGGGATAGCAACAGATATCCGCTCTATCCAAAACCGATGGATATCTACCAGATAAAAACCCGATAACAGAAACGGATGGATAAACCGATAGGTTTTGGGTTTTATAAGTAGTAACCGATAGATAAATCGATAGGTTTTGGTTTTTGAGTCTAAAAAAAATCGAAAACTGAAACCCAAAACCTAATAATTTATTTATTTATTTATAAATATATAAAATGATATTAAATTTACAAATGTAAGCTGCACAACTCACTTTGAGAATAATATCCACTCTAAAATTTGACTCGCATTTCCTCCCATCTACATCTCATTTTGTGTAGATTTTCACACCATTTCAATGCACATTTCATTTTCATTTCTTCTTATTTCCTTCTCTTTTCTCTAAAAATACGCATAATGAAAAAAGAAGAAGTAAAAGACATTCTAACTCTACTTTGCACAAAAGACAAAATATTAACTCCATTTTTTTATCTTTTCTTTTTGGTCGGAGAGACTTCAAGAACTCACACACAAATCATCTTTGCCTCTCTCTCTTGATAATTCATTTCTCTCCCTCACACAGCCCCCTATACATACATATATACATATCTCTATCAGTCTCTACATATCTCCATTACTGGATCGGTTCAGTTGCTTCATCTCAATCTGCAAACTCTATTTTTACATTCGTCATATGTGCATACATACAGATATGTGATTTAATATTAGATCAGTAAGTTCTGTAGCTAGCTGTATGTATATGTATGAGTGTGTGTTTGTGTGCTTTTTTAAATTATTTTTCTCTGTGATTGTAACCGTATATATATATATATATATATATATATATATATATATATATATGTACATATATTGTGTGCTAGTTCTGCATGCTTGTGTCTATATATATATACGCATTCATTTTTCAGATCTCTATAGTTTGTCGTCTTTATGTAAGATATGAAGCTAGGGTTTTATTTATTTTAATTGATCTTTTGTTTGGTAATTAAGCAAAAAAAAGTTGATTTTATTGTTAAGAATCAATTCTGATCGGTTTCTTGGTGTAAAGAAAATTAAATGCAAAACAAACCAAGTCAAACCCCGCAAGTGCACGGGTCGCGGTAGAAAGTAGGCAAGTGCGGGTATCGTATCCTCAAGGAGGCTCCTAAGTGATCTACCATGTGCTCGTGCGAAAGAAGTCTAAAATCATGAAATAAAAGAAAATAAAGTGATTTGATATTTTGATTGAAAGAGGATTTAATCTAAACTAAAAACTAACTAAGCAAAATTAAAAAGCTAATTAATCTAATCTAAATGGGAGGTGTCAAATCCTAGAATTGGGTCAAATTGGAGATGGGTTAGGTCTAGCTAGCTCGTGCAATGCCTATGGATTATTTTTGAAGTCTAGATTTGAGTAGTCAATTGGAGTTGACCAAACTACAAGTCCGATTTAATGAGGTCACCTAATTAGTCTAAGTCAACGGGTCTAAATCTAGGTACAACTCCGTCCTCTAGACACTCTCAAAGCCGGGTGCGGGTTTGTCCAAACGATCCTAGGCGTAATCAACTAGACTAGTGAGTCAACCGCGGTACAACCAACTATCGTTATCAACATTCATTTCATTCACATGAAGTTTTAGACACGCATCAATAATAAACCCGCTACAAGCAATTTTTAAGATCTAATATTAAAGCATGTTAACAATAAGTTCGGACCCAATTAAAATTAATGACCAAATCGAGTAGATATCACAAATTAAGACTAGCTATAAGCATATTTAAAGTCACAATTTGAGAATCATAAACAACAATGAAGCAATTCTAATTGAATCTAAAACATTCATATAAAAATCTCATCAAAATACTCAAATCTAAATATAAAAAATAATCCATAAACAAACACACCATCAAGCTTTTCCTAACTCTTAAATAATCTAGGTCATATCAAAAGAAAGCTAAAAACATGAAAAGAAATAAAGATAAGCTCTCCCATGTGTCTAGCTTCTTCAATTACTTGCAAGTTCCTTATCTCCTTGCTCCGATTTGCTCACCATCCTTTGATTTGACGGTAGAGGTAGATGGGTTTGGTGGATTTAGGACTTGGTTGAAGTAGGTAAGTGTGTGTGATAGAGTGTGAGTATGTGTGTGTATGTGTGAAAATGTAGAGAAAAGTGTGTGTTAATAGTATGTGTGGTAGTGGATAGGACGAAAGTCTATGCGAGAGAGTGGATAAGGTGAAAAGCAAAATGGGTCTATCCAAAAAAAAAAATAAAGCTTAGCCGTAAAATAAAAATGCTTGGGTCTGTTGGAGTTGTGCCGTGGCTAGTTCGTGAGTAGGCTGTGTGCTTGATGAAGTGCTGAACCGTGTTGGTTGGTTAATTGAGCCGTGATCCGTCAGGTGTGTTGGTGAAGTAAAATGTAGATTGTGAAATAATTTGTGAGGTGTGTGCAAGTGGCCGTCAAATGTGCTGAAAAGATGGTGCAGTGTTCAAGTGGTGAGGTGGAATGAACGAGCTAAAATGTGAATAAGAGTGGTCAATTGTGCTGGTTCATAATGGGTCGGTGGTATTGTTCGGTACGTTCTTGAATGGTGTCAATTTGGTGCTCGTTGGCTTTGTAAAATGCTGGCTGGTTCATCATTAAAAAAAAAACAATGAAATGGCCATATTTGGCCTTGTCAACATACGGTTGACTTTAGTAAAATTTGACCAAGGCATTTAATTGCCTTGGTCAAAACTATCAAATACTTTTTTTTTTCTTTTTTTCTTTTTTTTTCTTTATCATTATTTCTTTTTTTGAACTTCTTCATATGTTCTTTACTTTGGGACTCACTCTTCACCATGAACTGAGCATTTTCTACCACAAACATCACCTACATCATAAAAATCACATAAGTTAATCATTTTAGCATTATAACTAATAAAACCAATTTATCAATAAATGCTAAAAATGACTAAAATATGCACCCAATAAGTTCAAATCACCAAAAAAATGCATGTAATAATCCACCAAAATACAAACACATCAAATTCAATTTAGTTCATTCATTTTTCAGGTACAAAAAATATTTTACATAGTAATTTTCTATTTAAGTTAATTTTTTTAAATTATCAGTTTTGGTTTCGGTTATCTGCAGTTTTTTTATACTTGTCGGCTTAAGTTTTGGATAATGGTTTTTAAAACCATTGGTTTTCGGTTTCGATTTTGGGTTTAGGGTATGCTAAACGGTTTCGATTTTGATTTTGCCAAAAATCGCGGTTAACCGAACTGCTGTCATTCCTAGTTGTGTGTGTCTGTATGTAAGTTGTGAGTAGATAAAGATGTTGAAGTGGGTCTTGTGCATATGGTGTGTATGTTATGTATATTATTGTGTAAGAAATAGTGATGAGTAATATTACCTGCTATAGCTACAATATAGTAAAAGAAAGAGAAGATAAAGTAAAGTCAAGGAAAGTTGGGGGAGAAAATGAAAGAAATAATTGGAGAAAAGTAAAGAGAAAACTAAAATAGGAAAAGGAAATTGACAAACTTTTGAAGAAAGGAAATTAGAATTTTCTACGTATTGCAATATGTAAAAGAACCAATTTATAGTTCTTAAGAACCTCTACTTGGATTTGTTTTCTACTTAACCTTGACATTTTAGTTGATTTCCTTATTATATTGCATCTACATGTTGGTTCCGAGTCTAGGAATTTAGGAAGAAGAATTAAATTAATCTTAAGTTGGATTTGAGGTAAGTTGGCCCCCTTTTGCATATTATGTATCTTCTTCTTCCAATCTTGATATTTATTATTAAATCGGAGTTTGGTTGATCTTATCTTATTCTTGGGACTTTTAATAGTAATTCCTTGATTCGAATGTCTTGTATTTAGCTTTGTTAGTTGATACATTACCTTGACGTAAGTTCCGATATGGTAATTTTATTGCTATTAGGTAAGTGTAGTACCCTTTTGTATACCTCAATTGATTTTGGATAGTTTGTATCGTTGCTTTGCTGCTAATCTTAATTACTTTGAAAATGTTTTTGAGGCCTATGCCCATGTTATCGATTATGAGTCATCATATGTTAATTATTTGACATATTTGATCATGATACAATGGTATACTTTGTTTGTTTGTTGTCTTTTGTACTTGGTTAGTTGTGATATCCAGATGACAGAGTGAAATATATAATCATCAATAGCCTCTGGGCATATGCATTAATATCCTGCATATGGGATTGAGGCCAACAAAGGCCAATATGATCTTCGTTTGCTATATAGTACTTTGTTAGTTATATTGTATTTATCACAGCTGATCATGGTATGTCATGTTTAGTTTTGATTCAAGATGTGTGTCATTTGATTTCATAATTGTTTTGGCAAGACCATGTTGACTTTCAGTATATGATCCTAAACTTGATCTTCAATTTTATTTTGAAATATTTGGACTACCTACAGCTTACTAAAGATGTCCTTCTTACTGACCTTCTTTTGCTTATTTTGTTGCTTATTGTCTTTGTTTCAGAAACCAATGATAGTCAGCAGTTCGGATTAGAGAGGTTTAGAGGCCACCTTATAGAATCGGTTCTAGTATTTGCAAGTGTTTTTGAGTTGTTATTTTATGGAGAATTATTATTATTGGACTATGTCATGGATTATGTTGAATAGTTTCAAGTGTCATATTGATTTATTAAATTAAGTCCTAGATTCTCTAATGTTTTATATTTTAAGAGATAATTTTTTGATCATATGGTATTAGCCTTGTGGACTTAAAAGAAGCGATCTTCTTAGGCTCGCACTATTGTGTCCCTAAATTTGACCCTGTCGAATTTGGAGGCGTGACAATCTATCTTTAAGAGAAGTATTAGGGTGATCGGGATGAGAGGGAGATCAATCCAAGAAAGCTAGGAAGGATTTACTAACACGTTCTACAACATACTTATTACCCTAACAATACTAGTTTAATTCATAAGTAAAAACTAAACATCTAGAAATGATAATAACAAAATAGCCAGCAAATTTCACAACAAAAAGAGAGCATGATATGAAAATGTGAAAGGCACCAGAATGTAGCTCAAAGAGCAACTTGACAAGAGGATCAGTCAGATAAATGTGCACATCTATTGTTGGAAAATACACATGACAATTAAAATAATTGCGCACCGAAAATAAATCATGTATCCGTTCATATTTAATTACGCATATTTAATTCGCAAATGTGCACATCTATTGTTGGAAAATACACATGACAATTAAAGATGAAGTGCAAGCATGCGAACCCAAATAGTAATTTATATATAATCAAATTCTACTGTCTCAATCATTATCCCGATCAAGCTAGAGTCATGGATTGGATCGTCAAACTCTCTTACTCGACCATATGCCAAAACCCAATTAATTAGTGACTAATGAATAATTCGTTAAACGACTTCCACTATTCCGCCTCGGCCAAGGATTTCAAGTCACTCAATTAATCAGATTGCATAGGACACCCAATTGACAATTTTCGTATCTACACATACATTTCTACATGACGGAATAAATCATAATCACTGAATACATTGTCTAATCCATGATTAGGACTAGCTTATTTGTACCAGCAAATCGTGACACTCCTAATCATGAGATAATCGTAGTGTCTCAGGTCTAAGGATTAATTGCATAATTACATGATACAACGAATTATTAACATTCCATGTAATTTGTTGTATCGGTGGTCAAGTCCAGTTACTTATTCACAATAAGTACTTATACATCTACTACAACGATATGAGACAAATCGCCCAAATTGATATCTCATATAATTTGGTTAGTAGACTGTAATCCGATCTATCCGGATAAACTAACGTCCAATTAGTTTATCCTATGATCGGGGACAACTTTTAGAATATATTTTTATGATTATAAATTACGTCACTCATATTCTTACTCCTAATGATAGAATCTATTAATAATATTCTAAGGACTTTATTTATTTAATCAAAACATTTATAATAAATAAATAAACTGCCTATATTAAATGAATTAATAAATTAAATAACATATTATCCATAATTCCAAAAATACAATTTATCAGCTTTTGGGCATTATTCCTAACAATCCCCCACTTGCACTAAAGCCAATCGGAATGGTATCTCATACCCATCTCCTCTAAGTGTCGATCCAAAGACTGCTTAGTCAGAGCCTTGGTCAACGGATCAACAGTGTTATCTGCTGAAGCTACTTTCTGCATCACTATGTCGCCTCTTCCGACAATTTCTTGGATGATGTGGTAACGCCTCTCTACATGTTTGGATTTCTGGTAAAACCTTGGTTCCTTAGCTTGCGCTATCGCTTTATTATTATCACAATGCAAAGGCACTGCAACCTCAATGGAGGGAACCACTCCAAGTTCCGAGACGAACTTCTTGATCCAAACTGCCTATTTTGCCGCATCTGGTGCTGCGATGTATTCGGCTTCTATAGTGGAATCCGCAGTCGTACTCTGTTTGGAACTCTTCCAATTGACAGCTCCTCCATTACGAATGAAAATGAATCCATATGTGGATTTATAATTATCCACATCAGACTGAAAATCCGAGTCCGTGAAACCCTCAATTTTCAATTCCCCTCCTCCATATACCAAGACCATATCCTTAGTCCTATTCAAGTACTTCAGGATGTTCTTGACTGCTATCCAATGTTCCTCACCTGGATCTGACTGATATCTGCTAGTAACACTTACAGCATGAGCGATATCAGGCCTAGTACATAGCATGGCATACATAAGGCTTCCAATTGCTTAAGCATATGGAATCCTATTCATCATCTCTCCTTCTTCAGCTGTCTTAGGACTCATAGCCCTAGAGAAATGAATGCCATGTCTAAAAGGTAACAGACCCCTTTTAGAATCTTGCATGTTAAACCTCTTTAACACCTTATCTATGTACGTACTCTGGGAGAGACCTATCAATCATTTCGATCTATCTCTATAGATTCGAATTCCTAGGATATAGGTTGCTTCTCCCAAGTCTTTCATGGAGAATGTTCCTAATAACCAGACCTTGACAGATGATATCATACCAATGTCATTCCCAATCAATAGTATGTCATCTACATACAAGATGAGGAATGTAATTGCTTTATTGCTGACTTTCTTGTAAACACAAGGTTCGTCTTCATTCTTAATGAAGCCGAATGTTTTGACGACCTCGTCAAAACGTTTGTTCCAACTCCTTGAGGCTTATTTGAGTCCCTAGATGGATCTCTTTAGCTTGCACACTTTGTGACTTTCACCCATGGATTCAAAACCCATTAGTTGTTCCATATAAATGTCTTCTTCGATGAAACCATTAAGAAAAGCCGTTTTGACATCTATTTGCCATATCTCATAATCATAGTGTGCAGCTATAGCCAATAAAATCCTAATGGATTTGAGCATTGCTACTGGCGAGAAGGTTTTCTCATAATCAACTCCTTGTCTCTGACGGAAACCTTTTGCCACTAACCTTGCTTTGAACGTCTCCATCTTCCCATCTGCACCCATTTTCCTCTTATATACCCATTTGCACCCAATAGGTACAATACCCTTAGGTGGGTCTACAAGATTCCAGACTTGATTGGTGTGCATTGAATCCATTTCTGATTTCATGGCTTCAAGCCATTTTTTTGAGTCCCTATCATAAATAGCTTCTTCATAGGTTAGGGGATCATCAACATGATCACCATCATCCAATGTGAACAACTCTTGTCCTTGACTATGAAGGTAGCTATATCTTGTGGAAGGACGAACAGTCCTTAAAGATTTGCGTATCTGTGGTGAAGCAGTTGGTTCTTCTTGAATAGTTTAATCCTGGATCAAATCCTGGGTTTCTACTTGGTCAATTGGTTGCTCAATGTTTCCCTCATTAAGCTATACTTTTCTTCCCAAACCACATTCTTGGATGAACTCTTCCTCTAAGAATATAATCAAATCCTACTGTCTCAATTATCCCGATCAAGCCAGAGTCATGGATTGGGTCATCAAACTCTCTTACTCGACCATATGCCAAAACCCAATGAATTAGTGACTAATAAATAATTCGTGAAATGACTTCTACTATTCCACATCGGCCAAGGATTTCAAGTCACTCAATTAATCAGATTGCATAGGACACCCAATTGACAGTTTCCGTATCTACACATACATTTTTGCATGACGGAATAAATCACAACCACTGAATACATTGTCTAATCCATGATTAGGACTAGCTTATTTGCATCAGCAAATTGTGACACTCCTAATCATGCGATAATCGTAGTGTCTCAGGTCTAAGGATTAATTGCATAATTACATGATATAACGAATTATTGACATTCCATGTAATTTGTTGTATCGGTGGTCAAGTCCAGTTACTTATTCACAATAAGTACTTATACATCTACTACAACGATATGAGACAAATCGCCCAAACTGATATCTCATATAATTTGGTTAGTAGACTGTAATCTGATCTATCCGGATAAACTAACGTCCAATTAGTTTATCCTATGATCGGAGACAACTTTTAGAATATATTTTTATAATTATAGATTCCGTCACTCATATACTTATTTATAATAATAGAATCTATAAATAATATTTTAAAGACTTTTATTTATTTAATCAAAACATTTATAATAAATAAACAAACTGCCCATATTAAATAAATTAATAAATTAAATAACACATTATCCATAATTCTAAAAATACAATTTTTCGACTTTTGGACATTATTCCTAACATCTTTATGGACATCGCACCAACAATCCTTACACCCAAAGTAATACCCGTGATTACAAGTCAAGAACAAAAGATAGAATTGGATTAATCTCCTTTCAATGCGAATTGTTTGATGGGCTCTTTTATTATCGAAAACAAAAAACAAAAATCAAAAATAAAAATCAAAACAAGGCTTCATTATTGATCTCCTCTGATTAATTTTTTGTTTTAAGAATAAATTGTGGCATGTTGCTATTTTGAGACAATTTACATTGATGTAATGAAAGTGAAGACCCACGTCAATGAGAGAACTCATGCCTATTTTTCGATTATGTTTCTCATATTTCATGGTGTTCCTATGAAAGAATCAGACTAATAACGAATAAAATACTTAGAATTCTCAATGTATCACCAGGCTACAGATTGGGATAAAGCAAAAAAAAACAATTCAAAGTTAGCGATAAAAGTAAAGTTAACATTAGGCTCCGAACAAGTTGTGGAAAATATTTTTCATGTAAAATATTTACCTGAAAAATAAAATATTTTACAGGGCTCCGTTTGTTTGCCGTAAAATAACTTATTAAAGAAAAATATTTTTTTAAAAAATAAAATATTAAATTTTTTTTTTGGTATTTAGATATATCGTGAGTTCCGTAAAATATTTTTTTCTCCAAAAAAAAATGAAAATATTTTTCAAAATTTTGTACTAGTCATAATTGTTGACCGAAAAATATTTTATAGTTGACTAATTTTTCGGTGTTACCAAACACCGTAAAATTAAACAAAAACAGCCGCAATTGTTAACCGAAAAATATTTTACAGTTGATTAATTTTCTAGTGTTATCAAACACCGTAAAATCTAAAAAATATTTTCCAAAAAAATATTTTACGGCAAGCAAACAGAGCCTAAAAACAAGTTGAAACAAAAAATAATACCGCGAAAGGATTAGTCTTCTATTACTATCATTGAACTGAAAGAAACAAGAGGATTCAGGCTCAAATTAGGCCTACCTCTTGTTAAGAATTAAGAATCATATCAAACTAAAATTGAGTATAGGAAAGAAATTACGAAATTTTCTAAGTAGAGAAATTGATAGAGATAAATTTTTAGAGTTAAATTTCCTAAATAAAAAAATTTGTTCTTTTTTGCCCAGAATCGATGAGAGTTATCACCCTTATACTTTGTTGAACATAATAAATAAATATAATAAACTCTCTCTAACAACTTAGTTTTTAGATTAGGTAATAATTTATCATGGTATCGGAATCTAGGTTCCAAAAGAGACTTAATTCAAGACTCAACTCCACTCATTTGTAAAATTACACCTACGTATAAGATTTAATCAAGAACTATCTAGTCTACACGGGAGGGTATGCTGAACATAACAAACAAATATAACAAACTCTTTTTTAACAACTTAAAATTTTAAATTAGATGAAAACTTATCATTCTTGAAAGTTGAAATAATAGAACCTCTTTAGAGTAACACTATTTGAGGTGAATATCAAAAGAACAAAAGAGAATTATTCGTGTTAAGAACACGGGTGCAAAAACCAAAATATATTATAAAGTTTCAGTCTTGCCGTTCTTCACCAGTTTGTGAATAATTCTAGATATAAATACCCATAAAGTATCTGGAAGCCTATTGCTAGAATGTACTATCAAGCTTGAAACAATCTCAAAAGCAAAGCTTTGAAATTCCGTTTTCAGTAACAACCGAATTAGCATCGCTGTCCACAGTTCCGGGGCTAACCTTACTGCAGTCTGGAAAGACTCAAATCCGTTGATCACCCTCAACAGCATTGCACGTCGCTGCCATGTCAAAAGAAAGTGGAAATAAATAACATTAGAAAGCAATTTAAGAACCATTAAAACCCATATGCCGAACCACCAGGAAGATCAAGCGACAGTCCTTAAACCCCAACAATTAACAAGTCAGACTGAATCTAGTTGATAATTTAGAATGGGGAAGAGTAACCGACCCTTTGGAAGATTGGGACCGAGGGATTAATTTTATATCTTTTAGACAACTCAACCTGCATGTCAAAACCACTTTGGAACAACACTTCTATGCTCAGTCAGTTTGGGTTAAGCCGTTCTATAGCTTCCAAGTACATTGTATAGAGAAAGCCCCCAGGGGGTTGTCTGACAGTTTAGGACACGGCAGGTGAGGTTCTAGGTTCAAGTCCTATTATCATTGTTATTCATATTGTTAGGGTGGCTCCGTGGGCGGGAAAGGGATTATTTCCAGGAACGTGTACGCTGGACCAGGACACTACATGACCTAAAAATGAAAAAGGAGAAAAATAAAAGAAGAGACAATCTGGACGAGCAACAATCTGTTGCCAAATCCAACTTTTCTATGGCAAAACACAAGTGATGCAAATAATGAATGCTTAACAAATCCAACTTGGCCCAGACAAGATTTTCAAGTCAGTCTACCATATGTATGACCTTAGTTTTTCTTCAAAATGCAAAAGCTAAGAGCTATAGAACCTGTAACTAGGACAAAGCTGTCAATGATATAATGATGCAGACAAACCTCAGGTCCAAATGTGTCCTCCACTTGGTACTTATCATCCAATATTCGAGCAAGAATTTCATCTTCAAGAAAAACATCCGCTGCTCTGATTATGTCCCTAACAAGGAAAACACGCACTATTGAACCTTTGTCCGACAAAATGAATTGGAAAAGATCTTCTGTAGCAGCAACCACAGCACGCATGTTAAACGACTTCCATCCAAAAGGGTTTGGAAAATTTTCTTGAGATGGAATTTCTTCATCTGTCTCAGTCGCCTGTTGGGATATTGCGGCTATCTGAAATAAAGCAAACTCATCTCTTAACTGGTTGATAACGAGGTAGATACAGAAAGAGAAGTTACTCAGGAATGAACATTTTGGCGAAATTACATGGGACATTGCAACAAGGAAGACCAGAAAAAGCAGCAGCCAAGAAACAAGATGATGCATATTGCATTAAGTAGGATAAATTCCTGAATTTTAACTTGGCAATGACTTGAACATGGTGAATGGGTAAACTTACTTACACACACACACACAGAGACGAGATGGATTAATTAAAGGGAATCATATCTTTCATATCCTGAACAAAAGATTGAAGTGAAATTAAGAACAATAACCAAGACTGCCTCACGCAGTATGTGGCTAGCTCTATAAGATCATGACAAGGCTATGTTAGTGTTCATATTGTCGTGAAGTGAGGGTCATTATTAGTTCCTTTAGGGCACATAAATGTTTCCATTTAATTTGGACATTGATATGCCTCAAAAACAAGTGGTAACATTTCCTACAAGCTAATCAGATAGATCTTCTCAATGGTGCTATAATGCTTTATTGAAGCATAACCTGCAATATCTTCCTTAGTCTTCATCAGTATCCATTTAGACTTTGCCTCGACCAAAATATCATGTATGGTCATACTCCTTTCATACTTCTTGATGCAGTCATTAGTCCTTGTTACAGTTGCAAACTACAAGCAATAAGCTTTGGGATCTACCTATCTCATACTGCAGTCAGAATTATTATCCTCATATGTAGGACAATATCTCTTGTTTTCTTTACCTATTTCCGCGGTGCACCCCCAAGGTGTTTGATTAAGAAACATTTTTGAATATGCATCATAGGGGGCACAAAACAAGTAATTACAACCTCCCGAATATTGCTACTTGCAGTATCTGGTTTGCAAAGTTTTGCACTAGTCTCCTACAGTAACTTGTGCTTCATTCAAGCTTCCAATTTCTAAACAATTTTGTCTAAACAGGATTTGTTTGAATCTTTACCTCATCAACTTCTAGAATATTGCAACCTGCTACATCTGATTCCGCATAGTTTGAAATATGCTCCTAGAGTACCTGTGCTCGGTTCCAGCATGCATTTTATTTTTGTCTTAACAAGATATGAATAAACTTCTAACTTAACAATTCACTAATTAGTGAAAGGCATTCACGAAAAGATTTTATCCTGTAGATGCTCATGTAGACTTCCATAACCAGCATATGTATATTGGAAGGGCCACATTTACCTAATAATTACTGATGTATTTGTAAATGTAGATATGTGAATTATGACATTATGATTATAGTAAAAGTTCGGCTGAAAACCAATTGATAAACACTTTCTCAAAATTAAGAAAATACCTCACACTACGCTATGTCAATAGATCACGACAGTCATTTAAGCAAAAGCGATAGCCACCTTAGCAAGTAATGATTAGGTAAGGAAAACAGTCATTTTATGAGACTTGATTAGCAATCCTCTACCTTCAAAACACTAAAAAAAGTCTTTAACAAGAACCTTGTCATAGTGAAAACATTTGGACCCCACATGAACAAATATTTTGTTTTCGATTCTTGTTTTCTCTAGGGATACAATAAGCAGATCTTGCTAAGAAGACGAACAGAAAGCTCAATGTTGAAAGGACAACGAATCCTATACTTCTAAGAAAGTGAAATCTGGAAAGACAAATCACTAGTTTAGATGGTCTCTCCAAACAATGTTCTATATGTGAAAGATCAATCTCTCAGAAAGCATCTGGGCCAGAATATGAAGCATGGACACAGTAAAATGAAGTAAATACATGTATTACGTCTTTCCATGCATATCACATAGAAGCATGAAAATGAACTAGAAAGAAATGGAATAGAGAAAAAGAAAGCAAGAAACAAATAACCTACCAACCGTTCTAGTCGATTCCACCGTATAGAGCCATCATTACGTATCAGAAGTTCTCTTAGAATTTGCCGCATATCAGGATTTGGGTCTGCCAAGAGCCTCCCAATTACAAAAGGATAAGCACTCTCAACAACTTTGAAATCAGGATCCAGCACCTTTGCAGTTCCTTCAAGCGATCCAAGGGCTCTTATCACAAGGGCATAGTCCGGAGGAAGAGAGAAATTGAACTCATACATAACATCATATAGCTGATTCATTATGCTCTGAAATTGAAGCAAGAAATTGAAATCAAACTTGCGGGTGAACAATACTATGGGAGAACGGAGATGACGAAACAGATAACAGTTACTCAACTGACATCATGAACTATTCTTTCTTTTAGTAAACCTCTAACCATCTACTATAGTATGGATATCTGAAACTTGGAAGAAAGAAAGAATAATTATTTATCAGGAGTATCCTTTTCTTTTATCTGGATGATTTTCCTTTTTTTTTTTTTTCCTTTTTCAGTTTGAATGATTTATGTCACTCATCAACAAAATAACAAACCCCTGCCCAAAATGAAAAGAAGAGAAAAGGAAATTTATCGTGCACTCTGATTATACAATATTCTTACTCTCTAATTTATGCTGTGAAAAGACAGAACAGCAATAAAAAGGAAAAGAGAAACAAGTTGTATAACAAGCATATGCAATAGAAAGGTTCATCAACAAAAGCTGCATAAATACCTGGAAGTCTTGGGATTGTCTGGTTCCATCACCAAAGGATGCACGCAAGGCATCTGAAACTGGCTGTAAATCAACCCCTTCAGGAAGGAAGCCGAGAGAAAGAAAGTCATTTGCCAATCCCAGAGAGTCACGATTAACAAAGTGCACAAGCTGAAAGGAAGAGGATGTACAACAAATATAAAACTCCCATCTATGTTAGCCGGGAAGAGTTATCCTTACATGAAATAATAAATGGAAAAGATCACATTGAAGACAGAAGAAATAGTTATGCTATAGAGCTCCTTTTTTGGGGAAGTGGGAGTTGGGGAATGATAAAAGGCTTGAAGTTCATATGAGATGACAGTGAGAGACCTATACCAGGCTGATATTAAAAGGAGTAAAGTAAAAGGGAAAACAGAAACCGAATAGAACCAAAATTTTCTGCACCAATGTCCTTCCCCCGACCCCACCAACACAAAAAAACCAAAAGAGAAGGATTAAAAAGGCAGAATAAGGAAAGAAAGCAAAGGAACAACCCAAAATCCAGAAAAGGCAGGATGAAAATTAAGCTACAAACATCCATGTTGAATGGTATATACAAAGGAGTCATTGCATAAGAAAACTGGTTGATTCAATTAACAGAACAAGCCCCTTATTTATAGGACAATAATACAAGAAAAGCAGCAATAAATAAACAGCACTCACTCAACACTAACTCAGCAGCACTCACATATAATATTCATACACTCATATAATACTCTCAACACTCCCCCTCAAGTTGGAGCATATATATCATATGTGCCCAACTTGTTACAAATATATTCTACCTGAGGACCCCTTAAAGATTTAGTAAAGATATCAGCTAATTGATCATTTGAACTGACATGTGAAGTAACAATCTCTTTAGCTAACATTTTACTTCTCACAAAATGACAATCAATCTCAATATGTTTGGTCCGTTCATGAAATACTGGGTTTGACGCAATGTGCATTGCTGCCTGATTATCACAAATTAATGTCATCGGCTGAGAGCAATCAATCCCAATTTCTTTAACCAAGTTCTTGACCCATATCAGTTCACATGTGGCAACACCCATGGCACGATATTCAGACTCTGCGCTGGAACGAGCAATAACAGTTTGCTTCTTGCTTTTCCATGATATAAGATTCCCTCCAATTAAAACACAGTATCCAGAAGTGGATCGTCTATCAATAGGACTTCCAGCCCAATCTGCGTCAGAATAAGCAACAACTTTAGTGTGTTCTCTGTTTTTATATAGTATCCCTTTTCCTGGTGCATTCTTGAGATACCGAAGAATACGAATAACTGCATTCCAGTGACTTTCTCGAGGTGAATTCAGAAACTAGCTGACAACACTAACATCAAATGAAATGTCAGGACGTGTCACAGTGAGGTAATTGAGTTTGCCAACCAATCTTCTATATTGTCCTGGGTCCGATATTGTCTCCCCATCATCAGGTACTAATTTCACATTTGGATCCATTGGTGAGTCACATGGTTTTGAGCCAAGCATCCTTGTTTCTTCCAACATATCGAGTGTATACTTGCGTTGAGAGATAAAGATGCCTTGATCAGATCGTGCAACCTCAATGCCAAGGAAATAGTGTAACTCACCCAAATCTTTTGTTTGAAACTGATTATTCAAAAAGGATTTTATGTCTTGTATACCTGCCATGTCATCTCCAGTTATAATAATGCCATTAACATAGACAATAAGTAACAGACGTTTTCTAGCAGAATGTCTATAAAAGACTGAATGGTCAACTCCACATCGTGTAAGTCCAACCTCAATGACAGCTTCACTAAATTGGCCAAACCATGCTCGAGGGGACTGCTTCAATCCATATAAAGACTTTTTTAAACGACAAACCTTATGTGACTCCCCTTGAGCAACAAACCCTGGTGGTTGCTCCATATAGACTTCTTCCTCGAGATCACCATTTAGAAAAGCATTTTTAATGTCAAGTTGGTGAAGTGGCCATTGAAACATTGCTGCGAGTGCCATAAATATACGAACAGAAGGCAACTTAGCGACCGGAGAGAATGGATCATCATAGTCAACTCCATAGACCTGAGTGTAGCCTTTTGCAACTAAACGAGCCTTCAGTCTATCTACTTGACCATTGGGAGAACATTTGACGGTGTAGAGCCATCGACAACCCACAACAGATTTACCTTTAGGTAGAGCAACCAATTCCCATGTGCCATTTGAGCGTAAAGCTGACATTTCCTCAATCATAGCCTCATGCCAACCACTGTGAGTAAGAGCTTCTGATATAGTACGAGGAACAGAGACAAAGGAAAGAGAAACAAGAAAGGATGCATAGGATGGAGATAGAGCATGATACGAGACAAAATGAGAGATGGGGTGTTTAGTGGTACAAGTACGCATACTTTTCCGAAGAGCAATAGGGACATCCAAGTCAGATACTAAGGAATCAGGCACTGGATCTGGAGCGGGCAAAACAGATGGTACAGAATCTTCAATATGTGGGTGTTGTTGAGAACGTCGTTGATACGTCTTCAGATCTGGACGATCCAAACAAGAGAGGGAAGGATTAGGTGAGGATGGGCTAGTAGATGATGAGGGATCTGTAGGAGGATCAAAATACGGAACAGGGAAAGGTAGATCATCCGTTATTGTGGCAGATGGATGGGATGGAGGAGCAAAAAATGATTTAGATTCAAAAAATGTTACATCAGAGCACACAAAGAATTTATCCAATTCCGGTGAATAGCAACGATACCCTTTTTGGTGTCGAGCATACCCAAGGAATATACACTTAGTCGAGCGAGGGCTTAATTTGTCTGAGCCAGGAGCAAGATTATGGACAAAACGCACGCATCCAAAGACGCGTAATGGTAAAAGATAGATGGATTGATGGGGAACGAGGATAGAGAAAGGGATTTTATCATTGAGGATAGAAGATGGCATGCGGTTGATAAGATAGCATGCAGTGAGGACAACATCATCCCAAAAACGAATTGGAACATTCATATGAAGAAGAAGTGTGCGAGCAGTCTCAATGAGATGGCGATTCTTACGTTCAGCAACCCCATTCTGTTGTGGAGTATAGGCGCAAGAAGACTGATGAATGATACCTTTAGAGGACAAGAATGTGGCAAATGCAAAAGAGAAATATTCTTTGGCATTATCACTGCGTAAGACACCAATTGTAGTACCACATTGATTCTGAATTTCAGCATAGAAGGTTTGAAATATAGAGACAATCTCAGAACGATCTTTCATTAAAAACAACCAAGTAACACGAGAGAAATCATCAATAAAGGTAACGAAATACCGAAAACCAAACTTTGAAACATGACGACTGGGTCCCCAAATATCTGAGTGAATTAACTTAAATGGGGCATGGGTTCGTTTATTGAGACGACTAGGAAATGAACTATGGGAGTGCTTTCCTAATTGACAAGACTCACACAAAACAGTACTAACATTATTTAAACTAGGAACCATCTTTTTGAGACTGGAAAGAGATGGATGGCCTAGTCTACTATGGATAAGTTCAGCAGTGGAGGCAGCTGTGTATGCAAATGAGGTTTTAGTATCAAGGTAGTAAAGACCATTAGCTTCATGTCCTGTACCAATCCGTGCGCCCGTCTGCAGATCCTGGATAATAACAGAATTAGATGTGAAGGTGACAGTACAATTAAAAAGTTTGGTTAATTTGCTAATGGACAACAAATTACAAGGAAAAGTGGGAAGGTACAAGACAGATGATAGTTTAAGAGAAGATGTAGGAGTTGCAATACCTACTCCACAAACAGAAGAACGGGAACCATCAACAAGGGAAATGGGTGGAAAAGAAGTAGAACGCATATCAGAGAGTAAAGAAGAGTTACCGCTCATGTGATCAGATGCACCAGAGTCAAAGATCCACTTACCAGAATGGGAAGACTGTGATAAATAAGCAGTAGCAGTGGTGGCATGTGCCAGAGAGGCAGCGGATGACTGGGACGCCTGTTGTGAGGCCTGGAACTGACGAAACTGCAAATATTCATCTTTAGAGAAAGTATGTGCAGATGGCTTGTTTAGTGGAGTTGGGGTAGAATTTGCATCACCAGTATCAGCTTGAGCAGCATTAGCAATACCAGGTGGTTTACCATGCAGAATCCAACACGTGTTGCGAGTATGTCCCATTCTATTGCAATGAGTACACTTTGGTCTGGAGGATGAACCTGATCGTCCGCTTCCTCGACCACGACCTCGTCCTCGTCCTCCACGAGTGGTTGCATCAGAACGTCCTGTTGTCTGGGGCAGCCGCATCATCAGTGGGAAGAGATTCATGAGTGATAGATGCACGGTTGAGGGTAGCGTACACTTCAGGCATTGATGGAAGTGAGAAACTAGACAAGATTTGTGAGCGGACTGCGTGATAAGGAGGTGGAAGGCCTCGAAGCATAAGGACAACAAAGAGTTGTTCTCGTTGTCGGCGATTAATATCGGTATCAGGAGGGAATATCTCATTATATTCTGCCAAAGCACGCTGGTACCGGCCAAAATAAATAGGGAGACCGCCTTCATCAAGTTGAATATTCCAAAGGTCATTAATCACATCATAAATGCGACTAACATTACTGGTATACATCTGTTGTGTCATTGTCGAAAGACGCTTACAAGATTGAATGTCTGCAAAGATGAAATGCAATTCTGGTTCAATGGATTGCAGTAATAAGCTAGTGAGTTGGGCATCTGCTTGATCCCATAGTTCTAACTTGTCTGAGGAAATGTTAGGTGCATTATCAGTTAAGTATCGCACTAATCCTTGCCCTCGAAACCATAATTTGACAGAAGAGGCCCATTGAGTATAATTACGACCGTTGAGTTTGGTCATAGTAATAATTGGGGTACCAGAAAATGTAGGAATGACAACTTTAAAATCAGATGTGGGTTCACTTGAGGTAACCCCTTTGGAAGTTTTAGTTGTGGAGGTTTCCATGATAATTAAAAGCAGGTCGGGGCAAGGAAACAACAACAATAAGGAATGTCGTACTGGAAAGAAATGGAGATTACATCTTCCTATTTTCGTCCATTTCTCTTTCTTTTTTTTTTTTAAACTGACAGACTGCTGTCTTGTTTTTTTTTTTTCTGTTTCCCTTTTTTTTTTTTTAATATATATATATACTATTTAAAGCTTTCACATCTATAAAGGCAAAAACATGGGAAAAATAGGCAAATCAGATCATGAAAATTGCAGAAATGGAAAATAGAGAAGGAGCCGAGCATGGTGGTGGTGGTTTCTAACGGATCTGATGACTGGAGGCGGCGCGTGAGATGCACGCGTCAGCTGTGGTGGCGTGTGGAGATGCAGTAGGGGGTTTCCGGCGACGGCGAGAGCTTGGCGGAGGTCGGTGAAGTGAGGTAAGCAAGGTGCTGGGTTGAGATCTTGCAGCCGATGTCTATAGGTTGGTGAATCAAAGGTAACATTTAGGGTTTGTAATGTTTTGAGTTTTACGGCAGCTTTTCCGGTGTCGGCGGCTGACGGGAAAGTTGTGGTTAGTGTCGCCGTGAGGTGGAGAGTTGAGTGGTGGTGGTGATTTGTTGATTGATGGCTCCGGTGGTGGTGTTTGACCACTGCCGTGAACAGTGACGTGGTCTTTTTATTTTATTTTATTTATGGTTGCTGAGGTGTGGTGGGTGGATGGTGGCTGAAGTGTGGTAGGTGGGTTTAGAGTTGAATGCAATAGCTTCCCCTAGCTCTAGATACCATGTTGAATGGTATATACAAAGGAGTCATTGCATAAGAAAACTGGTTGATTCAATTAACAGAACAAGCCCCTTATTTATAGGGCAATAATACAAGAAAAGTAGCAATAAATAAACAACACTCACTCAACACTAACTCAGCACTTACATATAATATTCATACACTCATATAATACTCTCAACAATCCACATCATTTATGGAAGCATCATCAAAAAGAAGATAAATTTTGAGCATGTAAAAGATCTAATTCAATGATGATCATGACCTATAAGAGAAGCTTACATCTTTGCGAGGAAGTATTATAGTATCAATAGAACAGAAACAATAAAATATTTGTTACAGAGGGTAAATTTTCTTTAGCGACGGAAATCACTGAGGTAGAACAATTAAGGAGGTAGGATCAATTATCTATCTATGTAACTAGATAGAGTACTTTGATAGAAGAGGGAATATTTTATTAACTATGGCAACGGTTACAGTGAGAATGAAGTCAGCCCCTTCATTTACAACCTTTTGGGTACAACACATGATAAGTATGCTACTTTTGCTAAGGACATGATTCATGACTCAACACCATTGGCATATGATTCATGGATGACTTCCTGCACTGAGTCATGTTCTTCATGAATCCTTATATTATGTTACGAGTGTGCTGTGCAGCAAAAGCAGGATACATATGTATGCATATGTACTCTTGTCTATAAACCAAGGGATTTTAAGATGAGGAGGAGGCAGACTTCCCCTTCGTAATCTTGGCCTTGGTTAATGAACTCTTTCCTCTTCTATATAAGCTAGCTTGACACACAGAAATTCGACCCTGTTACCTCAGTAATGGTTGTATCTCGTTAGTGGTTGTAGCTGTAGTATCAGATCCATGGAAACTAGAACTTTACATTCTTATTCTTCTGAAGGCAGCTGTGGACCTTAGTTATCTCTACCACATCGCTTAAAACAGAAGGATGCTCAGTGGTTGCCCTTAGTTGGATCCTCCACATTAGAAATCCTTCAAGTCTAAAAGGAATCATTATATGATAGACTTTGTGTATTTGTGGATGGTACTCTAGGCTTTTACAAGAAAGTTGTTGCCTCCATGTGTTGCCTAGATACACAGAGTATCAGTTCATGCTTTTGTTCTTATAGAGACTATAAAGATACTTTTGGCGTCCATAACACCTTCTTCACCTTCAAAAGGATAAGGAAGGTCCTACTCTGTCCATTGCATAAGGAATTCTTCCATGCTTAGTACACCCACTTTAGAACAGAACTACTAAACTTAATCGATCTGAAATAGAATACCTCTATGAAGTAGGATATGCAAATGAAGATATCTAAGTCCCGGTCACTCTTCCTCTTTTTTTAAGCCCTTATAGAGCCTTTACCAAAATAAGTACATCCAAACCAAGGTTATCAAATATGCTTTGGTATTTTACAAAGCTGTACCTGCAAAAGAATCAGTGCTAGCTTCTCAGCTAGAGCAACACAGAGTCTTTTCAACAGTGGCTGAACAGACAATTCCCTTAAGGATGCACGAGGACTTGATTCACCAATGGAAAATGCATAGCTGTATTGTACCGATGCACTCACTTTCCATGGAAGAAAAGGTCTGCACATTTTCCCTAGAGTAGTCTTGTTGGATACCAATATGCTTGAATAGCAACAATCCGAAACACTCTCAATGCAATCCAAACCACTAATACAGATTCCTCAAAAGAGTTCCTATTCACTCTATCAATACCCAAGGACAGCATATTTACGAGCAAAGCCTAAAGAGTCACAAAGTATTCGATGTTTGTAATTGTAAGAACTGCCAGCAATAGATGAGTCAGATGAGGAACAAGAAAAACAGGAGAAATAATCCTCAAAGAGAACTTTCCAACAAACTCTCAAAGAAACATATGAAGCAGAAACCCTGAAGTGGGGTTAATCAGAGAACAATCTGGAAGATCATTTAACTACTATGCCGTATACTCTCTGGCTAGACAACATTTCTTCCACCAAACTTCTGTCCTCATGCAATAACTCAATACCAGAACTTTTATGTTCCAGCCATCATCCTTATTCAATGCTGATTGTCCTCCTTTGCTTTTTGAGGAGCAAGAACATACAACACATATCTGGATAATAAAGAATTCCACATCAAGAAATCCTAATGGAACAAACAAGCAGATAATTGCAGTGGCAACCCTCAGCTGGCAATCTAGAAGATGCCTTAGCCCAAAACCAAAAGGACAACAGCCACCAAAGAAATATAAAGACAATGATTTGATTAAAAAAAAAAATCACTGCCCTTAAAGCAGCGATCACTGAGATCTAACAAAAACAATTTGATGTTACACCAAGAACGGCTCCACTTGGCAGCTAATGTCTCGATAACCACTCCACTCCTATCACAAAAAGACTCATAACCGAAATCAATAAAAGCACTTCACTCTCCAACATCAGCCACCATTAACCTTTTCTCTCCATTTTCCACTAGCTATCCACCTCATTTACCCTCATACTTGCAACCTTTTCCATCTCTCGCACAAAAACAAAACCGTATTGACACACGTGCTTTTATCCCCCCAAAACTTTCTCAAGCACCATAAAAGAGGCATTCAAAACCTACATATGAAAGACAAGCCTGCCAAGACAACCTCTTTCTTCCATAAGATCATTAATTTACTTCATAAAGAGTAACACCCAACATACAGTGGAACCATCTGCCAACCCTATCACTTCCTTAACTTAGACAGCAAATCTTGAGAAGGAGAAGGAACCAAGAAACCATATTGGATAATACGTAAAGAATTTAGGAATCCTCATAAAACACAAACAAGGAAGAAAATGATGATTTGTAAAGAAAAATTCGGATGGCTGAATCATCACAAGATCAAATAGAAGATGCAGATGAAATAGAAAAACCTGAAAAAGAAGGAAAGACCAATCTCAGCCACCACGGGGAATGTCCAAACCAGTTCCCTAAGGAGCCACCTTAGGAGTTTTCATTCAATATGATAAAGGATAAAGAATGTTCTACTGCAGTTGTGCTTCCTATATGTATTTATGTGTAGTCTAAGGAAACTGAAGCTAAACTTGTAACTGAATCAGTTCGTTTACTTATAAGAACTGATTCAGATAGAATAGAAAATAGTTAGGATAGAGTGCATGACAGCTAGAAGTAAGTGCATGACAGCTGTACTATAGCTGTCATTCCACCATGTGCAAAAATGCTCATTCTCTGCTATATTCATGTATAAATAACAGAGGTTGTACTTTAGATCACTTTAAGAAATAAAATACTATTCTCTACTTTCTCTCTCTAAATTTCTTCATGGTATCAGAGCTTAGATCCTCACTTCCGCCATTAAAATAGCTGATTTTTCTCGAAAACAAGCTCTCCACAAGCTGTTTTCAACAAATCAATCGGTGCGACTCCACTGTTGCAGTTCAACAAAGCTTCGTAACAGAGAAATTTCATCTTCTCACCATTGAAGTGACCTAGGTTACATCTCAAATCCTAGGGTTTTCTTTACAAGAAATCACACCACTGTTGCTTCTGCTACTTCTGTTTTTACTCTTCTTCTTCCATTACTGCAATTTGCAACCTTGCTTTCATCCGCCATGGCTTTACCTTCAGATCAAGCTTTACCTTTTGGTCTCAAATGCTTCTTCAAAATATGAACTCTCTAGTCAAGATTCAACTTGACAACACTAACTACCTTGTATGGAGAGCTCAAATGGAGTCAGTTCTCTCTGCCTATGATCTGCTGGAGCATATCATAGGAGAAATAGCTTGTCCTCCTCAGCAACTCACTACTGAGTCCAGTACATCAACCACCACCTACTCCTAATCCAGAGTACAACTCATGGATCACTACTGACAAGCACCTCAGAACATGTCTCATGGTTTCTATTTCTCCAACTGTACTCCCTCAATTGTTTCATCTCAAAACATCTACCTCAATCTGGCAAGCTCTAGAGAGGAGGTTCAGTTCCTTGAGCAGAACTCATGTTCATCAGCTCAAAAATAGACTTCATCTTCTGACTAAAGGGCAGAGATCTATACAGAGCTATCTTGATGAAGTCAAGGCTATCACAGACAGCCTTACTTCTGCAGCATCACCTGTTCCTGAAGAAGATCTGGTCCTATACATTCTCAGAGGTCTCCCTGCAAAATATGAACACTTCAAAGCCAACATTAGATTAAGGGACAGTCCTATTAGCATTCCTGCCTTGAGCAGCCTTTTACTCTCAGAAGAATTGAATCTTCAGTTCCTTCAAGCTACTAAACTCACACCATCACCTCCTACAGATCTGCCTACTGCACTCTACACCAAAACATATTATTCCAACAACTCCTCAATAAGAGGCAGAGGCAGAAATGGCAGAGGAGGAAGAGGTGGCAGAGGAGGTCCGAAACCTAACAACAACACCAACTCTTTCAACTACAAGTCTGCCACTTCCTCTAACACCTCTGAGCCCACAGTTTACTGTCAAATCTGCCATAAACCTAATCATTCTGCAATTGAGTGCTGGCATAGATTTGATGCAATTAACTACAGCAATCCAAAGGCAGATAAACAAGTCATGGCCACTCAAGTTCAGCCCACTGCTCCCCCAGACACTCAGTGGTATCTTGACTCAGGAGCTAATACCCATGTAACACATGATCTTGCCTACCTGAGTCATCATCAACCATATCCTGGAACTGACACCGTCAGTGTTGGCAATGGAAACACTATGCATATACACAGCATAGGGAATGGTAAACTCTTATTTCCTTCCTCTTCGCTTCATCTCTCATCTGTTCTTTATGTTCCCCAAGTTTCATCTAATCTACTATCTGTTTCTAAAATTGCAAAAGATAATAATTGCACCCTTATTTTTGATGCTAAGGGTGTCACAATAATGGACAATGCTACCAGCAGGACCATATACAAGGCCCCCTGTAGCAAAGGTCTCTACCCACTTCCCAGTAGTCCTCTGTCAACTGCTTCTTCTGCAGCAAAGCCTCTCACATGTCTCTCTACTGCAGTTGCATCACCTGATTCTTCATCTAACACTCTGTCTGCTAACTACAAGTGGCACTTAAGACTGGGACACCCCTCAAGACCCTCTGCAACTCTTCTTTCTTCTATTTTACACACTAGACTCCCTCAACACACAATAAACTGTACAGCTTGTTGTAATGTCAAAGCACACAAATTACCTTTTACTTTGTCTAGTACTAAGTCTTTGTTTCATTTTCAAATAGTGCACTCAGACATATGGGGACCCTCACCCACACCCTCTTGTATGCACTATAGGTATTATGTTGTTTTTCTGGATGATTTTACCAGATTTTGTTGGGTGTATCCATTGAAAGCTAAATCTGATACATTTGCAGCTTTTCTTAGTTTCACTGCTTTACTACAAAATCAATTCTAATCTACTATTAAACTCCTAAGGACAGACAATGGAACTGAATACAAAAACAATCAGTTTCAACAATTTTTAACACAGTCAGGCATAATACATCAAACCTCTTGCCCACACACTCCTGAACAGAATGGAAGGGCTGAGAGGAAACACATGCATATTGTAGAGACTGCATTGGCCTTACTAAATCATTCTCATCTCCCTCAAAAATTCTGGTTGGAAGCCATAGCTACAGCTACCTATCTTATCAACAGGCTTCCTACACCTACTCTACACAACAAAACCCCATATGAAATGCTTTATTCTACCCCACCTGACTATTCACTCCTTAGAGTCTTTGGCTGTTTATGCTTCCCTTGGCTAAGGCCTTACACCACCAACAAACTGCAACCTAGGTCTAGTCCCTGTGCTTTCCTAGGCTACTGTCCAACTTCAAAAGGATACAAATGTCTTGACATCAAAACTGAAAGGGTATATGTGTCAAGGCATGTTAGATTTGCAGAGGATATCTTCCCCTTTGCTACCATTTCTGCTTCTCAACCTCATCTATCATCAAATTTAACCCCTCTCACTCCAATTTTCTCAAGTCAAGCTTCTTCACAAAATAATTCTTCTAATCCTCCAACAACAATACAGCCAGCTTCTCATCCTGTCACAAGCAATAACATCTCACAGTCTAGTGCAACCTCACAGCCTACTGCACCACCTGCGTTAATACCTTCTCCCAGGTCACCACACAGTGCCTCATCCTCTCAGCACACCAGTGACTCTACTACTCCTCAGTCCTCAACAGTGTCACAACCAGCCACTCAAACTCCTTCACATGACTCCCAAACATCAATGCATCTATCTGATTTGGCCCCATCTTCCCTACACCCTATGCTCACTAGATCTAAAACAGGGTGTTTACCCCCACCTCTCTATACACTGCATCATCTTATCACCACACCTACTCCAATAGAACCCACTACATACAAAGAAGCCTCCAAATACCTATGCTGGACCAAGGCCATGCAAGAAGAGTTTCAGGCTCTTCAAAATCAACACACTTGGTCCCTAGTTCCCAATAGGCAACCCATAGGCTGCAAGTGGGTATATAAGTTAAAGACACATTCTGATGGCACTGTAGCTCGGTATAAGGCTAGGTTAGTAGCCAAAGGTTATCATCAAGCCCAAGGTATTGACTACACCGAGACATTTAGTCCCGTGGTCAAACCACAAACTATTAGGGTGGTCATTTCCTTAGCCTTACACTACAACTGGACACTTCAACAACTAGATGTTTCTAATGCTTTTTTTCATGGTCAAATAGATGAGGAAATTTACATGACACAGCCCCAAGGTTTCACAGATTCTTCCCACCCTACCTATGTGTGCAAACTACACAAATCCCTCTATGGTCTTAAGCAAGCACCAAGAGCATGGTATTACAGTCTTTCTACATATCTAATCAGTCTAGGCTTCCACTGTAGCAAAGCAGACACTTCACTGTTTGTTCATAAAACTTCTTCCCACCTTCTTCTACTCCTTGTGTATGTAGATGACATAATAATAACAGGGTCTTCTACTGCAGCCATTCAGAAACTTATTTCTGCACTAAATGTCAAATTTTCCATGAAAGATCTTGGGTCTCTATCTTATTTTTTAGGAATAGAGGTCACTCCTCATCATAACTCTCTCCTTCTCCATCAAACTAAGTATGCCACTGATCTATTGCAAAAGGCTGGCATGGCTGATTGCAAACCTGCAGACACTCCCACATTTTCTAAACATACACAACTACCTACAACCGATTCTACTCCTTATAGTAATCCCACTCAGTTTAGAAGCATTGTAGGGGCCCTTCAATACCTCACTATAACTAGGCCAGACTTGCAGTTTGCTATCAATTCCCTATGTCAACATATGCATAGTCCAACCACAACTGACTACACTGCCCTTAAAAGAGTACTCAGATATGTGAAAGGCACTGTTAGCACTGGGCTCCCATTTCAACTAGGTCCTCTACATCTTCAAGCTTTTTCAGACAGTGATTGGGCAAGTGACTTACAAGACAGAAAATCTACAACAGGGTTTACTATCTATCTGGGCACTAATGTCATATCTTGGTGCTCCAAGAAACAAGTTACTGTGGCCAGGTCCTCCACAGAAGCAGAGTATAGAGCCCTGGCCCACACAGCTGCAGAGTTGAAATGGCTAACTTACCTAATGAATGACCTGCACATTCCAGTAAATACTCCTGTTCTCCATTGTGATAACCAATCTGCCATAGCCCTAGCAGCCAATCCAGTGTTCCATGGCAGAACAAAACATATAGAAATAGATTATCACTTCATTCGAGAACAGGTTGTGTCCAAACAGGTTCAGGTGTCCTACATTCCCTCTACAGAACAGGTAGCTGACTTATTCACAAAATCATTATCTCTAAAGCAGTTTCAATATCTAAAGAACAAGCTTCCACTGCACAAAGTACAGCTCAGCTTGAGGGGGGGGTGATAAAGGATAAAGAATGTTCTACTGCAGTTGTGCTTCCTATATGTATTTATGTGTAGTCTAAGGAAACTGAAGCTAAACTTGTAACTGAATCAGTTCGTTTACTTATAAGAACTGATTCAGATAGAATAGAAAATAGTTAGGATTGAGTGCATGACAGCTAGGAGTAAGTGCATGACAGCTGTACTATAGCTGTCATTCCACCATGTGCAAAAATGCTCATACTCTGCTATATTCATGTATAAATAACAGAGGTTGTACTTTAGATCACTTTAAGAAATAAAATACTATTCTCTACTTTCTCTCTCTAAATTTCTTCACAATAATATTCTTCCATCCCAACAGGGAGAAACACTCTACAAAATGCATTCAGGGGGACACCATGATTGATCGATTTGTCTTAACATTCCATGGGAGACACCACCAATGGTGGATGCCTCTAGAACCTTACAGATAGTTGCAAATTTGCCAAGCACCAAATGTCAATGCATTGAGTGCCTACATTCATTACAAACTCTTTGCCTCTTGGGATCATTATATTACTTGCGCTTGAGAAGAATAATTAAGCACGAAATTTTGCTTTCTTTCAGAAGAAAAAGACCTGGAAAAACATGAAGAAAGGGTGTCAAGAAGCTTTTGATGATATCAACCTCTATAGGCATGCTTAAACTCTCTGTTGCGCCACTTGGCAATGAAACTTCTAGACTTCTGCTGGTAAAGAGCCTTCCTCTGAATAATGCTTCACTAGCAGATTTATATCAAAACGCTCTTGCAACATAAGAAAAGCTCTGCAACCGTCAGAAGTTAAACACCTTGACAAGCAACAAAAGTTTCTAAGATCAGCAAGTAACTGACCAACACTGCAAATCAAATGCAAAGGCAAAACATCTGGATGTGGTGGTTACAGAAAGGAAGGGGGTAGGGTGGAACTGGGAGAGAAAAGGGTTTGTCCCATCACTATCTTCCAAGAAATGGAAATTTATCAAAAGAAAGAAGAAAAGACGACGCAGGAAATCAGACAGATGTCATATCTGCTAGAAGAAAGGTTATTATGCATTGTCTTGTCCAAACATGTGAAACAGAGAATCTTGTCAAACATCTCCCAGATTCCATTCTGGAATTCTGCGTTTTGGAAAGTCTTTAATGATGTGTCTGTAATCTAATAGCCTACGTCTCCCAAAAAAGAACGCACCATGGCGAGCTGAAGATCTTGATGCAGATGTAGAATCCTTATTTTCCATGAACAATGGAGACAAAGATGATTCTACTAAATTGTCTCTACTCACAAGTATTAGACTCAGAAGAAATGGAATCCATGAAGAATTTGTCCTCTTCATCGCTTGTACCATGCATTTTTGCAAGATGGAAAAGTTTATTGGGTGTTGGTGCAAGACTCAAACTCTAGAATCTAGACTGTAACTTAACTCGAGAAATTTTCAAGATGGAAATCTTTCAGTAGGACAGGTTCAACAGTTTCATGGAATAGTTAATTACGAGGCTGACTTTATTCATGATTTGGTTGAGCACAAAACTCCATTGTCCAAGCAATCAAAGGAATCTCACATCCATCAAACCAAACAAAAGTTACAAAGAACTTGGAATACTCAAGCATCACTAGAAACTACCTTCCACAGGAAAAAAAAACCTTGCAAACAGATGCAAGTGATTACTTTTTGGATGTTGTCCTACTGGAAGACAAGAAAAAGGCACTTGTGTGATACAAAAGTAGAGCCTTCCAAGATCCCGAGTTCAATTGTGAGTCCACCTAGAAGGAAATTCTATAGGTGAAAAGAGGCACTGAGAAGTTTGAATCTCACTTAGTTGGGCATCAGTTCCATATAGAAATGGATAAGTCATAATTTTCCATGATGCTCCAATTCAAGCAAACGATCCTTTCACAGCCTGCACAACTCTAAGGTGGGCAAGCTGGTTTCAGAATGAAATTTAGTGAGAAACACATCTAAAGGTAGGATGGTTTTCTCTCCAAGACACAGTCGCCCATATCTTCCATCTTTTCTGTCATCTACCATAACAGACATAACCCCAGTAATTTTACCTCAGCATTTAAGACAAAATCCTCTAGAAGGTATTTATGAAAAGAGGACTAGACATACTCTACTGCTATGAATTAGAGTATGGATGCTACTTGAGCTACAATTCCAATTAACCTATCATTTCATGGCTGTAATTCTTTTTGCCCCTCATTTTTATGAGAGTTTTCCCAGAAGAGGCTTATTTCTTACAACACAATTTGGGGGACTTATATACCATCTGAGTAATCATCGAGAAAATCCCAATACTACAATAGCTTGCTATTACACAATTGCTAAATGACCACCTCATCTAAAAGCTTAAACTGTTAGAGAGGGGTTTATCATATTATTTATTATCTTCAACACGCCCCCGCAAGTGCAGACGAACTTAGTTTTTGAGTCTTGCACTTGAACAGTTTTAATGTTTTAAATGGGTGGCAGTAAGTTTTGAACCCAGGACCTTTTGGTACCTAGATTCTAATACCATGTTATGTGACCAGCTCATCAAAAAGCTTAAACTGTTAGAGAGGGGTTTATCATATTATTTATTATCTTCAACAACAAATGAAACGGTTAAAAGGAAAAGAAAGGTCCAAATGAAATGGCTAACTCTATGGGGAAATGTAACATGATGGCAGCAGAACATCAGACCAAAGAATTTCAAATATATCCCGGTTACATTCGAATGTATACGAAACAATCTTCTCGAAGAAGATGGCATGCTAACTCAAAGGGCATACGAATCAAATTTCACGAAGGTTATCCTAAGGCTCGAAGCTAACCCAAAATGAAGATATTCATGAGCCTTGTCAATCATCTTGCTCAAGCACATAGATCAGACTTATTTTACCTAGACAGAGCTCACACCACAACACAGACACCTTCCCAATAGACTTTGTCCAAGCAATTGCCAATTTTATTTCCTCTTACACTCCCAAGATGGGCAAAAGCAGATCCTGACAATCAAATCTACCACATAGATAGACAAAGGTATACAAAGCAAAAGAGAGATGTGCTAGGGTTGAAGATATATAGGGAAGACGACTAATACCGTGAACAATTGGCACTTTTTCTTATACAAGGGAAAATAAAGCAACAAGATGCACCTTTGTACTATAAACTACTCAATATATAAATCATGTACCAAATAGTTTGCATAATCTATGTACTATGTATTACATAATTGATCATGTTCATACCTCCTTAGTGGTTGTACCTCCTTAGTAATTGTAGGTGTGACTCTTAATGGGTGGAAAAGTCAAATTTCATAGTGGCAGAAGTGTGGCTACATTTAACATCATCATAATTGTACGTCCTTAGTAATTGTAGCTGTGATTCTGATGGATGGAAAAGTTGGTTCCCATAGTGGCACAAGTGAAGCAATAATTTTTTTTTTTTTTTTGAAATCTGTGGTATCGAGGCTTTTGCCAAACTAATCATAAAGTTAACAGTCAAGTAAACCTCAAATGACCCTAAGAGAACTCGAACTGGCGACCTCTAGGGAGCACACCCAAGGCCTGACCAGTTGAAGTACCCCTAAGGGTGGCAATGATTAACATCACAATAATTAATACTCACAGCAAAATTGCAGTAGTCCTTTATCTACATGATGCAAGATGCAGAACCTTAAAGCATCAAGCAACTTTCAAAATAGGCTCAATTCTAATGCATAAGTTCAACTGATAGTCCATTATAAAATTTCTGGGGTTCAATTTTGCAGAAGTATAAATGCTTCACCTTAAAGGCAACTAAAAGGTCACATCTCACACAGTGAGCATCCATGCCAAATATGCACATGAGAAAAATTCTAATAGGAACATGGCGAACACCACCCTCTAATGGACCCACAAGAAAACTCCATAGCCACGAACATAGAAACATGTTGAGCAGCAATGGTACCAAAAACAATAATTTCATGAGAAAAGTTAGATACTGGTCAAATTTTGCCTCAAAATCACAAAAAAAATAATAATAATAATAATAAAATGCAAAGATCAAATCTATGTTGAATGGATCTCGAAGCCCACTTCCACTCCTGAGATGTGCAACCTATACCTTTAAAGATTCACACCATATGATGGGAGAAAGTCCACAACCCATATCTTCCTAATTCATATTCCCATTTTACTCAAGAAAGGAGATATGTGAGTCCCCAGATAAATGAAAACAAAATATAATATATTACTTCCTAGGCCAGAGTATTAGTGAGTACATCTTTTCAAAAGGGTCAAGAAAGTACAAATAACTTCATGGCATATTCGAAAGTTTTACAGTATCGTTCAGAACTTGAAGATGGGATTCCTTTACAGATCAAAAAGAGTTCAAGATATGTGGTAATTCCTAAGTCTACCATTAATTTCAACTCCTTTTATCTAGATATAAAAAATTAGAAACTCAAGTTTAGAGAACCAAATGCTGTCTTGTAACAGAGACACGAACGATATACTATATTATTATATTTATATAATCAATATGCAGTAGACTCATAGTGTTCATGAATTAACCCCTGCAGGTAAAAGAGAGAGCCTTGAATCAGCTCTTCAGGCAAATACAGTATCACGAGAATACCCATCGACCACTAGAGCCCCCTCTACATGCTTTCCAATCTGGGCTTGGGTCTACACAAACGAGTCCCACGCTCTTGGATTGTAAGAGAGACCGGCTAACTTTGTCTCCCGGGATCCACCACAAGTTGGGTTTGAGAGCCACGTGATGAGTGACTATCCAACACAGTTCGGAGAGCACTTAGGAGACCAAATAACTTTTACTATTCTCTTTCTCCTTTTCCATCTTCTTTTTCTTCCCCTTGTTTCCCTCAATCCTCCTATGTGAACACTGCTGGTGCAGATAGAGGAGAAAGGAGAAAAGGGGGAAGAAGTGAATAACAGAATAACAGAATGATATCAGAAATCGATTCCTAAAGACGATATTGATGCAAAGCTAAGAGACTGAGACTCATTTGAATCATCAAGCAAAACAATCTGTATAGATTTCCCGCAACAGCGAGACCATGGAGCAATTGGATCACTACCTGTCCTATGACATAAGACATAAACTGAGTTTAATTAAAAGTTACGTTTTACTTATGCACCTTTCAGGTAAGATGCTTACCACCTCAAGCATAGGACTAGATTTTCAGCCTCTAAAGCCTGCAGGAGCAATTCCTTAATTTACTTTATCGACAAAGCCTCATTGGCCTTGAAGTACCACCATTCAATATTAGAAAGGGAAAATTCAATACAATGCAGTACTACCATTTGCTTTGTTGAAAAGCCTCTAAAGCCTCATGTATAGCTTGCTAGCCGTCAACATTAACAATGCAATGAAATTTCACACTATGATCTAAGACACAAGAAAATTAGATGGCAACACAATAGTAGTTAAGATGGGAAAAAAATATAAAAACTAAGATGAAATCGTAAAAGAATTTCCTAAAGATAAATAGGCAAGTAGAATAAATCAATATCATAACAATTTGTTTCTTTGACACACTACAATTTAATTGTGCTTACCATTCTTATAAGTCCAACACGGTAGTGGCGCGGAATATGTCCCATCATTCCAAAATCAAAATAAGCAAGACACCCATCCTCAGTAGCAACAAGGTTTCCTGGATGAGGATCAGCATGAAAAAAACCCATTTCCAGCAATTGCCTCAAAGAAGAATATAATCCCTAAAAAGCAGAATTATCAAAAAAAAAAAAAAAAGCGAAGTAAACAAAAAAGATGACAAAGAGCTTATGGAAGGTACAACTAAAATGAATACAGATCGATGAAGAGACAGAAGCGAGACATAAACTAATACCAAGTAATCTTAGCAACGAACTACCTGGTCAATTAGCTGTTTCCTGTTTAAACGAGCTTCCTTCAGTCGTCCTTCATCTGTAAGTTTTATCCCATCTATCCACTCCATTGTAAGCACCTCCTTACGTGTAAGGTCCCAATATATTCTGGGGACTTTTACTCCATTTTCTTTTCGACATACTCCAGATTTACCAGCTGTACCTATTGAACTTTTCTTATCATCGCCTGACAATAAAAATCAGTGTCAAAAATTTTGTTCATCAGACACATTCTTCATCCAATGAATTGATGACAGCGGAAGACATTGATTATAATCATAGTTGTCAAATCGTGAATTGAAATATCATTTTTTTGAATCGTGAATCGTACCGATTCAGTCACAAACTTAAAACTGTATGATAATTGGTCTATCATGTTCCCATTAACTATTTTGAGTTGAAGTTCTTTATTAGAATAAATGCACTTATATGTCAAGAAAATATATAGCCTTTAGTTAAACCATTATTTTAATAATGAACGCCAAAATCCTTAGTATCGAGACAATAAAATAAAATAATCAAACTTTAGTTGTAATTTGAATAAGGCAAAAAAGACATGACTGACACAGGATGCCTAGGGAAAAAACAAAAACATTAAATTTATAATGGCGGACAAATCATTCCAAAGCAAAAATAAATAAATTAATTAATTAATTAATGTTTTTGTGGCTAATAATCTGCCACAAGTCCAACTATTATTCCAAAGCTACAAAAACATTAAATTAATGTCTTAACAACACCAATGTCTTCAACTCACTCAAAACTAAAAACCAAAAGCATAAAAAATGTTAAAAGCTTTGACTGCTTCAACCAAGAGTCAGGTGACAAGAAAACGAAAAGAGAAGACCTACAAGCAGAGCGATGGGGTTTGATCAACACTCTACAATCTACACTAAGCAGGTGCGATGAATTTTTGAGTTTCGATCGAGACAGCAGCAAACACGTTGTCTTTGTTTCTGATCATTTTTATGCTTCCAATTTAGGGCATTTGAGTTTTAAGTTGGATTTTGAAAAGGTAATCTTAAAATGAGCTGATTTTGTTCATTTATTTTGTTAATATTACATTTAAAATGATCTCATTGTATGCTGCTTGAAGAAATTGAAGTGGGTTTTACTTTTAATATGATTTTTGGGCCTTTTTTTTATTAGAACCTGAATCGTGACGATTCGCCAAATCGGACGATTCGTCACGATTCACACCGATTCAGTGCGATTCTTGGACTGATTCATTCTAACTTATTCGCTATAAGATTCGAATCGTTTTTGACATAAATCAACTCGAATCGTACGATTACGATAACTATGATTATAATTGAGATGTCCTCCTTACTTGATAGCATAAAGGACATCATAATTTGATGAATCTTCAGATGTTATCTATTGATAAGGAAATCTATGGAGTGATTTTTATTGCACTGTGATAAGTAGGTCAGCAAATAAAAGTGACTATATTCAGAAAACTGAAATTCAAATTTACATAAAGAAACCATTTAAAAATATCTTATTCACAGAGATCAATTTACAACTGCCCATATAAGATTTATATTAGGGATGCTCCATTTGATGGCCTTGTAAACATTTTTGTTTTTTATCCTAAACTTCAGATCCCATGTGAGCCACTAATTAATATGGGGAAAGGAAAAAGAAAAGGTTAAATTGCATATATGGGGAAAAGAAAAAGGAAAGGCCTGGTCTGAAAGGTATTAGTCATTTCACAAACTCAGAAATGATCAATAAAATAAAATAAAACCAAATGAAGAAATAACCATTTATAGTTTTATCATAAGTTTCTCCTTTCTTTAACTCATTTTCTTTGTCAGACTCGGACATAGTTGGCCCATACTGCTTTTTGCATTTGGTGTGTTCTGTAGATTGTCAAGCAAAGAACCTAAGCGGACAAAGAACCTAAGCGGAAAGGCCAAGGCTCATAAAGCAATTGAGGGATGTCATTGCTCGCAGCAGAGCATAGTGGTTCTTTTTCCTAGCAATTGAGGGATATCATTGCTCGCAACAGAGCAAAGTGGTTCTTTTTCTGTGAAAGTACCTACGCGGAAAGGCCAAATCTCATAAAGCAATTGAGGGATATCATTGCTCGCAGCAAAGCATAGTGGTTCTTTTTCTGTTTGATCGAATTAATCTGTGACGAGAAAATGAAGTCAATGTTCAGTTCTGATCAGAGGCATGGGACAATTATCTACGGTTGTTATTACTCCATCTTTCAGGCTCATTTACATCATTTGGTTTTGACAAGCTACACTCTGTAGTCCCTACACTTGCGTACACTAACAGTTATGTAAACTTTGCAGTAATGTAAAATAGCAAATGCTAGTAGCAGTTAGTTATAGAAATGATCCAGCTGTAATCCAGCTGTCATGTAAATATCCTAGACAGTAAGGATAGCACATGAAGCACATGCTGAATATCTTGGAGAGCAAGTCTGTTAGTCTAACTAACCTAATCTCTACATATATAGGAAGCCATGTACATTTTCAGACCAATCAATGAAAGATTCTCTCAAACTCTCTCAATTCTTTCATGGTATCAAGAGCTAGAAGATCCTAGCCTAAGATTCATTTTTTTAGCAGTTTTCACAGACTGCTCCTATTCTTTCTTCTTCTACTCAAGCCTCAAGCTCTTCTTCTCCTTCCAGGGCTTCGAGCTCTTCTTCTCCATCATGGCTTCCCCATATCATCCACGGAGCTTCTGGTAGGGCTCAAGCTCCTCGCACAAAATCTGAATAACCTCCTTCAGATCAAACTTGACAATTCAAACTATGTGCAATGGAAAGCTCAACTTCAAGTGGTCCTCCAAGCACACCAACTGTTTGATCATGTCAATGGCACCATTTCAAGCCCTAGCAAGCTCACTAGCACTACAGAAGGCACATCTATCACCAATCCATCCTATTCCTCATGGTTTCTCACAGATCAACACCTCAAATCCTGTCTCTTTGCCTCCCTTACTCCCTTTGTTCTGCCTGAGGTTCTTCATCTTGCAACTGCTGCATCTATTTGGTCTGCTCTCTCTACTAGGTTTAGCACTCTAAGCAGATCACACATTCATCAATTGAAAATGCAACCATACACACTATCCAAAGGCAGCAAAACTATGCAGTCTTACCTAGATCAAATTAAGATCATCACTGATTGCCTAGCAGCAACAGCAAAGGTCATCTCAGAAGGCCTCATTTTGTACACTCTCAAAGGTCTCCCTCATGAATATGAGGCTTTCAAGGCCTCAATCAGAGTGAGATCATCACCAATTTCACTTCAGGAGTTGAGCAGTCTTCTAATTTCAGAAGAACTGCATCAGAAAATGATCAAACCTAACACTCTCAATCCATCTCTACCTACAGACCTTCATACTGCACTTTACACAACCTACAACCAAGGTCACGTCTCTAACTCTAAAGGCAAGGGAAATCTACTAATTTCAGAGGCGGTAGAGAGGGAAGAGGTCAAAGAAACCAAGGTAGGGGTGTTTTAGGTCAAATGCCACCTCAATTCTCACCAATCCAGTCCTCATCCCCTATGCAATCTCCTACTCCTATTCAATCACCACCTACTAAGGTTTATCGCCAAATTTGTGGTAAACCAAACCACACAGCCCTTAAGTGCTGGCATAGGCTAGACACTACCAACTATTGCAATCCCAAACCTCCAAAACACATCCTAGCTACTCAAGTGGCACAATCCATTCCCTCAGAATCCTATTGGTATTTGGATTCAGGTGCAAACACCCTCCCAGCTTCATGTTTCTTACCCCTACCATGGTTCAGAGACTTTAACAGTTGGAAATGGTCAGTCTTTACCAATCCAACGTATAGGCAATGGTAAACTTCTCACTCCCTCTTCTTCCTTTTCTCTATCTAATATACTTTATATACCTCAAATCTCTTCTAATCTACTCTCTGTCTACCAATTTACTAAAGATAATAGTTGTTCCCTTCTTTTTCGAGAAATAAATGTTCCCTTCTTTTTAACTCCAAGGAGGTGACAATTTTGGCCCTACTCACCAAGTGATGTTCAAGGCCCCCTATAATAAGGGGCTCTATGCTCTGCCTTCCCACCCTACTCTAGGACATAAATTGGGACAACTATGGCTCTTAAGACTTAATCAGCTACTGCATTTCAAGCCTGAATGCTTACAATCATAATCATCCTTCTAGAAGTGCACAGTAAGTTGGAAAACTGCACTAAGGCGACGTAATTCTAGAAAATCTCAGAATAACAAGTCTTTTATTATCAGACATACACACAATTTAGGTATCTGACTTGAGGCAAAAGCGTTTCCCAATATTGGATATAGCTACAGTGTAAAATAGCAGAAACGATAAATGATTGCAAATGAGGAAAACTTACAGCGGTTAATAGCATACAGTGAAGCAAAGTGCTCAGCATTTTGACCCTCCAGAACATAGTCAATTTCTTTGAACATGTGTCTAACCTGTCCAATCAAGTGCGCAGGAGATTGGCAAGCATACACATCAAAAACAAACTAAGACAGATGCCACAGAGGTGAGCATCAAATTTGCGTACAAAAATCCACTGGCTGGTGGTGAACTTAGACTCTCTTTGCAGTTTTAAACTTAAATGTTTTGAAGGCTTTTCCTTATTGGCTGACTGGGAGAGTGGGACATGGTATTGGAGTTTACATTGGTTTCAACAACCATACACACAATATTATAGATAACAAGATAACAAGAACATGTAAAGATAGCCATAAATGTGGGTATCCGCATATCATTTTAACATTCATGTGCAACATTTTGTGCCAAATCCTTTAATTGCCAGGTTACTCAAAAAACATTCTATTGCTTGTACATTCAGCTGGATACACTTTGGTTTCATTCCTTCCTCACGTTATCTAGCCCAAACTTTCTGAAGGCAATTTGGATATATATCACAGAAAAATCATATTACCAACAACATGACAGTTTCAACTTTTCCACAATGTAGCTGAAGAAACAAGAAAAGCAATCCGGGATTTTTCTTTTCTTCAGTACAATTATCCAGATATGGGAACCTTTCCGCACTAAAGTTAGTTTGTATGGAGACCATCTCATTACTCGGCTAGATTTTCCATGAGTCAAGTTTCAGGATTACTAAGGTGATATCCACCCACTCAACATGGTGGCCTGCTAACCAATGTAGTGATGCACAAATTTAGAAGGAAAATTATGGATTTTATGAACAATGATTATGTTCAATTTATCTTGATACAATTTCAGAAACAGCCACTATCATCTCGAAAATATTCAATTTCCATGAGCTAGCTTAAAACTACTTTTTCACTAAGAATGGAGGACAAAAGTATCTAGCCTCCCTCTACTCTTTATTAAACATATTAATTGTGTAATAAGCTAGATGATTATGATCTCATAACCAGCATCATACAAAGTCAACGTATTATTTGAGACATATTTTTGTACCATTATTTCTGAAGTTTAAAACTTGTGACCCTGCCAAACAGAACAAGTCATATATTTTCAGCTCTTACCTAAAAAACCCAACAAATTAAATCATGACAACAGTTTGGGATTGTGGGAGTAGCATCCAGTTAGACATCAGAAAGGTATCCAATAGTGGAAGAAAGTTCAGCTAAGTAAGACGTGAAAAGGACCTTCATCTCAAAAAGCATGTTCAAGGAAACTTATTCAATTCTTCCACCAACAGAAACAGAAGCTGCTGAGACACTAGACCTGAAGTGCCAACATGAAACAGCTTTCAAAGTCCATGTCCAATGAACTCAGTGATCCATTGCTTACAAGGACAAAGAGCATCAAAAGCCCCCCATCCGCCAACCCGAAAAAAATCTACGGGTGCACGTCACAAATCTATTAACAAATAAATTTATCGCATTTTCAAGTCTCACCATCTCATTCACAGCTACCAAAAGATCCTTACGAGCATTCGCAAATCGCTTTAGTTGACCTCCAATCATTTGAAATAACATGGCATCAAGGGTCAACAAATGTGACATACCAGGCCTCTGAACTTTGACAGCTACAACCTCTCCAGAAGGTAGGTGAGCTGCAAAACTTGAAGTAGTAATGAAGACATTAAGCTGTGATCAAGAATTCTTACATATTTCTCACTTGGCGAACAAAAACCACTTCATCACACTAATTCCAACCAAGGGTAGCAAGATAATTGAGACAGTGAAAGCAGAAATCAGAAAAGCCATATCAATGTGCATAACATGAAAAGATATCAGTAACAATAATGTAAAGTGGCAATTAAAAGTACTTTCATGCATCTGACAATAATAAATCAAGAAATAGGTAACCAAAGTATTTAGGCCAGAGAATTCATGTGAAGCTCAAATTCTCTAACCTTTATAAACCTGTCCTAGAGATGCTGCAGCAATGGGTTCCTTGCTAATGTTAGAGAATATTTGGGAAACCGGAACACCCAATTGTGACTCTATAGATCTAAGGGCAACACGAGTTGCAAAGGGTGGAATTTGATCCTAACATAGAAGAAAACTATTCAATTGTCAAAAGAAAAGTAATTACAAAAGCACAAAACAACAGAAAATAAAACAAGTAAAGCCAACATACCTGTAATTTAGCGAGTTCTTGACAATATACTTTTGGCAATATATCTGGTCGTGTGCTCAAAGCCTGTCCAAGCTGTTAAGACAATATAAACTTTCAGGACATGTCTCCTAAGAGTTTCAGAGTCAGAAACCTTGCTGCCTGCTAATGGTTCTCTTACACAGAGCATATGTTCAATTGCACAACAGATGGTCTAATTTTAACAAATGCTCAGTATAGTTGATAACTAAGATAATTATAATAATATTCACTTGCACTATGATCAACACCAAAATGTATGGCTAAACTTTTTGGAGAAGTTTTTGTCCAATTCTAAGTTCCAAAAATATGGTGACTTTGAGTGATCTGGGGAGTTTATGAGAAAGCCTATCATGCACTATTACATGATGTATTTGGCTCGTGATGAATGCTAGAATATTTGATGAGATCTTCCTCCCCACTAATAATAGGATAGAGAGGTTTCCTTCTCAACTTTCAGTTGAGGTTAAAGGGTCTTTCGTATTCTGCATTGTCGAGCTTTGTTTACCTAATCTTCTTTTGTTATGATTTTCTATCCTTTTCACTTTGTATATGAACACTCTATCACCGTTTTTGCCCTTCAACTCTTACGTCACTAAAATTTCTCTCTTTATCCCCTAGAAGGAAATATCAAAAGAATATCTAGAAGTTCAGTAGGTAAACTGATGTGGAACCCGATGTGAGAAAATTTAGGAAGAAGAGTTATCAAGTCAAACACAAGTGGATGATCAAATAAATTAGGACTCTACCATATTTCAGATTGATTTGGACTACTTTACCTTGTCCTACCTTGGTTAGGACTACCTTATTCTATATAGATTAGGATTACCTTATCCTAGATGGATTAGGATTAGATTAGCTAGTATAAATGGCTGGCTTTGTAGCCTATTCACTAGACGCCTTTCAGTTTATTTTTTCAAAGATTGTTATCTTGCTTTAGCATCCTAGAGTTTTCTTAGTTTAATAATATACTCGTAGCGAGGCGTTTCCTAGAACGTACCTAGAATTGTTTCCATTCTGCGTCAGTTGGCACTAGAGCCAAGGTTAAAATTCTAGGAATTGTGATTATCACTATCACAATTCTCCAAGATTAGCATGACAAAATCCAGACAAAACCAAGGAAGTAGCGTCAATAGCAGCAACCACAGCGCTGCTAGTAGTAGCCCAAATGGAAGAGACGGTGGCGTCCAGCCTGTCGATGGTGATCGAGGGATGGAGGCTTTTTGGGGGGCATTTGAGGCGCTGGAAATGAAGGTTAGACGTGAATTCCGTGAGATTCACGATATCCTTGCCAACATAAACCTCAAAGCCAATAGGAATCGCGAAGATGGTAGAGTTAACCGTGCCATGGAAGATGCCCATGGTCAACCTATCAATCAGCGAATTCTTGATGTTTAGGACAGACAACTTGTTTATGTGGGCCGACTTGAAGGTGAACTTGCTCACTTCAACAAACTCCACTACAACAGGCTCTACGTGAACAGTATTACAGAAAAGTACACCCTCAACGACAAATTGCACCCTAAGTAATTGATGATGATTCAGAGGGTAAAGAACAAGTTTATTAGGGCTTTCAGCCCAGACAAAGAAGGGGACAATCTTGGGGGATATCAAAATTTTTATCTGGCACAAAGAGGAGGGCACGCGTCTCAAAGTTGATCTCCCTAATTTTAGCAGTAATCTCAATATTGAAGCCTTCCTAGATTGGTGCTACGAAGTTGAAAATTTCTTCAATATCATGGATGCGCCTGATGATAAGATGGTGAAACTAGTCGCCCACAAATTGAAAGGGGGCACAGCAGCTTGGTATGATACTCTTCTTCTTCTAAATAATCGAAGGTGCCAAAGGAAAACACCAATGAGGACATGGAGGAAAATGAAACAATTACTACAAGGTAGATTTCTCCTGCCAGACTACAAGCAGTATTTATTCCAACAATATCAGAATTGCAATCAAGGAGCGCGTACAGTGACTAAATATACGGAGAAATTTTTGCGATTGTCTGCAAGATGCAACACCTCATAAACAAGTGAACATCAAACAACCAGGTATCTTAGTGGGTTAAAATTTTCAATTCGGGATAAGATGTCACTAGCACCTATTTGGTCAATTGATGAAACACATAACATGGCACTTAAAGCAGTTCTCTTATCTCGAGCACAACCACAAGCCCGCCAAACCCTGTCAAGTTCACAATATCAATCTTCTAATAGAGGAAAACAAATTGTGCCAAAAAATAACCAAGCCACAAATCGCGAATTCCAAGGAGTTGCCCGCACCACACGTCCAGCATCCAACGCAAATAACAAAACAAATTTGGGAAATCCATATGCAAGGCCTACAATTGGAAAGTGTTTCAAATGTGGGGAACCAGGACATCACTCTAATGAGTGTCACGCACGTAAATCTGTCAATTTGGTGGACTTAGAGGATGCTTAGGCTGCAAAAGAAGATAATGATTTGGAGCAGGTGACTTTTGTCATTCATAAACTACTATACATGTCGAGGCAGGTAGATTCAACACGGCGCAAGCGTATTTTTCACTCACAGTGTACAGGTATGTAATTTAATTATTGACAATGGGGGTTGGAAAAATATTATGTCAAGAGCTCTTGTACGCTATCTCAAATTAAGCACAGGGCCATACCCCACACCATATGAAATTGGCTGGGTCAAAAAGAGTCCGTCGATCAAGGTTACTAAGATTTGCAAAGTCACGATCTCTACTAGAAAGTCGTATAAGGCTCTGTTTAGCCAAGCTTTTAAACACTTGAAATTGCTTCATGTGAGTTTAGAAGCTGAAACTAACCTGTTTGGCCCATTTCTGAAAGAGCTTTTAATAAAAGGTGAAGCCAAAAAAAGTTAAAAAACAAGAAGCTCCAAATTGGAACTTTCCAAAAAGGCTTTCGCGAAAGTATTTTTACATAATGGAAGAAGCTGTTTCTCTTTTTCTTTCTCAAATATACCCCTCCATATTTTTGAAAGTCCGATATTACCCTTAAAATTTTTAAAAGCCCAATGTCGCCCAACATAAGCCAAACAATTGACAACTTTTGTTCAACAGCACTTCTAATAAAACCTCTACTCTAGAAGTTGTACAACTCAAAAGCTAAAATTTCACAACTAGGCCAAACAGAGCCTAAGGCAGAAGTCGTTTGTCACATAATTGATATGGATGCCTGTCACATACTGCTTGGGCATCCCTAGCAATATGATGTCAATGCAACCCATAAACGACATGTCAATGCAACCCATAAAGGACAATCAAATACTTATATTTTCTTGTGGAATGGAAAGAAAATTGCCATCATTCCCAGCAATAAGGAACACGTTCCACAGGCCAAGGAACAAGGCACATCCTTCCTCACCATTGCAAAATCTGTGGATGAATTTATGAGGGATACTAAGGAGATGGGCGAGACTTATGCACTCATCAAAGAGGAAAAATCTCACATTGGCGAAAATCCAAAAGAGGAGCAACCTATATTGGAAGAGATTAAAGAGATCATTCCCGATCAATGGCTTGCACGGTGCATGGTAATAATCGAATGGGAGATCTGTTCATGAGTTTTGGACATTTTTTGCTATGGATTTTTGTTTGATAAGGATGAAGGAGCAGGTGCTAATTGGCCTGCAATGGCTTCTTTAGATGATATCGGGTTTGTGCACTAGAGATTGTAATCAGAATTAGGAATTCATATTGCATTCTTGTTCTCATGCCATCTCTCATACCAAACAAAGCAAAAGCCAACAAATCTTGCCTAGGGAATGGGAGAATTCCTACTACCGCAAGTGAATGATATTTTTTTTCCATTCACCAACAGTAGTGGGAATTCTACCATTCCCTAGTCCAATTGCGATTCCATTTCAGGGTCCATTCTCCAGCCCAAAACCATTCCAGCAATCACACGCAACCTTACTCTCCTATCCTTCTCATGCAAGATGCTTCTTTGAAGAAAATGCTAGAGAGAGAAAATATAGAAAACTAAAAGTATTTGTTATTATGATTCTGATCAGTACATCATCTATTTATACTTGTTTACAAGGAAGTGCTTGAGGTGAAAATTAGTTACTCCAAGCTACATTTCAGCACATGCTAAATACAAGTGTTACAACTGTACATATCTAGTTATATTAAGTGGTACAGTTGGACATAACTAACTATATTACATAGACTGCAGAACATAGCTAGCCTATATCTTATCAGCCCTCCTCAAGCTATGCCTAGTGGAACTGCCAGGGGTAGCTTGGCTCTAAGATGTCTGAACTTTACTGCAAGTAGGGATTTTGAAAACAAATCAGCAACTTGTTCTTCAGTAGAGATGTAGGACAATTGTAGAACCTTAGATACCACCTGCTCCCATATAAAATGATAATCTATTTCGATATGCTTTGTGCGACCATGGAACACTAGATTTGAGGCTAAAGCCATTGTTGATTTACCATCACAATGTACCACAGGGGTGTGAAAAGGAATCTGCAGGTCATGTAGTAAGTAGGGGAACCATTTAATTTCTGCAGCCACATGAGCCATAGTTTTATATTCGGCCTCAATAGAGGACCTTGCAACTGTTGGCTGCTTTTTAGAACACCATGACAATAGATTTGGTCCTAGGAATACTGTATAGCCTGAGGTGGATCTCCTATCATTGCAGTCACTAGCCTAATCTGAGTCACAATAAGCATATAGATGCAAAGGACCAGGCTGAAATGATATCCCATGACTGAGAGTACCCTTAATGTATCTGAGTGTCCTTTTCAAAGCAGCATAGTCATCTGAGTAAGGGAATGCATATGCTAACAGATAGAGTTAAATGCATACTGTATATTAGGCCTAATTACTGTGAATACTGCAGAGTGCCTACAAGACTTCTGAAATGAGTTGGGTTAGAATAGGGTACTAAGAAGCCTTGTTTGTGAAGATAAAATTTAGCAAATGTAGGAGTATCTGAGGCTTTGCACTCTGCCATGCCTGCCTTAGTCAAAAGATCCTGTGCATATTTGCTTTGATGTAATAGAAGACCTATTGAGGTTCTATGTACCTCTGTGCCTAAGAAGTAAGAAAGAGACCCCAGATCCTTCATTGCAAATCTAGAACTCATGGCAGAAATGAGAGATGATAAGATAGCTTAAGTTCAGTTGTACTTATGTGTATTATTCTGTTAATTAGTTATAGAAAACAGCTCATGCTTAGCTGTCACAGTTAGTTAAGCTAACTGATATTATGTACTAGTGATCCTATAAATAGATCACTTATATGTACTCAATCATTTTAAGCAATAATAGAAATATTTATATCCTCTCTTTCTCTCTCTCTACTCTATTCTTTCATGGTATCAAGAGCTTGGTGCTCCTGAGCCGCCATTAAAGCTCCATTTTTTCTTGAAAATAAGCTTGATCTCAAGCAGTTTTCTCTATTGCGAGTGGTGAGATTTTATCACTGCAATTTCCGGTAGCTTCAATCAGCTAGAAATCTTACTTCTCTCTCAAGAACTAACCTAGGGTTTTGGTTCTTTCATCCGCCATTAAAACTGCTTCCACAAAGATGCTATAGCTTCAAATTCACTAATTTTCCCTCACGGCAGACTAGCCGTAAGCTTCGATTGAGCAGAATTTTTAGTTCACTCTACAACTAGGGTTTCAAAATTTCTCTTCTCTCTATCCTTGAAGCTTCTTCTCTTGATCTGCTATGGCTGCTACTACATCAAACGCAACAGCACCTTCAACAATGGCTGCTTCTACCTATATAGATCTTCTTCAAAGTCTTCAGCAATTCAAACAGAGTTTACACAATCTCATTCCAATCAAACTTGACAATAGTAACTATGTCTTGTGGAAAGTCCAACTGCAAGTTGCTCTTCAAGGCCACCAGCTGTTCGATCATGTGTCTGGCCTAAATTCATCACCTGATCCACAAGTCGAGAACTCAGAAGGTGTTTATGTTGCTAATCCTAACTATACCTCATGGCTTCTACTTGATCAACAACTAAAGTCATGTCTTTATGCCTCCATGACTCCTTCAGTCTTGTCCCAAGTGCTTCACTTACCTACTGCTTCTTCAATATGGGCTGCTTTGTCCTCTAGATTCAGTTCCTTCAGTAGGTCACACATTTATCAGTTAAAAGAAGAGCTTCAAACTATCACTAAGGGCACTCAATCTATGCAATCATACCTGGACAAGATCAAATCTTTGTCTGACAGTTTATCAGCTGCAGCAGAAATTACTCCAGAAGAGGATTTAGTACTCTACACCCTCAGAGGTTTGCCTTATGACTACGAGTCTTTCAAAACTTCTATTAGAACTAGGCCTTTTGCTATAACAATGCAGCAACTTAGTAGTCTCCTCATATTTGAGGAACTCCATCAACAGAGAAAGAAACCTGCACCACAACAACTATCACTACTTTCAAACCTACATACTGCCTTATACAGCCACACTAACACTGCACCTTACTTCCAATCTAAAGGCAGAGACAAAGGAAATAGTAACAGAGGGGGTAAGGGGGGCCAAGGACACAGAGGTCAGGCTAGAGGTATTCTAGGTCCACTTCCCACCCCACCATTTTCTCCTATGTCTTACTCTAATCCTTCACAATCTGCCCCTACTCCCCCTACCAAGGTTCACTGCCAAATCTGTGGTAAACCTAATCACAGTGCTCTAGAATGTTGGCACATAAATTACTATACTAAATATCCTTCTCCTCCATCTAACAAACAGGCATTCAATGCTCAAATAGGCTCTGTTACCCCTCCTACACCCTACTGGTACTTAGATTCAGGAGCCAACACCCATGTGACTAATGATCTCAATCAACTTCACCTCTCTTATCCCTATCATGGCTCAGATTCAGTTTATGTTGGCAGTGGTCAATCCCTACCCATTCACAACATTGGTGATGGTACTCTTCTCACTCCCTCTTCTTCTTTATTTTTGCATAATATACTTTATGTTCCACAAATTACCTCTAATCTTTTGTCAATTTATCAACTCACTAAAGATTATAATTGTTCTATTATCTTTAATTCTAAGGAGGTGGCTATTATGGACAACACTACTCATCAAGTGAAGTTCAAGGCCCCTTATAACAATGGTCTCTATGCTTTGCCTTCCACTCTACCTACTTCAGCTCACAATCAAGCTCTTGTGTGCAATTCTGCAACCTCTACATGCTCTCAGAATCTTCTTTGGCACTATAGACTAAACCATCCTACTGGAAATATCTCTAAACTACTCTCTGCTATTCTTCATGTAAAATTGCCTAATAGGACTATTGAATGTGCTGCATGCTCTATTGCTAAAGCACACAGATTGCCTTTTCCTATTTCAAATTTTGTTAGTGAGTTTCCTTTTCAGCTTGTTCATTCTGATATATGGGGCCCTGCACCCTTTCCATCATGTAAAGGCTATAAATACTATCTCATTTTCATTGATGATTTTTCTAGATTCTCTTGGATTTATCCATTAAAGCTAAAGTCTGATGCTTACAATGCTTATATTAGTTTTCATGCTATGGTTTCTAATCAGTTTGGTGCCACAGTTCAGACCTTAAAGACTGATAATGGCACTGAATACACTAGCCATAAGTTTCAGCTTTTTCTACAAACTCTAGGCACTCAACATCAAACTTCCTGCCCCTATACACCTGAGCAAAATGGCAGAGTAGAAAGATAACATAGACATTTGATCGAAACTACTCTTGCTCTTCTAAATCAAGCTCATCTTCCTTCCTCTCTGTGGCTAAAAGCCTTAGCTGCCTCTAATTTCTTGATCAATAGACTTCCTACACCTGTTTTACATCATCAATCTCCATATCAGCTTCTCTACTCTAAACTGCCAGATTATACTTCTCTAAGGGTGTTTGGGTGTTTGTGTTATCCATGGCTTAAGCCTTATACTCATCACAAATTAGAGAATAGGTCTAAACCTTGAATTTTCTTAGGTTACTGTCTTAACACCAAGGGTTATAAGTGCTTTGATCCTAATTCTTCTAAGATCTACATCTCTAGGAATGTTCAGTTTGTTGAGGATGTGTTTCCATATCCATCCTTAACTTCTCAGACTTCTCAATCCTTTCATTCTTCAAGTTCTCAGTTTGTACCTCTTTTTCCTCCTACTGCTATTCTCAGTAATCCCTCACTACCAGATCAATCTATAGCTTTTGAATCATCATATTTCCCTCTTGTTCAAAATCAGTCTACAGGTAACTCAACTCTCTCTCCCATAGACAGTCCTTCTGCTACTTCACATCCTTCTTCTCCTATACAACATCTTGCTCCTGCATCTAGCTCACATTCTAATCCTTCTGAGTCCTACTCTAGCTCTGCTACTGAGTCCCCATCTCCTCATGAGTCACATACTACTACAACTGTCGTACCTACTGAGTCTTCCCCTGACCACCTCACTGAACTAGCTCCTCAGTCTCTGCATCCCATGCTAACCAGGTCCAAAATAGGTTGCCTACCCCCACCTTTATACCAAGTTCATTCTCTCATAACTACTTCTCCTATCACTGAACCACAAACTTATAAAGAGGCATCTCAATACAGTTGTTGGGTTCAGGCCATGAGAGAGGAATTTGAGGCACTACAAAAACAGAAGACTTGGGATTTGGTTCCTTTACCACCTACTAGACAATCTATAGGTTGTAAGTGGGTTTTTAAAATTAAAAGGCATGCAGATGGGACTGTAGCAAGGTATAAGGCTAGACTTGTAGCCAAAAGATATCTTCAAGAACAGGGTGTGGACTATACTGAGACATTTAGTCCAGTTGTTAAACCTCAAACTATTAGGGTGGTGACCAGTTTGGCTCTAAATAATCAATGGCCACTTAAGCAACTTGATGTTTCTAATGCCTTTCTTCATGGGCACTTAGAGGAGTGTGTATATATGCAGCAACCTCAGGGTTTCAAGGATTCTACCTATCCTACTAATGTTTGCAAGCTAAAGAAGTCCCTTTATGGACTCAAACAGGCCCCTAGAGCCTGGTACACTATGTTGACAACATTTTTGCTTCACAAAGGCTTTGTTGTGAGTTCTGTTGATAGTTCTCTATTCATTTATAAATCTGCTGCAACCTTTATTTTGGTTCTTATCTATGTTGATGACCTTATAATCACTGGCAGTCATGCATCAGTCATAGAATCTCTCATTGCTGCCATGAGTCAACATTTTGCAATGAAGGATCTAGGGTTCTTATCTTATTTCTTGGGTATTGAGGTTCACAACACCCACAAAGGTCTCATTCTTAATTAGTCTAAATATGCTCATGACCTTCTTAAAAGAGCAGGACTCACTGACTGCAATGCTGCAGCTACTCCTACAGTTTCTAAGTCCCCAGACACAAATTCAGAGTCCTATTCTAATCCTACATTGTTCAGAAGTCTGACTGGGGCTCTTCAATACCTAACAATGACCAGGCCAGATATACAATATGTAGTCAATTCTTTGTGTCAGCATATGCATCGTCCTCCCACTGCAGATTTTGCTGCTCTTAAAAGGACCTTAAGGTATATCAAAGGGACCATCAATCAAGGTTTGTTATTTCAACCTGGGCCACTTCATCTGTATGGGTTTTCTAATTCAGATTGGGCAGCAGATATTCTGGACAAAAAGTCTACAACTGGGTATTCAATCTATTTGGGTTCTAATCTAGTTTCTTGGACATCTAAGAAGCAAGCAACAGTTTGTAGGAGCTCCACTGAAGCAGAATACAGAGCCATGGCTCATGCTTCTACTGAGCTCAAATGGCTTACTTATTTGCTTAAGGATTTGTCTATTCCTGTTCAGCCACCCATATTGCACTGTGACAACACATCAGCTATTGCCTTAGCTAGTAATCCAGTTTATCAAGCTAGAACTAAGCATATAGAAATTGATTACCATTTTGTTCGAGAACAAGTCACATCTAAAGCTTTGCAACTCTCCTATATTTCTACAACTGAACAGGTGGTAGATCTTTTCACCAAGGCACTTCCAAAGGCCAAGTTCTCCTACCTGAAATGCAAGCTTCCCCTAGTCTCTTCACCAGGCTCAGCTTGAGGGGCGCTGATAAGATAGCTTAAGTTCAGTTGTACTTATGTGTATTATTCTGTTAATTAGTTATAGAAAACAGCTCATGCTTAGTTGTCACAGTTAGTTAAGCTAACTGATATTATGTGCTAGTGATCCTATAAATAGATCACTTATATGTACTCAATCATTTTAAGCAATAATAGAAATATTTATATACTCTCTCTCTCTCTCTACTCTATTCTTTCAAGAGAGGAGATAAATGTGGGAGAGTTTCCTGTGAGAATAATGTCATCTACATAGATAAGCATGAGAGTGAAATCTGAGGCAGTTTGATGGATAAAGAGAGAAGAATCTGCAATGCTCAATTTAAAACCCTAAGTGAGAAGAAAGGAGGTAAGCATTTCGTACCAAGACCTTAGTGCCTGTTTTAGACCATACAAAGACTTTTTCAACTGACAGTCATGTGTAGGAAATAGTGGGTCAACAAATCCTTGAGGTTATAGCATGTAAACTGACTCTTGTAGATGTCCATGGAGAAAAGCATTGGAGACATCTAACTGTTTCAAATGCCAATTATGATGGAGAGCTAGAGATAGAATTACCATTACGGTTTGAGGTTTCACAACAGGACTAAAGGTCTCTGTGTAATCTATCCCTGGCTCTTGGAGATAGCCTTTAGCTACTATCCTAGCCTTATACCTAGCCACTGTTCCATCTGCACGTCTCTTGATCTTATACATCCATTTGGATCCTATAGGTTGCCTACTAGAGGGAAAAGGAACTAATTTTCATGTTTGTTGATGCTTGAGAGCTTAAGCTTGCAAAAGGATGAAGATGATAAGGTACTAGTCAAAGAAGATGACATAAAGGAACGGTGAAAAAACTATTTTTACAAGCTTTTTAACGAAGGTCATTCTAGTAACATAAACTGGGGACAACTAAATAGATCAGAAGATGAGTTAAACCGCACATTTCACCAGCGGATAGGAAGAGAAGAGGTTAAGGGGGCACTTAAAAAGATGAAAGTTGGAAAGGCTGTAGGTCCAGATAGTATCCCAATTGAAGTATGGAGGTGATGGTATCCCAATTGAAGTATGGAGGGGCATGGGCGATGAGGGTATAACGTGGCTAACAAGGTTTTTTAATGTAATTTTGAGGAGTAAGAAGATGCCTGATGCCTGGCAGAAAAGTATCTTAGTTCCAATATACAAAAATAAATGAGGCATCTAGAATTGCGCCAATTACCGAGGAATTAAATTAATGAGCCATACTATGAAACTCTGGGAAAGAGTGATTGAAAGGAGAATAAGGAGAAATACAAAGGTGTCAGAAAATCAATTTGGTTTTATGCCTGGGAGATCAACAATGGAAGCTACCTTTTTACTAAGGAGGTTAATAGAACAACATCGAGGGAACTAGAAATACTTACACATGGTGTTTATTGACTTGGAGAAAGCATATGACCGAATTCCTAGGGAAGTTCTATGGAGAGTGTTAAGAGAAAAAAGGTGTGTGTGTAACATACATTAAGGTGATAAAAGACATGTACGATGAAGCGATGACTAGCGTAAGGACGAGAGGAGGAAAGTCGAGTCTTTTCCCGATTACAATAGGACTACATGGCTGATATAGTTGAGAGGGATCATTGGTGACATGTAGATTGGCACCACTGTCCAGATACCACATAGCCTCTGAATTATCAGTTGTGGTGAGATGAGCAGCCAGGGCTTGTTTTGGTTGAGGTGGAGTGACATAGTTAGTAGTGTCTAGCCTATACCAGCAAACCACTACTGTGTGATTTGGTTTGCCACATATCTGGAAGTATACTTTTGATGGAGGAGGTGAGGGTGTAGAGGAAGGAATAATAGTGTAGTTTAGGTTGTAAGCACCAGGAGGTGGGCCTCTGCCTTGTCCTCTTTGACCCCTGCCTCCCTTGCCTCCCCTAAAGTTTTGATTACCTCCTTTGCCTTTGTTATTAGTGTTTTGGACATAGTTATGTTGTGTGTACAGGGCAGTATGAATATCAGGGGTAAGGAGTAGAAGTGGTGATTTAGTTTTGTTCATGTGCAATTCTTCTGTAATGAGATAGTTACTAAGCTCTTGAACAGTTATGGGAATAGGTCTAACTATAATGTTTTGTTTGAAGGAGTCAAACTCAGGTGGAAGACCATTAAGAATATAGAGAACAAGATCTTCAAGGACAATTTCAGCAGAAGATGCTAGATTATCAGCTACGGTTTTGACCTGATCAAGATATGATTGCATGCTTTGATTTCCTTTAGACAGATAATGCAATTGATGTTTCAGGTGATGAATATGAGATCTACTAAGAAATGTAAACCTACAGGCTAGAGTAGACCAAACCGAGGAAGCTGTGGGTAGATGAAGAACCTGAAGGAGGATAGAAGAAGTCATGGTGGCAAACAAGCAAGTCCTGAGGTGTTGATCCTTGAGTATCCAAGCTGTATAAGCTGGATTGAGAGTTGCTGATGCAGTTGCAGATGTAGTGGAACTTGCTTCTACTGAAATAAGCTTGTTTGGACAAGGTTCATTGCCAGTCACATGATCGAACACCTAGTAGGCTTGCAACACCACTTGCATCTATTTTCGCCAGATAACATAGTTGTTGTTGTCAAGGTTGATTTTGATCAGAGTGTGTAGATTATGACTCAGCAATTTCAAGCCTTGTGGTAGGTCAACATCTGAGGTTGCCATTGACGAAGTAACAGAGAAGCTTGAAAATAGGAAGATCTAGGTTAAGGTTTTGAGAACTGTAAAGAATTTGTGAATTGCTTCGGTGAAAAGCTAGAGGAAGTAACTAGAAAGCTTCAACTGAGTTTTGAAGCTGATTCAAGTACTTTAATGGAGGTTTCGAGCTGTTCTCTAATGGTGATTTTGAAGAAAACTAGGGATTTGAATCAGCAAAGAAGGGAGCTATGCTGTAATTGTTGTTGAGAGATAAAGTGATGAAGTTCAATGGTGAATGATGAAGCTTTGTGGATGATCAGCAGAGAGAGCTTCAATGGAGAGCTTGAAGCTCGAAAAAAAATGGTTGCTCTAGAGAGGATATGAACCTGCTCTGGATACCATGAAAGAAGAGAGAGTAAAGAAGATATTTTGCAATTTCATTTGATTAATTTCTTGAATGATTACATGTTGTGTGCTTTACATTTATATAAGCTTGATGAAGTCAATTGACTTCATCCCCAAGATGTTCAGCACATGGCTGCACATGGGCCATGTGCTGAATATATTTAGCTATAACTAATTACAGCTGGCAATGTTAACAGCTAATACATTGATATGACTAAGTACTCTAACAATCTTCTTTATAAGATGTAGGTTCAGTGGCAGGAGGAATAGTGATAAGACTGTGTGCTTGATTTTGAAGCAGGAGCTTTAGCTCTGTTGGAAGCTCCATGGATGAACTAGTAGCTGTCGCTATGGTGATTAAGCTCCTCAAGTTGCTCAATAAGAGCTTCGAGAGAGATCTCCAATGGAGGATCTCGAAAAAAATGAAGGATCTACACTGCTCGATGATACCATGAAGAAAATGCTACAGAGAGAAAATATAGAAAACTGAAAGTATTTGTTATTATGATTCTGATCAGTACATCATCTATTTATACTTGTTTACAAGGAAGTGCTTGAGGTGAAAGTTACTTAACTAACTTTCCCTCCAAGCTACATTTCAGCACATGTTAAATACAAGTGTTACAGCTGTACATATCTAGCTATATTAAGTGGTACAGCTGGACATAACTAACTATATTACATAGACTGCAGTACATAGCTAGCTTATATCTTATTATTCTTAGCTTGTAATAGAAGAAAAAAGAAAGAATAATTCTGCACTAAAATTAGGGACAAAGCAGTGCTGAAAAAAGAAAGACATTGATTTTCCACTAAGAGGTGATGAAAACAGAAAGACAATCTTCATATTTCTTATAATAGCCCATTCTTCGAGCTGGATAAGCCTAGACAACTATTATTGTTGGGACTAAGAGGTGCTGATAAATCTAAAGATTTACAAATTGGTTTTCTCTACTTCTCTTCTAATATAACTACGAAAGAAGGGAATCCTCTTCTACTTATCACAGAACCACGCTGTGACAAGATATCTTATCTTTTGACCAAGCTTTCTTCTTTTCTCAATAAATTTAAAGTATTCTTTGACGGTGCTGGTGGTGGAGGAGGGATCTCACATGTTGCTTCTATCAAATGTAACAGAGACCATGTACTCCACACTGCCTTCAAAATGACACTTTCGAAAAAGTAAAGATCAATTCTTTTCTTTATCAGCTAACTTGTAAGTGTCTCTTGCACATTCATCCACCAACAAAAGAAATCTCGTATACTTGCTCTTGCGAGCCGCAAAACCATGCATTAGAAACTTCCAAATCAACTTCAAATGTTAAGAGGTACAAATGGAACCAAAAGTGCAAGAATCAAAGATGATAACGAAGTAGCCAAAAGTGCAAGAATCAAAGGTGATAATGAAGTTAAATATTATGCAAGGATAACAGCAAATGTTTCACCAAAAGAAAAAGAAAATTGTGGTTGCATGTGCATAATGATGTGCGACTATCAAGCAGTAAACACTACCAAAAAATGCCTCAAAAAGGTACCACAACCAGATCAAAAAGAAAACTTGCCTTGATGTAGAAAGGCCCCAAGCGGATTAGGGTTTCACGAAACTGCAAAAGGAAAAGCACAATTATTTCCTTTTTCTCAAGGGAAGTAGCATGACAAATCATTTATGAGATAGTAGACTGAAAAGAAAATCATCAAACTAGAGCTTCATCTTTAGTTACAGGCAAAATTATCTCAAAGCGTTGCAATGGAATGAAAGTTTCGTCATATACTCCTAATATTGTCCTTGAATGTCTGATAAGTTATTAGCCCTGGCACTCCAATTAAACTTCCCAAGTTTAATAGAGGTGTAACAGAAAGCCAAAAGTTGATTTCACAGTGGCAGAAGCTTCATTTTGAGGATACCTAATCTACGAATTCAGCAGCATTGGCATGAGACACAACCAAAGAAATGTTTTTTCGTTTCTTTTTTTACAAGTTTGTTCTTTAATTATGTAGTAGTCTCAGCATACACCATTCAATCGTAGAGATGATAATAAGATACAGAACAGCCCGAGTTCAAACTGATTGGTAACTCCATAATAGAATCATTTGCCCAAAAACTGGGCTGTTTTCAACTTTGGAATCAGATGAAATAATTACCAACTTAAGACCACTCTACATAAATTACAATTTGAAATTTTTTAACTCCCTTGCACTTAAAGATAGAGAATATCTTCAAAAAAACATAACCTACTAGGCTTCAAATACAGCAACCCTAATTTTGCAGCAGCGGCAGACGCAAAAGCAACTTTCAGAAGTTCATCAAACAAGAACAGTAATAGATAATTTATATTGCAAGGTGACGCTGCGCACAACAGACGCCAACGTGGGGCCCAGCCCTTTCCCGCATCCTGCAAATTATAGGAGCCTTGTGCACCGGGCTGCCCTTTCTATGGTGGACCATAACATGGTTGCTAAACCACTCATTCATCTTAAAAATGCGACTTAGTACAGAGGCCCGATTGCCATGATTAACAGTCTTAAGATACCAAAACTCTAATTCGATTGCTAGTTGACATGGCAGATGCATATTGAAACAACTCATAATTGTCCACTTCTTCAAAAAAAACTCATGATAGTCCATTTGGCATCTGAAATATTTCTCACCAAGATGAAACTATTTATACTGCAAGCATTGCGCTACTGACAGAGAGGGAAGCCAAAATAATTGAGTGAGGGGAGAGAGAGAGAGAGAGAGACAAGAAATTATGAACTGTATAAAATACCTTGATACAACGTTTTTTCATGTCATGGACAAATAACTGCCAAACTGTCAACTTCAACACATGGAATGATATAACTGCAGCTCTATACAAAGCTAGAAAGGGACCAAGACGGCCGATCAAGAAAATACTTTTTGATTTATATGTTCCAAGTAAATGTCCAAATTCACTTTCTAGTGCTTCTTTCCTCAACTTTGCATACTTAGCAGATGGTCGCCCACCGTGCACACTGGAATAGCCAGTTGAGAAACTGCAACAGCAATATTAAAGCAAGAACCAGTGTGTGAATGAAATGTTTACTCATATGTAATGGTTCATTGTTCATGCAAAATCTCAGCGTAAATGAACACCCAGCAGCAGCTAAACAACTTACAGAAGTTACTCTATGAGCATCAAAACTCAATACCCAACAAAGCGTAGACTTACTTTTTTTGGTGTAAATGATGGGACCAAACACAATCATAATGCCTCCTCCTGATCACAATATCTTGAGAGCCTCTTAGTGATAAATTTCTCCACAAGATGGTCTCAGCTGAACAGCCACTGTGGGAAGCTGCAATATGAGTACAACAGGAGTTAGAAATCCCACAACATTGGAAGAGGAAATTAACATAAGAAAAAGCATACCAAACAACTGAAGGTACAAAAACCCTTTTGAAACAAAAGTGAGAAAATTGGTCTCAAAATTTTAAAAGAATACAAATTAATTATCATTAGTACGTCTAAGGTTACTTAGTTAAACTTCCAAGTAATATATATATAGTTAACTTGAAATATCCAATTATGATGGCATTTATGAAGAGCCTAATGAATGCACGAATGCATCTTTGGCCTTCAGAGCAGGTTAACCAAGAAGAAGAGCATGTTCCTCTTGGTTCATGACGCGGAGTATGGCATTGCTACATTAGTATGTCTAAGGTTACTTAGCTAAACTTCCAAGTAATATATATATATAGTTAACTTGAAATATCCAATTATGATGGCATTTATGAAGAGCCTAATGATTCTTAGCATTGTTATGTTGAAACAATGGTATAATTCGATTGTTTTGGCGGTTTATTGACCACCTAGGGTTCCTGATACTTGAAGATGATTTGGGGGGTTTTGGTTGATTGAGGCAAGTAATATTGTCTTTCTAATTGACAGATCCCCCGAGATTCGAATGCCCAATTCCAGTTTCCCTTGCTACATAAATGTTGATTAATCTGCTTCTATTGATGTCATGCTTCGTTTGACATACTTAGACATGCTATTCTGCTCCTTTTTATTTTTTCCATGTTTGTGCTAGGTCAATTAATTGTCCCTGGGCAATTGACAACCAATTCCCAAAATGGCATCCAGTAGCTAGGTCAACCAGACACCGTTGTTTGCTAATCGATCGATACCCCCTTATATGGTCTTTCAGTAGCCTTGTCAATGTTGACCAGAAAGAAAAAGGTAGCCTCGTAGCCTCGTCAATAGGCACTTTTTACCGATCAATCAACAGTATCTAAATTGCAGCACTATCGACTGGAGGGCTTCTTGCCAATCGATTAATATCAGTACTTATGCCATCGATTGCCCCTTGTTTGCAATAACGTGACACCCAGAGTCCTACTTCCTAAAGTGTTTAAGATGTGTCCTTAACTTGTTTTATGCCCATCATGGAATTGTAAATCGTCCATTGCTCGAATTTTATACTTGAATATCCCTTTATCCCTTATAAGTTCTATATAATGTGAATGAATGTAAATGTCGTGTCACATATTAGGCTTGAGGAAGTCTTGTACTCACCTACCAACTGATACTTTTTTTTTCAAAAAACGAATAAATTTTATTAATAAGCACCATGGGAGTGCATTTCAAAAGCTATTTACATCAACATCATAAAGCATTTATATATTCTTGAATGCTATCTACATCTACCTTACAAGATCCTTTAGTCCAAAACATAGATCATAAAAACAATAGTTTTTTAAGGACACTAGAACCGATTCCTCCCCTTCAAAGGCTCTTCGATTTCGTTCCGTCCATAAATTCCAAATTATGGAAATAGGGACCATTCGAATGATTTTTCTCTTGTGCTTGAATGATTGAATCCCACTCCAAATACTCACTTCCTCCCAAAAAGACTTAGAAGTAACCCATCGCACCCCCGTGATAAGAAAGGCCATCTCCTAAAGGCTTCTAGCCCAAGAGCATCTTAGAAGTAGATGTTCCACTGATTCGATATCATTTTTACATAGAAAACCTCTAGACCACAACATGTCCTCTTTTTTGGAGATTATCCAACGTAAGAATTTTACCCCAAGCCGCGTCCCAAGCAAAGAATGCTACTCTTGTTGGAGCACATGACTTCCAAATATCTTTCCACGGGAAAGTCACAGACATGTTAGGTTCATTATCTCTAACAATAGCTCTATAGAAAGATTTCACCATGAAAGTCCCCTTTTTAACCAAATTCCATCTCACTTTATCCTCCTTTTCTTGGCTAAGAGCACAATTATTCAAACATCCAAAGAAATTGACAAACTCCTCCACCTCCCAATCATTCGCCTCCCTAATAAAAGTCACATCCCATCCAAAATTAACATCCACCTCATGCACACATGAGCTAATAGTAGCATTTTTCTCTCGAACCAAAGAAAAGAGATTAGGGAATAGAGCCTTTAGCAGGGTAGTAGGAGAAACATTCCATTTGTCTTTCCAAAGCAAGATCCTTTCCCTATTTCCCAGATTAAAAGAAATGTGATTCACAAAGGAGTTCTATCCTTAGCAATGTTCTTCCATAGACCAACTCCATGAGATATTCTTTTCTCGCCCAACATCCACCCATGATGAGCCTCCCCAAACTTCGCCACAATACCATCTTTCCAAAGGCTCTCTCGCTCCGTCATAAATCTCCACAACCATTTTCTAAGAAGGGCTTTGTTAAACATAAGAAGCGACTTGATCCCAAGCCCACCCTTGCCAATTGGTTGTTTGACCACCCCCACTTAACAAGATGATATTTAAACTCACCTCCTATTCAACCCCACAAAAAAACGCTTTTGGATATCTTCAAGTTTTTTTGCTATAGAGCTCGAAATGGGAATTAAAGACAAAGTATACCAGAAGGTTAAAAAGAGTACTTTTAATGAGAGTAAGCCTCCCGCTTTTGGAAAGAAATTTCCTTTTCCACCCCGACAACCTTTTCTCAAATTTCAACACAATAGAATTCCAAACAGTGTGTTTTTTATATTTAGCCCCTAAAGGAGACCGAGGTAATTTAAAGGAAATGATCCCACCTTACACCCAAGCACATTGGCAAGGTCCCCCATGTTCTCCACATTGCCCAAATGAATTACTTCGCTCTTGCTAAGATTAATTTTCAAACCCAACACCGCCTCAAACAAAAGAAAAAGACAACGGAGGTTGATCATTTGCTCAATATCCACATCACAAAACAAAATTGTATCATCCGCAAACAAAATATGAGAGACAACGTCTCTCCCTTGACTTCCCATATGGAAACCCCGAAGATGATTATCCCGAACAAGATTCAAGGTCATTCTGCATAAAGCTTCTAACACCAAAATAAAAATGAGTAGAGATAACGAATCCCCCCGGCGTAGACCTCTTGAAACACGAAAGTATCCAGCGGGCCCGCCATTAATGATAATCGAGAAAGAAGGGGATGAGATACAATTAAAGATCCATTTGCACCATCTATCTCCGAACCCCGTTCTTTTTAAAATATAAATAAAGAAATCCCAAGACACATGGTCATACACCTTCTCCATATTTAGCTTGCAAATGATCCCTTCCTTACCACTTTTAAGTCTTGAATCCACCACCTCATTAGCGATAAGAACTGCATCAAGGATTTGCCTACCCCCAACAAATACATTTTGGAATCAACTCACCACTTTCCCAATTAATCTATTGGCTAAGACTTTTGCAATAATTTTGTTAACACTTCCCACAAGACTAATATAGGCCTATAATCTTTAATGTTTATAGCTTCATTCCTCTTTGGCACAAGAGTAATAAAAGTACTATGCTCATCAACAAACTCACATCTCGAGTGGAACTCGCCAAGCATCACAAGGAAATCATCTTTCAAACAACTCCAGTTTTCTTGAAGAAATGCCAAAGAAAAACCATCTCATTACAATCTTTAAGAGCATCCAGAATTTCCTCCTCACCAAAAGGATATTCAATCCACTCTCTTATCACATCTCCAATCGAATCAACGGAAGATTATCAAGGTTAGGCTTCTCCACAATTGGTATAGTGTAAAGCTTTTTATAGAAGTTGCAAATAGCTGCCTTGATCCCTTCTTCATCTTTATACCACTCATCCCCAACTTCAATGTGAGATCTAAGATGTTTTCTTCTATGAACATTTGTCATCCGATGAAAGAATTGAGTATTTTTATCTCCCTCCTTAAGCCAAATTTCTCTCGACTTTTGTCTCCAAGAAATCTCCTCCATTTCCACAAGATTTACAAGCTTTTTTTTACAAAGATCTCTTTTCTCCCTCTTATTAAGCAAGATACCACCATTTATTTCCTTAAAATCAAGGTTTGTAATTTCAACGGTTAAAGCCTCCATCATCCGTTTTAAGTCTCCAAAATTCTCCTTACTCCACACTTTGATTTTCTCTCAAACAAATTTTATTTTTTTAGCAATACAAAAACTAGCATGCCTGGTCACCTAAAAACCATCCAACCAATTATTCACTAGATCCCCAAACCCTTCAACTTTTAGTCACATATTTTCAAAACGAATGGGGAAAGGCCCCATTTGATTTCCCTAACCTCCAAAAGAAGAGGATGATGATCGGAAGTGAGCCTAGGGAGAATAGTTTGAGATACACTTGGGTAGTGAGATTCCCAAGTATTTGATACAAGAAATCTATCAAGTCTTGCAAAAGAATAGGGGTCTCTAAAGCCACTCCATGTATAAAAACCACCCACGAGAGAAATGTCCATCAACTCATACAAGTCCACAAAATCCTGAAATTCCTTTGAAGACACGTTATCCCCTCGCCTACCACTTCTTTCAAAAGAAAACAAAACCAAATTGAAATCTCCTCCAATCACCCAAGGGCTATCCCATCTCTCCTTAACCCTTGACAAGTCACCCCACAATTCCTCTCTACTGCTTCCTTCACCTGAACCATAAACACCAGAAAAGACCCATTGAAATCCATCACTCACATTGATGAAAAGACAAGACATTGAGTGATCTCCAACTACTCTTATCATCACAACAAAACACCTCCGGATCCCAAAACACCACAATTCTACCCGATGATCCCTTAGAAGGAAAAGCAACCCAATCGCAATCCCTCCTACCCCAAAAGCTTCTAACTAGAGAAATGTCCCAAACCTCACACTTTGTCTCTTGCAAACAAACCAAATCACACTTTTCGTTTTTGATACATTTTTCGATAACAGATCTTTTTCCGGCTTCATTGAGCCCCCTGACATTCCACAAAAGAAGTTTAAGTCCCATAAAACAATTTGGTACCCCCAAACCACCACTCTTGTTACCAACATTGTTTGAGCTCCCTCATTTTTCATAATTGATTGATTATTACAACCTCTTGACCTCCCTACTCGAGGGACCTTTTGTCTTTTCTTACTTGAAAACTCCAATTTACCACCCTTTTTGGACTCTTTTTCTTTGTTCAATTTAACTTCTACAATAAGATCAAAAACCTTTTCTTCATACCCATTGAAAAATAGCCCAACCGATTTACTAATTTTCCCCATTCGTCTCCTAATAATTGGGAAACCCTGTCAATGGCATCACCCCCAGTCAAAGGCCCCAAACTCGAACATGACTCAACACAATCATCACCAACACACGGAACTAAAGCAAGACAATTAGAGGGGTCAATGTCCTCTCTAATGCCTGAATCCAATCCCTCTCCCTTTGACTCATTCGTCAAAGCCACCAAGTACAATTCCTTTGGAATAACCCAATTAGATTCTCTACCCCGATCCACCACAGACTCTTGAGACACCTGAATGTCAGTAAGAATCAGATTTACAAAATCAAGTCTAATCGCCATGGTTGATAAGATCCTGGAGGCACATTCCTCATTCAACTTTACAGAGGCCAGACTTTGATTATTTTTGTCCACTCTCACCCAAATTTTCTTTACTTTATGCATCATACGAGAATAATTTCCTCTCCTAACCCTCACATTTCTACCCAAATGAGCATGTGAAGAGGAAGGTCCCGGATGTTCCTCAGCTTTCTTTTTACCTTTCACCACATCAGCAAAAGACCTTTTTCCCAACATCGAGAAAGATCCATCTTTTTCATTTACTTTATCAAACACCAAGTTAGCCTGCCATTTCATTTTACAATTAGGACAACATCCAACCAAAGACAAGGATTGATCCAAAAATTGGTTCTTTTAAGGAACTGAGTGAGAACCATCTTGGACACCACCAACTTGATCAAAATGCTTACTAGAAAAGTTAATGGAAGGTTTTCGAACAGTAAATCAGAACGCATCTTGCCATCCCGCCAACACTTCATAAAACTTGAGCCATCCCAACGACTTCGGTCCCTCCGGGACAGGAAAAGCCCTAGTACCCCCATTGTTTATCTTAAGTAATTCAAGCATTGGACCCCATCTATTCTTTTTAATTGAAAGGAAAAGAGACCTATCATAAGTTTTGAACCTCCGCCACCAATTCTTCACTCCTTTGTTCTTTAAAAAATCACCCCAAGCAACAATAAGCCATTGTGCTTCCGTGGCTTCAAGGAAGATAGATAAACTAACTTTATGGGCTTTTTCAAAGATTCGAAGAATAGGTTTACCTTCTCCTTCAACATTGAGTTGGAAAATCTTTCTTTCAATAGACAAAGACTCATATTTGAAAGCACACTCCCTCCATTCTCCCATAATGCTACTCAAAAAACTCCGGACAGACCCCAAAAACACTTGGCTAACGTCTGAAAACAGCAGCAGTGGTGCATGAAAATCACGCGCACAAAAAAAGGAGGCATGTGAACACACGTGCAAGCTAGGAAAGCAGCAAAGTTGCCGGACAGCGCAAAAAATGACCTAACGAAGGTCAGAAAAAGATAGAGAACCTCTGACGCGGGCGCGTGGGCCTCACAAGCGCTAGGGCTAGAGACAAGTGACATCACGCGCCGGCAGATATGCTTTGGTCGGAACAGTACTGCGACTCCAATGATGTGCTCAGATCTGAAAAAGGTTGAGGTTTGGTATAGGGTTTGATAAAGTGTATAAGCTAGGGTTTAAAGGCTAAAGTGTATAATTAAGAGGTTTGTTCGGTTAAAGTGTTTAGGATGTTTTAGTAGGTGATGATGATGTAAGAATGAGGTAAAGGTAATGGAGACGTTAAAGGTGAAGGTTGAAGAGAGCACATCGTGGAGAGAAAAAATTTCCCTATACTATTAGGGTAAATGCAGCCACAGTTTCCATTTGGCTGACCTTCTACCTTGGTTGTGCCCTCTTGTTCTCTTGGGGGTCGAGCCTTGAATTAAGTCCTTAATTATGCCCTTATTCTCCTTGTTTTGTTGTCATATTAGGTAAACCCATTCTCCTTGTTTTGTTGTCATATTAGGTAAGCCTTATAATAAATTCTTGGATGTCTACTTGATGACTTTTTAAGCACTCTCGTAAATTGTTTTATCATAATTGATTGTTTTATTGTAGCTAAACCTTTAAAGCTTTGCTCTCCTTTACTACCTTTGGGATATTCTTACTTGCTTAGTATTTGCTTTGTTCACCTTCTTTTCATATCTATTGTAGAAGTGCAAGAACATGACATTTGACGCAAAATGGAAGCAATTCTAAATACGTTCTGGAAAACACTTCGCTACAAGAAATATTATTAAACTAAGGAAACTCTAGAGTGCTAGAACAAAATAAAAATCTATGATGAAAGTATATCAAAAGGACTATACTAGCTAATCAAAGTAAGATAACGTAATGTAATCCAAATCAATGTGGAATAAGGTAGAGTCATGATTTATTTGATCATCCAGTTATGTTTGACTTGATAACTCTTCTTTCTAAATTTACTCGTATCATTTACCGCATCAAAATGCGGTTAGATACCACCTCGATGGCTAAAGAGCCTCTTGACTATTCCTTCCATGCTTTAGAACATGTTCAGCTCAATTTTTTTGATTCAAAGCTATGATTTATGTTTTAGAGTTGCATTGTAGAATTTAGTGATAAGTATTCTATTTGTTTAGGAGTTGTTATTATTTTGATTAAAAACTCAATCTGGACTTACATTGTGGCTTCAAACACTTGGATGTCAACTCTGAATGATTCATTGTGTTTTGAGGATTGAGCCTTGTGGGCTTACAAAATGAATCTTCTCAAGCACACGGCAGTTGTGATAGAATTCTAGAAAGAGAATATAGAGAGAAATATTCTATTGTATTGATTGAATTAAAATGATATTACACTGAGCAGTCTTTATATAGAAAGCACTGCATCAAGTCAATTTGTTAACTGACTTTGATTTATGAGATTTTGATCATATCTAGCTAACTATTGACAGCTGGCTACAGTTGGCTAACTACCTAAAGTATACACACTGCAGTCAAATACAAGATAATGATTATAACTTAACTACATCTAGCTTATCAAGTTGCGAGCTCAGCTCACCTTGTTGGCGGGTTGGGAGCATGATTAGAAGTTTGCATGATGAATGCACAATATTGGCGATTGTTCTTAATCTATTGAGAGAAATAAAATGAGAACAGAAAAGACTTAAAACCAATTTCATGCATCTACAGGCTAACAAGAACAGCATGTATTTATCATTCTCCCCACCCACATTGCCCTAAATCTACTGAGAGAAATAAAACAAGAACAAAAAAGGCTGAAACCAATTTCATTCATCTATTTGAGAAAGAACTGCATGTCTTTATAATTCTTCACGTCCACACATGAGACGTCAAACACTATCATGGATGAATCTTATACATCTTAACAACAAGCCACAAGAAAAGACTGCCCTAGTAGCTTACAGTAATTATACCTTTTGTGGAGCTTTGGACTTAGAAATCACTACGCAAAGTAGAACTCAGTTCAATATATGTTCTAAGGAATAGAAGGACTTAATAGAAATTTTCAACTTCTGGTTTCTCAGCACTTGACAGAAACTCCAATCGCAGTTCCATAATTGGCCACATCTAGCAAGAAATATGCTAAATAGTTCCACTTTAATCCATAATCTCAATTTGAAAAAGAATACACAGAGAAAACCTCGTAGCAATGGTGAAATGAGCAAATTTACTTCAAATTTTAAAACAACCCCTATCCATTCTTCAAACTGTGACAACACACCACAGTACAATCACAATCTAATTTAGACTATAATTTAGCTATGACATTACACAAAATGTTTACAACATGTCCCAATTGTCCACAATATCTAGCCATAGACCCATTCCGTTAGTCATGCTAAAACTCGCATTTCTCATTCTCCACAATCTCTCCCAACTTGCTACCAACTGCTCCCATAGTTTTTCCCATGCGACAGAAAATTCTCAATACAAATTCTTCAAAAGTGCCCAACTGAAACAATTGATCTCCTCACTCTCGGCCAACAAAAATGCTCTAAGCAGTCACTTTTCTCCATTCCACCATGTCATAGTGTAGCAATCCTTTCATATCTTCACACGGGAAAATCATTTTCATCTTTCCAGCTATCTGAATGGAAATGCTAATGCAGTGAACAATGACACGAAGTGAGTAGTAAAATCAGATAATTTTTTTCTGACTAAGAGCTAACAGGCTCTTTTGAGAGGCATTGACTTTTCTCTACCACGGGGCTTAGCTACGCATACGATGCTAATCTGCTTCCTATTCCCCTAACGACTGCATCTAACAAAGCTAGGGTCTCATATATGCACTCTCTGGTGGAGTAATCATGTCATATTCTTGAAATCCGTTTCCACACCCCCCCCCCCCCCCCCCCCCAAAAAAAAAAAAAAAAAGAAAAAAGAAAAAAGAAAAAGAAAAGAAACAGAAAAAAAAACAAGCAAGATGCGACTTAGAGATAGTGATAGTGATTTCTCTTGATACACCAATAGCAAAAAGTTTACAATAATCTAAAACTTCCAATCTCTTTGCTAAGAGCTCACACACACTTCCCTTAGAATCTAATGGGCCACAATATTTTTCATTGACCTCATCAACTATTAGAGAGGGAATTCTCAACAAATAGCAGCAGGCACATGCCCATGCATGTGCATTCATTCTCCTTATGACTACCTGACTACTACATCAACCCAATTTACGGCTAAAATTTCAGAAGGGCATTGAAAAAGTGAAGCATTGAAGCGTAATCCTGGGAACTCAAACCGTTGGTTCTCTATATATCACTAAACTGTGAATTGTCACAGAATCATTCATTATTATCCAAGTATGTCACTATATTCTGTTCAGTGAACGGTGAACGTAGCACAGAAATCTCCCACACTAAGCCGAAAGACAAATTTGGATCATTTTAAACATCAAAACCACGAAAATATTCAAAAGTCAACAACTAAATCAAACAAAATATTTGAGCAAATTTCATTAGTAGTCGCTAACGTTTACTCAAATTTTAAAAATAGACGCATGGCGACTTTTGCGGAACATAAGGACTCATAGGGTAGGTGCTTTTATGACTAACTTAAAAATCCGATCACTCATTAGGGCTACAGTATAATCTAAAAATATATGCATACATGTATATATATATATATATATATATATATGTCTGGCGCACACACACATATATATACATATGAATCACAGAGGATCCAGCACGAGATTAAGAAAAAGCAGTAGTGTATAGAAATTGTCGGCAACAGTCGTAAGAGAAGTAAAGAGGAAGAAAAATACTACATGTTGACTGAGCAGCGAAACGGTGGCGTATTAGGCATAGCGAAATTGCGCTCCTCATTGAAGCTGAAGCTGAAAAATAAGAAGAAGAAGAAGAAGAAGCGGTTTCAGGTTTGACTCGAGAATTTTACAAACCCCGTCTACGTACTATAATCCAAACGGTTTATAGTCGCCCACGCGAGAAGATACAAAAATTGTTTGATGTAATGCGTGTGAGAAGCAGCGCCGTGAGCAGTGGACTGAGACGCGGAGGAATTTTAAGAGAGGGAGAGGTGGAAAGAGAACGAGCTGAGAGAGCGACACGTTCTCTCTTTAACTTGTGTGCTGTAGGTGACCCCGGCTCCCTTGGTTTGCCATAAAATATTTTTCGAAAAATATTTTTTTAATTTTTTAATATTTAATAATATTAAAAAATTAGTTAATTAAAAAATATTATTCGATTAAAGAAAAATATTTAGTTAAAAATAGTAAAAAATATTTTTATGTCTTTTAGAGAAAAAACTATCACTCATTCCAAACCCACCTCGACCCCATCCCAACTCATTCCCGTCACATTTTTAATTAATTATTATTAAGTAAAAATTAATTAATTTAATAATATTATTAAAATTAATTAGTTTTAAATTAATCACTAATTAATTAATTAAATTAACATTTAATGAAATTATATTTAATAAATTGATATTAATTATTAATAATTAAATAAAAAATAATTAATTATAAATTAATGATTAACTAATTAATCAAATTAATAATTAACAAAATTATATATTAATAATAGTTAATAAACTAATTACTTAATTATTTAATTTAAGACTTTTTATTCATTTATTAGCTATTAGTTAATTATTCAACTAGCATAGTTTTAAATTAATAATTTTATAAATTAATAATAATTAATTCAATAATTATTATTAATTTATTAAATTATTAATTTATTTATTTATTTATGACATATTAATTAAAAAAATTATTAATTATTTATTTTTAACTTATTTTAAATTTTTATTAATAAAATTAAAAATTTAATAAAATAATTGTTAATAGTGATTAAATATTAATAATTTTAATCAATTTTTTACAATTACATCCAAACACCATAAAATGTTTTTCAGTGTGACAACCAATCATCAGAAAATATTTTGTTTTCCAGGAAAATATTTTTCTCTAAAAATATTTTTCACCAGCAAGTTATTTTATGGAAAACAAACGAAGCCATGTTCTTTTGTTTCTTCACAAACTTCTCTCTACGGCACTCATCTCAAGTCTTAATTTGTGTTTGACCAAAAAAAAGTTTTAATTTACAATGTTGTAATTTGTACTCATGTTTATTTTAAGTCCTAATTGTTTCATTATTTTAGTTATTTGAAAATCCTCATCTAAGTGTATTTTTACACTACCTCTTCATTTTAAGTCCTAATTATTTTAGTATTTCAGTTGTTTGAAAACTATTGTTTGAGAGTATTCTCAAACTACCTGTTGTTGAAGATCATTCCCCACCAATCCGTTGTGGTCGTCGATGGCCAGTGGTACCTTTTCATTCCATTTTTGTTTCTTTTTCTTTTGTCTTCTTCTTTTTAGGCTTTTTCTAGTTTTGTTTGGTATTGTGGTCTCTTGTGGATAGATTTGGCTTGTTTATGCCTTTGTTGTTGTGTGTTGATGGTGTTTATTTTGAGCTCGCATTGTTGACAGAATTGTTCATCTTTCCCAGCTCTCTTTCCAACTTCACCCTCGGCCACCTTCATTTGCCCTTGGCTATTTTCCACCTTTTATGGTGGTTTTTTATTTGGAGGTTACCTAGTGGTAACTTCCAGCACTGATGGTTTCGGAAGCTTTGATCTTCTAGCCTTGGTCCTCCGCTGAGTGAGTAAGTCTTTTTCTCATCATTTTTTGGCTCGTGGTTGTGAACCTATCGTCACTTTTGCAACTTCTCCAGTTAGCATGCAATGGGTATGTGTTGGTAGTGGTGGTTCCATAGAGTGGGTTGTGATATTACTATTCGACTTGCTTGGTTTTGGTTTGTGGTAGTTGGTGTTTATGGTTGTAAGTTGTTTGGATGGTCATCGAACACTTGCCGGTGATTTGTTGCCCTCAGCTTTCCAGCATTTATGGCGATGGTATGATTCCTTATGGCACGTTCCCCAAGGTGGTTCATCTCCTATTACAACTAGGGTTGTTAGGGTTTTATCATTTTGGGTTGTGGGCTTGGTTTGCAACCTTGGGCTCATTTTGTTTGAATATGGGCCTTTGCTTACTGATGCTTAGGCCTGGACTATTTTGTGGTCCATTTTATTTTACCTCTTGTAATTGTGTCACTAATGGTCTTCGCCTATTTGTATTTCCTTTTATTGGGATTATATTGATGGGCTTTCTATTGTACTATTTTCTTTGTTTATATAAATTTTCTACTTTACCAAAAAATTTTAAAAAAACCAGTTGTTTGAATTAAATACTGTATTATGAGTTTTAGGTCCTTAAGAAATTCTCTTTTTCTCTTTTTTTTTTTTTAATTATCATAAGAACTTATTTATTGATTTTTAGGTCCTTTAGAAGCTATCTTCTCTTTCATTAATTATCTTAAGAAATTATTTATTGATAAAAAAAGAATTCAACCAACAAGATCATTAGTTAATAAAGGTTGTAGTAACTCACAAGAAAAAATAGAGAGTCAATTAGGGTAACTAGTTATCTTTTAAACTCTTACCCGCCAATTTTTTTAGAGTTTATACCCTAAGAGCCAATTAATTTTAGGACATGTTTACTTTATTACTTATTTAATCATTTATTTTATTTAATGAATGGACAGTTTCATTTAATTATGATTAAAGTATTAATTATTAAATAAAGTCTTAAAGTGGTTAAGAATATGAGAGTCGAAATTCATAATTAATTGATATATTCTAGAAAATCTCCTTGATCGTGGACTGACTTAATTAGGTGTTGGCTCATTTGGATAGATCAATCAACACGTTACTTCTTTAATTAACATGTGATGTCAATGAAAGAAAGGACAATGAGACTCATATTGTTTTAGTAAGTGTGGAAGTACTATTGATGAATAGGTCACTGGACTTTACCGCTATTATATATAAGATCACATGGTTAGTCAATGATATATATATATAAATGAATACGTATGATAATTCCTTAGACCTGAGGCATCATGATCGCCTCATGCATGTGACACCACGATTTGCAATTGCATAATAATCTGATTCTATTCATGGGTGAGATTAAGTAATTAGTGGTTGTGGTTCGTCTATGCATGGAGGTGTGTGATTATCCATTAAGGGATTCGTCGACTAAGAGCTCCTATCAGATCTAATTAATTGAGCAATCAGAAATCCTTGGCCGAGGTGAAATAGTGGAAACTGTTTCATGAGTTATTTGTGGATTGTTGAATTAATTAAATCTAGTCATTTAGTTAAGACCATGAGTTTGACTCCCCTTCCATGGCTTATACTTAATCAAGACAAGACTGACAGAATGAATTAATGATATATCTTGGGTTCGTATATCCACTTCATCATTAATCGTGGAATTACGATATACTGCTAAGTGTCACTCATAATTTGTGAAAATAGTTAAATTAGAAAGGTTCTAATTTAAATGGTTAATTAGATTAATGAATTTCTGCTACCGATTAATCATAAACCCCAAAGGTCACACACATAGAAGTTTGATAATTAATCAGCGAGAAAAGAAATTAATTAAATCGGAGTGTCCGATTTATTTAGTTGGATTATGAGACTAACTATAACTGGGTTGTAGTTTGATTAGTTTTATAATCCAAGACCAATGTTTGAGATTGGCCCAAAAGCTAGACCTAACTGGCCAGGTGATTCTTATATATATGAGGCTATGACAAACATGAAAAGCTAGCACAAAATCAGTTTGTCATAAAAAATTCTCTTTTCTCTAAAATCTTTAATGGGGGATTTAGCTGACTAATTAGAGAGTTTCGTGTGGATACTTTTGTAGGCTTCACGCGTGGAAAGTTTGAGCATATCAGAATCCACATTAGACCCGACTTCGTAGAGATATTCGAATCGTCTATCTCTACTAATTATGCGATAATTATGTTTTGTTTAAATTTGCATATTAAGCCGTGAACGGATACTATATTTAATTAGTTTTAATTCCGCTATGTTATTGTAAAAAATTTAAATACCTAGTATGATTCCTAACAGTGGTTTCAGTGAAAGGATCGATATAGGATTATGAACATCATATATGCAATAATCAAGACAGAAACAAACATCAATTTCAAAAAAAATTCAAGATTAAGGCATTATGTTCATTTCAAAACACTAACTTGGATTCATGTAATTAATACAATCTAAGCATATATATAACTCATATATGTAGACAAGAGATAGTATATGTAACGCCCAAATCTCTCACGGAATCAGGACTTTTATTAACCAAACTATTCTCAACCCATTTCTAAACCCCAGGCACAAAATTTAGGGAAAAACGGACGGAGTTTCCCCTATATAGAGGTCTATCTAGAAACCTGCCAACAGTCACATATAAGTCCTGAATCACAATAAATCATTCATACAACCTAGCTTTCAAGATTTAAAAAAAACCAACCAGCTCCTCAAGGCCATCCGAGCCTTGGAACAACAAAATCTACTTATAGCACACAAGCATGCAAGACAAAATTAATTTTAACTATAAGTAGTTGGATATGACTATAACCAAGGTTTCTTATCAAGTTAACATACACCCAAGCATACAATAAGAAAAGTAAACTAGGATTCATTATTACATGTCATCTAACTTAGTCATCCATCACATAAGATTACAAGATACTACATTCACCAATTATACATAAGACCACAAGGTCTCAAAAGCACAACAACCAACAACTTCAAACAAACTACACACATAATCAACCTTATCACACAGGAATCAAAGATTCTGATCTACGTATACTTCTTCTTTTTCCTATACTGCTATCAGCTGGGGATTCTCCTCAGCTTCTCCTGAAACATGTTTAAATGAGGAGTGAGCAACAATGTTGCCCAGCGATGGAGGTGATGCAACATACCGGGGCGTGTAAAATGATATGCAAATACAAGAAATCATATATATATATATATATATATATATATAACATAAACAACAAGATCAAATAGCAAGTAGTTAACCACATTAAAAAGGATACGGTTCCACTTTGTCTTCAATCACGAGCCACGAACCACGAACTTCACGCAATTGCCGGCAAACCCTTACTCCAACAAGTTGGGATACTCCGGATGTATCCCGATCCTACGACCCTTTCTCCTGAGGTAGATCCATGCCCAGTAGGTGAACCATGCCTCTGGGGTAGTGGAGTATGCTTCAGCGAGAAGGGAATAGGCACCATGGTAGTCGAGGGAGCACGGCAAGCCCGACGCCGCCTGTGTTTCTCGACGCTACCATGTCCGAAAAGGTTGCACAACCCCAAAACATGATCACGAGAACCAAGTATAACAATTAACACATATGAGGGATGACAAAGTAGGCCGCCCTCGCAAATAATTATAATATAAGCCAACAAATCCACAATATAGTAATATAATTCTCTAAAAGAGGCATACAACATAACTTTTCTTCGCCAACTATTTAAATAGCTCAATTGAAGTTTAGACAAACAATATAATGCATGACAATACTTCAACAAGCTCTAGATACATCAAAACAAGCCAAATATTACATTTTCCCTTTTCTTTAACTAATCTTTTCTTCTCCTAAGCGCATCTCAAGGTTTCCAAACTGCCTACTAATCATACTATAGTCCTAATTAAGCTAAAAGACACCTATTAAGATCATAAAAACTCATTTTAGAAGTTAAAGCTCGGGAAGGCCCCGAGCGGGTTTAACTACAACTATACTAACCGAGCCCCAATTTCGCGTGACGAAAGCACCAAAAGTGCTTCCTTAGCCCAAGGATACCCAAACCATAGCCCAAACTTGCCCGGATTGTACAACGAGAAAAGTCCCCTTTTAAAAGTCGACAATTTACGCAATTTAACTCGGTTTTGGTTGATTCAACTTCACGTGGCTTTTCAACTAGCTTCACTAGGGCCTAGAGCATCTAATTGAAGTCCCAATTCAAGCTAATTAGCAATGTCATTCAAAACCCTAACAACAAGCACTATTCATCATCTCTTTTGCTCAATCTCAACTTTCAACCATAAACTTTGATAACAAGCTTCAAAAGTTAACTCTATAGCATCTAATAAACATATAATAAGCATTCATAACAAGTATTAGAGCTATAATCAACAAATCAAGAAATTCAACAAAGATGCATCAACTTTAAACTTCAAAAAAAAATGAAACTCCTTCACCTTTTTAAAAACAAACCTGCGAGAATTTAGCCAATCTTTCTAATACTCTCCGAAAGCACCAATCTCTTTAATAACCACTCAAAACCACTACCTAACACAACAATGCTACTCAACTTAAAGACAACTCATTCACATTAAAACAATTAATTTGCGTGCAATAGTCACATTTTATATAATCATCAAAATATAGCTCACTTAGTATGATCTAAGAACACTAAACATGCATATATCATGCTAAGGCTAAATGATGTGCTTACTTTAATCAAAAGTTAATTAACAAGCTTGAAGGCAACATTAACTTTCATAATTCCACTAACCATGCACTAGACTACTTTGAACTCCTAAACACGTTATTAAGACACTCTTATATTCATTAACTTGCGTTCATTCACGAACATTCCACTAAGTAGCGCTAGTTACACTGAGTTAAAATAAGAATTCTAACATATAGTAGAACACATACTTATCACATGAAATTCCGTAGATATTATTCATAGTCAATACACTAAAGTTCACATTATATAAACAACTTAACAATATAGTAAGAATTAGACAATATTCTTTCAAAGTAACTAAATCACACAATTCACAAATTTCGCTAATAGAATACAAAAGCTATCCAAATGCATTTAAACTCTCAAATAACTAACTACAAGTCAATTACTAACATTAAACTTAACTTTAACACTTTTTTCCCCTTTGTCTAGTAATACAATTTGAAGCACAAACGAAACACAAGTTACATAATTCACAAGCTAGTTATTTTACACTTCTAATGACACTTTATGACACCACTTAGAACTATGAAAACCCGTTTTTTAACCACATTTACTATAAAAGACCCAAAAGCCCCGAAAGCATTTGAACTACAACTACCTAAACCATCCCTCAAATCAATGCCATAAAAGCATTTTAGGCACTACCTAACATAATAAACACTAACTATGGCAACCAAACACATCTAAACAACAAACCTATTCACAACCCCCTTTAGTGATCAATCCAATTTTAGTAAGTTCAATCAAGTTTTAACCACTTAAAAATTCTATCTTAGATACAATAACACCTATGGCATCATTTAAAGTTTAATCTAATTAAAAAAAATCAACTCGATTAACCACGGATACGCTCACATACTAATTCAAACAAGGTTCTTGTAAGAATAGCACCATAGGCTCGTGACAATTAAATCTCACATAACTAATCAACTCACTTAATTAACACATAAAATAACTCATTAGACATCTCATAACCATCAATTAGTTCAAATAACCTCAAAACTCCAAACAAATCAAGCAAGAACTTCACAAAAGCATGCCCTTTCCCCATTTATAGCAGAACCCTAATTTAATCAGTTTGGTTACCTATGCTAATGACCTCCAAAGTTTCTGATTTTTATGTATAAACGTAACTCTTTGAGTTTAGATGACTTTAGCCTCAAGAGGAAGTCAATTCCAATATAAATTCCACAAGTTATGACCTTTTTCCGTGCAACTGCGTGAACTGCCCCTGCACCAGCGATTTTCAGACATATTTCGGAAATAACTAAATTGAGGGGTCAAAACGTTAGAATTTGCCTTAGCTCTAGAAATCCACATTTGTTCTAAACTGTCTAATCTAGCTGTCATAAAAATTTCGTTCAATTCTAAACACGTTTGCTATACCAAAACTATTTTGGAAGTCAGGAGCAATGCAATGTCCAAATCCGAATTTTGCTTGCTTATCATCTTCTTGTTATTTCTTGCATTTGAGCCAACAATAACCATTACCTTAGCCTATATAACATTCCTACACTTCATTTATGCATTTAAACAAACACTTTGTCTACCATTTTATATTTAACTAACAAAACTTTATTCTATCGATAAACTACCATAACAATTGCTATTAAACCACAAAAGAGTGTTCTCTACGCATAATAAAAGGTAACTAAAGCATCAATAAGCAAGGATAAGGCAATAAATTATAATCTAGAAATTTTAATATAAACCCAGACTATTCAAATGCACAAAATATGAATTTTTTCCTCACCTAGACCTTGAAGAACATGCAAAAGTTGAGCTAATCTTCTTCTCCTTCCTTATTTTCCTATATTTTTCTTTTCTTCTTGTGTGTGTGTGTTTTAGTCGTTTTATTGTGTGTGTGTGGAAATCTAATTGTTGTGTGTGTTTTGTGTGTATTGTGTGTGTTGTAGTGTATTAGGTGTAAATAATAAAAGAAAAAAAAAGAACCCAAATGACCAACATGCCCTTCAACTAAATGCTATTAACTAGTTTGTCATTCTAGTTTAATTCTAACTAATTTAGTTGTTCCAATTCCTAATTGTTTACGTTAATTATTTTTTACGATTCCTACGATTTTTTAAAGTGTTCGTGAAGTCTCGAAATTGTATGTAAAATGAGAATTATGCACATTAATCAATTAAACGTGCCTACTTATATAAGAAGGCATTTATATTGATGCAATATATGTTAATAGATTAAATTTCTTGTTAAATTAGATGTATGCACATATTTTGATATAAATGCATGTTAAACGAAATAGATGCACGTAACCCAAAAATATGATATTTTATGCAAACGAATATACGTAAATAATTAAAGTAGACATATAAATATATGCACATCAATAAAATAATTATATGTACGGGTCGGGGTGTTATAGTATAACATATTACCTCTTGAAGACAAGCCTTGGAAGCCATGGAATGTTCACTTGAAGCTTGACTAGCCCTCCCACAAGTATAAGAGATCAAAATTGTCCACACAAGCAAAGAATAGCCTCCTATGATCTTTCAAAACCTTTGTACTAGCATGGCCTTAGAAGATTTGAGCTTGTACCTTGAAGAATTGAAGAGAAAAAATATTTCTCTTCCTTTTTCCTCTTTCTCATGACCTCTTTGGAGAATAGGAGGAATAGTGCTCTTTTGTTTGCTTTGTGTGTATATGTATATGTCTAGCTTTATGGTCAATGCCCCTTGACCAAGATCTTTTAATATCTTGCAAATACATACATACGTGTTGACATATGCAAATATATCCATCATATAAGTAGTATTGAAATCTAGCTATTGATTAAAATTAAGTTGGTAGACAAGATGATGTGGCTTAATCTTGTCCATCCTTAGTGCTCTTTACTTTTTGGAAGTCATACATGCATATATACATAACCTATACATGCCATATTAGTCTTTCAACTATGTAATTAATTAATTAAGATAATCTCTATTAGTTTAATTAATTATGGAAACAATCTTTCTATATTTGTACATTGGCCCCAACATTAATTCAAATTTATACATTGACCCTATAATTAACAATTAATTATATATTGGCCCCACTAACTATTAATGGTCAATTACACAATTGTTAACTCCTTAACAATACAAAAGAAATAAAATATAATTGTCAACACTTTAACAATTAAAGAGAAACTAAAGAGATTGTAAACACTTTAACAATTCTAAAGTAACTATGTTCAAGTTACAAGCTCAATAGAATAACCACTCACAAGTGTTTTATTGTATGTGACTTTCTAGATTCACTGCCATATAGCAATGAGGGAATATTAAACACTTTTAATCTATTTTCAGAATATCTCCTGTCATTCTCAAAATACCCTCAAGTTCTAGGTTGACATCTAGCAACATGTCTAGACAATATATAAGGCAATGAAGTCTAATTCAAGAGAATCTATTTTTGGTCGCCGATTACCTTGCAATCCAATCCTTCCATTAATCGTCCCCTCGAGCAAGAACCATGATATGATTAAGTTCATAGACTCGATACTATACATAAAACCAAATGGTGGAATGAGAGATGACATTCATGGATAAACCCCTTTTCTATTATCATGCTTTGGCCAAAGACTTCCTCATTCAACAACCATGTTAAGATCTCATAGGATATCGCCTCACGCCGGAGGTTAATGGATTCTTTTTTAGAAACTACCTATCAATCACTATACTGGACGAATGATACTGCAAGAGGCCATAACCCGTCTCAATTAAACATAAACAAATGTTGTCCAAATGCAAGTATTAAGCCTCGATACATATGACAGCCACAATATCTTAAGTCAAAGGATTATATGCACAATAGCAATGAATAACAAATTATTAATTCGAAATCATGTAATTTGTTATTCACGTCACATTCGGTGATCTATTCTACTAATAATCACTCACATGTTTGTTAATTACATCATATGTTATTATGACACGTGGCTTACCATCCTTTATCATTAACATCCCTATGTTAATCATAGATAACAATACATGTGATAGTCCATAATAGATTATTGAACTCCCGATCAAATAATCTTAGGACTATGAATATTTTAAATATTTATCATAAAAAAGAGATATGCTAACATATTCTAAACACCTTTTAGAATACATCTCTTTAATGAAAATACCAGAGACTCATTCATATACGAAAGAGGGAGAATATGAATGTCTATAAGAAGTTAATATGTAAACAAACATATAAACAATAATTTCATAATATACAAGTTAATGTCAAAATGCTCTAAAATATGTCATCCAAATATATAGCATTAGGGCATATCTCTAACAATCTCCCACTTACACTAATGCTATGTAACATAGTATTAGCGCAACATACAATGATATATTATATCCATCTTTTCAAGATGATGACCTAGCTTTGAACAATTCACAGCTATGGTAAATGGGTTAGCAACATAAATAAATATGGCTATTTTTTGCAAAACATACAACATACACATATAGGCTACATACACAAAGTATAAAGATGGAAACACCTTTCCAAGTGTTTGGACATACTGTGAGACCCTAGTTGCATAAGCTTATGCAAAAGCTCCATTATAGTCATAACACAAAAGCATATGTTCAGAATAAAAATTGCACCAATTGGGGAAGAGTTAGGTGGCAAATTATATATGGTTGGAAAGCTCTATGAGTCTAGTATACAACGCTTCAAACATTTTGTGAATTGAAATTTTCTAGAAGAAGTTATGACTGTTTTTGTAAAATATGTCGGAGCTGTCTTTTACACTGGAATTGACCTTTTGTCTTGTATTGACTTCCTTTGACCACTCTTTGACCTTCACTTATACATTATATATCATCAAAATAGGCCAAAAACCCCCAAAAACTTCAAGCATTCAGCTGTGAGCCCTAGGAGAAGGGTGAATAATGTATTTCTTGATTTTAAGCATTTTTGGAGAAGATTGAAGCCGATTGAACCGAAATGAAGCTTGTTCTAGTATTATCTAGGCCTATTCTACTTGATTCTAGCCTTTTTAGCAACAAAGGTGAGGGGAATTTTTCAACCTAATTTTTAAAAATTGACGAATATTTTACAATCTTGCATATATATGTTATATATTTTTGTTATTGCTTATGATTCTTGTTAAATAGGGTCTAAAGAGCAATATCCTTGAATTTTAGCTTCATTGAACCATAGAATCTTGTAGCTTGTTAAAATGAAATCTAGTTGAAGTTGTAGCTTGAATTTGAGTTCAATCTTTGTTGTAGAGCTTAGATATGAAGTGTATAACACTAATATATGTTTATGGCACACTAAAATTTCTTGGTTGCATCAATGACGTTGAAAAATGGATGTTGGGTGTTGGCTGAATTTTTTCAACTTTGGCAATGTTAGGGTCGGTGTTGGGTAGTCCAATGGAAGCCCTTTGGTTGCTCGTTTCGCGTAGTGTTATGCTTGTTTTGATGGTTAAATATTAGGTATATATGTATGCTAGAGTATGGTTTTGGTTGGCTATGAAAAGAACGCTAGTTGATTGAGTTTTTTTTTGTGTGTTAAAAGAGTGCATTTATGGCAATATTGACATAGATTTTCTTGTTGTTTGGCTTAATTGTTGAGGAATGACATTGAGTTGGAAAAAAGGGTTAATTTATGGTGAAATGTTGGTTGTGACTTGAAGTCTAAATGAGTGTAATTCATGGTGTTTTCAAGTAAGTTCATGTGTGTAGTTTAAGTGGTGAATTGTGTGGTATAATCATAATGATTGCTTAGTGTTATATGTGTTTGTTGATACTAATACTTGGAGTACGTTAATGTTTGGAGTTATTAATGCTCGATAGTTATTAATACTTAGCGACTAGTAATGATTGGTGTTAATGAATGCTTGATAAAATGAATGAATGACCTTTGGAATGCTTGATGATAATAAACGATTAATGGTCCTTATGGCCTAACGGTAATTAATGCTTAGTATATGGGTGTTATTATGGTTTAAGAATAGTCAATGATTGGAGACCACTGATGCTTAGAGTTATTTGTGTTTACTAGTTGATTGGTCATTAATGGTTGATGGTTGTTTATGCTTAGAGACCATTGATGTTTGAAGGTTATTAATGTTTGATGTTAACGCATGGTTTGAGTTAATGAATACTAGTTGGAAATAAATGGTAAAGTGAAATGATTGTTAGGTGGAATAAATGCGAAGGAAAATTGAAGGTTTAAGGGGAAAGAGTACTTTTATGTGTTTTCATGCTACTTCCCTAATACTTGCAAACTCCATTTAAACTATAGTCATGTCATTTTTATCGAATAAAAGTGCATTTAAATGTTTTCATGAAAATAATAGTGTGAATGTACAAGTTTTCCAAAATGCCATGACTTCTTGCATATCGAGTATTGCGGCCTACTTTGTCGCATACCAAGTGTTTCCATGAAATGATATTAAATGCCAATGAATGTTAAATGAAATGCTAATGAGATCGAGAAACAACCTACTTTGTTGTTTTCTCTAATTGACGTGAATTCGTGTTATGTGTTAAATGTGAATGCGAAGGGAACCGAAAGGTTGAAACCTTTAAAACAGACATGGTAGCGTTCGTGTTGCACTAAGCGGCATCAGGCTTGCTAGGCGATGACATGACTACCAAGGTTCTAACCCCTATTCCGCATGGACAGAGCGTTCCATAGGGTGTGGGTCGTAGGTTTGGTGTACATTCGGAGTACATCTGCTGTAAGGGGAGGAGTTTGTGATAATGGTGTAAGGGAACGACATCAACAGAACGAGCGTATCCTTTATTATGTGGTTATATAGCTTTATATGCTTACTAGAGTTAATTGTCTTTAAATGCTTTATGTTCTCTAGTATTTCTTGAGCCAAATATGTTTAAGTGCTTACTTGAGTTAAAGTTTTTAAGTGCCTAATGTCTATATATTGTTTCTAATGCATGTTAATTGTCTTTAATTGCTTATTGAATGCACATGATTTTGTAATTGCATATGGTTTTGAAAAGCATGTTTTCAAATGGATTTCAAAGTTAAAATGCTTTTCAAAACCTTCCCTATCCCCTCCTCACTGAGTTTGTGAAACTCAACCCAATTTTATAACAACATTTTAAGTGATGCCGAGATCGAACCACGAGGTGAATGAAAGTGATCCATAGACTTGATTTGCTTGGATGATGCTTATGTTGTTTATGTAGTTGTGAGGTTCTTGTGTAATGTATAGATGATGTATATTTTATTTATGGAGTTTATGTAGATTATTTTCTTATGTATTGGAGAATTATCATAGGGATGTATTCTTGGTATTGAGTGTTGGCAAGAAAGTTTGTTGCCATGAATTCTTGATGTAAATGAAAGGTGTTAATAGCTTTGATGTATTGCTTTGTGGATAATAGTGATCGGGCTATTGTAGTGTGTCTTAGCGGACTTAGGAGGAATGATCTTCTTAAACCCATGGCATCACAATCCTAGGATTGTTTATTATTATTTCTATGGTATCATAGATTGTGTTAGTGAAAATGGGATCGTGACAGGTGGTATCAGAGCAATAGGTTGCGAACCCTTGGGATAAAGTTGGTTATGATCATAATGTATATATAGGTTTGAACTTATGTCTTGAGCCAGAGTTATAGACTGTGATTCTTTGAGAGCTTTATAAATGAATGTCTTATAGGCTACGATTCTTGGGTTGTAATGTAGGCTATAATGTTCTTGCATACGTTTGGGTTTTAGTTTGATTCAGCGAATGATAAATGAGACTTTGAATGAGAGAATTTCAAGGGCAAAATTCTTATAAGGAGGGGAGGATGTAATACTGGTACAATAGGCGAGTCGGAATAAATTGATAATTATTAGCAAATGACCTATTAATGTTTAAAAAGGTAATAAGTGGTGTGAAATGTGTCAAAATGATGCCGGGACATTTCAATGGATGTCGAATTGAATTAAATAGTCATACTCGGAAGTAACAAGTCAGTTTTGGGCCAAATTCGGAATAAAAACTGCACCAATTGGAGAAGAGTTAGGTGGCAAATTATATATGGTTGGAAAGCTCTACAAATCTAGGTTTTAACGTTTCAAACAGTTCGCAAATTGAATACAACAACACATCACCAAAATGCATGTACAATTCACAAAATTTGTCGATTTTCTCGACTCAACAACTGTATTGGTGCACACAGATTAAGCTACTCTTAGACAACAACACATCTACACAAAAATACAACACAACTTAAGCTATTCTTCATCAGCATTAATCAACATCTAGACCTACTTATTAACATCTTTATCAGCATTACAATGCAACAAACGCACAAGATCAGCCACTAGAAGAACTTCTTCAATCTCTTTATCTCAACTTCACGTTGTTCATGCAATTCAGCATCTTTCCTATTCATCACCCTTAGCAAATCGGGAATTATTTGTTTACTCCTTTTATAAATTGGAGGATCAACCCAATCAAAAAAACCACAGCCTTTACCATTAAGGTAACCTTTGCAGCGTATGAACCTTCTCCCTGGATTGAAGTCAGTCCAAGATGTGATAATTTTGCCTTGTTTCCGCAAAAACACTGTACTGCCATGGTGAATAGCTTGGAATCGTGGCTGAAATTCGATATAGCATTAAATACAAAAAAAAAAAACTAAACAAAATAGCTAATGAACAAGCTATAAGAAATGTATTTGATATGCTTCAACTTTTGAACAGAATTGTATTCGATATGCTTCCACTTTTTTGAACTAAATCTTCAAGATCCTAAAAAACTAAACTAAATCTGATGCAACCTAAGACGCCACCGATTACTCAGTACACAAAAGCCCATGAATTGATCTTTAAATCTTAAGTGTTATTGCAATTATTTTAATCCATATATATAACTGCAATTATTGGCACTCACCTTATATAATACCTCGTGACGACGGGAATGCAAGACCAATAGCGAATCGTTGACGGGAATACAAGAGCAAGAGACGAGCGAATATGGAGAAAAATGAGTTGACGACGACCAAGGAATTTGGAGATAAACGATTTAGGGATTTGGTTTTTGGGTTTTAAATCAGGTATTGGGTAATAAATAAGGAAAATATGATGACTAGGGTAAAAAGATGACACTGCCCTTCACTACAAAAAATTGGTCTGGGGCGACAAGAAAATTTCGTCGCCCTTAGGTCGCCTACCCCTATTGGGCAACCAAAGGGCGACAAAAAAGGTATCGTCGAGAAAACCCTTCGTCACCATTAGGTCATTTGGTTGCATTTTGGTGGCCAAATCGAAAAAAAATAAAAAAGTATATTTTTTTACATTTCGTAGCCCCTTTGTCTCAATTTTTAGAAAAATTAATTATTAGTTAATTTTTATAATTAACAATTTTATTAAATAATTTGTTAATTTTTGTATCAATTAATTATGCATTGTCACCCTATGGTAGCCAATCTTTGTCGCCATTAGGTAACAAATTATTTTAAATATTTTTTGTTAATTATTTAACTTTGTCGCTATGTGGCAGCCAATTTTTTTAGCCACAATTTGGTGGTCGTATGGTAGCCATACTTTCATCACCATTAGGTAGCCAAATATTTTAAATCTTTTTTTTATTAATTATTTACGTTCGTCGCCATTTGGTAGCCAAAATTTGTAGTTGCATTTTGGTGGCCATATGGTAGCTATTTTATCGTCACCACTAGGAAGCCAAATGTTTTAATTTTTTTAATTTATTAATTTTTGTCTCTATATGGTAGCCACTTTTTGGTCGCCATTGCATTGCCATACAATTTTTTAAAAATAAAAATTATATTTAATATTTAATAAAAAAAGTAAGGCAAGCTTGATAAAAAAAATGTAAAAACGTAAAATGCAAACAAAATAAAATAAAATAAAATAAAAGATAAAAATGAATAAAAAAGAAAGGCCAAAATATATATACATATACATATATATATATATATATATATTTTAAGCTACGAAACAGAAAAAGAAAGAAAATAAAAAATAAATGAGAGTAAAAAAATGAAAAAAAGAAATGCATATATATATAGTTTAATTATATATATTTATATATATATGTATAGTTCAACCTTAACAAGGGGAAAAAACCAAAAAAATGGGAAAAAGTGAAAAGAAAAAAGAAAAAAAGAAATGCATATATATATAGTTTAATTATATCGATGGAATTTAAGGTTCGACAAATGTGAGAACAAATTATAATATCTGAAGAATAAATTTTCTACATTCATAATAATGAGTCTAAGAAAGAAAACAGATATAAGCTACCTACAAAGCGAAAGCTGGAAAGTATTTTAACTTTATAAACCATAAAGCATAGAACATATTATATTAGAGACAATAGAGACATTGGATCAGCAACAATAATTTTCCAACTTAAACACTTCATATTCACTGAGTTGATGGATCAACAGCAAGCGCTGCAATAGTTCCTGTATCCTATGATTCAATTCATTTTCATGCTCTTAATATAAAATTATTAATCATCAATTCATTTTCATACTCTTTTATCGTAAATATGTACAACTTTATACCATTAAATAAACCTTAAATTATATTTTCAATCAAAAGAAAATAGATCTAGCACAAACTTATAATGTATTTGTTATTTAATATTCTTATGTTCTAAATCAATCTAACTTCCTATGAACATGGACATTTCGTCACCCCTTCGTAGCCATTGGCGACCAAAGGGTGACCAAATTTTTACTTTTTGTCGCCATTTGGTAGCCAATGACCATCATGGGGCTACGAACGATCATGCAAAAGATAAAATTTATTTTATATAATCAATTCTTTTGTTTTAAATTGCTCTTTTAAGCTAAATATTATATTTTATTATAGTCATTCTTCAATTTAAACTAATTCATTGATTCTAGTGTGAAATTAGAATTTGATTGGTATGCAAAAAACTAATGAGAATGATAAAATCTTTATTATTTTTCACTTTGTATTGCTGTAATCCTACGTTTGTTAATTAAAATATAGAATTATTAATCATCAATTCATTTTCATGCTCTTATATCTTAAATATGTACAACCTCATACCATTAAATAAACCTTAAAATATATTTTCAATCAAAAGAAAATCAATCTAGCACAAACTTATAATGTATTTGTTATTATTAATGTTAGGAATCGTGCATGGTATTTTAAAATTTTCAATTAAATAAAACGCAGTGAAAAACATAAATACACATGCACCTGTTCATGGCTAATTACATAGATTAATAACATGCATAAATAATCAATATTAAATACGCATAGAGAATTTTAGGATTACCTTTATGATGCTAAAATCGATGTAGAATCTGATCATCTCAGAGCTCTCCACACATGAAGCCTCTAAAAGTATCCACACGAGATCCCAGAGCATCAATCAGCAAAACCCCCACTCAGAGTTTTAGAGAAAATATATTTCTATAAAAACATGATTTGTGCTAGTTTTTTTGTCTGTCATAGTTTCCTATTTATAGGAAACACTTTACAGGGTAGGTCTAGCTTTTGGGCAATTCCTAAATGCTTGGACTTGGACTGATAAATTGCCTGGACTAAAATTCTAATCTAACCAGTATTAAGTCCAATTAAATAATTGGACACTCCAAAATTTAATTCATTTTATCACTGACTAATTTTCGGATCTCTTTTGTGTGTGACCTCTCGGGTTCATAATTAATTGGCAGCGAAATAATATTCATCCAATTAATATTTAATTAGAACTCTTCTAATTAATTTCTCGTAAGTCGTGAGTAACACCTAGCAGTGTATCACGACTACCCAATTAATGATGAAGTGAAATCAAATCCTATAACTAATAATTACCGCATAATTAATTACTTCCATCTACCGTCCTGATTAAGTGAGAGTCATGGATAGGGATGTCAAACTCACTTACTTAATCATATGACCAAATCTAATTAATTAGTAACTTGTCAATGAATTATGGAATGACTTTCACTATTCCACCTCGGTCAAGGATTTTCGATTACTCAATTAATAGATCGCAAATGACCCCTATTGACGGATTCCAAATCTAACACACACATATCTCCATGCATGAATAAATCATTACCACTGAGTACATGATCCAGTCCATGATTAGAACCGAATTGTTTGCACTAGCAAATTATGGTATTCCATACACAAGATAACCATGGTGTCTCATATCTAACGAATAATTACGCAATTATAGCATATAACAAATTATTGACCATCTATGTAATTTGTTATATGATCGATCATGTCCAGTTACTTGTTGTCTAGTTACTTGTTCCTAACAAGTACTTATACATCTACTAAGACAATGTGAGACTCATTGCCCTTATTATTAATATCTCATATTAATCGAGGTAGTAGACTGTACCCCAATCTATCCAGATGAATTAACGCTCAATTAATTCATCCTATGATCGGGGACTTATTCTAGGATTTTATCTTTTATTATAGATCTCGTCACTTATATTCTTAACAACTTAAGAATAAGATTTATAAGATAAACCTAAGGACTTTATTTAAATATTAATTAACACATTAATTATAAATAAATAAATTTCCCATTAATTCATTAAATAATGCAAAATATAATGTCCTAAAATTAAAACAAATTGGCTTTTAGGACATATACTCCAACAAACCCCCACTTGCACTAAAGCCAATTGCTTCGGTATCTTATACCCATTTTCTCAAGAAGGCGATCTAATGATTGCTGAATCATTGCCTTAGTCAATGGATCAACAAAATTAATTGATGACGTTGTTTACTGCAAAACAATGTCATTCCTCCCACAATCTCCGAATGATGTGGTAATGCCTCTTAACGTGTTTAGATCTTTGGTGAGACCTAGGTTCCTTAGCTTGCGTTATTGTTCCACAATCTCCCACAAACTGCTTCCTTTACTGTATCTGATGCAGCAACGCACTCAGCCTCAGTATTGGAATCTGCAATTGTACTCTATTTGGAATATTTCCAACTAACTGCTCCTCCATTACTGGTAAGTATGAACCCATATGTGGATTTTCGATAATCCACTTCAAACTTAAAGCTTGAATTTTTAACACCTTTATGTATCACCTTCTCTATATACCAAAACATATCTTAAGTCCTTCTCAAGTACTTAAGAATATACTTGATTGTTTTCCAGCGTTCTTAACCTGGATTAGACTGATATTTGCTTGTAACATTTACAACATGTGCGATATCAGGTTTTGTACATAGCATGACCTACATAAGATTCCCAATTAATGCAACACATAGAATCTTATCCATCCAATCTCTTTCATCAGTAGCCTTAGGACTCATAGTCCTAGAGATATAAATGCCATGTCTAAAAGAGAACAATCCCCTTTTAGAATGTTGTATGTTAAAACATTTTTAACAATTTGGAAAGACCTATCAATCCTTTGACCTATCGTCATAGCTCTGAATTCCAAGGGTCTAAGTAGTTTAACCCAAACTGTATATAGAGATTTTACTTTAATAACTAGACCTTATTGACATTGTTCCCTTTCAATAGTATGTCATCTACATACAGGAAAAAAAGTCATTTTTACATCCATCTACCATATTTCATAATGGTAGTGTACAACTGTGACCAATAAATCGTAATGGATTTCAACAACTGGTAAAAGATTTCATTATAATTAACTCCTTGTCAATGATGGTAACCTTTTTCTATCTATCTTTCCTTAAAGGTCTCCACCTTTCCGTTTGTACCATTATTTCTCTTGTGCACCTATTTGCAACCTATAGGTACAATACCTTTAGGTGAGTCTACAAGATTTTAGACTTGGTGTGCATAAAAATCCAATTTTTATTTTATGGCCTCAAGCCATTGAAGTCTATGTCAAACATAGTCTTTTATAGCTGACAGGGTCATCAACATGATCACTATCATTTACTTATCTGCGAAAACATTGTGAAATAATTGGTTGCTCTTGGATTGGGTCTACTATAATCAAATTCTCGATCTTTCTCGGATCAACTGGTTACTCTGTGACCTCCTCATTGAGTTGTACTTTTCTTCCTATACAATTTTTCTAGATGAATAATTCTTCCAAGAAGAAGGTATACCTATTAACAAACTCTCTAGCCAACAAGGGAATAAAAGTTGTATCGCAACGATTCCTTGGGATAACCAATCGCCCTTGTCTAATTAGACCTAAGCCTTTCAATAAAGGCAGGACAATCCTAATCCTTAACATCTTAAGGCTAGGTTTCCTGTTATTTCATATCTTATATGAAATACTTAAAACTAATTTGGAAGTGACCCTATTCAAAAACTAGACTACTGTAAGAAGTGTATAGACTTATAAGCTAACTTGTAAGTCGGTATAGTTCATCATTAACTGGCTCATGTCCAACAGGGGCAAAATTCCTATTTCCAATACTTCATTAAGTTTCGATGTAGCATAAGGAATTAATGAAGTGACTATGCCATCTTATTCTGAGATGCTTTTGGAAATCGGTATTAAGGTACTCTCCACAATCTGATCATAGAGCTTAATCTTATTTCCAATTTGATTTACTACTTTAGCTCTAAGTTCCTTGAACATTTCAAATAATTCAGATACATATACCTGTGATAGATCATAGGTAATGATAAAGTAGCTAAATCCTTAATTGGGCTATTTCATTAAATGACCCATACACATCTGTTTATTAACTCTAAAAGTTCTTTTACCTTTGTCCTACAAAGGGTGATCTTAATTGGTCATCTTATTGAGAATACATAATCCATATGTTGGGAATGGATCTGGGCCCACATGGATTTATCAGTCCTTCTTTCACCAACTGAGTAGTTCTTGTTTCTCCTAAATGACCTCATCGTAAGTGCTACAATAGTTTAGAGTTAACCACATCTCAAAATTTCTCTCATTGCTTGTTTTTCCTTCCATCATACTTTACATTATGTATGTAAACTTTATTCATTAATTCACTAGTGTCAACACATTTATTTCTCAAATAAATGAAACATTCATTGTCCATAAAATAGATATTATGTTTCTAGTGACACTATGTAAGAACAACAATTGTTCAAATTAATGAATATCTAGATGGTTAGACCAAAATTGAGGAAATGAGATATTCCTATAGAGGACATCCATTTGTCTTCAAACCCTTTTGAAGTACTTTGGATTTTTCCTCTCTTGGTGTTTGTTCTTTCTCACAGTGGAAACATTTTCCCTTTGCCAACTGATTTCAATTTTCAAGATTTGCCCTTGATACATGACCTTCATGTTCAAGAGTTATGTTAAATGCACTTATATGAAAAATTACATTATGAACAATGAGAGGGAATTAGGAAATGACTTTGAGGACTAAATTTGTCTACATATGATTAACCATGAATAAACTCATGGACTCAAGATGCTCATCTTGAGAATATATGTATTCAAATCTATTACTTTAGTCATCCTTTATTTGGGACAAGTTTCTAGATATCTTATATCTAGTATTTCTCTAGATATCTCATATCTAGTTGTCCTACTTTGATTACTATACAACTCTTGTAAGCAAGTATTGATGATGGATACATTATCCATATTGCATAAGAGCTACTCTCCAGTCTTTAGCTCATCATTCTTTCATTTTCTAAAAATGTCTCAATTCCTTCTCTATTGCATCATCTGACAATTTGTTAGGGCATCTAGAATGCATACGACTTTCTCGGAGTTGAGAACAATTCTCAAGACATAGAGCTAGTCAACGAAGTTTGGTCTAGTTAAATAATAGAAGGGTGGGTTCATGTTCGACATTTAAATTGCAAAAAATACTAAGAATATTAGATAATTGTATTATTTAACTATTTGACTTGGGTCTTTAAATCAAATAATGCCCCCACTAAATTTTTTGAATCCTACACTTCTCTAGTGAGAAACGGAAAAACCAAGTCAAGGTTTTTCTTAGTGGAATTGGAGGCCCATCTATCTTAGATTTACCTCACTTAACTGATTATTGGTGAAACTAAATAAATAGGTGAATAACCATTACTCAATGCATCAAATACAAATTCCAATTTTTTTTTTGCCTCCAATTCATTTGACCTTACTCAACAGATTATTGGTCATATGTAATTGGTTAAGTCATACCCATTATCTTGACAAATTGGGAACTGCAACACTAATTCCTCATACAACAGATTATTAGAACTAATGAGAATCATAATTTGTCATATCTCATGCATAAATAGATCAATTGATATTATAATAAATTAGCACCCCTATGTATCCATAGCTGGCAATCCATTTATATAATATAATATTGGTCTATGATAATGGAAGGCAATGATATAGACTTCCAAATACTATACCATTATTGACTTAATATTAAGATTGAGAAGATTTACAAATCTTAATTAAGGTATCACTTTTCACATGCTTCTAATTTCAATTTATCGCATAAAGAAATAGAAACATACATGCATTTATCACATAAATAATAAATGCATAAAATAAATCAGGATGATCATCGACTAGGAACACTATCAACCCGAGCCATTGGGTTGAATACCTAAATCAAATAAAGGACCCATGAGACGAATAAATGGATTGCTCCTTCTGGACTTCACAAAACTCCTTTCGCGAACCGGGCCAACCAACTCTTGATGTCTTCATGTTGATCTTCAATTACATTTATGTATATAGATTCCTAATCTAGTGCGGACATTGTAACGCCCCCAACCCAAGCCCACAACAAAGGTTAAGTCCAGACCCGGTATACGGACATAGTCTCCTCTGTATTGTGGACTAACTGGTACCTGCAAATAATCACATTCAACCCCCTTTCTACAACCAAACTTCTCATACAATCCCATCCTTCAAATTCAACATAACCAACAAACTCCTCAAGGCCATTCGAGCCTTGGAACTCAACAAAAGCATATCATACAAGCTTACAAAACGTGGTTATAACAACTTTAAAACATAACTTACTTGTCTTACCACTTTAATCCTATTCAGCTTTACTTATATATTAAGTCCTCCCTTTAACAAGCCTTTACACACAAGCATGCAACCAAAGCAGTAAGTCTACCGTTAACTATCACATGCCAACTACTTCAACAACATTCAAGACTACAAGTTAATTATAAACTTTAAATTTCAACACATCTACATACAAGACCTTAAAGGTCTCAAAATGAACAACAAATAACATCTTCACATAGTCTGCACATAACATCCAACCTCAACACACAAGTAATCACGGAAGCTGCTCTACTTGAACTTCCTATTCTTCCTCTACAGCTGCCAACAGGGGATTCACCTCAGCCTCTCCTGAAACATGTTAAAAGAGGAGTAAACAACAAAGTTGCCCAGCGAGGGAGGAGATACAGGTAAGCGGGGGTATTTTTGCAATTGGTTTCGTGCAATGCAATAAGGATAATAACATAAGCAACACAATATAACAAGCTATTCAAACAAATATTTAAACATGTATAAAAAGGATACAGTTCATCTTCTTGTCTTCAATCATGAACCACGAGCCAAGATCTTCAAGCAAGTACTGGAAAACCCCTTATTCCTCCAAATGGGGTACTCTGGATGTACCCCGATCCTACGACCCATTTCTTTTGATGTAGGTCCATATGCCTCAACAAGGTGAACCACGCTTATGGGGTAGTGGAGTATACTTAACGAGAAAGGGAATAGGCACCATAGTAGTCGAGAGAGACCGACAGCCGATGCTGCCCGAAGTTTCTCGACGCTACCATGTCCGAGAAGGTTGCGCAATCCCGAGTCAAGATCACGAAAGCCAAGAATATCAATAATCACATAAGAAGGACGACAAAGTAGGTCGTCCTTGCAATTAAACACAATATAAGCCATTAAACATGAAATAACTGTATAAATACAAAATAGACAAATAACATACTTTTCCACAAACTCTTCAACTAGCTTGATTATACCTTAGACATGCATTTGGACACATAACAAGCATCTACAAGCTCATGCAAGCACAAAGGTATCCATTTCTCACATTTTGCCCTTTGATAACTATACAATTCTCATTCTATACGAAATTCAAGGACCCAAATCTATAAACCAATTGTACTACATTCCTAGGAATACTAAAAGACACATATCTACGCTCTGAAAACCCATTTTGGAGACAAAAGCTCGGGAAGGCCTCGAGTGGATTTTAACTACAACTACCCTATCCGGCCCTCAGTTTAACGCAATGGAAGCACCAAAAGTGTTTCTATGCCCTATGGATACCTAATCTAAGGTCCAAATGTGCCCGAATTACATTTCATGAAAAAACCCATTTTTTTAAATTTTAGCTAATTCGCATCTAACTAGTTTCAATATCATCTAGAGCCCCTATAAGTAGCATCAATTCATTCTAAATAACAAGTTATAGCAAAACCCTAAAATCAAGCACTATTCATCATCTCTTTCAAGAACTCGAGCATTCAACCATGGAAATAGCTATCAAACTACTCAAGCATGGTCTATATATTATGTATAGCATGTATATCACAATATTTAAGTATTTCAATAGCCAAAATCATCAAATCACAAAATCTCAAAAGTTGACATAAACTTAAACATGAAAAATATGCAAGCTCCCTCACAAATTATTGGTGTAAGCAAGTGGTTGATGCTCCTAGATGCCTCAAACTTCTTCTAAACCAAGCCAAGAGACCAATTGCATGCATAGAAGTTGAAGAATTTTCCTTTCCTTCCTCCTTAGGGCTGTCGGGTGGGGGGGGGGGCTTTTTGGGTATTATTGATTTTGTTTTTTGAGCATTATGCAAGTATATGTGATGTATTATGTATATAGTATATGTATATTGTATTATTTTAAGTCTAAGGCTAGTATAACATGGTCAACTAAGCATAAAACTCCTATTAAATGTTAACTAGTTAAAAGTAATATTTTACTAATGTTACACTATTCAAATGAAGCACGAATTATTTTCCTAACGCGTGTTCCCGACCTCTGAAGCCCAAAACCACAAGTTCCCGATTCCTTTTATAAGTTATACTATCTAGGAAAAATTCTAATTTGAGCAAAGTAGACAGTTGATTTTCTTATGAATAATGACCATCAAATAAACATAGTCAAATTAGAAATAAAACACGATAAAATGCACAAAAGATATGCTACAGTTATTTATGAATGTGATGCAATTTTTCGGGCGTCACATATACATAAATGGAAATAGAGGTTTTACATCTTTAAAATAGGGATAAGAGGCATGCAAGCCCCATTTTAAATAATTACATAAAATCCAAAATGGGTAAATAAATAAAATAATGACATCCATCCATCCATTTATTCATCCATTCATACACACAAGACTAGTACATAATCACCCACATACATAGCAATTAAAAGAAAAGTAATCCACGAATATAGCACAATTAATCTCTAATACAATCTCATTATACTAGGTTTATCAAATTAATAAACACCTTTATTAATTTGGATCCTCAAATATCACATATTTAAATAAATATAATCATATTATATTTATAGTCATTAATTAAAAAACTATTTATTAATCAACTACCAGTATAACATAATTAATTTTCTAATATAAATCACATTACATTAGGTTATTCATTTAATAAACTCTTTATTAAATTTATTCCATAAATATCTCATAATTAAATAAATATAAATATAATCAAATTATATTTAATTAATTAATAAACTATTTATTAATTTAAAGTGTCAATATACTATTTGGGTTTCTTGAATTAATTTTTCAAACAAATAATTAAAAAACTATGTCCAAAACAGTAAAATAAAAGTCCAACTCTTATTTTGTTAAAACTTAGATTTAGGCCCAGACCTTAGAAAAGTAAGCTAAGTCCAACTTATCTTATCCAACTCTATGTCTAAAAAACCAATAGCCCAATTCAGATAATAAAATAAGTCCACACTTAATTTTATTCAAGTCTAAATTTAAACTTGGCCCAATTTCAAACAATAAAATGAGTCTTACTTATTTTATTCTAATCTGAACTTGTATTGGCCCAATGAGCCCAAAAGACATATATGTCCAATACAAACCATAAAAGGAGTCCAAGCTAATTTTAAAATCAATTTAAATTTAGCCCAAAAGAAGTCCAAACAACATATATGCCTAATAGCCCAGAATATATATGCCTAATAGCCCAGAATGAGAAAACAAGATAAAAGAAAAACATAATAACCTATGACCCAACAACTTGGATCATGGGTCTCGGTGGATCCAGAATCGGATCCTAGTCCAAACTGGATCCGAATCTCAGGATGGGTTCAAAACCCTACCTAGACCCTAAACTTTTTTTTTCCTTCTTCCTAATAGCCGCTGCCCCACCCATTTCCCCTCATCTTCAACGAATTACAGCCAAGGCCTCAAGGACAACTCTTCGTGGGTTCTATGGCTGCAGTCGCGAAGAGTAATCATCGCGGCTGTCCTAGCCGTGTCGGGAGTGGCTGCCATGGTCACTGTCGCGAGGAGCAGTTCTCGCAGCGGTTACCATGGCCACCGCCGCGAAGAGTTCTCCTCGTGGCGGTTGCCATGGCTGCAGCAACAGCGCGAGGTCACTACTTCACGCTACTGTTGAGCAGCCGTCAGCATGAAGTGGTGACTTCGCGCTAGTGGCTACTCCACCGTGAGCAGCCATGGCTGTTGGGGGAGGGGCAATTTTGAAAAACTCCCTTTTTTTTTTGTTTAACAGAACAGATTTTAAAACACTTTTATCGAAAGAAATAATAAAAATTTCTTTTAAATCTGTTTTACAAAAGAAAATAAAACCTTTTCATAAAACATTTTTATGAAACTAAAAGAAAAAGACAATTTCATAAAATAGTTTTATGAAAACATTAATGGGAAGAACTTAGGGCTACAATTTAATCCTATTTAAATTTATGGGTATAAAACTAATAGATTCAAAAACCTATTAATTTCAAGTAATATTTTCATAAACTACCAATTCTACAAATAGTTTCAAAAACTAATTTTGACACGTTTAATTGTGCTATTTGTACTATAAACGTATAATCACGTAACAGGCATAAACGGTATCTCCACTGTTAGGAATCGTGCATAGTATTTTAAAATTTTTAACTAAATAAAACGCAGCAAAAAATATAAATATACATGCACCTGTTCATGGCTAATTACATAGATTAATAACATGCATAAATACATTAATTATAAATAAATAAATAGCCCATTAATTCATTAAATAATACAAAATATAATATCCTAAAATTACAACAAATTGGCCTTTAGGGTACATACTCCAACAATTAATTCTTATATTCTAAATCAATCTAACATCCTATGAATAAAGACATTTCGTAGTCCCTTCGTAACTATTGGTGACCAAAGGCCGACCAAAATTTTACTTTTTGTCGCCATTTGGTGGCCAATGGCCACCATCGGGTTACGAATTATCATGCAAAAGATATAATTTGTTTGATATAATCAATTCTTTTGTTTCAAGTACTTCTTCTAAGCTAAATATTATCTTTTATTATAGTCACTCTTCAATTTACACTAATTCATTGATGTTAGTGCGAAATAAGAATTTGATTGGTATGTGAAAAACTAATGACAATGCATAAAATTTTCATTGTTTTTCACTTTGTATTTCATTAATCCTACTTTTGTTAATTAGAATATAGAATTATTAATCATTAATTCATTTTCATGCTCTTATATCTTAAATATATACAACTTCTGGGAGACCCTGGACTCGCATGCATGTGCATTTACTGATTTAGTGATAATTTATATGCATTTATGTGACATTTGTTGAATAATGAGAAAAAGTTACTATTCATAGTATTTTCGACTGTTTTGTTTTTCTGATTTTATATTTTTCTCATGATACTTGACTTTTAAGAGGCATGAGGAAATTGGTATTATTTGCATGACACGTTGGGAAGGCGGGTAGGAAAAATGATTTATGTTTCGTATGAATAGTATCATCTATTTGCATGTTTAGAACTTGAGCTTGTTTAATCTTGCCAATCCAAACCTATTTGATCCAAGATGTAATACGCAAGCCCTGGAGCATGTGCATATCATTTATTACATTTTGTGCAATTATTTGTTACATTTATTTATTTTAAAGTTCATTTAACACATGGGTACTATTCATATGAATTTTCAACCATTTTATTTGTCCGAATTTTCATTTTTTCCATGTTACGTGACTTATATGAGCCATGAAAGAAATAGGATTATGTGCATAGCATATCGGGAAGTGTGAAATAAAAATTGGTTTGTGTCCCGCTATGAATAGCAAACTTTAGAATGCATTTTGGGCGTTTAAACTAAGTTTCTTGCATTTTTTTAAAACTAACACATACCCAAATCCTTCTACCCAAACCCATTTAGCCTATCCACCACTTTAAATAGTCAAAGAGCAAAAGAAAAAAAAAAAGAAGAAGAAGGCCAAATCGACATTGTAGAGAAAAAAAGGAAAAAATGGAAAATTTTAGGGCTTTCAATTTTTGCTCCAAACCAAACTTACAAGAAGTGTTTTAGCCATCAAAGATCATCATCTAACCATCTCCAAGCTTCTTAGGTGAGGGATTTAGCATTTTTACATGTTTTCATGCTTATGCCATAAACTTTAATTTCATGATTTATTGCTTTATGGTTATATTATGCATGAATTTTGTATAAAGTATTGTCTACGTGTTGTAGAGACTTGATTTGTGTGGTTAAATGGCTTGTTTGATAGAATTTTGCAAAGGGGTGAATTTAACAAGATGATTAATAGTACTATCTTAGGGTTTTTGTGCAAAGTTGGTTCTAAGTTTGTGTTTATGATATCTATAGATGCTATTGGTGCTAATGAACATAGATTAGTGATTATACGTGATTGCTTTGATCAGAACTTGAATAAACATGCAAAATCGGCTTGGAATCGAAAGGGGCTTTGCGTGAAAGTGTTGTCCGTGTGTAATTGAATACTATATTTAGTGTATATTGGGTGTGGAGGAGCTTAAAGTGCTTTTATGGCACTCGTTTGGGGTTTGGTTCGGGTAGCTATAGTTCAAATCACCTATGGGGCTTTCGGGGATTTTGGGCTAAACACTGTAAAAAATAGAGTTTTGTAGTACTAGAGTGGGTCATAAAGTGTAACTAGAGGTGTGGTATGGTTCGTTTGTGAATTGGTGGTTTCGTATTTCCGTATGTGCCTTGAATCGAGCCTTGAGCAAAAGGGTAATATTGTATAGTTAAGCCTATTGACTTAATTGCCTTGTATTAACACTTGTTATGTTAAATATATGTTTATTGACTTGTTCGTGTATCGATATTTACATGTGAGGACAACCTACTTTGTTGTCCCTCGTTTATGTGATTATTGTATTATAATGCTATTTGTGGTTTCTCGTAATATCTTGTGAATTCTCGTGATCAAATAGGGTTGCGCAACCTTTCAAACATGGTAGTGTCAAGAAACTGCGGGCAGCATCGGGTTGTCGGTCTAGCTCGGTTACCATGATGTCGATTCCCTCTCTTGCTGAGGCACACCCTTCTACCCCAGAGGCTTGGTTCACCTCGTTGGGGCATACGGATCTACCTCATGAGTGTTGGTCTGTGATGTCTCAAGTTCAAGGATTAATTGCACTATTATATTATACAATGAATTATTATCTAATTCATGTAATTCGTTATATTAGCGGTCATGCCGAGTTACTTATTCTCAACAAGTACTTATATATTTACTTTAATGATATGAGACTAACCACCTAAATCAATATCTTATATTATTTGGATAGTAGACTGTAATTCAATCTATCCGAATAAACTAATGCCCAATTAATTTATCCTACGATCGAGGACTACCTTTTAGAATATATTTATGAATATAAATTCTATCACTCATATTCTTACCCTTAAGGGTATCTCCAATGGCAAAAAAAATGGTATACTATTCATAAAAACTTACTATTTTTGGTAAGTTTTAGAGACTCGGGTCTCTATTTTAACTCAAATCTCCAATGGGGCCCACCACTTTTTAGAAATTTAAACCAAAATAGAGACTCAATTTACTTTTTTACATTAAATTTAGAGACCCAAAAAGTGATTGGATCTCTATTTTGGTGTTGGTGTGCTGTCGCAGGCACCCAAAAATAAAACATGTACTTCAAAAAATATATGTAGTAGTGCGAGTAAGGATCGTTCCCACAGAAAGTATCTAAGCTAATTTTATGTTACGTAAACAGGGTTGGGGGGGAAGGGTTTAAGTATAAAGAAAACTTAAGAAAAATTACTGAAATTAAAAATATCGGATTTAATCAAGAAAACGAACCTTGGTCTAAGTCAACATCCACCATCGGAATCTTGTAACTGATCATTGATGCAAGTATATATCAATTCAAACTTCAAATATTCACCGTTGGAATTATTTTCCTATCTCTCCTTAGTCTTAGTTAATTAAAATACACGCGACCTAATTAACCCTAACCACTAAACAACCTCAGACACATGCTAAAGGTTTAATCTAGCAGCAGCTTTAAGAATTAGAGGGATTGATGAAGCTAAACAACACAAGCACACACGGTTGCATTTAATTTAGTTAAACATTCTTCCTGAAATCTAATAATCTCTGCCGCAACAAATTATTAAATCTTAGTTGTTTCGCAAATTAGAGGAATCAAACAATTACGGATTTGATATCTAACTTAGCAGTAGATTATAACGAATAATAAACTAGTTGACCACCCTACCAATTAAACGAAAGAATCATATAAATAAAACATAAGAACATTCAATACTTAAAGCATAAATTGAACAATGAAAACTAATTAGATCTCACAGTTTTCTTGATTGCGAGGCTTCAGTTTCCTTCGACCAAGAATAAAGGTTTAGCCATGCAGAGCCATGAAGAAAACTCGAAAACTAAGAGGAGAGAAAGATAAGAGGTCCCCCAAAATCTGAATATTTCTCCCCTTATTTATAGTTTGTGAAGCCTACCAAATCCCCTAAGATAATGGAATTCTAATCTAAATAAAATAAGAAAATATTAAAGGTAAAGAAAACTCCTAATATAACTAGGAAATCTTAAAACAACTAGAAAAGTCCTAATACAATTAGGATACCTAAAATAGCTGGAATTTTCGTGCACTACTTCTTCTACCATCAACTACAAGCTTCTAGATAAAGAACATTCCAGAACGTTCAACAGCACAGGTGTAGCAAGTTCATGTCCAATTTTGACATTGATGCAGCCTTTATTTCTCAAGACTCAAAACATGAAAGTTGTAGATCTTCTTCTCGGCTTTCCAGAATATCTTGAATTGCCTCAATTGGAGTTCAGATAAGAGATTTATACCCAAAAAACTTAACAGTGTCAGAGCTATCCAGAATTACGCGATTTTAGCTTCGTTTTGCTCCTAACTCCTCCATTTGCTTCCTAAATCAAAATATAAAAATAATGAGTATATTTAGGCATTAAATAGGTGTAAAAGATTAAACATTAAGGGAGAAAAATATGACATTTTGCATTCTTATCAAATTTCCCCACACTTAACCTTTGCTCGTTCTCGAGCAAAACTCAAATTTTCAAGAATACCAAAGTTGCAACGCCATCAACAAAGAACAACCAAACTCTTCAAAACTCATAACATATCAGGAACAAACATTCTTAACCAACTTATAATTACTTAGTAAGCATTCTCACTCAAAGATGGAGTAAACTAAATACGTTGATCCTCACAAAAATAAACGCTCGACTCTCATGTGTTGAAGGGTATATGTTTCGTTCAAATTTATTCCAATGAAAATGATCTACCATAGTCTTGCATATTTTCTCATTCTCCACCACTAAGATCACATGCATAACACAAATCATAAGGACTTTTCAAGTGTTGTAACGGGGTTTAGGACAAAAGTGAAAAATATTTGGGAATGTAACTCAAAAGCCATCGAAACTAGCGGAGCAAAAATAAACCAACTCAAGCTCGAATATGTAAGACATGTAAAAACCAATCACTCATTCAATAGCTTTTACCTTCGTATATATCATGTATAAACAGAACCATTCCTTGGAATATTTAAGATGAATTTGAATATGGACAATTTAAAAGAAATTTCCTCCATCACTTTCTTTCTTCCTTGTCTTTTTTTTTCTTTTTTTTATTCTTTCCCTTTTTTTCTTATTATTTTTTCACCAAGATTATATCAACAATGGAACTCACATATCGAAAATGAAAACATGTTCCATTTTACCAATCATAGCCACACCACAAATTCAGATACCCCCACACTTATTTCTTGCACACCCATACATATCATAACGTTGAACAATGCTCCACTAGTCCTAAGGCTTGGGTAAATACATTGTTTTTTGGGTTTAAAGCTTCTAACGTAGGTTCACAATAAACAAGGTCAATAAAGCTCAAAAGGGTTTACCAAAGGGAAAAATTAATTACACGGTAGGCTATTTGGCTTATGTAGATAAATCAAAGGATACCTTAATCATGTTCATGCATGCATGCGTCAATGTGACCTCGAAGAGAATCAAGACAAGTTCTAGAGAAACAAATCCATGGAAGAATATCTCTCATGAAAAAAAAAAATTAGACTGATTATGGATGTGTCAGTCTAAAGGCTCAAAATCTCACCAGCTTTCGTCTACGTAATTCAGTCACTACCATGCTCAAGGAAAATAACTAAATTAATTAATTTTAAGTGAAAAAGTACTTATTCAATCATGTTTTGAGTCTTTCAAACTTAATTGCACCTTGCTCATGCCATGCTAAAAAAAAACCATTGAAAACTTTGTTTTAAAAAAAAAAAAAAAATTAAAACACAACCTAAATCCACTCCCCCGTACTTGAAACTTTCATTGTCCTCAATGAGTAAAAATAAACTTTCAAATTTATGCAAATATGAATAGAAACATGAAAGCAAGTGAAGTAAGAGAAATATAGTCTGTAGGAAGACATACCTGAAACACTTGTTAGAGAGAAGAAAAGTAATGCTTTAAATCTGCATCTATTCAGTGAAGCCTAAAAAAATAAGAAAAAACAAAATAACAGGAAACAACAATAATAAAGTAGTTTGTTTTTTTATTTTCATTTTTATATTTTTTTATTTTTTTGTTGGCCGACCCTATTTACATCCCCATACAAAGGCTCTGAACTCTGGGAGGCACTAAAGCCGACTCTGTGAAACAATAAACATGTCAAACTAACTAATATCTGAAAAATTAAAATACCTGGATCCATTTAACATCAGCCAGTGAGACAAACTACCCTTGGGTTGCCTTCTAAGCAGCGACTTTGTTTACTGTCGTTGACTCGACTCAATGCTTCCTTCTTCAATCAGGATTATCAAAGTCCAATTCTTTCACATTCTCCTCTTGGAAAGGCTTCAAATCTGGAATAGGTTCCTGTGGAAAAACATTCAATGCTATAATAGTGTCTTGCAAATCAGCACTGAAGGCTAACTCCTTAATCCCTTCCTCAAGATGCTTACTGATGACAACTTCCAATCTACATTTTTCATCGAATTCTGTTACTTCCTGTGCTAAAGAATCAATCATATCAATAGAATAAACAGGATTATCATCACCAGGATATTTCATGGCATCATAAATATTAAACTTAATAGTCTCCCATCAAATTCCATGGTAAATGTGCCACTATGAACGTCTATCTTAGTCTTGGATGTTTTTAAGAATGGTATTCCTAACAAAATAGTCGTATTCTCATCACCATTCCCCATATCAAGCACATATAAATCAGAAGGAAACCAAATCATTAACTTGCACAAGAACATCCTCAACTATCCCCTTAGGATAGACATTAGATCTATCGGCCAATTGTATCACCATACTAGTTTCATTCAAAGGTCCAAGTTTCAAAGAAACATATTTAGAATATGACATGACATTAATAGAAGCTCCTAAATCTATCATGGCTTTATCAACTTTAGTGTTACCTATCGTACAAGGGATAGTAAACATACCTGGATCTTTGCACGTTGTAGGGAGTTTTCTTTGAATAACTGCAGAAACATTATCCCCTACTCTCACCGTCTCACATACCTTAAGTTTATGTTTCCTCTTAATCGTACACAGTTCTTTCAAAAATTTAGCATAACGAGATACTTGTTTAATAGCATCTAAAAGTGGAATATTTACCTCACATCTACGAAAAGTCTCATATAAATTACTATTTTGCTCATATTTTTGAGATTCTGCTAAAGCATGAGGAAAAATGGGTACTAGTTTATAATTAGAAAGAGGTGGAAACTTACGCTTAGGTACTTTATCATCATTGGGAAAGTCACTGCCTACAACAACATTTTTCTCTTTTTCTTGCTTCGACGATGTAGGGGCTGCCTTTTTTGGAATCTCAAGCTCTTTACCACTTCTCAAAACGATTGCACTTAAATTTTCTCTTGGATTTACTTCCGTTTGAGAAGGTAATTTTCCCGAACTCTGTGCCTCTAACCGACTAATTGCAGTTGCCATTTGCCTCACCTACTTGTCCAAACTTTGGATACTGGCTCTCGCTTCTTGTTGAAATTGTTCCATCTCCTGTTGAAGTTGCAAAGTATTAGTGGCAAGAGACTTAATAATATCTTCTAAAGACATACCTGAATTAGAAGTTTGCCCTGATTGTTGATATGGCTATTTATATTGCTAATAACTTGGGCGGTTTTGAGTCACATACTGATTTATTTGTGGATTCCCATAGCTAAGATTAGGATGATCCCTCTATGCTGGGTTATACGTGTTCGAAAAGGGATCATACTTCCTTTGTAGTTGTCCAGGTAAACCACCCACCGCATTCACTTGCTCTACGGGTTCCTCTTGAAGAGTTGGGCACATATCAGTTGGATGCCTAAACAAATCTCATAAGCCTTCGTTGTTTGCTTATTACCTACAACCATCTGACGAACAAGAGAAGTTAGACTCACAATCTGTTCTTCAAGGAATGAAACATTTACCTCATTAACATGCTTGGACGGAGCTTCGAGCCTTGTGCTAAACTGTTGAGAATTAGCCACCATATTTGCAATCAAGTTCCTCGCGGCCTCGGGAGTTTTATCCACCAAAGCTCCTCCACTCACAACATCAATCATGCTCCTATTAGTGGGTAGAAGGCCCTCATAGAAATATTGGATAAGTAGCTTGTAACACCCCGATCCCTCTCGAGACCGGAGCCCCAAACCCGAAACCCAAGACACAAAACACGAGGGAAAATGGACGGAGTCTCCCCTGTTTATAAGGCTAATTAAAAACTTGCAAGCAACAAGTACGACCACAATACAACACCCCAACTCCAACTGTCCCACTTTTCCCAGTCTCAAGGCCATCCGAGCCTTAGTCAGAAAAACATAACCACACGAGCATGCAATCAAAAGATAATAATAGTCTATCTTTTGATATTACATGCCAACTAAGCCACTAACTATTCAAGACTACAGCTTTAATTACAACCCACAAAATTTATCATTAATACATACAGGACCTCAAAGGTCTCAAAATAAGACATAACACAATAACACACATCTTCAAAGGGATTCAACCTCAGCAAGATAAACAACCAGCAACATAACACTCAAGGTAGTTGTTCTAACTGCACCTGTAATATGTTAAAACGAGGAATAAGTAACCAAAGTTACCCAGTGAGGGAGATGATGCAGCATACCGGGCGTGCAACATGTTATGCAACAAAGATAGCCATATATATAACACAAAGTAACAAGACTAGATAGACAAGTATTTAACCACATATAAAAAGGATATGGTTCCACTTTATGTCTTCAATCTCGAACCACGAACCATGATCTTCAAGCAAATATCGGCAAACCCTTTATTCCTCCAAATGGGATACTCCGGACGTACCCCGATCCTATGACCCATTTCCCCCGAGGTAGGTCTGAATGCCCCGATCCTATGACATTTAAGCTACAGCTGGAGGAAGTCCTTATTATTCGGGAATATCCCAATGTATTTCCTGAGGAGTTGCCAGGGTTACTGCCAGAGAGAGATGTGGATTTTGTGATTAATCTTGTTCCCGGTACTCAACCTATTTCTAAATCAGCATACCGGATGGCACCAGCTGAGTTGAAGGAGCTGAAGACTCAGTTGTATGAGTTATTGGATAAGGGATTTATTCAGCAGAGTTCTTCACCTTGGGGAGCTTCTGTTTTATTAGTGGAGAAGAAGGATGGTACCTTGAGATTGTTTATTGATTATCGTGGTTTGAATCAGGTGACCATTAAGAATAAGTATCCTTTGCCACTGATTGACGAGTTGTTTGATCAACTTCAGGGAGCCAAAGTCTATTCTAAATTTGATTTGAGGCAGGGGTATTATCAGCTTCGGATTCATACGGAAGATGTTCCGAAGTCTGCCTTCAGGACTCGGTACGGGCATTATGAGTTTGTTGTTATGCCCTTTGGATTAACTAATGCACCGGCAGCATTCATGGATCTTATGCATCGGGTTTTTCAGCCGTATTTAGACCAGTTCGTGGTAATCTTTATTGATGATATCTTGGTCTATTCTAAATCTAAATCGGAGCATGAGCAATATCTACGGCTTGTCTTACAGCAGGAGCATCAGTTGTTTGCCAAGTTCAGCAAATGTGAATTTTGGCTGCAACGCATATCTTTTCTTGGCCATGTTATCACACAGAGCGGTATTTCTGTAGATCCCACTAAGATTGAAGTGGTGATGTCTTGGAAACATCCGGAGAATGTTTCGGAGGTTCGTAGCTTTCTTGGCTTGGCAGGTTATTACCGTAGATTTGTCAAGAACTTCTCTAAGATTGCAGGGCCACTTTCTAAGTTGACTCAGAAATAGACTATCTTTGCTTGGGATGAGAAGTATGAGAGTAGGTTTCAGGAGTTGAAAAAGAGGTTGACTACTGCTCCAGTACTTGCTCTACCATAGGGGACCGATAATATGGTCATTTACAGCGATGCATCCAAGGAGGGGTTGGGATATGTTCTTATGCAGGATGACCGAGTTATTGCCTATGCTTCCAGGAAGTTGAAGCCTTATGAGGTGAATTATCTGACTCATGATCTTGAGTTGGCAGCAGTTGTCTTCGCACTGAAGAAGTGGCGTCATTATCTGTGGGGCAGTAAGTTCGAGATTTTTACTGATCATAAGAGTCTGAAGTACTTGTTCTCACAGAAGGAGTTGAATATGCGTCAGCGGAGGTGGATGGAACTTCTTGGGGATTATAATTGCTCTATCAGCTATTTACTTAGGAAGGCAAATATTGTAGTAGATGCTCTCAGCTGGAGGACGAGTGTTGCTTGTTTGGCTGTCAAGAAATGGGAGATTCTTGAAGAATTTACTTATTGGAGACCGGAGTTGACTCAGGTTGGGGTGATGTGTTCACATCTCCGTATTCAGCCTTTATTGTTGTCTCAGATCAGAGAAGCTCAGCAACTTGATGTTAAACTTCAGAAGATCAAGGATCAGATCACAGATGATCAGTCTGACTTAAACTGCATGAGGACGGTATTCTTCAGTTTCGGAACAGGGTTTGTGTTCCCGATGAACCGGGCTTGAGGCAAAGTATTCTGGAAGAAGCTCATAATTCTAAGTACACTATTCATCCCGGTGGAACCAAGATGTATCAGGATTTGAAGCAACACTATTGGTGGAATAACATGAAGAGGGAGGTTGCTTAGTTTGTATCTAGATGTTTGACTTGTCAGAGGGTAAAAGCCGAGCATCAACGACCTGCAGGTTTGCTTCAGCCATTGGCTATACCAGAGTGGAAGTGGGAGCATATTACGATGGATTTCGTCACTGGTTTGCCTAGAACACCGAGGGGTAATGATGCAGTTTGGGTTATCGTGGATCATTTGACGAAGACAACTCATTTTATTTCGATGAGGATGGGAGATGAGGTTACAAAGTTGACGGGTCTTTATTTGGATCAGATTGTTAGACTTCACGGGATTCCATCTAGTATTGTCTCAGATCGAGATCCTCGATTTACTTCTTGTTTGTGGGAGAAACTTCAGGAGACCTTGGGTACTCAGTTGAACTTTAGTACCGCGTATCATCCACAGACCGACGGTCATTTTGAGCGGACTATTCAGATTCTGGAAGATACGCTTAGGGCTTGTGTTCTGGACTTCGGGAAGAACTGGGAGAAACATCTACCACTTGCCGAGTTTGCCTATAACAATAGTTATCAAGCTACTATTGGGATGGCACCTTTCGCAGCTCTTTACGGTCGTAAGTGCCGTTCACCTTTATATTGGGATGAGGTAAGGGAGATGAAGACTATTGATCCGACTATCATGCCAGAGCTTCTTGAGAAGATTAAGAATGTTCAGTTGATCAGGCAGAGAATGCTTACGGCGCAGAGTAGATTCAAGAGTTATGTTGATAAGCGTCATCGGGACTTGGAGTTTGCAGTCGAAGATCGGGTTTTCTTGAGATTGTCTCATCGTAAGGGGTTTGCTCGTTATGGTAAAGGTGGAAAGCTGAGTCCGAGATTTGTTGGGCCGTTTGAGATTACCGACAGGGTTGGTAAGTTAGCATATCGGTTGGCTTTACCGGAGAACTTCTCTAATGTCCACAATGTATTTCACGTGTCTAATTTACCAAAATATAATCCGGATCCTTCTCATATTCTTGAGTCAGAGCTGTTACAGCTTCGTGAGAATCTGACTTATGACGAGCGTTCGATTTGTATTCTTGATCAGATGGAACGAGAGTTGAGATCAAAGTAGATTCCGATGGTTAAGGTGTTGTGGAAGCATCACGGTATCGAGGAAGCTACTTTAGAGGGACGAGATCAGATGCAGCAGCAGTACCCAGATCTGTTCAGTACATCAAGTAAGAATTTCGAGGATGAAATTTCTTTAACGGGGGAGAATGTGAAATCCCACTTTTCTATCCTGTCTCGTTTCGCGTGTTTATTCTCATTTTGCGTGAATTGACCTGTCTAAGTACTATATAACTTAGAATGTGGTAATTTTGATATTAATACTCCTAGAACATGCTAAATGTGCATTCATAAAATTTTTATAAAAAACGGGGTCAGAAATTTTATCGTCAACTTTTAGTGAATAGTATTTTCAAAACACGTCCGCTAAAATTTTGAAACTGGTCTTTTCAACCCTTCTAGACCTAGTCCACGGACTTTAATAGACATGTGTTTGATTAAAACGGTTTTAAAATCGGCTTAGGAATTTATTAGGGTTTTTACACCGACTTTTACAAAAATCGAGTTTTAAACCGACTCGGGTGAAATTATTTGACTGTAAAACTTCTTGTCATCTAGAAATAAATTATTTGAGTTAGTTTAAGTGTTAATTTAATAGTTGAGCAAGAAATACTCAAGAAATGAATTAAAAGACTAAAAATACAATTAAAAGACTAATTTAAACTAACTTTGACTTTATTTAAATGTTGACCAATATGCATCTATCACCAACACACACTCACAAAGCACAAAAACACCCTCAATTTCACACACATTTCCGAGAGGAAGAAGGGAGAAAAGGGAAAGGTTTTCAACAAGTTTTCAAATCAAATTTTCAAAGAAAAACCTAGTTTTTGTCCGTAGAACTTCGTGCCGAGTTGGATTCCGCTTGTTGGGCACGCATTGCATGTATTTCTAGGCTTATATTGCATCTAAGGTGAGAGAAAAATTCTATATCTCAAAACTCATCTTTTATGTTTTTGTGTAGAATTGATTATTGAACCGTTAAAATGTTAATTTGATGTTAGATTATTGCTCCATGCATGCTAGGGATCATTTATATGTATTCTTGTGAGATTTGAACAGTTGTAGCATAATTATTTATTTTCGGGTATTTAAAGTTGATTAATTTGCTAAATGTTGATTATCTTGAGTTGTATTGGTTGAAATCGATTGCCGTCGATTTCTAAAAATTTGTTAATTACGTGGTAGCGCCGTTGTAATGCCGAATTTTCGATTGTGAGGTCGGTGCTAAAATCCAGAAATTTTAGCCATGACACACTAGGGTTTTAGGGTTATTGGGCATGATTTGGATGTGTTTTGGTTGGTTTCCGAGGGGGCTAATGTAGTTAATTGAATGGGTGAGTGATAGAAACTGATTTGGAGTGGTTTGGACTAGTAGAATGTAGGTTATGAATATTTTAAGTTTAGGTTGTCTTTCTTTAAAATGTTAAATTATGACTTTAGTTGATTGGGTGTGGTTTGAGTGATTGAATTGTGAGATAATGATGGGTAAACTAGGGTTTGATTGTGTGTTTAATGCATGTTCGGTTGGATGGCCTACTTTGTCATCTAACTTAGTTATTTGTTGTTAAATTGATTATTGATGTTATTATGATGATAATATGATTATTGATTGATGATTGATGAACCAAGAGATAGTCAACGGAAAAGGTTGTCCTCCTGTGAATGATTGATGTTTATTATTATTGTTGAGTCTTTGGTATGTGTGTGCCACCTCTCGGGCAGCATCGGGCTGTTAGGTTGATAATGGCATGACTACCAGAGACTGCCTTCAGCTCGCATGACGGAGGTGTCATGGAGGGAGAGGTTATTGGGGTATCTCGGGTGCGTGAGTTTATAGGAGTCACAAGAAAGCTATTATGATCGTGATGGCGTTTGGAGCTACACCAACTAGTGTATCATTTATTGAATGGTCATTATAGATTATGTGATGATAGTATTATTGATGTTATTGTGTGTTTACTTGCTCAAAGGATCATTTTCCAAGGAGTATAGTGAATACTGTTAGAGATCTATCAGATCCTCACTGGGCTTATTTTATATAAGCTCACTCTCTATTATTGCATGCTTACAGATGTTCTTTCGCAAGACTACGCATACGTGCCTCTTGAAGAGGAAAATGTAGAAAATGTGCCTTATGTGGATGAGTCTTATGTTCCGAAGTCTTGTCCTTGATGTTATGTTGTTTTATTATCTTGTATATTAATTTAGCTGACTTTTATATGCTTTGTAATTCATAATGTAGAAGATGTTGAAAAGATAATAAATTAGTTGATGCTATCTTAGTAGTCTTCCTTTTGTCTATGTTTAGGTTGCTAGGTTGGTATCAATAAGTTTTGTAATGTACATTAAAGTTCATGTAATATGTTGGAACGGAGGCGTATAACAAAGGATGATTATGGTGTAATATGGTTATGTTGTATGTTGTTATTTTATTGAGGAGTTGTTTATTGTATGGTTATGGAGTTGATGTATGATGTTCTAATGAGGTTGGTTTAGAGCCTCGGTATCTTATTTACTGTCGTTATACTGCCGAAATTCCGTTGCGTCCTGACTGATCATAGGTGGGGTCGAGTTGGGGTGTGACAAGGTGAACCACACCTTGGAGGTAGGGGAGTATGCCTCAACGAGAAAGGGAATAGGCATCATGGTAGTCGAGGGAGCACGGCAAGCCCGATGCCGCCCTTGTTTCTCAACACTACTATGTCCAAAAAGGTTGCGCAACCCCGAGTCAAGATCACGAGAGCCAAGAATATCAAATATCACTTAAGAGGGAAGACAAAATAGGCCGCACTCGCATTTAATCACAAATAACACGAAAAGACTTAAGATAGCAAGTAAATAATACATATAAACTTTATCAGTCACTAAATAATACGATCTAGAAATAATAAAATAAGTTAAGTTGCACAGAAAATATGAATACTCTCTTACCTCTAGAAAGCCAAGAATCTACTTCAATTGCTCAAATCTCCTTTCATTACCACTCAAAATATCTACCTAAACACAATAACTTCAATTTAACACATAATCCAAGTAATCATTCAAATAATAAAATTTTCAAGTCATATTCATTTCCTCACACAAACTATACAACTAACAAGCAATATGAGTAATATAAGCAAGATATAGCATACTCACTTTCTTCTTCATTGCACCTTTATACACAACTCAACTACACATGTAACTAAGTTAAGAAGTTCACTTTAATTTTAGTCATCTAACAAGTATTCGTAGTCTCTACAACAAATATAACACAATAAACAAACTAAAGTTAAGTATAAGGCCTAAAATCTCCATTTTCTCCTTTAAGTTCAATAAGCCAAAACTAGTTTTAGCCAATGTTTAGTTAACTAAAGTATCTAACTATCCTCAACTACATTTATGGAACTTAAACCAAGCATTAAACTAGTATTTAAGGCTCTAATTGCATTAATTCTATTGTGCGCATACAAAAAAGCATAAAAATCAACGTTCTCAGAATTCGATAAATTTTAACGTGGGACCGTTCTATCAACCTAATATCACATATCTAGCGTTAGATCAAGGTTTCAAGCAATATTTAAAGGGCCTAAGTGAATAGTGCCCAGTCAAGACTTTTCAAAAAATGATTTCATATATATACTACAAAATTACATGAAACAACTATGGGAGTATGTTCTCCTACTCCTAGAGGCATGATAAATAGCTTCAAAACGTATAACAGCAAGCATATATAACAATTCCTATTTTGAACATAATCTACAAAATCACAAAAAATGCAAAATTTAGAAAAAATCCTCACCAAACGAGTGTTGAGCAAGCAAGGAAGATGATTTTGGATGGATTGGAACATTTGGAACAAGCTTAGAAGATCAATCTTGCAAAACCCTAGAATTTATTTCTTTTCCCTTTTTTTTTCCTTTGGCCGTGCACCTCTTGAGCATTTTGTGTGATTGTTGTTTTGTTTTTTTATATTAATATATGTGTAGGATTGTAATATGGGTAAATGGGTTGGTTTTGGGTTGTGGGTGGTGGGTTTCAAATGGGTTTGGGCTTGATTAGATAGGAAATAATGCAAGACAAACTCTCTTTTAGCCCAAATTTAATATATAGTTTTTACTATTTATATAATATCAAGATATTTTTGTAAATCACTCGTCACATATACAACGAATATAACTTTTGTGAACGTAGGCTAATTATAAGTTAAAATAATAATAGAAAAATATGAAATCCGAGAAAATGAGATAATAAAATTTTAGTCCGGGCTATAAAAACTAAATAAAACTAATAGGAATACTAAAGATCTAAAGTAAATAAACTATTACTACTTACTCGGAGACACTATAAATATTTATTTTTCTCACGCTCGGGATATGATATGCACATTCTAACAAGGAACAAATATATTATAAATAAAGTATAATATAGAAAAAATATAATTTTTGAAAAATAAAATAGTTTAAAATTTGTCCCGGGCTCACGTAAAACATAAAATTTTAAGCATATAAAAGCAAATAAAAGTCAAGTAAAAGCAATTATGCACATAAATAACTAAATAGAATAAATTAAAAGTCCATCTGGACTGGGGCGTCACATAGCTGCTCACTAATCTGATTACGGGGGCAGCTCACACATAATCTTTTGAAACGTTCCCAATATTCGTGCATGGATTTCCCACTGTGCTGCCTTATACCACAAATTTCTTTTCGAATATTGGTTGCCTTTGAAGCTGGGAAATATTTCTCCAAAAACAACCTCTTCATCTCATTCCATGTGGTAATACTTCCGGAGGGTAGATAGTAGAACCAATCCTTAGCTGAATTCTTCAAAGAAAACGGAAACGCCCTTAATTTAATATGCTCGTCAGTCACCCTCGTGGGTTTCATACTCGTGCATACCACATGAAGCTCCATTAGATGCTTATGAGGATCTTCACCTACAAGGCCATGAAAAGTGGGCAAAAGATGTATTAGGCCATACTTTAATTCAACAGTAATACTAGCATCTAAAGTAGGAAACGTTATGTATAAGGGTTGTTGATCTAAATCAGGGGCGGCAAGCTCCTTCAAAGTTCGATTTCCAGCCATGACTTCTTTCTCTTCTGAATCAGAATCGCTAGCAAATAGGGAATCAACAACTAGTTCGTTTTCTTCAAAATTCCTCCGAACTTCTTTTCTTAACTTGCGCGCAGTTTTTTATATTTCCGGATTGTACTGCAAATCACTTTGATTAGTAGATCGAGTGACAATCATAAAATCAAGAAAACACTAATAACCCACAATAAATAAATCAGGAAAAAGAAATCTAGACTAATAAGAAAAATAAAAAATTTATGCAAAAACACAAAAAACGCCTAAAAACCCTAGTAAACGATGAAATTTGGCCTCGAGAGGATAGGACTCGAAGTCCTTTTGCTCAAAACGTCATTTCCCTTCGGAAAAGTAAATTTTCGAGACCTAATTCTACCAAAATTTTGAAAACTGCTGAAATTGTAACGATAAAAAAAAAATATATTTTTTCCAAATTGCAAGAACGAAATAAAAATCACAAAAAATACAAAAATAAACTAGAAAAACTCCCCAGCAACGACACCAAAATTTGGTGTGCTGTCGCAGGCAACCAAAAATAAAACATATACTCCGAAAAATATATGTAGTAGTGCGAGTAAGGATCATTCACACAAAGTATCTAGCCTAATTTTATGTTACGTAAACAAGGTGGGGGAGGGGTTTAAGTATAAAGAAAACTTAATAAAAATTACTGAAATTAAAAATATCGGATTTAATCAAGAAAACGAACCTTGGTCTAAATCAACATCTACCATCAGAATATTGTAACTGATCATTGATGCAAACATATATCAATTCAAACTTTAAATATTCACCATTGAATTATTTTCCTATCTTTCCTTAGTCATAGTTAATTAGAATACACGTGACCTAATTAACTCTAACCACTAAACAACCTCAGACACGTGCTAAAGGTTTAATCTAGTAACAGCCTTAAGAATTAGAGGGATCGATGAAGCTAAACAACACAAGCACACGCGTTTGCATTTAATTTAGTTGAACGTTCTTCCTGAAATCTAATAATCTTTGACGCAGCAAATTATTAAATCTTAGTTACTTCGCAAATTATAAGGATTAAACAATTACGAATTTGATATATAATTTAGCAGTAGATTATAACGAATAATAAACTAGTTGGCCATCCTACCAATTAAACGAAAGAATCATATAAATAAAACAGAATAATATTCAATACTTAAAGCATAAATTGAACAATGAAAACTAATTAGATCTCACAGTTTTCTTGATTCCGAGGCTTCAGTTTCCTTCGACCAAGAATAAAAGTTAGCCACGCAGAGCCATGAAGAAAACTCGAAAACTAAGAGGAGAGAAAGAAATGAGGTCCCCCAAAATCTGAATATTTCTCCCCTTATTTATAGTTTGTGAAACCTACCAAATCTCCTAAAATAATGGAATCCTAATCTAAATAGAATAAGAAAATATTAAAGGTAAAGTAAACTCCTAATATAATTAGGAAATCTTAAAACAACTAGAAAAGTCATAATACAATTAGGATAGCTAAAATAGCTGAAATTTTCGTGCACCACCTCTTCTACCATCAACTAGAAGCTTATAGATAAAGAACATTCCAGAATGTTCAACAGCACAGGTGCATCAAGTTCACGTCCAATTTTGACATTGATGCAGCCTTTATTTCTCAAAAGTCAAAACATGAAAGTTGTAGATCTTCTTCTTGGCTTTCCATAACATCTTGAATCGGCTCAATTGGAGTTCAGATGAGAGAGTTACGCCTAAAAAACGTAACAATATCGAAGTTGTCAAGAATTGCGCGATTTTAGCTTCGTTTTGCTCCTAACGCCTCCATTTGCATTCTAAATCAAAATATAAAAATAATGAGTGTATTTAGGCATCAAATAGATGTAAAATATTAAACATTAAGGGAGAAAAATATGACATTTTGCATTCTTATCAGGTGTAAATCTCTAAAAAGTAGTGGACCTATTAGAGATCTATTAGAGATTTGAGTTAAAATAAAGATCCGGGTCTCTAAAAATTACCAAAAATAGTAAGTTTTTGTAAATAATTATTACCATTAGAGATACCTTAAGGATAAAATCTATAAATATTATTCTAAGGACTTTTATTTAAATAATTAATTGTATTAATAATGATTTAAATAAATTACCCACATTAAATAAATAATAAATAAATGATATATTATCCAATTCCAAAAAATACATTTAATTGACTTTTAGAGCATCTAATCTAACATTAACGCCCAATTAATTCGCCATATTATTAATAGATCAAAATTTCTCTTTTGGGGAATCAATACCAATCATCTTTTTGTTTTTTCCCGTTTGTATATTAAAGACATAAAACACCTATTTTTTGACCACTCTTTTACTAAGGGATGGAAGATATCAAAAAGAGCCTATCCACACCATTTGTGTTGGAGATATGCCCGTTAAGCTAATCATTCAGAGAAGAATAGTGAGGGATATCTTGTAATAAGTAGTCTTTGTATATATAGTTTTAATGTGATAAAAGTATCATTTGGCATTCCTTTATCATTTTCATACAATGTTATTGTTTATGGATAAATGATAAAGCGTATGGATATTTCGATATGGGGTTGAACTATAAAATTTATGGTGGTGTACAGTGGCGGAGCCACCCTTTGAATTGTGGGGGCTGTAGCCCCCATTCAACTCAAATTTTGTTGAAAAATATGTGTATTTTTAAGGTATATTTAGGTTAAAAAATGAATAAGCCCCTACTGAAAAAAAATATTTATATATAAATGTTTAATTGAATGATTTTAACCCCCACTAGAGAAAAATCCTGGCCCCACCCTTGGTGGTGTGTGTCATTCCTTAGAGGGCTTTTACGTTGAGGTTTAAAAGGTCAAAAGCATCATCTCAATCCTCACTCTTTAGACTTATGGTAAACTTTTTAATCTAACTTCCATTTATGGTGCTTTTTGGTTTTTGCATGTTAATTGCATGATACCCGGTTGATTTCTCGCTATTTTCATATTTTTTGGACTATGGATTCTTTGCTTTAGAGAAAGACTGTTAAATGACCAACTCATCTAAAAAGTTAAGTTGGTAAATAGTGATTTATTATATTATTTATTATCTTTAATGCGCCTTCGTAAGTGTAGGTGGAGTTAATTTTTTAGCCTTACATTTGGATAGTTTTTAATGTTTTAAATAGGTGGTGGTGAGTTTTGAACTCAGAACTTTTGGTACCTAGGATTTGATACCATGTTAAGAATCATGAAGTTCTATTGCCGAGAACCTTAGTTATCTTATAAGGTGGTTTTGAAATTTCTGATTTTTTGATATGGAACAAGTATATATTCTAACACTCTTCTTCATGTGTGACCTGATTTGAGAGGAGAAAATTGAACACATGTGACGGATAAACACATATGGAAGGTTGAACGCACGTAGAACACATATGGAAGGTTGAATACAAGTGTGACCTGATTTTGAGATGGGTCACACATGGACACGCGTAGAAGATTGAGCACACGTGAGACATAATTTGAGAAGGGTCATATGTGAAAGAAGATGCATGAGACACACACGAAAGATGAATAAGATTATACAATAGGCCTAGCTCTAATACCATATTAAGATAACAGAAGTTCTATTTTAAAATCAATTGGTGTTAAATGGAGTAGCCCATATCTCATAAGATGATTTTAAAATTTTTGATTTTTCAATATAAAACAAGTATATATTCTAACATTTTTCTATCAAATTGTTGGGCTGATATCACTGCATGACTAATTTAGAATGCCATTTTACCATCATTTTAGATGACCCCAATGAAGTTGCTCCTGGGACCTTATATATTCAAATTTGTAAAGTAGGAATTAGAGAACCCCAGTAATGAGGCTTTGACTGAAGACTAGATCTTTGAAAATATTCACTTTGATGTAAAGGCTAACATGTATAGGATTAGGAGGATTAGGAAACCCTCTTAAATAGGTTAATTTATTTTGTTTGGAATATAGATGAGAGAAACATGAAGTAGCAAACCTTCAGTGAGTCATGCTTATTGTACATGTTTTTTTTTTTATGACAAATGAATTCTTTGCTTATTTAGCAAGAAGAAAATAAATAATTTTCTCCATCATCAATTCATGAGCTTTTTTGATCTATTCTCTATTATTTTCATGTTGTCTATCTTTGTTATGTCTTCATTGTAAACTCCGAGATTTGGGATGGTAGATAACTGATTTTGATATTTGAAATTGGGATTTTATTATAAAATTTTTGTTTGATTTTGTTTTTAATTTATTGGTTGATCATCTATTATCTTGTTAGTGATAGTTTTGTCTTTCAAGAAGTTATACTTTTTTACTATTGAATATTGTAAATTCTTGAAATATGAATTTGCATTAGTATTCGATTTACAATTCACATAGATTATGCCTTAGAGATAATTTATGTCTTTTAAACTAAATTAAAAATTAAGCACTAACGAAAAAGTTAGTTATGATAAGTGGAGATAATCAATACCTTAGAGACATGTTAAATACTCCAACACTCTTGATTAATTAATCCTATAATAGAGAATTATTCAAGCGAATTCCAACCCTAAATCGTTTTTTTTTTCCATCACACGTTCTGCAAGCTTTTTTTATTTATGTTTAGGTTTGAATTCTTAATTCTCTCCATATATTTGTTTCCGAATTCTTCACACAATAATCCCAATTTCTTGGGATGACCCTCAAATATCCATTCATGAGGTGAAAAAAGGAATTTAATTAGTATTATTTTTATTTTTATCTACAACGACATGGTCGAACACCCCTAAATAAAAACAAAAAAAAGGATATATATGAACAAGGGCTCGCCAAATCATACAGAAAACTAAATTGAAAAGTGGTAATTTTACAAAATAATTAAAGGAATAAGAAATATTAGTAGATTTTCAATTTCTAGATAACATAAGTTGAAAAGTATATCCAAATAGGGTTAAAATATTAATTTTAAGACGTATATAAAGAACAAAAAAATTCTACAACACTGGGGAAGTAGAGCGCACTGCCACTCTACAATGGATCGCAACAACGCCTTCACGACATCCTCGGCGAACATTGCCAGACAAACCTGGGAACTGGAAAACAACATCGTCACAGTAGACGACAACCCATCATCATCGGTATCAATAACAACAACCACAAACGACGCCGCATCAGCCTCGTCGGACGCAATCTTCTACTACGACGATGCAGCGCAGGCAAAGTTCCAGCAAGACAAGCCATGGGCCAAGGACCCCCACTACTTCAAGCGCGTGAAGATCTCCGCACTCGCCCTTCTCAAGATGGTGGTGCACGCGCGCTCGGGCGGTACCATTGAAGTCATGGGCCTTATGCAAGGAAAGACTGACGGTGACGCTATTATTGTAATGGACGCTTTTGCCCTTCCCGTTGAAGGTACTGAGACTAGGGTTAATGCCCAGGCTGATGCTTATGAGTACATGGTTGATTATTCCCAGACCAATAAACAGGTGATATTCACAAACCCTAACCCTGGTTTGAATTTCGTGTTTTTTTTTTAGGTACAATATATTATGCGTGTGGCACTACATTGTTAACAAACTGTCAAATTGGTATCATGAATTTTTTTTTTTTTTTTTTCATTGATCCGTCGTGGAAATAGGCTCTTACAAAATGTAAGATACGGCTTTAGACAATAGACCCAAATGGGTCCGACCCTTCCTTAAACCCTACGCATATCTAAGCCCTGGGCTGCCCTTTATTCGTGAACCATGTATCATTTTGATTGTACCTTCTGCCTTAGAATTTTCTTTATAAAGTTGTTACCTGAAGAACTGCTTATTGCTCTCACTTTTTAAAGTTTGAGTCTTATCATCGAAATTTAAACTGGTTATCTTTCCTTGAAACCCTAGTCTGGTTCTTAGGTACAAGCATTGAAGAACATTTTCTATATGGTATTTATTGCCTTGTGCTTCACCTACTTTAAAGGGCAGCCTGGTGTATCAAACTCCGGCTATGGGTAGGGTTCAGGGAAGGGTTGCCCTTATTTTAGGTCTATGGAATGCAACCTTATGTCGCATTTTGCAAGAGCCTGTTTCTACAACTTGAATCGCGAACTCCACGTCACATGGCTACGACTTTACGATTGTACCAAGGCTCTCTTGGTGCTTCACTGACTATAGTGAACAATAATTACTCTCATGTTAACACTTTTCTTTCTCTTCCACCAAAAATTTGTGGGCACCGTTTGTTCCATTCCACACGAAATGGAATCAATGTATTAGGAATCTAGTTCTCTTCCTGTTTATACTGATGTCTTTTTGGTGTAGAAATCCGATGTATTCCTAATTCCTGTACTGAGTGTCCTGTATCATAAAATTAAATTTCAGTTGATCTAGTCATGGTTAATATTAATCAATAATCCTTTTATGCGGACAAGTTCTTTTTTCTTAGTTACAGTATCCAAAACATTTAGTTTGTATTTTCTGCCCAATGGTTGCGTAAGTAAAGTGTTGCCAAAAATGATTGTGCTTCATGCAAGTTCTTTCTCAGCTAGCTGGTTTCACCACTACAGGACTATCTCAGACCTAGTAATATTATATAATAATAGCGATTGCTTGAAAGTTGATATGGCCCTGGCTTGTTATGTTAGCCCAAATATACAATTGCTCATATATGTGAAACATTCAGGTTCATCATTATGTCGATCATGTCTTCTTCACAAGCACTTGCCTCTATATTTTCTATCATTCAATTGAAGGCTCTTCTCAACTTCATGTCAGAGAATGTGACTTTTCTTTTCCAAACCCCTAGTGTTCTAGTGTGGCTCTAAGATAAGATTTTTCATCTTCTTTACGATGTGTATGGTGTTGGCAGTCAACCTAAGAAAATGCTTGGATTTGATTTCTACTAACTTTGGTGCCTTTGAAGTATCAACCAGCATACAGCCTTTTATTTTAAGTATTTCTTTATCCAAAATTATTTTTCCGAGTTTTCATCTGAAAATGATTAACTGCCCTTGGAGGAGCCATAATAGTAGATCGTTCCACAATGACTCCTCTTCGGTGGAGGTTCTTTGTCAGTTAAATCATTTCCTGACTAAAGACATGTTTATGAAGGCGGGTCGGCTGGAGAATGTTGTAGGTTGGTACCACTCACATCCTGGTTATGGATGCTGGCTCTCAGGCATTGATGTTTCCACCCAGATGCTTAACCAACAATTTCAAGAGCCTTTTCTGGCTGTTGTGATTGATCCAACAAGGACTGTTTCTGCTGGAAAAGTTGAGATTGGTGCTTTCAGGACATACCCAGAAGGATATAAACCTCCAGATGAGCCTATCTCTGAGTATCAGACTATCCCTTTGAACAAAATTGAGGACTTTGGTGTGCATTGTAAACAGGTGATGATGTTTGTTATTTATTTAGACATATATTTCTGTTCAAAAATTCTTTTAAATTTTTAAGTTACTATTATTATAACTTTTTTTTTCAAAAATTGTGCAGTACTATTCATTGGACATCACTTATTTCAAATCATCTCTTGATTGCCATCTCTTGGATCTTTTATGGAATAAATATTGGGTGAATACGCTTTCTTCATCACCTTTGCTTGGGAATGGAGATTTTGTAGCTGGACAAATCTCAGATCTAGGTAAAGTAATATTCTCAAAGTAATTGATTTGATATGTTTCTCCAAACATGAATTGTTGTAAAAGTCAGCTGTGTTGGTTGGATTTTGGACATACATATTGTTGAAATCCACTGGTACTTAGTACGCATCAATTGATTTATGCAGCTGAAAAGCTGGAGCAAGCTGAAAATCAAATGGCTCATTCACGCTTTGGGCCTCTATTAGCTCCTCCTCAAAGGAAGAAAGAGGTCAGTGACTCTTTTTTCTACAGTTGGTTCATTGTAACTTAGCTAAAGCTATCAATTTATGTGGAGAAGATATCATGAGGAAGTCATAAGATAAGTACCAACTTTTTACAGCCTGTTAAAATCACTTAAGAAGAAGTTATAGTTTATTATTTCTCCCTCCCATAACTAAGCTATCTTTCAAGATGCTGAATAGGTTTGGTGGCAAGCTGCATTTAAGAATAAGTTATCCATGTTCTATCTTTCTTGTTAATTGCCAAGAGATAATTTGTTTAGTACCACTCCTTAAAGACTTTGTTAAAGTATCATGTATTGTTTATGTAGTAATCTTTTGTTTGCATAAGTACTCTATGGGTCTATTGTTTTTCTAGAGTCTCTTAATTAGAACACTAGATGCCTGTACTTGTTCTGAGCAAGAATCGAGGTTTGATGCGTAGTTTGTCTGTTTTTAATGTTAAGTTTGAGAACAACAGAGTGACCTTCCCCTTTCTGCCAAGGAGAAACTGTCACCTGTTCTATACTCAAGGTTCTTTCCACTGGCTATCGATGTCAGCATGCAGTTGAAATTGGTTGAAGTAAAATGTGTTGCTCCTAGCACTTTCTGGATACTATGTTATGCGAGTATTTTTTCTAATATGTGGCTAAAGATTTAGTACTATATGGGTTTTAGTGTATTTCTAGTTGCTTGAGTGTATTTCAAGTTGTCCATAAGGGTTTTGATATTAGAGCCAATGATAAGTATCTTGTAAAGCTGTAGTAATGGATGTGTTTTTCTTGGTCACTTGGTTGACAAGTTTTTCTTGGAGATTAGCATTATGTAATTTGTATGTAATATCAGATTTTAATATGAAATATAGTAACTTTGATTACCTAGCAATGACCGACAAAAAAATAAAAGATTTCTTAGCAAGGACTATATATGACAAAATTGTAAGTACATGGTGTTGGATTCCATTGTTGCGACCCTTGATGTCTTATTCATTAAACTATTTAGACAAACTTGTTCGTCGAACATATCTTTTAGTATAACGGAATACCTAGTGCACCCGACAACTACAAATAGCAGGGCTGGGAAGGTATACATGCACAGCCTTTACCCTTTGGCCTTTCTAAGATGTGATTAGATACCATGTATTCAGGAAATGAGTGCTTGACCTATCAAGTGGATCATTGCGTTAGTGATCTATGTATTCAGGAAATGAGGTTCTCGCAAAGTTAGATTTAGACAGCATTCATAGATAGGTTGCGCAGTTGATGTAAATATTTTTAACTGATGGGTTTCCCTCATCACTGTGGAGCAAAGACGTGGTTTATTAAAGATGTATGTTTACTTGCGAGAATATATAAGTATTATGGAAGCAATCAAAATATGGAGTAAAATTTGTAGAATATTTGCATTAGCTTATTGTTGGCATTTAAGATCATCTCATTTGGGCACACTGTTCTAAAAATTTCCTACTGGATCCACTCTTGTTTTGAGTTGCAGGAAGAATCTCAGCTTGCCAAGATCACTCGTGATAGTGCAAAGATAACTGTTGAGCAGGTTCATGGTTTAATGTCACAGGTTATTGTCTTCTCTCTCCTTCTATGTTATTCTTGTTGCACAATTAGTGTACGGTAATATCAAAGTTATATTCTTTGTGCATTACTCTTAAAACACTTTTGCGATATTGTTTTAGGTTATCAAGGACATTCTATTCAACACTGTTCGGCAATCTAACAGATCCCGGGCAGAATCATCAGGTCCCGAGCCCATGGTTGAAACTTGAGATAATGTTTCTTACAATTGCTCATATTGACGCTGACATAGATCTGTCCGTTGGTCTTTATAGAATATGTGAGAAGTTTTGTGATACAGTTCTTGTTCAAAGATTGTTTTAAAGGTTGCCAAATCTGACCGTAGTTATAGTTGAGTTGTCTGTTGAATATGTTCCATTTTATCTGGAGGAATTTCTTTCCTCTGTCTAATGTTCATCTTTTATAGAATTTCACAGAAAATTCGAGCATCGTAAAAAAGGGAACGTTGTCATATGTTGGGGCATATTTGCACAATGATGGTGCTTAAAATCTGTGATGTTTAGTCTTCCTAAGTATATCCAAGTGAAGCTATAACTAGTCAGATCACCACAAGCATCCGTGGTGGCATCAGAAACAACTTGATCAATCTTCTAGTTGGAAGTCTAGTTAATTGCTTGAACCACTTTTCTCTAGAGTCGAGCTCAAAGACAACATTTTCAGAATCTGCAGCCTTATCAGAACTACAGGCTTCATGAAGAGGGTTGTCGCATTCTTCGCCCGACACCTCTTACTAAATCCGTAAACCAAAAAGCCAGACTGATCCCTAAGATCCCCCTGACAGAGCTGCAGATCTTCCTTGAAGAGAAAATGAGGCATCTGGTTGCACTTAAAAGAGTGCCAACTTTGGGATTTGAATGTTCCTAGAGATGGACTTACAGTGTTGAGAGAATGAGTAGTAGCTGCACTTGTAAAGTTGACATGAGAAATGCAAAGCAGTTTGTGCATCTCCGATTATCACACAAGATTTGAGTTAATTCTTCCATCCCTCAAATCATAGATATAATAATAGATAATATTAAATGTTGAATCCAATTCAGGGCTTGTTTATGAGAAGGCTCGTAATATTTTCGTTCTATAAGAGTTTGGGTCAAAATAGAAAGAAGAATGAAGAGGAGGGATTACCTGGTTTAAGATCCCATTCCCTTTGTGGTTTGAAAAGGGATTGTTGCTCATATTAATTGAGCAGTAATACAAGCCATGACCTGCTAGCTAAAGGAGACCATGGAGGAAGTCCCATTTAACTTATTTTGATTTCTATGTTTGGTATGAAAGAATAAATTTAGGAATTTTATTTTCAAGATAATCTCATTCTGTTATACATGGGATTAGTCATTCCATGATTGAGTAGTAATACAAGCCATGACCTGCTAGCTAAAGGAGACCATGGAGGAAGTACCATTCAACTTATTCCGATTGTCATGCTTGGTGTGAAAGAAGAAACTTAAGAATCTTATTTTCAAGATAATTTCATTCTCTCGAACATGGGATTAGCCATTTCAGAGCAAACACATGAAATTGGTCTATTTCTATGTGCTTGGGAATAAATTTATTTATCAAATAACTAACATACCCCATAAAAACATAACTTTTATATATAGTTTCTTTTGCAGCAACAACAACAACAATAAGAAGAAGAAGAAGAACAACAATAATAATAATAAAATCAAAATAATAATAATAATAATAATAATGATAATAAAAACAACAACAACAACAACAACAACAACAACAACAACAACAATAATAATAATAACAATAACAAATTATTATTTTTATTTTTGTTATTACTATTATTATTATTATTATTATTATTATTTATTATTTTTATTATATTTATGTTGTTTACGGTTATATTCATGATTATTTTTATTTTTATACTCTAATAATAAAAAGATAGTCTTGTTATATTATACATGTTATTTTCATTACTACTCTTGTATACTGACTATTAAATATAAGTTTGGAGAGCATATTAACATGTCATTTCTATTCTCAAGTTCATTTCATTCTATTCGTGTTCAAATTCATTCAAATATACCAATTACTACCTTAATTGCTCTCATATAACTTGTTTATATTGATTTTAATGAAAGCATCACAGTTATTATCTTTTCTCTTCTTCTTAAGGCGATGAGCAACCTGTAGGGCTATTATGTTGTCTTGCATCACTCCCTCCAAAATAACAGCATTCTAAATTGGTTTCCGATGGGATAAACAAAAATAATTACTAAAGTAAATTACTAATCATATAGGTGAATGAAAAATACGAATTGGTGGTGAACAATCTCCATAATATATAATGATTAATTAGACATTTTGATTGGTTTCAAACTTTTCAAGTTTACGTTCCTGGTGAGCAGATATAATATATTTCATACTAAAGGGCGAATACTAGTCTCAAGTGTATGCTCAGATATTTAGAATAGTTTTCAAGGTTTATAAAAAATATCCAATATTGTATCTCTTTGTTAGAACACAACGGAAAATAGCCACGCAATGGCACATGTACCATTTTGTTATAGTTGAGGACAGTTAATCTGATTAGTGAGATGGGTCTAGATTTAGCCATTTTGCTATTTTTTGAACCTATAAAACAAAGGACTTAAGTGTTGGGTTTGGGGTTTTCCTCTAATGTTTAAGTCAATAAGAGGACCAAAGAGTGCTTGTATGAAGCAAGTACTGAGTAAGAAACACTTATCATTTTGAGCTAGTGAACCCATGTATTTATAATAGTATGAGAAGACTTATATACCTGTTATAGGGAGCTCCGATTTTATGGAATATGGTTGTACCTTAGTGGGGATATTGATTCATGAATTGTGGAGTGAATCGTGACCCATGATCTTTGGGGAGTTGGTTGACATTTGTTTGATTGGGTCAATGCCCGTTAGACTTAACTTGGACATATTGGGTCGAGCATCTTGGGCCTTTAATCTGTGTTAGATATGGCCCATTACTTTGGCCCAGTTGTTTTATTAATTTTGGCCCAATTTTTTATACCACATCAGTTATGGACTAATTTAAAACTTTTGAGTAACATTAGAGATTAATATGAAAATTGATTATTTTATAGTGGTATAAAATTACTTTTGAGTTTTTTCATTCGAATTTGATGCAAAAATAATGAGGGACCAATTTGATAACTTTTATGAAATATTGGGAACTCATAATGTAACTTGAAAATATGAATCAATATTGAGAATTACAAAGTAAAATTTTCCCATATTAAAAGTGAGATGCACGCTTCTTTGTTGTTATTGTTGATAGTTTGGTTGACATTTTGTTTTAGGAGAAATCATGTAATGTGAACCATTCCCAAAAAAGTTGCTTTAGATCGACCTTTCTAAGCTCGAAGATCCCCTTAAATATTGATGAGGATAAAATTAATCAACTCGATCTCCAGCAAAGTGATCCGAGCTATCCAATGTATTCGGTTCCCCCCTATGCTAAGATCATCGATAGTTCGGGTGACCCGACCTGTGGACTTCAACCAAAGTAGCCCGGGGTCCGACCATTCCATGATCCGAGGTTCGAACATTCTCCTATCTCGTGGCAAGACGACAAGATCTCGTAAAATCTAAAAAAATTGTCAGAGGGAAATGTATAAATATGTCAATTACACCCACAAAAAAGGTAACTTATCACTCACATACTAGACATTATATTTTTCAAATTATTATCATTCTCAAGCAGAATAATAACTTAAGTATCGAAGTATTTATGTGGTCAAGACCCATACCCGTTCTTTTTGCAGATTAGCTCGGGAGACACCTGACCAGTTTTGATCATCAATACTTGGCATCGTTTGTGGGAAACAAAGTTTAATCTCACTGAGTTTCCACATCATGGTTAACACTCGTAGCAACAGTTAAGCTGGAGGACATGTGCCATCGCCGCCGTAAGGTGACCCAGCTTGATCCAAGCTACCTCCACCAGTAGGAGTGCACCCTCATGCTGGAAACATACAACCTACCATACAAGACCCCCAAACCAATAACTTGCCGGTCTCGACAGTGATTTTGGGACCTAGTCCTCTAGGACAGGCATCCACATCTACGTCGCAAATCCCAAGCACGAACTTCCTTTTGCAGTTCCGTGACACATTGAACTTCATCCTACAGCCCCAAATAGCTTAGCCTGCCCAAAACCTACCTATCCAAATAAACCAAACAGTTCCTCTGCCCATAAACCAAATACCGGCTTGGCTGAACGATCCAATACGGCTACCACCAGCCGCAGTTAATGAAACAGCTTCCTTTGGACCACCCCGCTGACTTGATCCACTCAGGCCCAAGCGATAGGTGACAATGCACAATGGGTCCAAGACTACTAGCAGAAGGGCCCACACCGGGCAAGGCCCCAATCCTTTCATCCCAAAAATCATAGCAGTGCTGAGACCCCCAATGTAACGCCCCGATCCTTCTCGAGACCGGAGCCCTAATCCAATACCCGAGGCCACAAAAAAACAAGGAAAGACGGACGGAGTCTCCCTTGTTTATAGGACAATCAATTCATCTGCAAACAATAAATTTATCCTCAAAGCTACAATCCGACTCCAAGATACAATCCCATCCTCCAACGTCATCATATACAACAAACTCCTCAAAACCATTCGAGTATTGGAACCCAATATAATAACACACAAGCATGCAAGGTTAAAATCTATTGAAATCTTATCTTTTAAATCCACTTATCATACCACTCTAATTCTAATTACCGTACTTACTTAAATATTAAGTCCATCACTCAATTTCCTTTAGCATACAAGCATGCAGTCAAAAGGCAGTGAAGTCTATCATTAACTATTACATACCAACTACGCCACTAACTATTCAAGACTACAACTTCAATTACAACGCACCAAATTTATCATTAATACACACATGACTTCAAAGGTCTCAAAATAAGACATATTACAACAATACACATCTTCAAAGGCATCCAACCTCAGCAGATAAGTAATCGTCAACACATCACTCAAGGTAGTTGTTTTAACTGCACTTGTAACATGTTGAAACGAGGAATGAGTAACCAAAGTCACTCAGTGAGGGAGGGGATATAGTAAACCAGGAGTGTTTTCAAAAATCATTTCGTGTAATGCAACAAAGATAATCATACAAGTAATACAGTATAACGAGTTAATCGAGTAAACATTAAACACATATCAAAAGGATACAGTTCATCTTCTTGTCTTCAATCTCGAACCACGAGCCATGATCTTCAAGAAAATACCGGCAAACCCCTTATTCCTCCAAATGGGATACTCCAGATGTACCCCGATCCTACGACCCATTTCTCTTGAGGTAGGTCCATATGCCCCAACGAGGTGAACCATGCCTCTGGGGTAGTAGAGTATTCTCAGCGAGAAAGGGAATAGGCACCAAGGTAGTCGAGGGAGACCGACAGCCCGATGCTGCCCGGAGTTTCTCGACACTACCATGTCTGAAAAGGTTGCGCAACCCGATACGAATTCAAGAATTCACGGGATATCACGAGAAACCATGAGATAACAAGTAAATAGTACATATAAACTTTATCAATTAAACTAAATCATATAATCTAAAAGCAATGAAATAAACTAAATGCACTAAAGGGATGTAGACTCCTTCACCTTGGATTAAGCCAAATATGCAAGAAAGTAGTTTAAATTTACTCCAAACCTTCTTTGGCTCGAATACGCAACCCTAGTATATTCATACACGTATAATCCTTTAGCAATTGACTATATTAATTTCACATTAACATGTAATCTCAAGTAACCACATATTGCTCATGTCACGATTGTTCACATGAAGTAAAACCATGAAAACTAGCTACAGTAGTTAACTTGACAATTAATTTATCATTCTAACAAATGTCTATTAAAACCATCAACTAACTACTTTACAAGTTCTATATCTAACATAGTTTACTTATTAGCCAATTACACGTAAGACCTTCCGAATGCACAAACTAATCTAACAACTATTACATCAACCCTCACATAATATATAAGCAACACAACACTGTACTCAAGAAATACTCATATTCCAACAAAGTAATCAAGCAACTCAAACCACAAACTTTACTAATAGATTACACAAACTATACAAATACATTTAAACACGTAAATAATCAACTATAAGGCATTAGCTACCATAGGCATAACTTTCGCACTTTTGCCTTTATCCCAAGAACTCAATTCAATGTATATACTAATTACAAGTTTCCCAATTCCCAAACCAATTATACTATACCTCCAAATACACTTTAAGGCACTATTTAAAATCATGAAATCACCCATCTAACTATGTTTCACGGAAAAGCCCTAAATGCCACTAAGTACGTTTAAACTACAAGTACATAAACCAAGCCCCAATTTAGTGCCATAAAAGCATTTTAAGCACTAACTCACCTAATAAACACTATCTATAATGCTCAAATGCACCCGTATTATTGTTTTATGAAAAACCCTTTTCCTAATGCTTATTAATTAGGTTCTAAACTTCACACAAGATGAGGAACTTCAAAACTAACTTTACTAATCTCATATAGCCACATTATGATGCAACTAAATGCCATGAAATCACATTTTCTAGCATGTTAACTCAAAAACACCGAAAAGCCCCTTAGGTGATTTGTACTACAACTATCTAATCTGATTAGTAATTAAGCATCATAAATACATTTTAAGAGCTTTCTAACCCTTCTAAGACTAACTACATAATCAAACAAGCCAAACTCAATACTTCGTTTCAAAGTCTCTTTTACATTTTAAGCCAAAATTCTAATTCTAGTCAAGTTACAATTATTTTTAGGATACATCTACCATTCTTAAGGGTTATAGCAACTACTAGAAGCAATAGAACACTTAGAAATGCAAAAATCCCAAAATGTGAAAAATTTACTATTTCATTGATTAGTATTCAAGCTACATAATTCACATAAGCCGTGAAACTCCCAATCCAGTTATACTAACTTCATATAAACACTTTATGATGCGTATCTATGCTACGAAATCTCACTTTAACTCAAGCCTACCCAAAGTCCTAAAAAAAACCCTTTAGGTCGTTTGAACTACAACACCCTAAATTAGCCATTAATTCAACGTCATAATTGAACCATAACTACTATCTAGCTTATTTAACACCATATATCAAGTCCAAATGTATCCGGTTAACAAAATGACACAAAGCCCCTTTTTAACCTCTTTATGTAAAATCAATAATTCTAGGTTTTAACCAAGTTCTAATGAATTTAAACATCATTTTAGCTTATAGAATAGCTATAGCACAAGCTCAAGGCAATAGAACAACCATTATAGCATAAAATCACAAAACTCAACTACTAAAACATACTTATCGCCCATTCATCTAAAAAAACTTTAACTTTATCAAATCAACTACCTATGATAATGATCTACAAACTCTATGATTTTTATTAATAAATGTAGCTCTTTGAGTGTAGATAACTTTAGAATCGAATAGTGCTTAGTTCCAAGTTAAATTCCATGAGTTATACCCTTTTTCATGCAACTACTCTAAACTGCCCTGCACCAGCGATTTCAGGACACATTTCAGAAATGCTTAAATCGGAGGGTCAAAACGTTAGAATTAGCCTTAACACCAGAAAGAAACATTTGCTCTAAACTGCCTAGTCTAGCTGCAATATAAATTTCATTCAATTCTAAGCTTTTTTACTATGTCAAAAAGGCTCTAAAAGTCAGGGGTGAAAATCTGTCCAAAACAGGGCACTAGCTTATTGCTTACACTTTGTGAATAATTGAGCTTAGAAACCTTCTTGAGCTTGCATAAACTCTCTTTCAAGAATTAGGTCAAACACTTCATATGCATATTTCATTATATACAACCATAACCCTAACCACAACTACTATAACAAAATCTTTCATGTTTAGCTAGCACACAACACATAACCATCACATAAACTTCATAAGAATCAAGTTAGCTATCTAAATCCAAGCATAGATCATCTTATTTCAATATTCACATAAACTCACCATTAACAAAATGCAAGAAATAAACACAAATATGCAAACCCCTTACCTTGATTGTAGCTAGTAATCACCCAAACAAGCTTGAAAATGAGCTCAAGTGGCATTTTCTTCTCTTTTTCTTCTTCTCCTTTCTCTCTTTTCTTCTCTTGTGAGTTGTGTGTGTTTTACGTGTGTGTGTGTATGTTTGGGTGATATACCCGATTGTGTGTGTGTTTTGTTATATTTTATTTTGTTTAAGTTAGGTTATATAAGGTTAAGGTGATAGGTTGTGGGTTTGGTTAGGTAACTAAGCTTAATTTAATTAGTCTAGGTGGTTAAAATTAACTCAAATGCTTGTTTGATCATTAAAAGGTCTAAATTCAAACTTACAAGCTATTATTCATTCATTATGTTTAACAATTTATCTACCCGCATTCTCGAAATGCTATGCACATAAAATTTATGAACGTAGTCATAAGATCAAATGTATAATGAGGGAAAGATGCAAAATTCATAAAATAAAATAAAATAATTTTTCACCTTGGGCTCAGGGCTCATTTTTAAATAATGAAAACTAGCTTATTAGATGCAAGAAAATAGTTTCGATTAATATAATTATCAAAATAATAGATTATTTATTTTATATAAATTAATTAAATATAATATGCATATTTTAAGAAATATGAATAATATTCTAGTTAATAAATATAATTTACTAAAGTAAACACATATTTACATTCAAACACTTAAACACATATTTAAATATATATAAAAAGTACCATTTACTACATGTTAGGTCTGGGGTGTCACACCCAGGGTACAAGCTACTGTTGCTACCGACCTATGACGGAACTGGGAACCCTCTGGATCATATGGTAGTGTTTTGTCATAAAATGGATTTCTATGATGTTCCAAATGCACTGTTGTGCCGAGCCTTCCCAACCACCTTGATGGAAGCTTCTCGGTGATGGTATATTGGCTTGGAGCCCAACTCTATTAAGGACTTTGATCAGCTATTCGAGGCCTTTGTCGGTAGGTTTGCGAGCAGTAAGAAGCCTACTAGGCATACGACGACTATGTTAAACATCAAGCAAGGCCATGAGGAATCTCTTAGATCCTATTGTACCAGATTCAACTAGGCGGCCTTGGAAATCACCAACCTGGATGATACGTTCTCAGTAACGACATTCATGAAGGGTCTTCGATATAAGACATTCTTGTCATCCTTGGCGAGAAAGACCTCGAAAACGTTGACAGATGTGATGGAAAAGGCGGAAGGGCACATACATTCAGAAGAATTGATCAATGCCTAGAAGGAGAAAGATAATCTGATAAAGAAGCCGAGCAGCAATGCTGGCAAGGATAAGAGAAATATTGATTCTCGATCTCAGTCCAACTCCCGACCTTAGCCCAGCAACAAGCTGAATGAGGATGATCGGCCGAGATTCCAGAACTTTGCACCACTGAACACCTCAAGGGGAGAGATTTAACGCAGCAATCAGGAACAGGTTCACTATCAAGCCACCGCCACCAATGAGGGTCGGACCTGACAAGAGGCCTCAGGATAAGTTCTGCCATTATCACAATGATCACGAGTATATGACCGATTATTGCCGAGAGCTCAAAAATAAGATCGAGGCACTGATTTAATAGGGCTACTTGAGGCAGTACATCAATAGCGAGAATGCTCCCGAGTACAGGAGAGAGAGAAAAAAGAAGAAGTCCGAGGAATGAGAGGGAGCAGAGCCCTCAACGGGAACAAAGAAGACCTGTTAGGGAAACGAATATGATCACTGGAGGCATAGCTGTTGGGAATAGTATGCCAAAAATACCACTAGCACATTATCATTGATATATATGAATATTTACAATGCATAATTAATGTCATATTACTTTTATGAGTATGTTTCTCCCTTATGTGGTTAACTATTATATATGTATATGTAAGGTCCTTACTTCAAGTGTTGACTTAGGTACGTGGTGGTTACGTACAAAAGATCTAAGTCATGATTACTTGTTAAGCATAACTATTTAGTCCATAACTAAGTAGTAGAGATGGGCACTCTACTATAGTAGAAGTTATTGTGAATAAGTTCCCTTTACAGTAGGGTGATCTGCCTTGATCATGGATAGGGTTCCAGACTTATTTCACTTATGCATGTGTTTGCATTGGACGGGCCACCGTAGGTGTGATACTCTAAATACGTACTATTAAAAAAAGAGGTCACCTATACCTACAATCTTCTAAGTAGGTCGGTGCTCTTAATCTTGAACATATGTGGATGAACTGATGAACTCAAGTTCTTGTACTTTGAGTCACTATGGGTGAGATCTTATATATGGGTTAACAGCTCTGTGATTTAAGTGTCTGGACTTGGTTAGAAGGGACATGCATATGTAATAAGGAATCTATACAATAATCACTCCCTTAGAATGATTCAGGTTGATCATCCCGAATCTGAGCGCACAGTAATACATGATGTATTGGTTGTTACACTTGTGGGTCGCTCCTATGGTCAAGTGGATAAATTTCGGATGGTGGTTAGATTATGGGTTAGAGGTTCTAAGGGGAATAAGATGTAGTCAAAGAAAAGATAGTACAATCAGTGAACCTGTCTTGGCTATGAGTGAGTATAGAGGGGCACGTGGTCGTTATCACTTAGTTGGTCGAAAGACTGAGCATCATATGTTATTGACTAACTCTTGTACATACAATAATTATATTGGAGTGCAACCATAGTCTTTTAGTAGAATGAACTAAAGTTAAAATGGTAAAATATTGCTAGGAGAGTAGCAAAAATATTTTGGTCATTTTTAGTGAAAAGATAATTATGTCTTTGGTCCCCCTTCTAGCCATTTATCTTATGAGTATATTTACTAAATAAAGAATTATTGAATTGAAGAGAGAATTTAATCCATTGACAACTTCATGAATATAAATTCCTATTTGTGGAAGATATTTTCTATTTTGATTATTGGTTGAATTTTGGATTAAATAATTAATAAATGATAATTAATTAATTAATTAATTAAGGTCTAAAGGCTACTAAATATTTAAGATAGTTTTACCATAATTGGAGAAGGGTTTTATTCTTAAATAGTAGACTAGATTTGAACTTTGAAAATAATTAAAAATAATTAAATAATTAATTAGAGCATATATGCTGAGCATGGCACGCGACCCAAGGTGGGGCGTTGGGTCTGGGGGCAGCTAGGCTATGGGTGGGGCGGCTACTTGGTGAAAAGTGAGGTGGAGTTGGATTTTTATTGTATTATGGAATTAAGGATAATTCGAAGTACTAATTCATTGCTCATTAGGATTCTGATTTCAAACAGAATTACCTCATGAATATTTCTTATATAAAGGTCTCTACCCCAAGCTCTACAATTGCACCATCTCCTTTGAGATCTTTTTCTTTCTCTCTTACGAGTAAACTTCAACTTTTGAAGAAACTCGAATAGTTTTTCTTTTAGTTAGTTTAGCAAGATCAAGTCCCACAACTTGATCAACACTTTAGCTAGGATTTTGGAATAGAGGAGAAGATCAAAGTTGAGAAGCAGAAGTTGTGCCAGGCGTATGAAGCTTCTCATTCAGTAAATGTGAAGTTTTTATTGTTTCGTTCTTCACGATAAAGGTATTCTTGAAAACTTTATTTGCTTTTATAATTAAACTATGAACTTTTTAGATGTTCAAGTAGCTTTTTGATGCTTTATTCATTTTAAAGATCCATGCATGAATGTTTTCGACTTATTCTTGCAATTATAGAATTTGATTCATGCGATATAACATTTCCCTTCAATGGCCTTGGGAGGAGAGAACAAAGCAGCAAGGGTGGCATATCGGAGGTCGGGTAGGCACGACCCACCTTTGAAGAGGCAACGCTTGAATAAACATATCACTTTTGCAGATGCCGACCTGGAGGGTTTGATCGTTCCTCACGATGACCCACTCCTCATTGCCGCACAGATAGGGGATGTCCTGGTTAGGAGGATTATGGTTGATACATGCAATTCGGCTGACGTGCTGTTCTATCAAGCTTTTCAAAGGATAAGTTTATCCAGGAGTAGTCTGAGACCCATGAATGGGACGTTGTCAGGTCTTACCAGGGAAGATTTCTGACCTGAAGGGGTCAACACTTTGACACTCACGCTAGGCCGAGGAGATTGGCTCGGATTGAGCCACTGGAGTTAGTTGTTATTGATTGCCTGACGGCATACAACACCATCCTGGGAGGAATGGCTTTAGCAAAATTCCGGGATGTGGCGTCAACCTATCACTCAACTCTGAAGTATCCGACCCCATTGGGAATAGCCATGGTCCGAGTTGACTAGAGAAAAGCCCAGGAATGTTATGCTGCCGCTTTGAGCATATAAAAGGTAGAACTGTGGTAGGTTGAGGTTTTGGAGAAGAAGGCCAAGAAAGACAAGGAAGTGAAGAAAGCCACCCCGACTGAGGAGTTGGTAGAGGTCAAGGTAGGGATGAACAAATAGGTCAAGCTTGGCAGCGAGCTTAGCCAAGACATGAAAGACGGGCCTAAAGAAGAAGTTGACCAAGGCAAAAAAACTGTGGCCAGAGCTGCTTCCAGAGGTCCTATGGGCCTAGAGGACAACGCCCCAGCTCAGCTACTGGGGAGACATCATACAGCTTAACCTTCAGGACAAAGGCAGTTCTTCCAGTCGAGGTCAGATTGCCGACCCTTTGGGTCCTCGCTTATGAGGAAGAAGTCAATAACCAGGTTCTCAGAGAAAACTTGGACCTGGTAGAGGAATTCTGAGAGAAGGCCCAGATCAAGATGTCAGTAGGAAAACAAGCGATGGCTCAAAGTTTCTCCAAGAAGGTTCATCCCTAAGCTGTGAAAAAAAAAGATATAGTCATAGGGGAGGCTGGCTTTAAGCCCGACCCTACACAAGGTAAGCTCGAGCCTAACTGGGAAATACCTTACCAAGTGATCAAAGAAATCGTGCCATGCACATACAAGTTAGCCAAGTTTGGTGGAAGAAAGCTGAAGAACGCTTGGAATATTCAGCACCTAAAGAAATATTATGTGTAAATTTTGTACCGACCTTATAAGGTCTCCCCAGGCATATTAATGAAGAAACAACTCTTTCCCTCAAATTATTCTTAAGAATATCAAACTTCAGTCGTATGACCAATGGGACCAAGCCGAACTGCTGCCGTATGGCAAACAACTCACGAGCTGAATTTTGTTCATATGAACAACGACACCAAGCCGAACTACTACTGTATGGAAAACAACTCACGAGCTGAATTTTGTTCATATGAACAACAACACCAATCCGAACTGCTATCATATGGAAAACAGGTCACGAGTTGAACTTCGACTGTATGACCAATGGCACCGAGCTGAGCTGCTACTGTATGACGAATGGGTCATAAGCCAAATTTCACATGAACAATTCTGACCCTAACTGACGACCTATGGTGGGCGATCTCTAGACCAAAGTTGCTCTTATAAAGCCAACACTTAGGTATAAAACTAATTTGACCCTAGCCGAACTCGTGGGCAAGGGACCAACTGTTAAGTTAAACCTGCCTCAGGTCAGGAACAAACAAAAAACAATCATACGAACAGATGCAAATGCACCATAAAGAGGAAAACTGCTCAAAAAAGAAAGTATTCATTGAAAAATACAAACGCCCCTATCTTACTCAGCAAGATATTGGTCCTGGCCTTCCTGATCGACCTCCTGACTAGTTGTCGCTGCATGCACAGAATCGACTTGGAGATCGCCGGCGAATTGATAATCTTCGGTGTCAAGAAAAGAGAAGTCCAAGTAGAGATTATGGACTCTAGCAAAATCCTCCATCCGGGCCTGAGCTTTCTTGGCTCCATTCTTCCAAGCTTCTTTATAAGAACGCTCGACGTAGTCCAGGAACTCATTAGACTGCTTAAAGTCTTCAATAGCCTTGGCCCGAATGGTCGGGACTTCAACTTCTTTCTTTTTGAGGATCTTAGCAAGGGCGGACTTCTACTCCTCCAGCTCGATGATCTTGGCCTGAGCCTCCTTCAGGTCTTTGGTGCTCTGCTCCTGGACAACTTCCAGTTTGGTTTTATTGTCCGAGATCTCACTCCTTAGGTCATTGACTAGGAGTTTTTGGCCATCGTATCACCGATGGAGGTCGTCGTACACCTCCTTAGTGTTACCTGCAGTGACAAAAAACGTAGCTACTAGTTCGGTCATCTACAAGAAATCGCAAGAAAATTAGTAATTGAAGGACATATGGCATAGAGACGAAGATAAAAAGTGCTTTACCCTCTAGTGGCATAGGTCAGAAGCCTGGCTGAGCTGATGTAACCTCAGGTCCTTGATAACCATTGTCATCACTTCTTGGGTTACAATGGTGCCCCCTTGGCTCGAGCTTGAATGAGGGGTGACAACTCAAAGGACCCGAGGAGGAAGGTCATCCACCTGGGTGAGATCGACATGAACCTAGACGGCTTCACCACCTTCTTCAACTGCGGTCTTTGAGCTCTAGCCGAGGTAAGAGTTACCTCCTGGGACTTTGCTGGCCCCTGTGGCAGAGTTGGAGACCATTATCTTCTTATCAACTAGGGAAAGGTTAGCAGCCTTCATCTTCAGAGATTGCGTCTCTGCTTTCTTCTTTTGACGACGGGTTTCCAGTTTTTTGGCAGCATCCATTTCAGTAAGAAAGAAAGTAGAGATGGTCAGAATTAGTTTATAAAGGAAAAATATCTAACTGAATCCTAAGTCCTCACCGTTATGAGAAGAAGAGGTCGGAGGGTTATGACCCCTCTCAGCTTGCACGTCTATTGGCTCGTTATACATTCTCGAGGAAATGACTTTTTCAAGACTGACGAGCTCATTCCCATTGATGGGCCTTATGGTCCGAAGAACATTAGCGAAGATATCGAGATCAAGAGTGAGCTCGGGAGGATCGGGATAGGGCTCAAGTAGAATGTACCAGGTTTTCCTAACCGGCCAAGGCTTCGGGGATGTCACGAAAAAGAACTTATGATGCCAACCTTTATGTGAAGAAGGCCAGGTCCTGGACTAGAATAAGTTAGAGTATAGGTAGGCAGTAAAATAGTACCAACAGTGACCGTTGGCTTTGAGTGTATAAAAGTTGGCAAAACAGGGCGGACGATGGTTACCGACCAAGGTTTTTTACATATATGTAGAAGGTAATGACCATATGTCAGCTGTTTGGGACCAACTGATCGGGACTCAGGTCGAAGAAACTAAGGACGTTGACAATATATTTGGGAAAAAGAAGATAGAGGAATTGAAGAGTATCATAGTAGAATCCCATCTCCCCCTCTCTAAGGCAGCAGGCCCTTTCCTCAGGCTCGGTCACTCGAACCTCGAAGTCACCCATAAAGATGCTATTTCTCGTAAGTTTGAGGATCCATGTGTATATGTCTTTGAGGAAAGGTCGGACCATAGCGTCGAAGGGCTCATCATCATCGTTGTCGTGGCCATCGACGGCGTATGACGGGTGGTCAGGAATGTCTACGGAAGAAGGTGGTTGACTTGCGAGTGTGGCACAGGGAATGGGATTAGACCTAACTACTGAGCTCACCCTGGCATTTGTGCAAGGTCTCAAACGAGAAAGAGAAGAGTAGGAGAAAGGTCCAGAGGCCGGGACTTGCCTTATGGGTATGGCTGAGAGAGGGGTATTCCTAAAAAGCCTATTGGTAAGGGGGCTAGGCCCGACCTCCAGGTTCTCTAAGCCCTCGAGCACTTTGGTAGGAGTCATAGGGTTAGGATCGGCAAGAACTGTGTCTATCTCAGGCATGACATCACTACCACTATCACTTTCATCACCACCCCCGTGGTCATAAGAATGGACAGGCTCATTTTGAGAGTCAGTCTTCGAGTCTGACCGAGCCATAGAAAAGAAAGGAGAAGGAAAATAGACGTACCTAAGAGTTAAAAAAAGGAATTGCTAGAGCTCGGGCGAAGTGAAATGCCAAGAAACATGCGGAGCTCGGAGAAAGGTTAAAGAGATTTGAGAAAATAAAAGTGCAAAATGATTGAAGAAGTGCCCTATTTAATGGAATAATGGGCTAGCATCGACCAATCAGAGTAGGCCATGTGGCCACGTCCTAACCGCATAGTTAATGGGCATTTAATGCTCCGAAATTGGAGGAGATTGTGCCGAAAAAACTACTCTGCAATACAAGGAAGATTCCTAGACCTCTTGATTGAACTCAAGGAATCGGGGGGCAAGTGATAAGGATAAAATTAACCAACTTGATATCCAATAAAGTAATCTGAGCTATCCAATGTATTCGGCGCCCCCTATGTTAAGATCATTGAGAGGTCAGGTGACCTGACCTGTGGACTTCAACCAAAGTAGCCTGAGGTCTGACCATTCCACAATCTGAGGTTCAACCATTCCCCGACCTTGTGGCAAGGCGACATGATCTTGTAAAATTCGGCAGAGGGAAATATATAAATATAGAAATTACACCCACAAAAAAAAAGGTAACTTATCACTCACATACTAGACACTATACTTTCTAAATTATTATCATTTTCAAGCAGAATACTAATTTAAGTATTGAAATACTTTCGTGGGCAAGACCCACACCCGTTCCTTTTACAGATTAGCTCGGGAGGCACCTGACCAGTTTTGATCATCAACAAATACAATTTGGTCAAATAACAAAAAACAAGTGAATAGGTAGCATGCACATTAAACTCAATTGTACTTCCATTGGCCTTTGTTGAATTATTGGCATATATATTACTAAAAGATAATCTCTACTTGAAAAGATGACTTGTGGAGTAAAATGCCCACTAATGAAAAAATCATAGATTTTGGAAGAAAAAAAAAGGTCATGGATTTGGGTCCATTCAAATAATAATTATGAATTGCTTTTTAGGAAATCAAAACGATTATTTTTATAATTTTCAATGAGTATTCAATGCCATGGTTTTCTAGTTAATATACAACCAATATTTTTTTAACAATTTCAATGAGTTGTACCTCTTGAATCGATAGGTTGAGATTATTCTTCCTATAATTAATCTACACTGTTAGGTTAATAATAAGATGTATCCTTGTTGCTACTTCAAATGATAGTAACGTAATTACTATAATAGATGAATGAGTATATTTGCAAAGAGCTAAACAAAGAAGATCCATGTCCTACTATATAGTGTTTATCAATATATTTAGCAGAGTGCAATTCAAGAATAAAAATAAGCAAATATACCAGCTAATGCTTATCTCATTGATATGCAAAACATGCCATGGTTAGATAAAATCAAGAAGAGAACAACAGAGTTTGCATGAATTTGACAAACTAGAAATAAATATTAGGCCATGAGATCACAAGTGTAATATTTGAAGGGAGAAGGAATCAAAATACTGCCTACTTTCATGCAATAGTCATCCAGAGAAAAAGTATAAATAAGACATTAATTCAGAATTAGAAAGTAAGCTGGCGAGTAGAATAGTTACTTGGACGCCATATAAAAGAAATGGGTATTTTTTATTTAGACCCCTTCAAATTTTATAAAAGAAGACTTAGATGCCCTGTTTTTTTATTAAATGAGACACATACCCCTTTTGTTAGAGATCAGTTAGATTTTCTGTTAAAATCATGCTAAATTCCATTTATAACCTTTATAACACACACCATCACAAAAAAAAATACACGCACTAAGATCAAACTCTTTTCCCTCATTCTTCTTTTAATCTTTTTCTTCTTCCTCTTCCTGTTCTAATTCTTCTTACACACACACAATTACACCCAACATTATCAAACAAACTTAGACAAAAAACCAAAAAAAGGAAATTTGTAAACAAAAACAACACATACGGATTACACATCACACACACAAACACAAACCCATACACAATAACACACAAACAAAAACCCATCCAAAATTACACACCCAAACACAGATCAAAGAAGCTGATGTCGTTGCCAGAGAAGATGAAGCCTTGCTGACATCGGATCGTGATGGTTGGAGGAGATTAATGTGATAGTGGTGGAGTTTAATCTTATATGTGTATAATGATGGGTATGGAAGAAGAAGAAGAAGAAGAAGATAAGGTTGAGAGCTTGTTTGAGTGAGAGAGAAAATGAGTGAGTGTGTTTTAGAGGACATTAATAGAATTTTACATGGTTTTAACAGAATATTTAACAGACCTATAACACAAGGGGTCTGTGTCTCATTTAATAAAAAACAAGGGGTCTAAGTCTCATTTATAAAATTTGAAGGGGTTTAGCTCAAAAATACCCTAAACGAAATTATTCATAATCGTTTCATTAGCCTCTAAAAGTCAGTCCATATTAAATTGTTTTCGTCGTGTCCTCCACCAAAACTGAATCATAACCTCATCAAACCTATCACCCCTATAAAAAGTCAAAAAATGAATCCCAAAGCCAAAAAGCAAAACCCAAGGGCCATAAATCATATCTAGGCTAGGCAAAAGCTTTGAACCTAATTGGGCTGCAGCCTAGCAAAAGATTTAAGTAAATTTAACAACATTGTTATTAACTAAGTCAATGGCAGTCGTAACTAATTGCACCAAACACGAGCAAACATGCTGCTTAGAGCTTAAAAGGCGGGGGTAACAACCCCCATATCCATCGTGGGTCAATCCCACTATCCCCCAACGACATCATAAGCATAATCTCATCCATAAAAGGGCCACAGCCACATCCGAAGGGGGTATCTTTTTTTTTTCTTACTAAGTAATTATACTTCATACATTGCATTGATAAAGCTTTACACAATCTCCCTTGTCCTCATAACTGACTTAAGTATCGAAGGAGAATCCTAGGCAATACCCTGGGCCCTTTGTTTCGCAGGTAATCCAGCTAGAATTCTTTACTGTTAGGCACGGAGAAGGAGTTCTAACCTAATCTTTGAGGCCTAGCTCAAATTCAACCTTAAGGCACATCTCAAATCAGGAGAACTACCTCACGGCAGGTCGAAAGTGGGAAAAATTATGAAGTACGCCTCTAGGTTTATCATCTTAGGGGTCAGTTGCCCAAGAAATCTTACTTATGGCCACTATTAAAATTTATAGACCTACCATAAGGGAACTACAACTTAGAGAAGTCCACGAAGGGGTATACGAAAATCACCTCGAAGCCAAGGCATTAGCTCGAAAAGTTCTAAGACTAGGATACTTCTGGCCCACTATCCAGCAAGATACCCGAGATTTAGTGAAAAAATGCGATACATACCAGAGATATGCCAAATACAGAGGCAACCAACCACCGAGCTCACAAAAATGAGGTCTAGATACTATGAGGCTACTACCACCAAGCTCGGCACAAAGAAGATTCATCTTTGTGATAGTAGACTATTTTACAAAATGGATAGAGGCAGAAGCAGTCTCGAAAATAATTGATAAAGTTGCCTAAAACTTCGTATGAAAATTGGTTATATGCCGATTTGGAATTTCGTGAATTGTTATTACAAACCATGGGAGACAACTTGACTCAACTTATTTCTACGAAAAATGCAGAGAGTTGGGAATACACTTGAAATTTGCTTCATTAGCTCATCCTCAAACCAATGGTCAAGTTGAAATTACTAAACGAGCTATTTTGTAGGGGTTGAAGATGAAGCTAGGCCAAGCCTAAGGACTATAGGTTGAGGTACTTCTAGAGATCCTATGGGCACACAGAATAATCCCCAGCTCAACAACAGGGAAAACCCCATGCTCACTAACCTTTGGGACAAAAGTAGTCATTCCAATTGAGATCGGTTCACCTAGTAACCGAGTCCAGCTCTATGTAGAGGAAATAAATAGCCAGAAGCTATGAGAATACCTCGATCTGGTTGAAGAATTCAGGCAAAAAGCCCAAATCAGGATGTTAGAAGGAAAAAGAGCCATGGTCAGGACCTTTGCACAATAAGTCCGGCCTAAGCAGATCCAACAAGGAGACTGGGTACTATAGAAATCTAGTTTCTGACCTCAACCAAATGAAAGGAAACTAGCCTCAAATTGGGAAGGTCTATATTTGGTCAAAAAAGAATTTTGTCCAAGGGTCTTCAAGCAAGCTGAGCCAGATGGAAAAGAGCTCAAGAATGCTTAGAATACAGAGTATCTTAGAAAATACTTGTTGTAAATAAGGCCAAAAAAATATAATAATATTTGGATTATGAGTAAAAGATATATTTTTATGGAATTTGCATCTGTTTGTCATTAAATTAAAAGGTCTTAAGGGCCAATACAAGACACGAAAGAGATCATCAACTTTGAAAGCCAAATAAAGAGCTACTCATCTCCAAAAGACCTCATCACAAAGGACAGGGTCATCAATCATAAACTAAGTCCAAGGTCTGAGGAGCCAAACTAAAGGACAAACTAGCTTTTTAGCTCAATGGACCTTAGGAGGTCTGTAATCACCAGGGATTTAACCAAATGGGACAAATTACCTAGTGGCAAAGTCACAAAGATCCCAAGTCATAACAATGGTTTAAGTAAAACAGTGGCACAAATTCATTGGTGACACAGTAAAAAACTAAGCAATAAACCAGCAAGCCTACAAGTGCGAGGTAAATAAAGGTACACATATACAATACTGGATAATAAAAACAATTTTATTTACAAAAGTACTTTACAGAGAAAAGCCAAGAGGCCTACAAGATAGCCTATGGGGGAGAAGAGAAAGGGAACTATTCTTCCTCAGATTGGAGACCTCAAGGTCAACATCTTTATCAAGTGGAGCTTTATCTAGCTGGTCCTCCAGGAAGAACATCTCAATGCAGTTGCTCTCCAAGATGGTGTTAATCTCTTCAAGTATCTCAGCTCTGCCTTCATAGACGGATCGAGCATGACTAGCTCAGCAGGCTCTCCCAATCATTCGATCAAACTTATCTCCCTTCTTGAAGCGTTAGAGGGAGACTTGTACATTCTTGCCAACCTTCTTGTAATATAGGTCAAGCAACACCTGAAGGGAATAGTTCTTTCGTTGAACTTCAGCCATGTCAGCCCTAAGGTCCTCCCTTCTCATCAAGGCATTCTTCATTTTTTTCAAGGCCTCGTGGGACTTCTTTTGCTCAGCCTTGGATGCGGATTCCACCTCTTTGCGAGCCTTTTTCTCTTCCTCAACTAAGAGCTCTAGAGCTAGCTGGTGATCCTTGAGCTTAGCAATTTCCCTCTGGAGCTTTGTATCTATTTCTCTCTCCTTGGAAGCTTTGAACTCATCCTCCAATTTGAGCTTGTTATCTTCAAACCTGCGGATGAGTTTCGTAGCCCCAAGGAAAGAGCGGTAGAGGTCATTGTGTAGAATTTTCATGTGCCGCAGGTACTCTAAAGTACAATCCAAAGTAGCAACAGATTGCAGAACAACAACAAACTCAGTACAGGAGATTATAAAGAAATGAGCTCGAAAGAATGTAAGAAAGAATAATACCTCTTCCACACCAAAAAAGTACTCGTTAACCAGGTCTAGTGTACATAGCTCATGAGCTTTGACCTCCCTAATACTACCATCTTCATTTAAAACTTGAATGTTTTTGGCCATGGGAGGAGGAGCTTAGGCGCTAGGTGACGGAAGAACTCATCTTGAAAAGGGCTAAGCTGTCGAGTTCTCTGATATCCTAGCTTGAACTACAGGAAGGGCCACAGTACAATCAGATGGGACCGCAGCATTAAAGCTCGGGAAATCCTGTACAAGTGGTCGAAGGTCCCTTATTAGAGATGCCACATTGGACAGCACCGCTACTATGGCAGCTACGGGAGGCTGTAAAAGAGAAGATATGAGAACTAAAGCTCTTGGTTCCCTTAGCTCCTTAGGCCTGCTAACCGAGGTCTTTACCTTCTTGGCAAGAGGGCAAGCACCTTAGGAAAGCTGACCTTCTTCTTCTTTTTGTTCTTTTTCTATAGAAAAGCTACAGTAGTAGCTCGAATTGCAAAAACCTTCATACCTGGGGACATAACAAAGGTCAGAAACTGAAAAAAACACAACATGAAAGCATAAAAACCTATGAGAAGAAGGAGTCGATCTTTCAACAAGAGTAGAGCCTCCAACAGGGGCAGCAAAGTCATATAATCCTGACGCACAGACCTCTTCAAAGTTCAGATAAGTCTTGACGTCGACCTTCTTTCTACCTAAGAGAGTTTTTGCCACTGCCAGCTCTGCAACATCTAGGACAAGTTCCTTGAAAGACCCAACTGAAAGGGTATACCACAAGCGAGGGACAAACCAGCCGCTGGTAGACTTGACAAAGATATAGTTGTTTTGACATCCTTTATTGTTGTTAGGCAGCCTCTTCAGCAACAGACAATTTGTGCGGGCAGAGAAGTAGTGCCGCCCACTAGTTATGTCTTGGCAGTTTTTGGTAAAGAAATATCTAAAGAGCTTTGAGCTCGACTGATATCCAAAAGACTTAACTAACCTATAAAAGCCAATCATGAATCTCCACCCATGAGGCTGAATTTGCCCAGGGCATAACTGGATGATTGAGGATTTCCTCAATGAATGGTAGAATTCGAAGGCAAACGAACTCAAAAACGTTAGTATAAAAGATGATTTCATCATCATCAGGAGTAGTGGCTAAAGTGTCGCGGTCGAGAATCCTATACTCAAACCCAAATAGAAAAATACATTTCATCTCTAAGCCCTCTAAAGGGAAATGTTATAATACATGAATCAAATTCTATAATCATAAGAATAAGGCAGAAATATTCATGCATGGATCTTTAAAATGAATAAAGCATAATATAACAACTTGAACATCTAAACAGTTCATAGTTTATTTATAAAAGCAAATAAAGTTTTCAGGAATACTTTTATCGCGAAGAATGAAATGAGAAAACTTCACCTTTGTTGACGAACTAGCGCCACACGCCTGGATGAAGCTTTTTCTCCTTGACTTTGATCTTCCCCTCTGTTCCAAAATCCCAGCTTAGGTGTTGATCAAGTTGTGGGACTTGATCTTGCTAAACTAAACTAAAAGAAAAATTATTTGAGTTTCTTCAAAAGTTGAATCTTACTCGTTAGAGAAAGAGAGAGATCTCAAAGAAGATAGTGTAATTATAGAGCTTGGGGGTATAGGCCTTTATATAGGTGAAAATATGCAAGGTAATTGTGTCTGAAAACATAATCCAAAAGAATAAAGGATCAGAACTTTGAATTATCCTTTAAATCTATAATAAAATAGAAATCCTTTTACACCTTGCATTTACACTTTTCTAGACCACTTAGCCACTCCACATGCCTAGAATTAGGCGCCTAGGACCTGTGTCCCTTCCTAGGGACACGAGCCATGATCCTGGCTCAGCCTTCTATGCTCTATTTGTTGGAGATATGCCCTAATGCTATGACTAGATGACATATAATTGGGCATTTTGATGTATACTTGTTTCATTAATATAAATGGCATGTTTAATCATTCATATTCTCCTTCTTTCTCGTATGAATGAGTCCTTAGTATTTCCGTTAAAGAAATGTATTCTCGAGGAGTTGAAAATATGTGAGCACGTTTCTTTAGCACGAAAAATATTTAAAATGTTCGTAGCCCTTAGATTATTTGAAAGGGACTTCAATTAATCAAGTACGGGCTATTACATTAGTTTATTACCTTTGATTAATATGAGATATTAATGATAAAGGATGGTGAGTTTGTGACACCTGATCTCGAAGCTAAATTTTTATTATTTTATTATTTTATTTTCGTTATTTTACATTTTTCCTACGTGCCTTCACATATATTTAGTATTCGTTCATCGCTAATTTGTGCATTTCATGTTGGGAGAGCGCATTTGGAAAATATTTTTCAGACCAAGTGAATAGTAAAAATATTGGAAAACATGTTTTGTGGGCTAACTAGTTTTAATTGAGTTTTTGGGCTTAGAGTTAATGAAGTCTTGATATAGTTGGGCCAAACTAGTAAAATACATATATCATATATGCAATATACTACACAATTACACACATAAGCTCACAAAACAAATGAATTAATTCCCCCATGACCCTAGTGAACCTGATGGCTAAGGAGGAGAAAAAAAGAAAAAATTGCATCTTCATCTTCCATTTTTGAGAGCATCCAAGCTAGTTCCAAGGGGTTTCAAGTGTTCCTAGGCTTGTATCTTGCATCTACAAGCACTTTGGTGAGAGATTCTTACATATTGTTGCATTTTGAAGATTTATGTCAAAACTTTAATTTCTAGATTTGTTAATTTTAGCTTATGAAATGCTTAAATCTTGTGTAATATACCATCTACATGCTATCTAGACTTGTGTGGTGTAGTTGTATAGCTTGATTGTTGAATTTTTGCAAAAGATCAAATTATGAAGATGATGAATAGTAAATATTCTAGGGTTTTGTTAAAGTTTGATTTTGAGATTGATTTTATGTTATCTATAGGTGCTATAGGTGTTAATGAATATAGATTAATGATTGTATATGATTGGTTTGATCGGACTTGAGTAAAAATGCATAATTGGCTAAAATTCGAAAGGGGCTTTGTGTAAAATGTTAATTCGGGTGCAATTGAATGTGATGGACAGTGATTATAGGGTAAGGTAGTACTAAAAGTACTTTTATGACACCAAATTGGGGGGTTGGTTTGGGTACTTGTAGTTCAAACGGATCTCGGGGCCTTCAGGGCTTTTGTACTAAACCTAGTTAAAAACGGGTTTTCGTAGTTTCAAATGGTGTCATAATGTGTCCTTAGAGATATAGTATAGTTAGTGTGTGGATTGTATAATCTATGTTTCGATTGTGCTTAAAATTGAATTAGTAGACAAAAGGGTAAAGTGCTAAAGTTAGTCTAATGTTAGTGAATGCTTGGGAATCTACCTCATATATGATTTTAATGTCTTTAGAGTGGTTTTTGAATTGAAATACTTGTACGAGGGCAACCTACTTTGTTGTCCCTCGTTTATGTATTTATCGGCTTTTTTGGTTATATTGTTATTGTTACTGCCATTGTGTTATCAAATTGATGGTTGCGCAACCTTATCGTTGCACGGATGTGATAAGCCTCTCTGGGCGGCATTGGGCTTTCCAAAGTTGGTTGTTCTAGCTTCATAGCTATTCTCACATTTCAGGGGGTGCTGGGTCGTAGGTTGGGTACATCCGGAGTACCTATTGGTGTTAGGGATGCCGGCATATCGATATCGAGTTCGTGGTTCGAGAATTGGAGTGATAAGGGTTATCGATCGTATCCTTTTTAAATATATGGTATCTTATTGCTTAATTGATACTTTATTGTAATATTGCTATTTCATGTATTAACTGCTGCATTGCACGAAAATATTTTCGAAAACGCCCCAGTTAACTGTATCCCATCCCTCACTGAGCAATTATAGTTGCTCATTCCTCTTTTTAACATGTTTCAGGAGGTGAGGTTGATCCCCAGCTAATAGCTGTAGAGGGAGAGAAGGAAGTTCAGTTAGAGCCATTGCCTTAAGTTGCTGTGTTGCTTGTTTGCTTGAGGTTGGCTTGCTTGGATGGCAATATGAAGTTGTTGTGTATATATGATCTATTTTGAGACCTTGGGTCTTGTTTGTATTCGTATTGCTATGAAGAATTGTAATAGATAGTTTAATGATTGTATAGTTGATAATTGTATTGGCATGTAATAACTTATAATCTTTACTTTATTGTCTAGTAGCTGCTTGCTTGTGTGGGTTAATGGTGGTTGGTTGGTTGGTTGACTTAATCTTAAGAAAATAAAGTAAATAAGATTAGAGTAGTAAGATAAGCGGTTTTAAAACATAGAATTTCAATGGTTTATGTCAATGCATGCTTGTATGTTAATCTTGTCATAGTTTAAGGCTCAGATGGCCTTAAGGTTGGGAAAGTTGTGTGGTTGGAGCTTGGGGTATTTTGTGAAGGTTGTATTTTGTAGTTTGTGGCTATTTCTTCTGTTTGCAGGTAACCGGTTAGTCCATGGTACAGAAGAGATTCTGTCCGTTTGTCGGGTCTGGACTTAACCTTTAGTGTGGGGTTGGGTTGGGGCGTGACAGAGTCACATACCATACAAGCATGAGATGCTAATAACAAATGTGTGGGTGAGTATTAGTTGAGTAATCACTAAACGTGATGTGAATAACAAATCATATGGCGTGGATTAATGATTTGTTATTCGTTGAGATGATGCATGTGATCCTTTGACTTGAGACAACACAGTTGTCATATGTATTGAAGTTTGATACTTACTTTTGGATAATACTTCTCTTGAGCACGGGAAAGTTACATTCACTTGTAGTATCATTCTTTCAATATAGAGAGTGGCATGTGCTTGTCAAGAGAGAATCCATTACCTCGGTTATTGAGGCAATGTCCTATGCGATTCAATTTGGTAATGAGGAAATCCTTGGCTAAGGTGTGATTGATGGAAATGTGTTTTTTCATGGTTGTCATCTCTTATTTTACCACATTGAATCTAGGCATAGAATTGAGTCTATGAGCTTGATCGGACCATGGTTCTTACTCAATCGGGACTACTAATGGAAGGATTGAATTGCACGGTAATCGACAACTAAAAAGGTTCTTTAAATGATAACTTCATTGCCTTATATATTGTCTTGATATGTTTTTAGACATCACTCAAGACCTTAAGGGTGTTTCAAGAATTGGAGGAGAAATTCTTGAAACAAATCAAGAAGTTGATTGACATTAAAAGGGTTTGATGTTTCCTTAATGCTATTTGGCTATGAACCTAGAAAGTCACACCATATTAGCAAAGAGATTAAGTCTTTGTTGAACTTTAATCTTCTTCTCTAAACAATTATTAAGAGTTAATAATTGACGTCTCAACCATTAAAAGTTAATAGGACAAATTTGCAATTTGGCAAAGTTTTAAGGTGTTTGGTACAAATAGATAAAATATGATTTAATCTTATTGGATGCCAGCATCAATCCTGGCCATTGATCTTGCAAATTCAAAGGGTGTTTTTAGAACATGTAACTAGAAAACTTAATGGTTATGTTTTCATCCAACTTACCCGGTTGTCTTGAGAAGACAAATAGCAAAAGGAAGATGTCATGTCTGAAAAAGGGTGGAAGAGCTGTCTATCCAGAGCAAAAGAGAGAATGCACTTTTTCCTTCTTCTCTGCTTCATATAGACATACGAACAAACACTTGCAATGCAAGTTGCAGACACACAAGAGTTAGTTCTTCCTTTGCTTTGCTTGTTGGAGACCATTTGAGACTTAGTTAAAGATAACTAAACTAAAGTAGTTAAGTAACCTTTAAGCCAATAGAGAAGTGTTCTTGTTAATGATTCTTCCAAGGAGTTTGCTAACACTACAACTCAACGGAGGAAGAAAGGCTTCTTCTGTTGCTAGGTGGACAATCTATGGCTTCTGCATTTGTGGAAGGTACAAAGATCTACTCAAAGGTATCACCAAGCAGCTTCAACCTTAGGTCTTCAAGAGGTATTCTAATCTTGCTTTACCTTTGGTTTTTAATGTATATAGCATAGATATCAAGAGACGGGATTGTTATGAATGCTTTGAAAAAAATTATTTCATAGTTTCTTCCGCTACGTAACTTTGATTCTTTTTAAACAATCCCGATATCGATCCTTCACTATTCAATTTAATTAATTAATTCTAATTAATTCCAAAATCCAAATCTAGTCTACCATTTAAGAATATAACTTTTCTCCAATTATGAAAAAATTATCTTAAATATTTTAGTAGCCTTTAGACTTTAATTAATTAATTAATTAATTAATTATTTAATAATTATTTAATCCAAAATTTAGCCAATAATAAAAATTGAAACTACTTTCAAAATAGAAAAGTCTATTTATGATTTCTAATTGCCAATGGATTCAAACCTCTATTTAATTTAGTAATTTTTTATTTAGTAAATATACTTATAAGGTAAATGGCTAGATAGGGGACCAAAGACATAATTATCCTTCCACTGAAAATGAAAAATAGTCTCGCTAGTCTCCTATCAATATATTGTCATTTTAACCTTAGTCTATTCCACTAAAAAACTATGGTTGCACTCCGAGATAATTATCGTATGAACAGGAGTTAGTCAATAATATACAACGCTCAGTCTTTAGACCAACTAAGTGATAATGACCAAATCACCCCCTCTACACTCACTCATAGCCAAAACCGGTTTACCAAGTGTACTTTCACCTCTTTGACTACATTTTGTTCTCCTTAGAACCTCTGACCCATAATCTAACCAACCTCCAGAAGTTATCCACTTGACCACGGGAACGATCCACAAGTGTAACAACCAATACACTATGTATTACTGTGCGCACAAATTCAGGAAGATCAACCTGGATCAATGTAAGGGATTGATTATTGTATAGATTTCGTGTTGCATATGCATGTCGCTTCTAACCAAGTGCAGACACCAAAATCACAGAGCTGTTGACCTATATATAAGATCTCACACATAGTGACTCAAAGTGCAAAAACTTGACTTCGTCAATTTATCCACATGTGCTCAAGATTAAGAGCAATGGCCCACTTAGAAACATGTAGGTATAGGTGACCTCTTTTTTCGATAGTACGTATTTAGAGTATCACATCTATAGTGGTCCGTCCAATGCATACATATGCATAAGTGAAATAAGTTTGGAACCCTATCCATGATGAAAACAGATCACCCTACTGTAAAGGGAACTCATTCACAATAACTTCTACCATAGTAGAGTGCCAAACTTTACTACTTAGTTATGGACTAAATAGTTCTGCTTAACAAGTAACCATAACTTAGACCTTCTGTACGTAACCACCGTGCACCTAAGTAAACACTTGAAGCAAGGACCTTACATACAAATATACACATACGAAAGTCAATCACATAAGAGAGAAACATGTTCATAAAAGTAAGATGACAATAATTATTCATTGTAAACAACCAATCACATAAGAGAGAAACATGCTCATAAAAGTAAGATGACAATAATTATTCATTGTAAACAACCAGATATATCAATGACAATGTGCTAATGGTCTTTTGGGCATGCCTATTCCCAACACCCTCAACATTGTCAGGGTTTGTAACACCCTGATCCCTCACGAGATCGGAGCCCCGATCCAATACTTGAGGTCACGAAAAAATAAGGGAAGACGGACGGAGTCTCCCCTGTTTATAGGATAATCCAAAACCTGTACAAGCAATTATAACCTCAAAACCGAAGTCCAACCTTCTCCGTAATTCCCAACTACCACTAACATCGCATACAACCAACTCCTCAAGGCCATCCGAGCCTTGGAACCCAACATCATAACACACAGGCATGCAAGGTTAAATCCATTGAAATCTTGTCTTTTAAACCCACTTATCATACCACTCTAATATTATTTACTTAACCTTCTTATATTTTAAGTCCTCCAACGCACTTTCATTAAACCGTACAAGCATACAACTACTAAGCAATAAAGTAAAGCAATAGAAGTTATTACAACCCTCTAGTACCTAATCATCATACAAGACTAAAACTTTAATATTACATTCCTTAATATAACTACATGGCCACAAAGTCTCAAATAGAATACAAGCATATCATGATCATATTCTTCCATGTTCCACACACTGGAAGAGCAAACAGGTCACACAAAAGGCAATCCGATCTCCAACTTCTTCTGAAACATGTTGAAAAGAGGAATGAGTAACCAAAGTTACTCAGTGAGGGATGGGATACAGTAAACCGGGGTATTTAAGAAAATCATTTCGTGCAATGCAACAAGGACAATAACACGAGTAAAACAATATTGCAAGTTAATCGAATAACCATTAAACACATTTAAAAAGGATACGGTTCATCTTCTTTGTCTTCGATCTCGAACCACAAACCATGATCTTCAATAGCAAATGCCGGCAAATCCTCTTATTCCTCCAATGGGGTACTCTGGATGTATCCTGATCCTACGACCCATTTCTCCCTAGGTAGGTCCGTATGCCCCAACGAGGTGAACTACGCCTTTGGGGTAGAGGAGTATGTCTCAGCGAGAAAGGGAATAGGCACCATGGTAGCTGAGCTAGACTGACAACCTGATGCTGCCCGGAGTTTCTCAATACTACCATGTCTGAAAAAGGTTTGCGCAACCTCGAATAGCGAATAACGAATCACGAATCATGAGATACCAAGACTGAATCAAGTGGGAGGTATCAAAGTAGGCTAGCCTCACCCCATATATAACATATAACACATTTGATAATCAAATAAAGCAATTATAACAATATAAACAATTACTCTTGCAACTAATTCAAGTAATTCACAAGTTATGCATCAAAATACTATTCCAATACTTACTAAATAGATCATATTCTTCACACAAGACAAAGGGTTTCAAATCTACTTTACTAAATAACCAAGTCAAAACATGACTCAAGTAACTTGGTTCAATCATGAAATCTTTGAACAAGTGAATAAACTAACACAACATGATGAAGTCCCTCACCTTTACCAAGCTCAAGATGCAAAAATGGCTTTTACTCACTTCCAATCACCTTGAATTAGCTCAAATACGCAATCCTAGCTTGATCATATAAATGCAATATGACTTACTTTACTTGACATTTATGAGTTACAAGTAATTCTTATCAACTATTAAGCATTAACAAGTATGGACATAATATTTTCAATTCAATAGATGGGAAGTAATTAATTACAATTACAAGACACCCAACTTTTCTCTACTCAATTATTATATAACTAGATGACATGCTTGGAGACATTCAACAATAGCATCACATCAAGTTATAAGCATATTTAATCCACCCTTAGCAAAATAATCATGTAACTCAACTCATAAGACCTCACCCAAAGGATAAACATTCTATATAAACATACTTAACACTTAAACATAATCTAACTATAAACATGACCTCACCCCATTTACCATTTACAACTCAATCAATAGACAATATAGCAATTATAATAACTCAAATAGCTAATCATGCAATAAGCTCAACTAATTCACATAAATTCCAACAAAACTCTTTTCAAATGCTTACAATTTAGGTTCTAAACTCCACACAAGATAACAAACTTCAAATCTAACTTCACTAATCTCATATAGCCACTTTAGTTCTCAACACACGCACACGCCACGTCTACCTTATTTTAGCCATCTAATATGTATTCCTAATTTCTACAACAAGTATAGTACAACAAGTAAGCTAAAGCTAAGAACAAAGGCTATAACCCCATTTTTTCCCTTTAAGCTCAACAAGCCAAAACTAGTTTTCATCAAGGTTTAGTTAATCAAAGCATCTAACTATTCTCTACTACATTTATGGCACCACAACTAGTTCTAAAGGCTCTACTTGCATCAATTCTAACGTGTGCATACAAAGGGCCATGAAAATCAACGTTCTCGGAATTCGATAAATTTTAATGTGAGGCTATTTTAGTAACCCAACACCACATATCTAACATTAGATTAAGGTTTGGAGCAATATTTCATGGGTCTGCGTGAATAGTGCCATGTACAAACTTTGTTAAAATCATTTCATACGTAAGCTATATAAACACATATAACAACTTTAAAAGTGAGTTCTCCTAGTCCTAAAGACACGATATAAAGCTTCGACACGATTAATAACAAGCATATATAGCATATTCAATTTTTGACATAAACTAAATAAACACTTAAAATGCAATTTTTTGTAAAAACCCTCACCAAAACAACTTGGAAATGCTAGGTAGAAGGTTTGGAAGGATAAAAATCATCTTTGAATGGCTTGGAATGAATCAAGAATAGAAACCCATGGTTGAAAGCTCAATCCCCTTTTTTCCTTTTGCTTGGCCAAAAATGACTTTTTTTTCTTCTTCTTTTGTTTGCTTTGTATTATAAATTAGGTGTTTATGTATATGTATATAGGTATATAAGGTAGATAATATAAATGGATATTGGATTGGGCTTGGAAAATGGGTTTTGGCTTAGTTAGTTTAAGAAAAATTACTTTAAGTCCAAAAATATTATATAGATTTTACTATTCATATGATACTAAAACATTTTTGTAACTTACGCCCCGATAAGTTATACTCAATATTTTTGTGAACATATGCTAAATATAAGTCAAGTAATAATAGAAAAATATGAAATCCGGGAAATAAGATAATAAATTTTTTAGTCCGGGCTCAATTTAATAGACAACTCTTTAAATGCAAGTTTTACTAAAAGTCTTTTATGAAAATAGTTTAAATGCACATTGATCATTTTTTTAAAATAAATTCATTCATCATTTTACTATTAGAAGTCAATTAAACATGAAATTTCACACAAAATGTCAAATAAGCATTTAATAGCATGTTATGACAAGTAAACACTTAAACAAGTAAATGTACAATTTATATGTACATGAATGATAAATGTATGCACTAGGAGTCGAGCGTCACAGTAAATGTTAAATAGTAGTTAAAATATTTTATTTAAATTAATAGAATTAATGTTCTTTTTTTAAAAAGAAATAAAAGAAAATGAAAGTACTAGTTAAATCTTAAACGCTAAAATAAACACATTCACACATATAAAACTTAAACTGACACCAATTTATATGCAATTAAGTATACTATGCTACATGTTGGGTCTGGGCCGTCACAGGGTTCACACTGTAAGACCTCCTATCAACAGCAAAAGTACCACTAGTCAACAACTTAGGAGCTACCCAGAGCTAAATCCCTTATTAGTCTTCTTAGGCCTTGCTCGTGTACTAGGGTAAGAAAAGTGTACAACGGTGATGAGTTCATCCTTAATGGGGGTACAATTATGGCCAGTAATTACTATTGTTAGGTCAAATTATCCTAAGAATGGATAAAGTAGGATAAAGGGGCAATACTACTACGTTTTCGATTATGTTTGAAATTAGTTAGTTTTATCAATAAATTTATCAAATACAATGTATGCAATAAGGTAAAGAGTAGAGAGAGAAGAGAAAGAGAGATTGAGCCGATAGTTTTAGAGTGTTTCGCTACTCTACTCCACCACCTAAGGTTTCATCTTTTTAGGATTTTCTACAAACTCCACGATTGTGTTCTTTCACAAGTTGATGTAGTACAAACCAATATACAATCCTACCCTTGAATCCACAAGAACAAATACAACAACTCTTGAATCCACAAGAGTCAATACAAGGTATCATCTCCTTTGACTCCATAAAGAATACCTCAACCTCACACTCTCTAAACTATATATCTTATAAGGTATAACTCTAGAGAGTTTACAATGAACTATGAGAATGATTAATGAGGGTACAATAAATATATTCTCTTGAGATGAATAAATACAAGTGAAGAACAATTGATTGCTTAAGAATTTTCAAATGAAAGCTCATTAAATGTTTTTGAATGATTGTAGAAGATGTTAGCTCAAGCTCATAAATACTCTCAAGAGATTTTCTCCGATTCTTAAAGTGATAGGTTTTAAAAACATTGTAAACTTGCAATGGCTAGTCAAACAACTATATTTTTTAAATGCAGGTCGAGCTGTTGGATAAGCATCTTGTCCATCAAACTCGTCCGTATCTCACTGGGACTGCCGGTCGAGGCTTGTCTAATGAGTGGCTCATCCGGCAGACTCATTCGGAGCCTACTAGAACTGAACAAGGCCTTCATCCAACAGGCTTGTCCAATTGTTCATGCCTTAGTTGGTTGAGTTTGTTGGTTGAATCCCTCAACCAGCAGATTCAACTGGGCTTAAGCAAAAGTAGTTCGACAAGTTTTTTTTATGCCATTTTAAATCACAAGACAGGTTTTGTAAATACTCTTGAGAGTGAAAAGAGATTTTTGTAAGCTTAAACATTTAAACAAGTTTAAAATAACACTCATGAGCTTTCATAATTAGATCCGAGGCATACCACATATTCAATGCTGCTACCTCTTATGTCGTCGCGTCTCCTTCTTTGTAATTCTCTCTTCAATATTCATTCTTCAAAGACAAGATCTTCGCTAGAATCTTCACATCTTGAATCTTCATAGATCTTGACCATTAAAGTGCTTGAGTTTGATCAGATAATGTTGATCTTATATACTGTTGAGCTAGAATAATCTTAATCTCTTTTGGCATTTGAACATGTTGAGCTTCTGATGAGATCTTCTTGATTGTGAATAGTAGTTTAGCATTGAATGTCCTTTAATCTTTGACTAATTTTCAACCAATGAACTTATACAAGACATTATTAGTCAATAGATTAATCAAACGATTAAGATTTAGTTATCATCAAAATACGAGATTAAGGCCTTCAGACTAACAACTACCTTTTAGGACTCCTCAGAAACTTCTCTCTCAACATTCAACATGATGGAAGGATATAAGAGCAGAGAATGAGGCACGTACCTAAGGAGTAAGTAAATAGTAGTAAGATATTGCACAGGCGATGAAACATTAAGAGTTATAGAAAGTGAATAGTCCTGAGAGTATTAGAGTTTGAATGAGGAATGACAGATAAAATGAGTTCACACTCCTTTTACATATACAACTCCAAGCAATATTGGGTTGGGATGAAGGCGGTAATAGAGCACCAACAAAACAAATAAGTTTGTAAGCTCACTTTGCGACAAGTTGAAGAGAGGCACAAGAATAATACGCATAGTCCCCAATCCTCCTGCGGAGCTCGGGAGACTAGGGGCAATTGATGAGCCATAAAATGAAGCCCAAAGCCAAAAACCAAAGCCCAAGTGCTATAAATTATATATGGACTAGACAAAGCTTTGAACCTGACTGGGCCACTGCCCAACAAAAGATTTAAGTAAAATTAATAACATTGTTATTGACTAAGTTAGTGGTAGTCATTACTAACTCCACCAAACGTGAGCAAGCATACTCCTTAGAGCTCAGAATGTGGGGGTAACAACCCCCACATCTGTAATACTCCTATTAAATACAATTAGAAATAAATTAATAAATTGTCATATTGTGTTTCAACACATTCGAATTAGTACGTAATTTTAAATTTATGAAAAATGATGCAGTCCAAAAAAATAAAAGAATTCATGAATTAGTTTTCGGGTCACTTTCAAACTAATCCCTATATCTATTTGGGAGGAATTAGATAATGATCTATATACGGTTGGAAAGATCTATGAGTCTAGTTTATAGTGCTTCAAACGGTACGTCAATTGGAATTTTGTAGAAGAAGTTATGATTATTTTAGAAAAATGTGTCTGAACAATCAACGGGGAACGAAACCGAACTTTTGGCATCAGTTTTGCTGGTTCTTATTTTATTTGTGCCATATCTTCTAATTTTAACTAGCCACCTTTTAGTTTGCATGCAATATTTTAGATAAAACGCCTCATGTTTGCATGCTCATTTTACACCTTACTCGTGATTGCTTAATATACAAAATGCCTCCTATTACTACACATGCATGTGAAGGAACGATATCCGGGATTGCACATATAGAATAAAAAATTTTGCAGCAGAAAATAGCATGAAATACAATTTTTCATAGCATATATGACATTCATATGTGTAGTCAATCCCAATACTTGATATTTATGAAATATACATCTCAAATCAAAGGTGATACAAGAAGAGAACAATACCTCTTGAAGACCAAAGGTTAGAATCATTTGGTGAAACTTTGAGAACTCCTTGAACCTTCCACAAGTGTAGAAGTCCTAGATTGTCCACCTAGCATTTTGAAGAAGCCTTTCCTCCTCCTTGAGTTGTAGTGCTAGCAAACTCCTTGGAAGATTTATGAACAAGAACACTTCTCTTATTAGAAAGATTACTTAAAACTACTCTTAGTTTGTTTATCTTCCATAGTCTCAATTTAATCCAAGATGACAAAAGCAAAAATGAAGAACAAACACTTGTGTTCTTGCAACCATCTATGGTGTATATTGCTGATTTTTCAGAATGTAGAAGAAGAGAAAAACTTTCTCTTGTTCTCAATTTTGGTCGTGCATTTCAACAAGGATTGAAGAAGTCTTTGTCTTCTTTCTCTTGCTTTTGCTTTGACCAAGAAAAGCACAAGACACAAGGTCCATGTTTTTTTCTTGTTATGTTTTCTTTTCCTTGATTCATGCAAAACACAAAACATAATATATTAATAACTTTGTCTTCTTTTGTTTTGGTTCTCCCGTGAAAGAACATAACACATACATTCAAATGTCTTGCAAGTTGTCTTCATAAGACAAGTTGATATTATTTAACACTTAAATAATGCCTACAATTGTTGACCAATTTCAACCCTTGGATTAATAGATGGATGGCTAGGATTTTGATCTTGGTGCTTTGTGTTTATTGACTAATATTTTGCCACATCAACATGTTGGCAACCAATAGGAAGAAATCAGATTTTACCTATTTGCACTAAGCACCCAAAACTTTCCCAAGCTTACAAATTTGCCCCATTAACTTTTAATGGTTGAGACTATAATTATTAACTTTTAATAATTTCTTAGAGAAGATGATTCAAGTCTAAGCAAGACTTAATCCCCTTGCTAATATGGTGTGACTTTCTAGGTTCATAGCCAAATAGCACTAAGGAAACATTAAACACCTTTAATGTCAATCAGGTTCTTGATTTGTTTCAAGAATTTCTCCTTTAATTCTTGAAACACCCTTAAGGTCTTGAGTGACGTCTAGCAACATATCAAGACAATTTATAAGGCAATGAAGTAATCACGTAATGAACCTATTTATAGTCGCCGATTACCGTGCAATCCAATCCTTCCATTAATTGTCCCGTCAAGCAAGAACCATGATTCGATTAAGTTCATAAACTCGATACTATGCATAGATCTAATTGGTGTAATGAGAGATGACACATGGAAAACCCTTTCTCCATCATTCATACCTTGGCCAAGGATTTCCTCATTAAACAACCAAGCTTAGATCACATAGGACATCGCCTCACGACGGAGATTAATGGATCCTATCTTGACCACTACCTGTCAATCACTATACTAGACGAATAAAACTGCGAAAGGACGTATCTCATCTCGTTTGTCGAGACAGGCATTATCCAAACGCTTGAATCAAACCCCAATACATATGACAGCCGTAATGCCTCAAGTCTAAGGATTACATGCACAATCGCAACGGATAACAAATTATTAATCCAAAGTCATGTAATTTGTTATTCACGTCACATTCAGAAAACTATTCAACTAATAGTCACCCACATGTTTGTTAGTCACATCACTATGCTATTATAGCACGTGGCTCACCATCCTTTATCATCAACATCCTTATGTTGATCAAATGTAACAACACATGTGATAGTCCGTAATAGATTATTGAAGTCCCGATCAAATAATCTAAGGACTATGAACGGTTTAAGTATTTATCATATTAAGGGAATACGCCAACATATTCTAAACACTTTTAGAATACATTCCTCTAATGAAAATACTAGGGACTCATTCATACACGTAAAGAAGGAGAATATGAATGTCCTAATTATGTCAATATGTAAACGAACATATAAACACTAATGCCATAAGTAAATGTCAAAATGCCCCAATATATGTCATCCAAATATGTAGCATTAGGGCATATCTCTAACAGCATGTTGTATTATGGGTTATCCACCTCATGCTTTTTAGTTAACATTAGTCAAAACCAACAAGTAAAAGAAAATAAGATGAGTCGGCTGGTCATCTTTCGAAGCTGTTGCTGGAAACTTGTGGGGAAAAAGGGGATGAGGATCTTGCATATATAAAATTAAAAGGATAGAGGCAAAGAGGCAGGGGACAAAAGAAATAAGAAAATCGAGAAAGATGAAAGAAACAATAAGCAGTCCAATTCACCGTAGTTGTGTAACAACTCGATCCCTCACGGAATCAAGTCTCGATGTAACAACCCGACCCAATTCCCAAGGCAAGAAACGAGAGAAAATGAATGGAGTTTTTCCTGTACTTTGGGCAATCCAATACCTGTTCAATCAACTCAACAATAAGCATTCAACCACAACATTTTAAACTCTATAACACACATGATAGGTTCAACATCTCTTTACATGTTACAACTAAAGTCTATTAACATTACAAGATCAAACTAGTTTAAGTGTACATTAGTTATATCTTTACAATGGCTACTAGCCTTCCAATATTCTCTTAGCATTAACAAGGAAAAACTATGAACTATCACGAGCAAAGTGGAACCCTATTGCCAAAAAGGCCATACAACTTGCAAAATACTTAAAACCAACCCTGCTTTGCTTGAAATTGATGAAAAAAAGGGATAAGCAACTACGTGCTCAGTGATGGGGGATAAGTACGGGGAGGTTTTGAAAAACCTTTACATGAATGCATGTAAGTCAAGTATCATGTGTTAAAGAAGTGATAAACAATAAATAAACATTAGCAAAACATGGAGCCAACAAGTGAACATTAAAGCCAAGTAACTTTAAGTAAAACAATAAACATTCGATCAAGCTTTATGATAATGATAAACCCCTTATAACTCCTATTTCATTTGCTCGAATGCGATAGTGATAGTGATAATGATAAACCCCTTATAACGCCAGTGGGTGTACTCTAGATGTACCCCAAATAACCTACGACCCAACACCCCAAGGCCTTCACCGATCAAGCGAGTGAGGGTATTGGATGCGGAGGTTGAACAGCCAACCACTGGCAATCCTGTTACCGCCTAGTAGAGGCCCAACACTAACACATCCGTGCTAAAAATGGTTGTAACCATCGACAACACTCGATAAAGCACTTTATCAATCAAAGAAACGATAAATCGATAAACATATAAATGAGGGGACAACAGAGTAGGTTGCCCCGCAAGCATTTAAGCGATAACAGTCAATATAACCAATAAAACATTCAAGCATTAAGTGAACAATATAACCATTAAAACATTCACGCACTTAGCATTAACAAGTAAACTATAATTCACTTAGACATTCATTAAGGCAATCAAGCATTCAAACATTCAAGTAAACAATATAACCAATAAAGCATTTACAACCGATAATTCAATTTACTCATACATTTAAGCATTTAAGCAACCAATATAACTCATGAGCATTCACACACTTATCGTTAACAAAGCAACACAAGAAAAATATCATTTCAACTAGAATTTCAATTACAATTATAAGTTAAATTCAAGCATGACTTATCCAGTTCAGTTATCAACCTTAATGTCCTTTAAAAACTCTGAAATTGCACAGAAACATAGCTCTTTAAATGTAGATGGGTTTAGCACCAAATGGATCTCGATTCGGAGCTATATTCAACAAATTACGACCTCTAGAAATTTATTGCACAACCTGTCCTGCACCTACGGGTGGATTAGAACCCTATTGTAATCAGTCTAAATCATCACCTTAACCTCAAAATTAGCTCTTGCACCAAACATAGAGTTTGTTCTACTATAAGTCTAGTATAACATATCCTAAAATCAACCTTATCCATTAAGGTTTATCATATCAAAATAATCATGCAAAAATAGTGCGCATAATTCTCTTTTAGTCCTTGTTTTGCTTGCATTGAAGTGTAAATAAGTGCTAAGTATGTTTCTATGAGGATAAAACATTCATCTAATCACTTAAACAAATTCTTAATCTTCATGTTTCAACTAAATCAAGCCACAAGCATCAACATTATTTAAACTCAAAGCTTTAACAATCAATAACAAAGTAGCTATCCACCACACAATTATTTCACAATAATTAAGCTAGCATGCAAAATCTATCATTTTACTACATAATAACTAACTTACTACTAGCAATTTAACAAGAAACAAGAACAAAAACATGAACCCCTTACTATGGAGAAATTGCACAGAAACAGCTATACTCAAGCTCAAAACTACTCTTTTCTTCTTCTTTTTTTTCCTTCTCTTTCTCTTCTTTCTTCCCTCGGGTTTGCTCTCTTTTTTTCTTTCTCTTCCATCGATTCTAGAGCATTCCTTGCCTTTTGTTTTTGTTTTGATATTACAAGAGCTAAAATGGGCTAACAATTGTGCTAACAATGTTTATTATGGAATTAATTAGACCTACAAAACATTTTGGGCTCAAATGCAATTAAGAAAATTAAGTTGAGCCTACTAATATGCACCTATTATGCTAATGGCTATCTATTCTACCTCCGATTATCATTAACTCCACTTACGATCATGTAATGAATGCACGTAACGATTCAATTAACAAAAACCAGTCAATTAAATGCAAACTAATTAAATAATTATTATTTTTGGGTCCGGGCCGGGGCCTCACAAGTTGATTGTGGAAGAAGACTTGCATTTTCGTTTGTTGTTTGACTTAGCCTTCATCAAGTGAGGATTAATTATGTGGTTAAGTGTGTTTTGTACTTTTATGTGTCTATGTACGTATATAGTTCCATTCATCCTAATTCGATTAATTTCCTTGAACTTGTACCTGGTAAAAATTAATCTTCTTAATTTAGTTGTGGTTACTTGTTCAGTTATGCGTATGTGTGTATATGTATAACTGGTGATTATAAAAGTTCAACTATTACAAACTACAACTAAGTGGGTTTGTCGTCTAGAATAAGGGAAATGGCTTAATTAATTGATACAGGTGCTCTACATGTTAAGGTAAGTTTTGCTCCACTATTAGTAATTAGTTCTTACATTTACTTGAGTTATATCTCACGACGAATGCCAAGAACAGTAATGTCGTGTAGGGATGGTACATATGATAGGTTGATCAATTAGTTTAATAGTTATTCCTTTGTCTTTCTTGCTTGGGTGTACAATAAAATTGTAAAGGTTGCAAGGATTTAGAAGAATTATAATAAAGCTAATGAAAGGACAAGGATGTAGGAAAAGTGACTTAAGAAAATAGATGTAGAAGAAGTTGGAGGTTCGGACTCATATTTTCAATAGAATTACTCATGTGCTTATGTGTGAATTGATCATGTGTCTAAACTATATTATCTTGTATTCTCTATGAATTGATCACCTGAGCATCTTATTGACTATTACCATGGCATGTCACATTGCAAATAAATAGACGATACTTAAGACGACTTGATTATTTGCGTGATATAGCAGTTTACTTCGTCGCTTACTCGTCATATTATTTAAATCCTATTATTCTTTCGGGTGCAGCCTACCTTGTCGCCCTCTTTGAACTAAACTGATTATTGATGAAAAGGTTACAACTTATATATGTGCATGTGTCTTGTTGGGCCCTATTGAGACATGGTAGCATCGTGTCACACTAGGCGACATTGGGATTGCTAGGCGAGGGCATGACTACCATGATCTATTCCTTACTCAGAATGGGCGGAGAATTTCATGATAAGCGGGTCATAGGTTTCGACGTACTTCCGGGTACAACTTACTAGGTGATATAAGTGGTTGAGATCGTGACAGGTAGTATAAGGGTGATGCCTTCAGTAACTTGGACAACGTATCTTCCTTGTGTAATTTACTTAAATATATTTCACGTGATTATTTGAGATTCTTTTTTGCCTGGGCTTAAGTGGTATTATTTCCTTTACATTATTATATGTACATGTAATGAAACAAATAAAAAGTATTTTGCAAAACCACAAATATGCATATCCTCACTGAGCTTTAAGGCTCATCACGTGTAATTATAAATGTCACAGGTGAAGATTTTGGGTAGCAAGGTGTAATGACAACGTGGATGCTTGTGAGATCTTTCAGCTTGTACAGTTTGGTTAGAACGCCTCAAGTTAGGAGAAGTATTATTTGTAAAGTACCGTTTTCCTGTAATAGATTATCTAATATAATTAATGTAGGAGTATATGTCCTAAAAGACAATTTGTTGTAATTTTAGGATATTATATTTTGTATTATTTAATGAATTAATGGGCAATTTATTTATTTATAATTAATGTGTTAATTAATATTTAAATAAAGTCCTTAGGATTATCTTATAGATCTTATTCTTAAGTTGTTAAGAATATGAGTGACGAGATCTATAATGAAAGATAAAATCATAGAAAAAGTCCCCGATCGTAGAATGAATTAATTGGGTGTTAATTCATCCGAATAGATTAGAGTACAGTCTTCCACCTCGATTAATATGATTTATTCATGATAAGGGCAATGAGACACATATTGTATTAGTAGAAGTATAAGTACTTGTTAGGAACAACTAACTAGACATGACCGATCATATAACAAATTACATGGATGGTCAATAATTTGTTATGTGTTATAATTGCATAATTAGTTCTTAGACCTGAGACACCATGATTATCTTGTGTATAGAATACTATAATTTGCTAGTGCAAACAATTCGGTTCTAATCATGGACGGGATCATGTACTCAGTGGTTATGATCTATTCCTGTATGGAGATATGTGTGTGTTAGATATAGAATCCGTCAATAGGGGTTCTATGCAATCTATTAATTGAGTAGCTGAAAATCCTTAGTCGAGGTAGAATAGTCGAAGTCATTCCACAATTCATTGATGAGTTACTAATTAATTTGATTTGGTCATATGATTAAGTAAGTGAGTTTGACATCCCTATCCATGACTCTCACTTAATTGGGACGGTAGACGGAAGGAATTAATTTTGCGGTAATTATAAGTTACAGGGTTTGATTTCACTTCATCATTAATTGGGTAGTTGTGATAAACTAGGTGTCACTCATGACCTATGAGAAATTAATTAGAAGAGTTCTAATTAAATATTAATTGGATTAATATTATTTCGTTGTCAATTAATTATGAACCCGAGATATCACACACAAAAGATATCTGAAAATTAATTAGTGAGAAAAATGAATTAAATATTGGAGTGTCCAATTATTTAATTGGACTTAGGACTGATTAGATTGGAATTTTAGTCCAGTCAATTTATCAGTCCAAGTCCAGCATTTAGGACTGGCCCAAAAGCTAAACTTAGCCTGTAAAGTGTTTCCTATAAATAGAAAACTATGACAGACAGAAATGCTATCACAAATCCTATTTATCATAGTTAGACTTTTTCTCTAAAACTCTGAGTGGGAGTTTTGCCGACTGATGCTCTTGGATCTCGCGTGGATACTTTTGGATGCTTCACAATTAGGGAGCTTTGGATTGTTCAAATCCTACATCGAATTTAGTATCATAAAGGTAATCCTGAAATCCTCTATGCGTATTTAATATTGATTATTTATGTATGTTACTAATCTACGTAATTAACTAAGAACAGATGCATGTGTATTTATTTATTTTTGCTGTGTTTTATTTAATTAAAAAAAATTAAATACCATGCACGATTTCTAACAATGGTATTAGAGTCACCGTTCATGTCTTTTACGTGTTTTTTTATTATAGCACATATAGAACAATTAAACGTGTCAAAAATAGTTTTTGAAACTATTTGTAAAATTAATAGTTTGTGAAACTGTTATAGAAAATTAATAGTTTATGAATCTATTAATTTCTGCCCATTAATTTAATTAGCTTAAATATAGCCTTAAAAGTTCTTCCTGATTTTAGCTTTGTAAAAAATTATTTTTATAAAACTAGTTTTATTTTATGTGATAAACAGTTTTAAAATTTGTTTTGAAATTAGTTTTTGTTGCTTTTGAAACTGTTATGGAAAAATCAGTTTTCTGAAACAACATATTTTCAAAAAAAAAAATGAAAATCAGATTTTCAGAAAGCCCCCTAACCCCTATTCATCTTCTCCAACGGCGCACCATTACCCACGGGGCAGCTAGGTTGCCCTACGGGTAGTGGAAAGGTGATGCAGAGCAACCTCACTACTCTGTGACTCAGCCAGCAGCTCAAGGCTGCGGCCACCAGCATGAGGTGGCAGCCACCGCCGCCTGGCGCTGTTGGCACTACTGTCGGAGACAGTTGTGCCGACCACTGCTATGGCCGGAGACAACAGTAGCGACTGGCAGCCATGGTTGTATACAGGAAGAAAAAAATGGTAAGGGGTGAGGGTGGCGCTAGGAAGAAAGGGGAAAAGAAAAAAATAAATAAATATTATTTTTTGGGTTAGAGTTTTGAACTTGACCGAGATCCAGATCCGGGTACGGATATGGGTCTGGGTCAGGACCCTAAAACCAAATCCTAAATCCAAGTTCGCTTTGAGGTTTTTGGGGAATTTTTATTATTTTCCTTATCTTTGGGCTAATGGGCACACTTTTGAACTTGGACTTGATATTTGGGTCAATCCAAATTTAGACTTGAATAAGATTAAGTATGGACTTATTTTATTATCTAAATTGGGCTATTGGCCTTTTAGACTTAGAATTGGACAAGATAAGTTGGACTTAGCTTACTTTTCTAAAGTCTAGGCCTAAAGTTTAAGTTTTAACAAAATAAGAGTTGGACTTTTATTTTACTGTTTTGGACTTAGTTTTTAAATTATTTGTTTGACAAATTAGTTCAAGAAACCCAAATAGTATATTGACACTTTAAATTAATAAATGGTTTATTAATCAATTAAATATAATTTGATTATATTTATATTTATTTAAATATAAGATACTTATGGATTTAATTTAATAAAGGTTTTATTAAATTAATAACCTAATGTAATGTGATTTATATTAGAAAATTAATTGTGCTATATTGGTAGTTAATTAATAAATAGTTTAATAATTAATTACTATAAATATAATATAGTTATATTTATTTAAATATGTGATATTTAAGGATTCAAATTAATAAAGGTATTTATTGATTGGATAACTCAATTATAATGAGATTATTTTAGAGATTAATTGTATTATATTCGTGGATTCCTTTTCTTATTAATTATTATGGATGTGGGTGATCATGGACTAGTCTTGTGTGTATAAATGGATGAATGAATGAATGAATGTTTTTATTTATTTACCCATTTTGGATTTTATGTAATATTTTAAAATAGGGCTTGCATACCTTTTATCCCTATTTTAAAGATGTAAAACCCCAATTTCCATTTATGTATCCCCACTAGATTAGGAATCTATATACATAAATGTAATAGAAGACCAAGATGAAGACATCAAGGTTTTGTGGGTCCAGTTCGCGAAAGAAATTTTGTGAAGCTGAGGAGGAGCAGCCCATGCATTCGTCTTATGGGCCCTTTATTTGATTTAGGTATTCAACCCTGTGGCTCGGGTTGATAGTGCTCTTAGTCTATGATCATCTTGATTTATTTTATGCATTTATTATTTATTTATGCAATAAATATCTAATGAATGCATATATGTTTCTATTTATTTATGCTATAAATTGAAATTAGAAGCATGTGAAAAGTGAGACCTTGATAAAGACCAGTAAGCCTTCCCAAGCTTAGTATTAAGTCAATAATGGTATAGTCTTTGAAAGTCTATATCATTGCCTTCCATTATCATAGACCAATATTATATTATATAAATGGGTTGCCGGCTATGGATACTTAGGGGTGCTCATTTATTATAATATTAATTGATCTATTTATGCATGAGATGTAACAAATTGTGATTCTCATTAGTTCCAATAATCTATTGTGTAAGGAGTTAATATTGCATTGATCCCAATTTGTCAGGATAATGGGTATGACTTAACCAATTGCATATGAACAATAATCTGTTGTGTGAGGTCAAATGAATTGGAGGCAAAATAAAAAATTAAAATTTGTATTTGATGCATTGAGTAATGGTTATTCACCTATTTATTTAGTTTCACCAATAATCAGTTGAGTGAGGTGAATCTAAGATAGATGGGCTTCCAACTCCACTAAGAAAAACCTTGACCTGATTTTTCTGTCTCTCACTAGGGAAGTGTGAGATTCAAAAATTTTAGTAGGGGCACTATTTGATTTAAAGACCCAAGTCAAATAGTTAAATAATACAATTATCTAATATTCTTAGTATTTTCTACATTTTTAAATGTCGAACATGAACCCACCATTCTATTATTTGACTAGACCAAACTTCATTGACTAACTCCATGTCTTGAGAATTGTTCTCAACTCTGAGAAAGTAATACACGTTCTAGATGCCTTAATAAGTTGTCAGATGATACAATAGAGAAGAAATTGAGACATTTTTAGAAAATGAAAGAATGATGAGCTAAAGGCTAATGAGTTGCTCTTATGCAATGTGGATAACGTATCCATCATCATTACTTGCTTACAAGAGTTGTATAGTAAGCAAAGTAAGACAACTAGATATGAGATATTTAGAGAAATACTAGATATGAGATATCTAGAAAGTTGTCCCAAATAAAGGATGACTAAAGGAATATATTTGAATACATATATTCTCAAGATGGGCCATCTTGAGTCTATGAGTTTATTCATGGTTAATAATATGCAGACAAATTTAGTCCTCAAAGTTATTTCCTAATTCCCTCTCATTGTTCATAATGGAATTTTCCATATAAATGCGTTTGACATAACACTTGAACATGAAGGTCATGTATCAAGGGCATATTTGAAAAATTGAAATCAGTTGGTATTTGAGAAAGAAAAAGAAAAGCAATTTTGCGCATTGCAAAATCCTTTTATGAAAAGCTCCGATTTAGAGCTTCTTAGTTTTTAAATTTTTTTTTTTAGTTTCAACTTTTACCTATAAACTCTTTAAAAAGCAAGCTAAACAAGTTAGTTTCAATTTTTAAACTCACAAAAAATATTTTTAAGTATCTAAAATTAAGTCAAACAAGCCCTAAATCAAGTATTAGAAAACAAGATTCATTTATTTACTTAGATATACAAATTCAAAACCACATAGATATGAGGAAATTTTTTTTTATACATAATATACATGAAAGTTTAAAATTAATAGTGCACGTGCACATCAAGTCACGCCCTAGACAGACGATTAGGAATGACAACGATTCAATAACTGTAAAAAATGACAAAATTATAACTAAAACTATTTAGTAAATCAATAACTGTAATCGTAAAAAAAAAACTAACAATTTTCAAAATCACTGGCCATAATCGTAACCGTTAAAAATTTAAAAAATCACGGTTAACTGTAATTGTTTAACTAAAAATAGAATAAAAAAAACCTAAAAAAAAGGTAAGAAAAATTAATTTAAATGTAAAGAAACCAAAAATAAAAGAATCCAAGGCAATGATAAATTTTAAAATAAATTACATAATGATTTTATGAGCAAAAATTAAAATCAAAAAGTTATGCAAAAAAAAAAAAGAAAATCATTTCCAAATAAAGCTGAAGACTATAAGTATCGGTTTAATGGGGCTTAGTCCATCTCTTTTAATTGAGCTTAGTCAAATTTTTTTAATTGAGTTTAGTTCAAATTTTTATTATTTTAATTACCAATTTTAGTTAATCTTTTATTATTTTAAGTGTATATATATATATTATTTTATTTTATTAAATGAATAATTGAATTTCATATTTCTGGTTTTAATTTTTTTTTACGTTTAAAATCAAAACCTATCGGTTGCCTTTTAAAATAATCAAATCCTAACAGATACCACAATCGATTTTTATTATTAAATTTTTATCAAATGAATATCCGTCGATTTTAAATTTAAACTTTAACTATTACCATCCGATTAACAATGTTTAAAATTAAAGATTTTCTTTTCTCAAAACAAGATATTAGAAGTTATATTATAACGTATTCAGAAGTGTCTCTCCCGTCAAGTCTAAAAGACATACAACTATGGTTGGTAAATCAACAACTCGCACGCGTGTATATATAATTGGTAAATGAGTAATGACTCGTAAAAGTGACATTGCATTTATCAATAGCTAGGATCAAAAGATAATTTGGAGCACCAAACTCACTATACGCAGAAATTGAGAAATGATTTAATTCAATTTAATTTTTTTAAATATTATATACCAACTTACCTTATATTTTCTAAAAGGCTATTTACACAGTTCAAAGGTGTAATCTCTAAATCATACAATAACACGTTGTGGAATAGTAATTATTATATATCAAATAAATAGATGTTCCCATAATTTGAATATGGAAAACAAAATCACTAATTGCATAGTAACAGAAAATTCAATAGTGCTAAATTAATATTAAAATTATGATAAAATAATTTAAATAATTTAAGATTATGAATATTTAATAACGTTATATATTACGAAAACATTTAAGAATGAGACCAATTTTTTTTTCTTTTTTTTGGTCAAAGAATGGGCAATAATTGACATGAGAAAAATCCACAAAATAAACGGAAAAATCCACAAAATAAACGCCAAAAGCCAAAAAGGATATATTTTCTTCTCATCTCACCTTGCTGTCACTAACTCATTTCCAACCGCTGCCTCGTAATTTGGTCGAACACGTCTTCCCATACCATATTTATTACCCTTTTTTTTCCACTCATCACTATCGCTGCTAAAGCTTCAATTTTTAGAGGGAGAGAAAAAAAGTAAAGAAAAAAAAAAAAAATGTGCCCAACGAAGCAAAAGCAGAAACACCACCACCGGAGCTCGGTGACTGCCACCAGCAGTCCACCCACCGGCCCTAACAAGGGTAGTGATGTAATGGAAGAATGGAGAAAAGAAGCGGTTAACGGCGGATCTTTGAAGCGCGTAGATCTCGACACCGGCACAAACGGCTGGGCATCACCTCCAGGTGATCTGTTTTCTCTCCGAGGCCTTAACTACTTCTCCAAAAAGACCAAAGCCCCATCAGGAGCGTGGCTCTTACGCCCCGCCGGCGTCGATTGGCTCCGATCCAATTCTAAACTCGACCACTACCTTTCCCACCCGGAGAACCGTGTGATGCACGCGCTCAGAAAGGCTCAATCTCAACGTAAGTGTTTGAAAACATTCGTAATTGCCGTTAATCTCCAAGTCCCAGGTCGTGACCACCACAGCGCTGTCTTCTATTTCGCCAATTCCGACGACGAACCGCTCCAACCCGGTTCGTTACTCTACCGGTTCGTGCACGGCGATGACTCGTTCCGCAACAGCCGGTTCAAAATTGTGAACCGGATCGTAAAGGGTCCGTGGATTGTAAAAGCCGCGGTGGGGAATTACTCGGCGTGTTTGTTGGGAAAAGCGCTGAATTGTTATTATCACAAGGGGCCAAATTATTTGGAAATCGACGTGGATATTGGTTCCTCGGCAATTGCTACGGCGATTTTGCATTTGGCGTTAGGGTACGTAACGGCCGTTACGATTGATATGGGGTTTTTAGTGGAGGCGCAAACGGAGGATGAGTTGCCAGAGAAGCTGTTTGGTGCCGTTAGGGTTTGTCAAATGGAGATGAGTTCTGCTACGTTTGTCGAAACGGCGTCGTCTAGGAAGGTGTTGCCAGCTGGTCAGTTTCAGTCTAGTAGTCGAGTGCAGGCTGAAGAGGCTGGTCAAAATGATGACGATTAATGCTTTTTAATTTCCTTTTTTTTATTATTGATGTTCTTTTCTTTTGAACTATTTCATTTTTCATAATCACCAAAAATAAAAACAAAAAAAAAATAATTATGTGGGAAGATTATGGGTAAAAAGAGCCCAATTTGGTTGTAGATAATAATAACTTGTTGCAATGTCGATTGTTTTCTTTTTCTATTTCTTTTCCTTTCTATATTCATCTATTATGGAATTAGTTTATTGGATTACTATGCTTTGAGGATGTTAATCTCTCTTCAATTTTCTCTTTTGGAGAAAATAAAGAAGAAAAGGGAAATATTTTTAGCATGGGAAAAAAATAAAAATGGATTTGTTCATAACGTAGCTCAATAAAAATGAATTAATGATATAGTGATAATGAAATGATCGGAACAGTTCATATTAATTAAGTTTTGCTCTCAAATTGTGCTGTTTAGAAGCATTTATGTAATACACGGGCAATCTTTTTCTTTAAAAAAATGTGTAGCAAAAATTGTTTTCTAGGATTGATTTTACTTTATATTTCTAAATAAAGAAACTGTTGCGGTTATGAATTTTATATCCAAATCTTGTAGGGTATCTCTATCTTGAGCTGGTTAGGGTATTTCCAATAATGTTCATTATTTACAAAAAATTATTATTTTTGATAATTTTTAAAAATTTAAGTCTTTATTTTAATTTAAATTTTTAATGTGACTTATTATTTTTTAAATATTTGAATTAAAATAAAATTTTAATTTACTTTTTTAGTAATAAATTTAGTAACACAACAAAATAAATAAGATTTTATTTTTACTCAAATTTTTAAAAAAATAATAAATTTTATTAAATATTTGAGTTAAAATAAAGACTCAAATCTCTAAAAATTATTAAAAATAATAAATTTTTATAAATAATAAATTTCATTGGAGATACCTTAAACCATTTTGGACGGCAAGTCGTATCTGTCTTCTTGAGTTGGCATGCTAAACAAAAAACAACGTGTTGGATTCTTGTGTTTGGGTTGGTTGGTTGGTTATGGATGTCTTTGGTGTAAAGAATTGATTGATTGATTGATTGATATTTGGGATTCGGAAGGGCGTAGGTGGATGATTGTCTGGCCTTTGCCTTTGGTTCACCTTTTTCTTTAATCTAAAGATGGAGCTATATTTTGACCAAAAAAAAAAAAAGATGGAGCTATATCCATGGTACGAAATGTAATTAAAACGTTTTCTTCTTTGACTTCTGCAAAACACAAACGAATTTGCTTCCATGGGTCACCGGTGAATACTAAATCAACGTGGTTAGATATTATTATTTATTTAATATTTTTTTTATGTGAATGCTTAATTAAATATTTGACAAAAAAATAACATATAAGAGGTAAAAAATAAGTGATAGTAATAGGGTGTATTTAACATTTATAATACTTGTTTTTATCAAAAATTATAACATTATAATATTATTAGAAAATTTTAATAATAAATAAATGTCTAAATTATTTATCATAATTATATAAATAACTTAATACTATTAAAATATTATATATTCTGAGAGAATTTAAATTATTTTGTTTGTCCTTTTTGGTTCGTGGTGCAGAAAGGCTCATGTGGTTGCTAGCTGGTTCATGTGGTTGCTAATGATTGGCATGAATTAGAGTTCTTTGTTGTATTGATGTTTTTATAATTGCCGAGAGTGATGATCGATGGGAAATAGTGGGATGGTAATAGGTTGTGTTTAAATTTAAATTTGATGGGTGTTTGATTTGATTATAAATTTGTTTATAAAATTGATGAAATATCTGTTAGAGTTTAATTTTTACAAGTGATTACCGACGGATAATCAAGTAGGATTTGATAATAGTAATTTTAAAAAATTCAAAATTCGAAAACTTGATTATTAATTTAGTAAAAATAAATTAATAAAAATATTTATATAGTTATATACATATACAAATAATATATTATTTAAGAAAATATAATTTTTTAATATTGGTCTAAGATTAATAGTGTTTGGATTGTACAAAAGAATGGAAAGGAAAGTGGAGTGGAGGAAAAAAAATGAAGGAAAGGAAAAGAAATGAATTTCCTTGTTTGGATTGCTAAAAAATAATAATGGAAAGGAAATAAATGAATTCTATCATCTTTTGTTTGGATTAGAGAAGGAAAGGAAAGAAAAATGATAATTTTAAATGCAAAATTACTTAAATACCCTTTTTATTTTTATAATTATGAGATATGTAAGGATAAAAAAGACTTTTTATGTTCAAATCTTTTATTTCCCCTCCAAACACTTCAAATTGAAAGGATTGTAAAATCCATCAAATTAAAGGAAATGGAGGGGTTTTGAAACCTCTCCATTTCCTTTAATTGATTTTAAATTACAATCCAAATAAGGAGAGGGATTACTTATTTCCTCCCCATCATTTTCTTTCCTGTAAAATTGTGAATCCAAACAAGTTGTAATAGTTGTGAGTTATAATCTAACTTTTCTTATTTTTGTTTACCTATTCTTTTTATCTAATTCAACTAATATAACTGCTCAATTACTAAATAATTCAAATGAGAATGATAATTTACAATTTTGACAATTACTTTATATTTTTTTTTCTTCAGATTATTTTATATTATTAAGGAAGGATGATAACTTCTCAGCATAATAATTTTGTTGAATGTTTCTATTAAGTTTAAGTTTGATAATAGACAATAAATTTAATTTACGTTTTCTAATCTATTGCGATTTATCATTATTTTAGTACTTTTTTTTCATTTCTTTAAAAGCTTTTTAAGTTTTTCTTTAATTTTTTTTTTCTATTTATTAATGAGTTGGGTCGAATATCCGTAGATTTTTAAATATTTAACGGGTTCAAATTTGGTAAGCAAAATCTAATCCTGATGAGTTTCCGTCAAGAGTTTGATAAAATATAATTTAAATGAATTCGAATTTCATTTTATAAATTTTAACTAATATTTAATCCGTTATTATTTCTAAGGAATACTCTATTTCGACCAAAAGAAAAAAAAAAAAAAGTACACTTTCAGTTTACACAACATTTTATAGAAGGGTCTCTATTTAACTATTTATAGGTACTTCCCTACCAATTTTGTCCAAGTATTTCCACACAAATTAAATCTCTTTCAAGTACACTTTCGGGTTTATCCATACCATCTCTAACTGTTTTTCATCTTATCCTCAATTAGCGGCACTACTAGTTTCCTCAAATTACATCGATCCTAATTTTATCAATTATACTATTATTACATATCCATCTCAGTATTTTCTCTAGATTACTGTCATCTTCTGAACAAGTATTTTCACTACCCTACACTCCGGCATTTTATGTCTATCTTTTGCCTTGAAGGTATATTTTTCTATCGCAAAAACTTCTATGGACTTCTCCTCTTCATTCTATCATCTCTTTACATGAAAAAGCATACACATAAATATATACATGTATGTATTGTATACATACTTGCATACAGTCACATTTATATACAGTATGCTTAGCAACAATACAAAAGTCAGAAACCAATTCTCTATGAGAACTTGGCAGTTGTCCTTAAAGGGATTAGATGCCTATTGCCTTTGTTTTAATAAGCTGAAAAGAGAGACAAGCTGTCGAAATGTGCTCGGAGAGAGAAAACTAATTAAAGGAGAGAAAAAGGTCTCGCTAGCAAGTCAAATGAGATACACATTAACGGTCATACTTAGAGGGATAATATATAACATTACTAAAACTAAATACCATCTCAATACAAAACAAAAAACAAATATTGAGGTAAAAAACATAAACTAAAGAGAAGAACAGCGCTACTTTAACTTGAGTGGATGCTTTAGTGGAGCCCCACCCACCTCAAAATCTTTTTAAAAATATGTATATTTTTTAAAATATTTTTTAGCTAAAAAGATAAATTTAACCCTATTAAATAAAAAAAAAATAATTATCTATATATAAGTGGTGAATTGTGTGATTTCTGGCCAAAATCACACGTGCAAGTTTCCCTGCATGTGGCTCGTCCGTGCTTTCCGAGACGCTGCCTGTGGCTCAGTATGAGAGAAGGGGGACGGACTTTCCTATAGTAGTTCCACTCAAAAACCCGTCCCATCTTTTTTTTTTTTTTTTATAACTCTCAACAAACAAAAGTCTTAGATCTGACCTTGACTAAAGACATCATCCTAAATCTAACTACTACAATTCCTCCTCCCAAGTTTTGTGGTATGGTGTTTGGCTAGTGCGTGCACAATTTTCCGACCACAAATATCCTTTTTGCCTTGGAGAGCCCTGAACTAGAAGGGTCAAGCAACAAAAAGACCTGCCAAGGAAGCCAATGTCATGATAGACTGGAGCCTTGACTGCATCCTGCCTCCAGCTAGCTAACTGCAAAAAAAATGTGATGAATGGACTTATCAATAAAAAGCGAAATATAGTTTAAGGGATCCTGAGATGCATGAACACAGATATTAAAAAAACAAATGAGCTCTGTGCACCGATGAGTTTGTTCTCATGGCAAGTATCTATTGTTGAAGCTCACTTATCCCTTTTCTTTCCTTCACATCATGATTTTTCCTCTATTTACTTCTCTTTTTTGCCCCGCGAATCCAGTGTTAAAAAAATATGAGGAAAAACCATCTATTAGATTAGCTCCAACAGGTGTCCTAAAAAGACAAAATATCTACATATAGAAAAGTTATTAAAAATTTTGATCTCCAATAACTTCCCTGCAGATTCTCTACTTTGTAGAAAATTCCTACAACCAATATTCAGCATCTCCATATGTGAAAACAATTCCCTACCTATTCCCTAAATTCATCTAACACAAAAAAAGAAATTAATTAAATGTAAGGAAACTATTAGAATGAAACTGAAATAAAAATTTCCTAAAATAAGAGATTGATTAACTGTAGAGAAATTGTTAAAGTGAAATTCAAATAAAAAATCTCTAAATATAGAGAATTTGTCCAAAATTTCTACATGTAAATAAAAAAATAAGAAAACTGTTAAAATTAACTTTATATAACCGCATCCAATATAACATCTGAAATACCCACAAAGTAATGGAGAGTAAATACCATCTCGAGAACATCTTATGCCATCATTAAGCAGGGGCTCACAACCAACTCCAGAAAAGTGAAATTACTAAGTGATGCAACTGCAACCGCATGACATTTAACTGGAGATCCCGTGGTCCCTGTGGCACAACCAGTAATAAAGAGAACAAATGCAGATTCTGATTTCCTTAATAAATTGTCTAACAAAAGTAATAGATAAATGTCAAAAGTTAAAGAAATTCGATATCAATACAACTGCTGAACATCGGCCAAAGGAATAAAAAATAAAAATAAAAATACAACTGCTGAACAAATAACAAACTATGTACATTTTCTATCGCCAAAACATCTTAACAAAGGTCATACAGAACCATCAAAGTTTGAGAAGTACACAACTTCTTAACAAAATAAGAACTAAGTACAATATCTACAGGCAAAACATCTTAATAGAAGTCATAAATGATCGTCAAAGTCCTAAAAGTTCCAAATCAACCGCTGAACAAAATAGGAACTGAGTACAGTTTGTGTTGTCAAAAGATCTTGCCTTTTTTAACCATGTAAATTTAGCATATCGTGCCATCAAATGCTTGGGGAGTGAGAGGCACCAAACATCATCAACATTACTATATTTTTACGCCTTTCTCTTGGACATCCAAGTATTGCTCTCACCTTCTCAGGCTTCTCAATTAGATATAAATATGCTCTTGCCACCAGATTTTGTTCAATATCCAACTCCTCTAGAAGTTTCCAAACTTCTTCCTCTTTGATTGGAAGTCGTTGCATAGCTTTCTCATAGACAGCGTTTCCTTCTCTAAGTGCTTCAGCAACATTATAGAGTGCGTCCTTGATATGCTCAACTTCATTTCCATCCTCTGACTTCCTAGCCTTCTTAGGTTTTGACCTATGTTCAAGATTTCTAGAACGGACCTCGGTATGCTTCATTACCTCAAGATTATCACCAGCACAGCTGTCAAAAGTCTCGAATGTCACTTCATTTTGGGAAACCAAGTGATCGATGACACCAAAAGTGTCAATGAAGTCATTTTCTGTTTTGGAATGCTGTCTCTTTTTAATTTCTGGTGCAGTTTTATCACACTTTCTACTTGCTCTAACATCTCCATAGAGAATCAACAATTTGTCATAGTTTGGCAAAGGCTTGGTCATCCATTCTGCAGCTTGAGGTTTAGCCTACCAAAGGGAAAGGCATATGCATTTTGTCAATTGCATGAAAATTCACTAAAATCACATTTACATGGTCAACTGCAAATATAAATAGAAAAGCGACCTCAATAAACTTTTGCCAAACTTCAGGTTCAGCACTCCACATCTTCGTAATAGGACTCCAAGAAAATCCAGTTGTTCCATTTTTAAACAAATCAAAACATTTAGTAAAATTTGCCTTGATAGTCTTCCAACGATTTTTCACCTTGTCTTTCTCTACATGTTTGCCAATTTTCTCTTTCAATTCTTTCACTATGTTCTCATATGCCTTCGGGGTGAAATTTCCATTTACTCTATTCCCTAAATTATGTTGATGCAAGAAAGCATCAACAAGGGTATCATCCATTGTGGTTGTCCATGACATACTATTGTCATCTTCATCTGGTGACCTTTTCTTCCTTGGCATGGCTCAATCTGCATATATCTTAGATGAGTCAAAAAACAAAGACAAAGCTTTAAGCATCAAGAATAATAAACGGAACGCAAAAGACTACAAGCATAAATTAGGGAAATGAAACTAGTAGTGTTTACAAGTCAATGCACAAAAACACAATAAATCTTAAACTTCAATCACACAAGTGCAAAATTTCTTAAAACATAAAATTAATAGCATCACACATCATAGGCATTTTTCCATAAAGCACTACCTATGCCGTCTCTTATGTATAACACTTGCTGTGGTAGGGCTTCATTACTAAATTGTTTGTCCACGTCAGCAATGTATTCCTCCTCATCTGGATCTACAACCATTAAGTAATTTTACAAAATAAAACATACTAAAATAATTATATTTTGGGTTTCAATTCCGTAGGTTGGTTCACTTGAACTGATATAATCAGGAACCTTTTCTTTTAAACACCCAAAAATGCTCTTTCAATTATGCAACAATTATGCAATGATACTTGTGGAAGGTTGAATAATTCCCCACAATTTTGTTGTGGATTTCCATGCTCAATAATGAACTCTCTATACAAAGCAATTAGTCCACTTCTGAAGAAAAATCTGGCGTCAACATGATAGTATACACCTATTCAAAAAATTAAGTAGTTTCTTATAGATCATATATAACATTAAAAAGATTGAGCAACATAGATTTCTCCTCATTTAACTATCTACTAAAGAGATTCTAAGTTATCTTGTTGATAATACATTTTTAAAGGTTCTCGAACTAGACACAGTCCATTACCAGATTGAGCAACATAGATTTCTCCTCATTTAACTATCTACTAAAGAGATTCTAAGTTTATTGTCCTGATAATCTTTCCTATGACAATGTTTTGCTGCATCTTTTACAGATACTCATACACAAACATGAGTTCCGTCAACAGCGCTAGCGCTAACACAACCCTGGAATTATATCCTTGTCTTAATCATCATATAATATAAATATACTAACTTGGTTTACTTTGAAGAAGTGTTTTCACCTAAAAGTACAAGTAGGGAACCATTGCCGGCAAGTATTTCAGCTAGAATCTGTTGGCCACAAGAAAATTTTTACCTCTAACTCTACTTTGGATCTTAATACACGATGAAAATGACAACAAGTGGTTCTCCAGAATGTAGAAACCAAAATTGTATTTCATTATTACTATTTTCTAGCATGATGTACATTGTTTTTTCAGCATGTTATTAAGCATTACTTGCCCCCATATTTCTTATTTTACAATTCGTTTTCCTCCCTAATGTTCAACCCTTTATTTCCTCACAAACACTCCCTCTTTCAAAGCTCATTCTACATATTACGAGACCGTCTCCACGGGAGAACCATAAATCAGTATTCATGCAACTTGGACAACTGCGAAGAGCACATTTCTCTCCACCTTGCACGCGACATTTCTCTAATTGTCGAACTCTTTTCCATATATAATTTTTTCAAAAAGAAAAACACTAAAACTCAATTATACATTGATTTTTTAACAGCAAAGTTAAAATGCAGAAACTTGTAATAAAGCTAGATTATTTCATAAAGCCACATTACTGAATGATCTGCTTAGTGCCAACAATTAATCAACTTTGAGATTTTTTGTTTATTTAACAAAAACAATACCTAATAAAAATTTTCATATAAAAACAAAAATTCTTGAACAACACCAGACTTAGCAAGGATGATCCGGTGGAGTGGAGATAGAAACTTACACAGAGTGGTGAGAAGACTATACGTAGCAATGGAAAATTGGGAAATGAATGAATTTTGGGGATTAGGGCATAACTGTGATTGCTGGGAACAAAAAATTTGGGGGTGTTTTGAGGTGAAAAAACAAAAATTTTGGGGGGGTTTTTGAGGTGAAAAAAGTGCGCCTAACTATCTATCATATCATATATAAGTGAGGAGTGTGTTTCGCTTTACTTAACCGGTTAACGGACAGCTGTCTGTTGCCGTCTTTAGAAAATAATTTTTTTTTTTTTTTTATCAAAGAAAATAAAGTTTCTACCTGTAACTCCCCCGAAGGGGTTCTTTTTTTTTTTTTTTGGTCAACCCCGATGGGGTTCGGAGATGGAAAAAGTACGCCTTGTTATGAAAATAACTGCAAAATATATAAAAGAGTTGAGAGGTTAATAAAGAGAAAAAATTGAAATTCTTATTAATTTCTGAAGATGTTACATTTTAATGAAATTCCTTTATTTATAGAGTTTTGGAAGCTTCTACTTACACAAGCGCTGATATAGTATCAAACAACTACAAATCAAAAGCAGGGTGCTGAAGCAAGTTGGTTGCAAGCTGTTGTACAAACTACTGCAAGTCAAAAGCTGCTGAAGCATGTTGGTTGCAAGCTGTTGTAAATCAGAAGCAAGCTGCTACAAATCAGAAGCAGACTGCTAATACAAGTTGGTGAATATCCATACATCAATATTTCATAATACTCCCCTTTAGATATTCACTATAAGAATATGCTCCGTTAAAATCTTACTAGAAAAAAATCCAGTGGGATAAAAATCATAGTGAAAGAAAAAGAGTACAATATTTTTTGTATGCGCTTTTGTACTAACTCATTAAAAACTTTGTCAGGAAAACCCAGTGAGACAAAACTTGATCTAAGAGAAAAAGAGTATAGTGCATATAAGGCTCCCCCTTATGTGAACATATCAATAATGATTACGAAGTCGATACATGTCAATCTTGATAGCTAGTCCACCAGGGGCAATACTTTTGTGGACGCTCCAGTAACATTTTTTCTTTACTGAATTTGATGAAAACTTGTGTCATATCTCTCTTGAATTCATGAACAAATAGAATTTCAGTGTGACATACTTGTTTTTGGTCTGTCTCATTAAAATCTTACCAGGAAAAACCCAATGGAAGAAAAATATTGGTAAAGGAAAAAGAGTACAAAACACAAATATCTTCTCCCCTTAGTCACGACAATATATCTTTCAAGCATCGCATTCCACATTTTTAACCATGTAATCTTTTATATAGCCATCTTTGATCTGAGTAATGCTTGTCATATTATCTTCATATAATATAGTTGGACCGTCTTTATTGAAGGATAACTCATAGGATTGTTGAACATGTTGAATGATGGATCTCTATCACACATTCTTGGCATAATTGAAGACATACTTTGTATTCGGAAGTCAAAGAGTAGCCAATATCTTCTTAAATGATCTCATATATGATATTTCACAAAGATTTTTAGTACGTGCTTAATTTCATTTTGACATTTGTAAGTTGGGGCTATTCCATAACCTGGTTAACAAGTAAATAAAGGCAATATCCGACCTTGTTAGTACACACCAAGTCAAATATGGTATACTTTAGAATCAATAATTATTTCACTACATGATCTTTAAATCTCACATAATTTATTGAGATATATTATTTGTTTATGTAAGCTCTTCAAGCCTATTTATGATATATGTATCAATGACATATACCAGTAAGATTTTACCATATTTTTCTGGAATGTTTTCATTGATACAATGATCTTTGTAATCTAGTACATTTCTCGAGATTTTTATTTATATGTTTTAGGCATATACAGTCTTTCTAGGACTTTAAAATATCGTTATCTCATGGATATATGCTTCAAGCATATAGAGTCCTTGGAGACTTCAATAATATTATCATGTGATTTATATAGGTAAAATGTTACCAAAGTCATAAGACGCATATGAAGTCCTTTTCAAAGTTATCAGGCCAATATCAATATTTCTCGGAGAATATAGGACCAAGGTGTAATTATACAGCGTATTAACTCATTCCTTGTTTGCATTTAAACAATTTAAGGGAAAGACAACTGTTATGATTAACTCCTTCATAGTCATAAGACGCATATAAAGTCCTTTTCAAAGTTACTAGGCCAATATCAATATTTTCCGGAGAATATAAACCAAGGTGTAATCACACAGCGTACTAACCCATTCCTTGTTTGCCTTTAAAAAATTTAAGGGAAAGACAACTGTTATGATTAACTCCTTGTAATTTCTCATAGTGATTTGGGATTGACTTCATTGTATAATGCTCACCCTCAATCCTATCACCAACTACACATATTTCATATGCAGTGATTTTCTACCTGGACTGCGTCTCCTCTATTATTTTGGCCAATCATTTATTTGTCGACATTCTTGATCAGACTTCAATTCAAGATCCTCGATTTCTTTCACAAATCAGTAGCTACTATATTTTTTAAAATTTGATCATGATCAATTTTTCTTTTCAGTTCCATTCTTTTTCGGGAGTAATTTAACTAAGTAAAATCTCTTTATTTTCAAAACTGTCGATCAGGTACCCGATATTCTCTTGGAATAATATTTTCTCAATTATATTTTCAACTCTTTTTGTGTCATGATATCTTCACGATATTAAACACTTCAAAAATGCCAACTTTCATATTTTGCTCCTTTATCTTTGGAACCGATATGTCTACGATGCTTTCGGCGTGTAGTAGACCATATTTGTATGTGTTTCTCAATTGAAAGATCAATATGAGCATTTAAAGCTGGTATATGTGACTCAGTCACTCTTTTTACATCCAGGAAGACATTTAATATTTATACGAGGATCATTTTGATGATGTTTTCCATAAAAACTCTCATTTCATGAATTAAGAAAACATGTTATTGAAATAGTTAATTATAGATTGATGGAGTTTGAAATAGTTAATTCTCAGCTTTCTTTATAGACCCATCTTTTTGCACTTATGGGGGAGCAATTGAAACATATATTGCGCAAAATATCCTTAGATGGGATTTGAATAATGAGGAGTATATAATTCAAACGGTTGTCTTTGTTTGAATAGACTTTGCAACATATAATATAGCATGTCGTCAAATAGGACTAGACAACTTAGTTGTCAATAATATTCATTGACCAATTAGCTGCAAACGTTTAATGAAGGAGTTTGCTGGACAATTTTATGTATTTGTGTGAGTCACAACATACTCAATGTGAGAACCGAGCATGCATTTCATGTGCATTTATTTAGTTTAAATATTATTTGGAAGTATTATGTGCTAATTATGTGTTTATCTATTTTAATACATCATATTTGTATTTAAATTACATATATACATATAAATATAGTCATATTTTTGCTAGCCAACCATATTTGACTTATTTTTACTCATATATATACAATACATACATATATACGTATAAACATATTATTTAATTGCCTAGTATACCATATTTGACTATTTGACTTAGCATAATAAAACTTATTTGACCATTTGACCAATACATACATTATATATCTTATACATATCTATTTTACATATAACAAAACAAAAGAATAGCCTAGAAAGCCTTAGAAGAAATCGGCCCGAGCAAGAAAAAAGAAGAAAAAATAGAAAAACAAGGTTTTGCCATTTTTGAAGAAGAATCTTGCATTTTTAGGTGATATCAAAGTGGAAATTGCTCAAACTTTGTTCTCCATAGCTTGTTCTTGCCTTATCTTGCCTTTTTCTACAACTTTAGGTGAGGGATTTCAAGTTCTTGCATATTGTTGCTTACTTTGATTTATGGAATTCATAAATATATATGTTATAAATGCTTGTAGAGATGAATACATGATAAGGTAGTGATATGAGAGCTATATATATGCAATAGAACTTGTTTAGGGCATTTCAAGAGTTTTAACCTAACTTTGTTACTTGGAAGTTGAGAATTTGAGATGGTTTTGGTGTTTGTGATTATATATATGTGATTGAGGTATGATTTCATGGCTTTGGTGTGAATTTGGTGAATTTAGGGGTTTATTTTGATTAATTTCCCAAAATTTCAACCAAGGTGCAAGTTTAGAGTTTAGCTTGTTTCATGCTTGATTTTGTTGTTGTAATGGGTTTATAATGCATTGTAGCTAGTTTCTATATTGATTGTAGAAGGGTTATGTATTGTAGATATTTATAAAGTGGTTAAAATGATGTCTAAAGGTTGGTATTGTTAAGAATTATATAGTGATATAGCATTGAAAATGACTTGTATGATATTTAAATGTTAGAGTTAATGTGTAGAGATCATGTTCCTTTGAAGCTTAAGTGAAGTTGATGTGTAGAGATCATGTTCTTTTGATGGTTGAATGTTGGTATTAATGTGCTGATTATATGTTTATTTGAAGCTTAGTTGTTGTTAATGTGTTGTAGAGAATGAATGTGTTGTTGAGTGATTAATGTGATTAAGAGATAACCTACTTTGTTGATCTCTTTATATAATACAAATATGTTAATGTGTTTGATGCGATGTGATGTGAGGCACCGGGTTGCAACCAATAGTGTACCATAGTAGCGTTGTGTCGTGTTGGGCGGCATAGGGCTTGCCAGTAATTGCATGACTACCATGTGCTATTCTCTCTCTCGTGTGGTTAGTGATGGCCATGGTGAGTTGGGTTGTAGATTCATGTACTTCCGGAGTGCACTAGTAGGAGAGATAAGTGATGTGATGAGTTTGTGAGAGAATTATAAGAGTCGGCATCAACAAGTATTCCAAAGCGAAATTCTATCAATGTGCTGTTTAGTTGGATTGTTTCAAAGTTATTAAGTGAATGTGAATAAATGTAATATGTTGTTCTTATGTGTTTCAAATGGTTTTTAGGTTAAAGCGTACAAAACTTCTTTTTACCCTCTCTCACTAAGCTTGTTTAGTTCACTCTTCTTTAATGCATGTTACAGGTATGCTTGGTTGACTGTGTGCACAAAGAAGCTGTTAAGAGTCTGAGAATGTGGCTTATGACCGATATGTCCTAGTTGATGTAAAACAATGTTGTTAGTATTGGATTTTGTTGTTTAGAGGGATTTGAAGTTTAAGTACTGTATACTTGGTAAAACTTTGATTTCTTTAAATTTAGTGTTTTGTTGTAAATATATGGTTGGTCACGTTGGATTGTGATCACAACTAGCTAGATTTATATCTTAGCGCATATTTATACTCAAGAATGTTTTAGTTTTGAAAGAGTTGTCTACTTTTGCCAAGTGAACAAATGTATGTTTAGTGTTTTCCGCAAGAGATGTGTTGGCATGTTGTTTATATGACGCAGACCTTTGAGAATGAATGTTGAGTTTGTTGTGTCTCGTGAGTTGATCATATTTGAAGCGTTATAATGTCTGTGTGTTGTCGCAACCGGGCTTGGTTTCCTAAGGGACCGGGTTTGCACGTGACATTTGTGGTATCAGAGCTTAGCTTGTCTAAGCGTAAGCCAGGATATGACATTCAGTCTGTGTGTTATGTGATCCAACATGAAGTGTCATGGCATGGTTATGCGTTTATGTGTTTATATGCATAAGAATGTGATAAAGTGAGTGCTAATGATGTGTCAAGTATATACTAATTGATACTAACTTTCTTATGATATAAATTGTTTATATGTGTTATAACTGTTCATAACCCTTTATGTTCTAAGATGGCACCGAGAGGTAGACCCCGCCGAAAGCCCCCTAGAGAGGCCAAGCCAATTCTGCCAATTCCGATTGGGGATGAAGTTTTTGGGCAGATGGCACAGATTATGAATAGGGTAGTAGTTGCGTTGGAGCGACAACAAGCTGATCGAAATAATTAGTACAATGACTGCCAACACAACAACAACTATCGTGGTGGTATTGGGGGTGTTGGAGGTCATATTGGTAATGGAGATCACGGTGGCTATACTAGGGGTAGTATTGGTACATTGGAAGGGTTTCTCTGATATAGATCGCCGAGGTTTGCTGGGGAACCAGATGATGAAGCAATAAAGTATTGGCTAGATCGGGGTCAAGGTATTTTCGGTGCTTCGGACTATATTGATGAGAAAAAGATTGCATTTGCTGTGTTTTTGTTTGACAATGATGCCAAACAATGGTGGAGGATCACCAAAGCTCAATGGGAGCACCAACACACTTCTTATATGTGGGAGAAATTTGTGACGACATTCAAGGCCAATTATATTTCTACATTTGCTCGAGAGAAGAAAGATGAGGAGTTCCTGAACCTAAGGCAAGGTGATCTTTCAGTTGCTCATTATGAGGCAAGGTTCAACAAGTTTTCTCAGTATACGTCGGAAATGGTGTACTCTACAGAGAGGAGGATCAGGAGGTTTATTTAGGGGTTGAGGCCCAAAATTCAAGATAGTTTGGCTCCACTTGAGTTTTCTATTTTCAGTAAGGCCTTTGAAGCAGCTTCTAAAGTGCAGAAGAGAAAGAGAGAGTATATGCCAGAGCCGAGTCAACAGTTTAAACGGCCATTCCAGCCACAGGGTCAGCAGAGGCCATTCCAACCATATAGCCAGCAGGGGTCATTTCAGTCACAGGGCTAGAGTCAGAGTCAGATCAGGCCGGTTGTTGCGAGGACCCAGCAAAGTAGTCCGGGTGTGTATTCGGCACAGGGATCCTCAGGAGGAAGTATATCTGGACCAGCTCAGGTGTGTTTCTACTGCAATCATAAGGGGCACATAGAACAACTGCTAGAGGAAGTCCAAAAAATGCACAGGCTGCGGAAGTGATCAACATTAGGCTAAGGATTGCCCTAAGTTCAAGGATGTTCAAAGTCAATCCGCGGGTCTAGGCCAGAGTAGGATGGTGGGTAGTGTTCCCAATCAACATGTTCAGGCTCGGGTGTATGCATTAGATAAAAAGGAAGTGCTTGAGGCAGCAGCCGTGGTAGAAGGTACTTTTCTAGTTCCTGATCAGTTAGTTAAAGCATTGATTAACCCCAGTGCTACCCATTCTTTGATTGCTATTTCCTTGTGTGCAATGTGTTATACTGCAAGTTGAGAAGCTACCTTATAGCAGTGAGTATTCATGGGTTTTACATCATGTGTTTTAACTGTACTTGGGTCAGTTCGTGGTATTCTCCATCAGTGGTATTCTTAAGTGGGAGTATTCTTGTTTGACGGTGTTCTCCATTGTTGGTATTTTCATTTAACGGTATTCTCCGTTGATGGTATTTTCTCTCGATGGTATTTTCGTTTGATGGCATTCTCATTTGAGGGTATTTTCGTTTGTTAGTACTCTTCTTTATTTCAAGACTGAACTCGAATGTGAGCAACATTTTCATCTAGCTTTGCAGAAGCTTCAACAATATCTATTGGCTTTACCGCCGAGTTTTTTCAGAGTTCTTGATGCCTATCATATATCTATGTTGATGTGTTATCATCCAAATTCTCCTTATGCTCTTGAGGCAGAGCTGTTGCAGCTTAGTGGGGATTTGACTTATGAAGAGCGAGATATTCATGTTCTGGATCGGAAAGATCGAGTGCTGCCTTTGAAGAGGATTTCGATGGTCAAAGTTTTGTGGTATCTTCTTGGGAAAGTCGGGATCAGATTGAGCAACAGTGTTTGGTATAGTTCGGAGGAGTAAAAATTACGAGGGCGCAATTGTTTTAAGGGGGGAAGGATGTGAGACCCAAGCATGCATTTCATGCGCATTTATTTAATTTAAACATTTTTTGGAAGTATTACGTGCTAATTATGTGTTTATCTATTTTAATACATCATATTTGTATTTAAATTACATATATACATATAAATATAGTCATATTTTTGCTAGCCAACTATATTTCACTTATTTTTACTCATATATATACAATACATACATATATCCATATAAATATATTAGTTAATTGCTTAGTATACCATCTTTGACTATTTGACTTAGCATAATAAAACTTATTTGACCATTTGACCAATACATACATTATATATCTTATACATATCTATTTTACACATAACAAAACAAAAGAATAGCCTAGAAAGCCTTAGAAGAAATCGGCCCAAGCAAGAAAAAAGAAGAAAAAATAGAAAAACAAGGTTTTGCCATTTTTGAAGAAGAATTCTTGCATTTTTAGGTGATATCAAAGTGGAAATTGCTCAAACTTTGTTCTCCTTAGCTTGTTCTTGCCTTATCTTGCCTTTTTCTACAACTTTAGGTGAGGGATTTCAAGTTCTTGCATATTGTTGCTTACTTTGATTTATGGAATTCATAAATATATGTGTTATAAATGCTTGTAGAGATGAATACGTGATAAGGTAGTGATATGAGAGCTATATATATGCAATAGAACTTGTTTATGACATTTCAAGAGTTTAACCTAATTTTGTTAATTGAAAGTTGAGAATTTGAGATGGTTTAGGTGTTTGTGATTATATATATGTGATTGGGGTATGATTTCATGACTTTGGTGTGAATTTGGTGAATTTTGGGGTTTATTTTGATTAATTTTCAAAAATTCCAACCAAGGTGCAAGTTTAGAGTTTAGCTTGTTTCATGCTTGGTTTTGTTGTTGTAATGGGTTTATAATGCATTGTAGTTGGTTTCTATATGTATTGTGCAAGTGTTATGTGTTGTAGATATTTATAAAGTGGTTAAAATAATGTCTAAAGGTTGGTGGTGTTAAGGAATTGTACAGTGATATAGCATTGAAAATGACTTGTATGATGTTTAAATGTTAGAGTTAATATGTAGAGATCATGTTTCTTTGAAGCTTAAGTGAAGTGGATGTGTAGAGATCATGTTATTTTGATGGTTGAATGTTAGTATTAATGTGTTAGTTATATGTTCATATGAAGCTTAGTTGTTGTTAATGTGCTGTAGAGAATGAATGTGTTGTTGAGTGATTAATGTGGTTGAGAGATAATCTTCTTTGTTGATCTCTTTACATAATGTGAATGTGTTAATGTGTTTGACGCGATGTGATGTGAGGCACCGGGTTACAACCACTAGTGTGCCATGTGACGCCCGAGACCCCAACATGTCTATATTAACTGTTGCATACTTTGCTTGTTCATTTAAAAAGTGTATTTACTTATTTTAGGAATAGTTACTATTTATAGTGAAATTTGATTGTCCTGTTTTTTCGAATTTACATTTTTGCCATGATATGTGATTGGTATAAGGTAGGAGAAAAATGTTATTTTGTGCATCACTTGCTTGGAGTATATTTACGTGTATTTATTACAGTTATATACATTTAATTGAGAATAACATGCAAGTAAAATAATTAGAATATATTTATAGGTACGAAACTGCATTTTTATTTGCTAGTGAGTGTATTCATTGTTCTACGTGCAATCAGTTGCCTTTAAGGTGCACTTTTCTCAAACTATGTGCATACATCTAATTTAAGAAGAAATTTCATATATTAACATGTATTGCATCAATATAAATGCATTCTTATGTAAGTAGACACATTTAATTGGTTAATGTGCATAATTCTTATTTTACGTGCAATTTCGGGACTTCCCGAATATTTTAGAAAATCGTAGGAATCGTAAAAAATAATTAACATAGACAATTAGGAATTGGAGTAACTAAATAGTTAGATTTTAACCAAATAGGGGTAAGTTAGTCATAGGCTTATATATCTTTTATTATACATACATACACATACATATTATTTACACACTCACACAAAACACAAACACATAAACACACACCCCACACAAACGACATATACATATACACACACACAATCACACGGCTGAAAACACACACACACCAACACACATTCCACACACATATACACTTAAAAATCAAGGAAAAAGAGTAGAAAAAGAGGAACAAAGAAGAAATATAGGAGCTAGATCTTTCCCTTTTAACCTTCATATCATCATTTCTTGAGATTATAAGGTGAGGGGAATCCTTTAAAAAGCTTATTTCAGAAGTTATATTGCATATATATGTGTTGTTGAGTAAGAAATTGTTGTATTATTCAAGTTTAGACATGTATATGATTGCATGATTTTTGTTGTAACTGTTGTATTGTGTAAAATATTTGAGCATGTAACATCTGAGGAAAAATTCTGGAAAAATATGTATGTTCATTTAGACTTTGAGAGGAATAATTCTTGTTTAGGTTAAGTCATGGGGAAAAATCATTTACTTGCCCGAAAATGCCAAAATAAGTGAGGTTTGTAGTTGAGCTGGTATATGACAGTTTTGCTTGCTTGAATTTCATGGTATTTTTGACCTAGTATTACTATCTAGAAAAACTTTAGAAAATTAGGGTAGGTAGTCTGATTAGTTAGGAACAAACTTTGTTTAGGTTGAAAAATTATAAAAAATTGTTTAAGACTTCAAAAACATTAAAAATCGAAGGGTGACAGAAAACGTAAGCAATCTGGACAGTTTGCGCACCTATATTGTTTTAGTCATACCTTGAATTTAGCTTGGAATTAGGTTCCGTTTGATTCTAAAGTTATCTACTTTCGAAGATATTTCTATACATGCAAAAATCAATTTATTTGGGAGTCATTTGCTTAGGTAAATATGCAGCCAAACTTGAGCTATTACTGAGATGTTGAAACTGCTGAGCTTATTTGTTTTGTGCTCCTAATGTTTCTTGAAGTTAAATAATGCATTATAAGACATTGTTATTGCTTGTTATATAATATAATCTATGTGAAGATATATAATATGTTAAAGGTGATGTTATGCACAATGTGATATGATTCTCTATGCGTTATATAACCTATTATATGACTTATGTGCAAACTAGCGAACACTTAGAAGGGAACGGTAAACCATATGAAAGAATATGTTTAATAATCTTTGAACCTTATTGGAACTTAGCTTTGATTAGCTTTAAAACCTTAAGAGAATTACCTTTAGATTAAGTTAATAGTTAATTAAGGAATAAGTGGAGTTGAACTAGTTTCATATAAAAGTTATTAACTGATGTAAAGTAAAGGAACCTTGAGCAACTTATGAACCTGTATTGATAGTACTAACTAGTCTTTAATTCAAATGACCAACTTCAGTGTAATAGTCAAACAACTCTAGCCTGACTTGTAAAGTTATCTTTTATTCTTAACCTTAATCGCTAAATGAGAAACCTTAACTTTAAAGATGTTGCTCATTATAGATTAAATAATTGTTGAACTTGTATTAGATTAATATGTGTTTAGCACTAGTTGTTTCTATTATATCTCTTCTATTGATTACTACTTCATGTTAAATAACTTTATATGTGAACTAGAAGCTCTATTGATTGGTTAATTTGCTATGTTTAGACTGTTCAACTTGGATTCATGGATGTATAACGAAATGTAAGAATTAGTTGCTAATATCTAAAGTTAACTTTTGTTAATAGTTATTAGCCTTACTCATTTCATATGTGCCACTGTTCACCTACCAATGTTAGTTATTTGTATGACTACCTGAACTATGTAATAATGTGGAATAAACAAGTAATTATATAACTTCTATTGTTGTGGGTTGAAATTATATATTAGTTAAGTTAGAATTGCTATAATCAGTTGTTAAAAGTGTTACACTTATATGAATAACTAGGGGTTACACATTTGAGCGGATTCAAAGAGGTTTGGAGTAAACCTGAGCTATACTCTTACAGGTTTGGTAAAGGTGAGAGAGTCTTCATCCCTTTTGTGCATCTTAACTTATTTTATTGTTTTAGATTATATGATTTAGTTAATTGATAAAGTTTATATGTACTATTTATTTGCTATCTTGTGGTTTTCTCGTGATATCTCGTGAATTCTTGAATTCGTATCGGGTTGAGCAACCTTTTTGGATATGGTAGTATCGAGAAACTCTGGCCAGTATCGTGCTATCGGTCTCCCTCGACTACCATGGTGCCTATTCCTTTTCTCGCTGAGTATACTCCATTACCCTAGAGGCGTGGTTCACCTCATTGTGGTATATGGACCTACCTCGTGAGAAATGAGTCGTAGGATCGGAGTACATCCGGAATACCCCATTTGGAGGAATAAGGGGTTTGCCGGTATTTTTTTAAAGATCATGGCTCGTGGTTCGAGATTGAAGACAAGAAGATGAACCGTATCCTATTGATATGTGTTTAATGTTTACTCGATTAACTTGCCATACTGTATTACTTGTATGATTATCTTTGTTGCATTGCACGAAATGTTTTTCGAAAACACTCCTGGTTTACTGTATCCCCTCCCTCACTGAGTAACTTTGGTTACTCATTCCTCATTTTAACATATTACAGGTACAGTTAAAACAACTACCTTGAGTGCTGTGTTGCCGGTTGCTTATCTGCTGAGGTTGGATGCCTTTGAAGATGTGTGTTATTGTAATATGTCTTATTTTAAGACCTTTGAGGTCTTGTATGTACTAATGATAAATTTGGTGGGTTGTAATTGAAGTTGTAGTCTTGAATAGTTAGTGGCGTAGTTGGTATGTAATAGTTAATGATAAACTTTGCTGTCTTTTGACTGCATGCTTATATGTCAAAGGAAGTTGAGTGATGTACTTAATATTTAAGTAAGTACATTAATTAGAATTAGAGTAGTATGATAAGTGGATTTAAAAGATAAGATTTCAATGGATTTTATCCTTGCATGCTTGTGTGTTATTATATTGGGTTCTAAGGCTCGGATGGCCTTGAAGAGTTTGTTGTATATGATGACATTGGAGTATGGGATTGTATCTTGGAGTCAGATTGTAGCTTTGAGGATAAATTTACTGTTTGTAGGTGAACTGATTGTCCTATAAACAGTGAAAATTTCGTCCATTTTTTTTTCATTTTTCGTGACCTCGGGTATTAGATCGGGGCTCCAGTCTTGAGAGGGACCGGGGCATTACACACCATGCAGCATCGTGTCATGCTGGGCAGCATAGGGCTTGCCAGTTTTTGCATGACTACCATGTGTTGTTCTCTCTCTCGTGTGGTTAGTGATGGCCATGGTGAGTTGGGTTATAGATTCGTGTATTTCCGAAGTGCACTAGGGGGAGAGATAAGTGATGTGATGAGTTTGTGAGAGAATTATAAGGGTTGGCATCAACAAGTGTTCCAAAGCGGTATTCTATCAATGTGTTGTTTAGTTGGATTGTTTCAAAGTTATTAAGTGAATGTGAATAAATGTGATATGTTGTTCTTATGTGTTTCAAATGGTTTTTAGGTTAAAGCGTACAAAACTTCTTTTTACCCTTCTTCACTGAGCCTGTTTAGCTCACTTCTCTTTAATGCATGTTACATGTGTGATTGGGGTATGATTTTATGGCTTTGGTGTGAATTTGGTGAATTTTGGGGTTTATTTTGGTTAATTTCCCAAAATTCCAACCAAGGTGCAAGTTTAGAGTTTAACTTGTTTTATGCTTGGTTTTGTTGTTGTAATGGGTTTATAGTGCATTGTAGTTAGTTTCTATATTGATTGTGCAAAGGTTATGTGTTGTAGAGATTTATAAAGTGGTTAAAATGATGTCTAAAGGTTGGTGGTATTAAGAATTGTATAGTGATATAGCATTGAATATGGCTTGTATGATGTTTAAATGTTAGAGTTAATGTGTAGAGATCATGTTCCTTTGAAGTTTAAGTGAAGTTGATGTGTAGAGATCATGTTCTTTTGATGGTTGAATGTTGGTGTTAATGTGTTCATTATATGTTCATTTGAAGCTTAGTTGTTGTGAATATGTTGTAGAGAATGATTGTGTTGTTGAGTGATTAATGTGCTTGAGAGATAATCTACTTTGTTGATCTTTTTATATAATGTGAATGTGTTAATGTGTTTGACGTGATGTGATGTGAGGCGCTGGGTTGCAACCAGTAGTGCGCCATGGTAGTGTCGTGTCATGCTGGATGGCATAGGGCTTGCCGATAATTGCATGACTACCATGTGCTATTCTCTCTCTCGTGTGGTCAGTGATAGCCATGGTGAGTTGGGTTGTAGATTCGTGTACTTCCGGAGTGCACTAGCGGGAAAGATAAGTGATGTGATGAGTTTGTGAGAGAATTGTAAGGGTCGACATCAACAAGTATTCCAAAGCGGTATTCTATCAACGTGTTGTTTAGTTGGATTGTTTCAAAGTTATTAAGTGAATGTGAATGCTTGGTTATAAATGTGATATGTTGTTCTTATGTGGTTCAAATGGTTTTCAGGTTAAAGTGTACAAAACTTCCTTTTACCTTCCTTCACTGAGCTTGTTTTTGGCTCAATCCTCTTTAATGCATGTTATAGGTGTGCTTGGTGTTGACTATGTGCACAAAGAAGCTGTTAATGAGTCTGAGAATGTGGCTTATGACTGATATGTCCTAGTTGATGTAAAACAATGTTGTTAGTGTTGGATTTTGTTGTTTAGAGGGATTTGAAGTTTAAGTACTGTATACTTGGTAAAACTTGCCTTTCTTTAAGTTTAGTGTTTTGTTGTAAATATATGGTTGATCACATTGGATTGTGATCACAACTAGCTAGTTTTATATCTTATCGCATGTTTGTGTTCAAGAATGCTTTAGTTTTGAAAGAGTTGCCTACTTTTGCCAAGTGAACGAATGTATATTTAATGTTTTCTGCAAGAGATGTGTTGAAATGTTGTTTATATGACGCGGACCTTTGAGAATGAATGTTGAGTTTGTTGTGTCTCGTGAGTTGATCATATTTCAAGCGTTATAATGTCCATGTATCGTCACGACCGGGCTTGGTTACCGAAGGGACCAGGTTTGGGCATGACACTCAACACTAATCTCAATTGATATACAATAATCATTAAATGTTTGGGATGTAAATTCTCCTTCATTACCAAGACAAAATCTCTTGATTATATAACCTGTAATCAGATTATTTGTGCAAGAGTCTTGTAAATGCCACATTTTTAGGTGGACAGTAATCATACATGTGACCACGTATTAAGGTATTGATTAATACTATAAAATATCGGAATGGTCTTCATGATGAAATAATAGGCCCACATATATTCCTTTATATCTTGTCCAAAAATGCAGGATTTTCGATATAACTTTTAATAAGGGTGGCCTTTTAATAAACTTTCATTGGGCACAAGCAGTACATGAAAATTCATTTAACATTAGAATCCTTTGATTCTCTAATAGGTGTCCATGTGAATTTTTAATAATTCTTTTCATCATCATAGTGTCTGGTTGTCCATGGCGATCATGCCGAAGAATAAAACTCTTTGGATCAAATATCTTTTGGTTCATCACATATTTGATTCCTCAGAATTTATCTGTGTATAATATATCTCAGAAGATAATGCTAGCAATTTTCTATTGTATATTTTTTGCCAGACATAATCTCTGTAATACAGAGATATCCTTTGATTTTCTAATTCATGGTTTCAACATGATAACCATTTTCACTTATATCTCTAAAACATAATAGATCATCTGTGATATACTAAAATCTAGAATATCGCTTATCATAATTTTCGTTCTACTAGGAACCATAATACAAGCTCTTCTAGAACCATCAATAAGATTTGTAAATATGTATATATACAAAATATAATAAGAATACAATTGAAAAGGGATATCAATTATATGTACCTTTGAGAATTCTGGAGAATTGAAGTAAAATGATCGGACTACCTGTCCTTTATTGTTATGGCAGAGGTACAATAATAATAAAATTGAAAAGATAAGAATAATTATGTGTACCTTTGGAAGCATCTTACACATTGAAACAAGATGATCGGACTATTTTGTCTTTTACTATTGTGGCAGAGATTCGTGCTAATAATGTGTTATGAAAATAACTGCAAAACATACAAAAGAGTAGAGAGATTAATAAAGAGAAAAAACTGAAATTCTTATTGATTTATGCATATGTTACATTTCAATGAAATTTCTCTATTTATAGAGTTTCGGAAGCTCCTACTTGCACAAGCGATGATGCAATATCAAGTAGCTGCAAATCAAAAGTAGGGTACTGAAGCAAGTTGGTTGCAAGTTGTTATACAAACTACTGCAAGTAAAAAGCTGCTGAAGCATGCTGGTTGCAAGCTGCTGCAAATCAGAAGCAGGTTGCCAATACAGGTTGGTGAATATTCACACATCAATATTTCATAACACGCCTAAAAATCTGTCAAATATATGTGGGAAGAGTGTGTTTTGCTTTAGTTAACTAGTTAACGGACAACCGTCTATTGCCATCTTTAAAAAATAAAGTTTTTAACTGTAGTTCCCGATCGAAATCGACGGTAGCCTTAGGGCAACTCAAATAACTTTTTTTATTTTTTTCGTTAAGGGAATTAGGTTCTGTTTGATCTAGTTTTATACACTTAAAAATATTTTTTGTAAATTTAAGAGTTGAAACTAAACTGTTTGGCCTTTTTTAAAAAAATACTTTTAGATAAAAGTTGAAGTTAAAAAATAACTAAAAAATAAGAAGCTCCATATTAGAATTTTTTTCAAAAAATGCTTTTGCGAAACTGTTTTTACATAATACCGGAAGCAATTTTTATTTTTTTTTCTCATAGATACCCCTCTATAATTTTTAAAGCCCACTCAACATTGTCCAACATAGGCTAAATAGTTAACAACTTTTAATAACACTTCTTACCAAAGCTCTAGATGTGACATTTAGGCCACCCCGACAAGGCCCGGCCGAATCATGGGTTGAAAAAACTGAGCCTAACTTGGCACAAATGTTTAGTGGGTTGAGTTGGGCTGAACTCATTTTTCATAATATAAGACATAGCCTGACCCACGAGCTAGCTACCACAAGTCGCGAGCTGGGTTGCGTTAGGCTAGGCCAACCCATTTTTTTGTGATTACTATATATATATATATAGTAATCTACAAACACATATACATATACAAACACCAATATATATATATATATATATATATATGAATAATTTAAAAAAAATAAAATTTAAAGTTAATTTTTTTAAGAAAAGTTAATTTAACTATTAATGAGACAATATACAAGTTGATTGATAACATTAATAATTAACATAAATAATAAAATACTACATAATAAACTACATGTTAATGAGACAAAGTATATTAATGATATAAACATAAAAATAAAACATTACATAAACGTTTGAGGAAAACTAGTGCAATAGTTACAAATTACATACTCATATTCTTCCAAGTATGTACAATGATTACAAAGCTTTGATGAATGTAATTGTCGTGAAAGATTTTCTTATCCATGAACATAGTTATATATAATGTTGTAAACTTGTAGTAAAATAAAATTGAATATACTAAGTGACTAAAGCACTATGTTACTAAGTATTTATTGGAAAAATTATATGTACGATTATAAAAATTATAAAAAATTGTATCTAAAATCTTAAAAAAATAATATGAAGGAACTTAAAGTTGCAAGTTGCAAACTTGCAATATCATAAAAAGATTTATAACTAGTTATTTAATATCAACTTAAGAAATAAATTTACTATTGATTATTAGTTTGTTAAAAAAATAGTTACTACAACTTGCCAGTTTGTTTTTAAAAAAATAGTTACTTCAACTTACATTACATGCATAAAGCATAATATTTCAATTTCTTTAAACAAGTGAGCTCAAATTGTGCTTAATTTGTGCTGGGCTTGAGTTGGTCTTGAGATGGGCCTTATTTGGGCTTAGGCTAGGCCTGTTCTAGGCTCTAGTTGGGCTCGAGCTGGGTTAGGTTGAGCTAGGCCTGAGCTCAAATAGGTTGGGTCAAAAATTATAAGACCTAGTTCGGCCCACATATATGTTGTGGGTTGGGTCGAGTCGAGCCCACTATCAATCGAGGTGGGCTGGGTCTGAATTTTTGTGTACTGGGCTAAGTTGGGCCTGCGTCGGTTCAGCCCAAATGCCACCTCTATAAAACTCTACTGCTAAAAGCTCTACAACTTAAAACCTAAAATTTTATAGCTAGGCCAATCAGAGCCTTAGAGTCATTACATTACTTTTAGGAATTCTTTCTTTTAGTTTCACTTGAACAACTTCTTTACTTCTAATCATTATCTTATTTGATAGAATCTCAATTTTAGTTTCATTCGAGTAGCCTTTCTTATTTTATTATTTTGGTCATTTAACCATTGAAAATGATATTGTTTCTCTCTCCAAATGTAGAGATGTTAAAAATCACTTTAAAGATCCCAAAATTTAGTTGATGATTGATTTGAAACTAATTTGGAAGCTATTGGAATTGATTTATACTAATACCTTCCCTAAATGATAAGTAAATGAACATTTAGGGATGCCATTGAAGTCATCCTTAAAAAATCACACATCACATTTTTAGAAACATGAGAATGGACCTTTTTTGCACTAGGGACCAATTAGGGTTCTATTACTAACATGTTTACTTCAAAAAGTTGGTCTCAAACTCATCGAAAACCGTTGGATTGTATGCACTAAAAGTCAATTATTGTAATTTTAGGACATGTATTATTTAATTAATAGATTAAAAATTTATTTAATTATAATTAATGATTAAATTATTCTTAAATAAAGTCCTTAAAATCATCATGTGGATCTCATTCTTAAGCTGTTAAGAATATGAGAATCAAGGTCTAGGAGCTAATGATAGATTCTAAAATAAGTCCTTGATCATAAAATGATTTAATTGGGCATTAATTCATTTGGTTAGATTGCTCTATAGTTTATTTCTTTGATTAGCATGCGATGTTAATGAAAGGGCAATGAGTCTCATGTTGCATTAGTAAATATAAAGGTAATCATTGGTGAATAAGCCACTAGACATGACCAATTATATGCAGATCACATGGATTGTCAATTATCTGTCATATATTACATATGTGTGATAAGTCTTTAGACTAGAGACGCCATAATCATCTCATGCATGGGGTGCCGTGATTTACAGTTATAATGTAATCTGATTTTATTCATAGATTAGATTACGTGACTAGTGGTCACGGTCTATTTTTGCATGAAGACGTATGTATGTTCAATAAGGAATCTATCAACTTAGGGTCCTATGTGATCTAATTAATTAAACAACAAGAAAGAAATCCTTGGCCAAGGTTAAATGGTGGAAGTCATTCCATGATTTATTGACGAGTTGCTGAATTAATTTAGATTTGGTCATATGGTCAAATTCGTGAGTTTGATATTCCCTCTATGACTCCTGCTTGACCGGGACAAAATAGACGGAATGAATTAATTATATAAATATGTGGCATGGGTTCGTATAAATTTCACTTCATCGTTAATTGGGTAATTATGATATACTACTAGGTGTCACTCGTAATTTGTGTAAATGATTAAATTAGAAGAGTTCTAATTAAATATTAATTAGATTAATATTTTTCCACTGCCAATTAATTATAAACTCGAGAAGTCACACACAAAAGGGACCCAAAAATTCATCAGTGAGATAACAATAAGTTAAATATTAGAGTGTCAAATTATTTAATTGGATTTAAGACTAGTTGGACTGAAATTTTAGTCCAATCAACTTGTCATGCCCAAACCTGGTCCCTTCGGGAACCAAGATTGGTCGTGACGACACATAAACATTATAACGCCTGAAATATGAACAACTAATGAGACACATAAAACATATCATACATTCTAAAAAGCCTGTGTCATTCATATTCAACATCTCAACATTTTCGAGCGGAATACACTAAAGATTCATTCATTCACTTGGCAAAAGTAAACAACATCACTTATAAAGCTAAAACATTCTTGATAAAAAAACATGGGTAAGATATAAGTCTAGCTAGATGTGATCACGATCCAACATGACCAACCATATATGTACAACAAAACAACTAGACTTTAAGAAAGTTAAATTATCAAGTATTCAACCCACAAACTTCAAAAACCTACTATACAACAAAACCAAACATCTAGCAACAATATTTCTCAACATCTAAAACACATCAAACGTATGGCACATTCTCAGGCTCATTAACCGCTTCCTCGTGCACATAGTCAATACTGAGTACACCTATAACATGCATTAAAAAGGGTGAGCTAAACAGGCTCAGTGAGGGAGGGTAAAAGGAAGTTTTGTAAGCTTTAACCTAAAAACCTTTTGAAACACATTAGACAAAGCATATCACTTAGTAACCATGTATTCACATTTGCTTAACAACCTTGAAACAACCAAACTAAATAACACATTGAAAGGATACCGCTTTAGAACACTTGTTAATGTCGACACTTATAACTCCCTCACGAACTCAACACTTATCTCTCCCGCTAGTGTACTCCAGATGTACATGAATCTACGACCTAACTCACCATGGCCATCACTGACTACACGAGAGAAGGGACTAGTACATGGCAGTCATGCAATTACCAGCAAGCTTTATGCCGCCCAACACGACATGACACTACCATGACGCATTATAGGTTGCAACCCTTCCTTTCATATCACATCGCATCAAACACACTCACACATTCGCATCATATAGAGAGATTAACAAAGTAGGTTATCTTTCAACCACATTAAACACTAACAACACATTCATTTGACAACAAAGTAGGTTTCCAACCATTAATAACATTAAAACACCTTCAAACATCTACTCATTTCCATCATTTACACTTCATTAGAACATGATCTCTACGCATTAACACCAATTAAGCTTCAAAAGAACATGATCTCTACACATTAACACCAACCTTTTGACATCATTTAACCATTTAATAAAGCTCTACAACACATAACCCTTGCACAACCAATATAGTAACCAACTACAATGCAATATAAACTCATTATCATAGCATAACTAGTCATGAAACAAGATTAACAAGTCAATCTCTAAAATGTCACATTTGTTGGAATTTTTAGAAATTAATCAAAATTAACCCCAAACTCCACCAAATTCACACTAAAGCCATGAAATCATACCACAAACACATATATATAATCATAAACACCAAAGCTAGCTAGAATTCTCAACTTCCAAATATCAAAGTTAGGGTATAACACCTATAATGGCGTAAAAAAGTTCTATTACATATATATAGTTCACAAATCACTACTTTAACATATATTCATCTTCAACTAGCATTTGTAACACATATTTATGAAATTACATAAATCAAAGTAAGCAACAAACATGCAAGACTTGAAATCCCTCACTTAAAATTGTTGAAAAAAGCTAGAAATGGCAAGAACAAGCTATGTAGAACAAAGATTGAGCAATTTTCACTTTGAATTGGCCTAAAAATGCAAGATTTCTTCTTCAAAGTGATCAAAACCCTTGTTTTTCTATTTTTTTCCCTTTTTTTCTCTTTTGGCCGATTCTTCTAAACTATTCAAGATGGTTTGCTTCTTTTTTTTTTGCATATAATGTATAATAGTCAATTATAGTCAAATATGTTAAGTCAAAGTGGTCAAGATTGGTTGGCTTTATAAAATATGGCTATATTTATATGTATATTTGTATGTATGTATATTTATGAGTCAAAATAAGTCAAATATGGTCAAGCATGGTTGGCTTAGCAAAATATGTCTATGTTTATATCAAATAAATGGACATAATATTTCAAATGGCAATTAAAGTAGATAAATGCACATATTATTTTCAAATAATGTTTAAAGTAAATAAATGCACATGATATGCATGCTCAGGTCTTACACAACTTACCAATCTAAGTGCAACACTTGGGACTGACCCAAAGCTAACCATAGGATGACAAGTGTTTCTTATAAATAGGAAACTATGTTAAACAGCTTTGCTAACACAAATCTTGTCTTTCATAAGTCATAGAATTTCTCTAAAAACTCTAGTGGGGGGTTTTGCTGACTAATTCTCTAGGATCTCGTGTGGATACTTTCAAAGGCTTCATGTGTGGGGAGCTCTGAACTGATCAATTTTACATCAAATTCAACATCGTAAAGGACTAGAGGTAACCATCTTGATCCACTTATATAAATTATGTGATAATTTATATATATTCTATGATTGTGTAATTGACCATGAACAAATACATGATAATTATTCTACTGTGTTATTTATAAAATTTTTGAATATCATATATGCAAATTAATAGTGGTATTAGAGTCATCGTTCATGCCTTTTACGTAATTATTCGATTATAGCACAGTAATAGCATAATTAGAGTATCAAAAATAGTTTGTGAAACTATTTGTCAAAATTAATAGGTTTTGAATCTGTTAATTTTGTGCCCTATGAATTTAATTACATTAAAGTTTTCCCTAAAATGAATTCTTCCGATTATTGTTTTCATAAAAGTGTTTTGTGAAATTGTCTTTTTCTTTCTTTTTTTTTGTTTTATGAAACTGATTTTATGAAATTGTTTCATAGTTTTAAATTTTTTTTATCTATATAAAATTAAAAAAAATGAAACAACATAGTAGCGAAGCCTACTTCTCCGATCCTTTGCAGTAGCGTAGCCGCCAATTAGTGTTGTTGCCCCAGGGAAGGCATCGACGTGAGCCTCGGTGCTGCTAGGACTACACTCTCTTTGTGCAGTACTTCCATGGTGGCAGCAGCTACGACTGTGAAGGGAAAAAGCGTAGGGGATGTAACTGTTGTGACGCCCCGACCCGACCTCTCACGGAACCAAGTCTAGACGTAACGGAAAACGGGCATTGTAACGCCTGTAATACGCCACTAAGACAAATACACCTAAACAACATTCATTCAACAACCAAACATAAAGTAACCCACAACATACATATTACATATTTACATGAATTCAAAAATCTTCAATACAATACAACTAAACTCCAAGATGACAAGAGAACCCTAAGCAACACTCGAGCCCTACTTTAAACTTGGCCATAAGTACAAGAATTCAAAATAGATTAGCATAAGAATAGCTTTACATACTTGATTAAAATAGACTTGAAACTTTACAAAATAAGACTTCCAAACTTTAAAGTAGGAAACTTAGGCAAAATATTACATAATCCAAAGAAAGTCTTCAATACATCATGTACAACCTAAACAACATGTACATAAGCAACATATACAATATCCAAGCAAGCCAAGAAAGTCATGGCTTTAATCATCCTAAGACACGGTCTTAGCTCTACTTGAAAGGTTAACAAACGGGGTGAGTTTCCATGAACTCAATGAGGGAGGAAGATAAGGGAAGGTTTTGAAAACATTTAGCTTTGGAAACCCTTTTTGTAAACGTGCCATGAAATAATAAATATGCAACAAGTATAATAGCTCAAGTAGTATTAAAGTAATTAAACATTCAATAAGAATAAGTTCGCTTTATTGTTGATGCCGCTTCTTGTATTAGATCACGAACTCTTCCCCTATACTCTTGCTAGGTGCATCTGAATACCCTGGAATCTATGACCCAGTACCCTATGGACAAGGTTCGACCACACGAGTGAGAGAGTCAGACCATGGTAGTCATTCCCTCGCCTAGCAAGCCTAATGCCGCCTGGTGTAACACGACGCTACCATACCATCCATAACACATTCGCATTGCATTCATATTTAACATGTATCACGCATTCGCATTTAACATATATCATGCATTTAAGCACATATTCATGCATTTGCTATGCTTAGAGAGGACAACAAAGTAGATTGCCCCTCGATCATAATAACGAGCATTTCAATAGCATTTAAAACACATTAGCATTTTATTATCATTTAGAAATCTATTAACCAAGTAACCAAGCACTTATACCACACTTAACATATACATTTCCCTTTCACCCAATCCAACCACTTTGATACCGACCCAAGCTTTAATAACATGTACAACACAAAAGAATGTAAATAACACCTAATTTAACACTTAGTAACATTTAAACCAACTTTCTAGCAACATATCTCAAAATTATGCAACCAAACAACACCCAATCCACCACCAAACATCTATTTAGCAAGTCAAGCACCTAATCTATCATGTCCCCATTTCCCTAATAAGGTCTCTATACCACCGTTAGCCTAATAGCCCTAATTTATCCCTACACCATTCAATTTAGGGTCGTGATGCCACAGACTTAAGAAGATCATTCCTCTTAAGTCCACTAAGGCATGTTACGTTAGCCCGTGCACTATTAACTGCTAGGTTCCAAGTCATCATTTCATTAACAAGAAGTATGATTCTGCAAGAATAACACCTAAAGAGGTCGGAAGCGACGATCGATCATTTGAATATAATAATTAGGTATAATTAGAGTTAAGGCCATTTTCCTTGATATACTTAGCAAACTTTGGATCTTCTTCAGGTAACCCTAGCCCACTTAGTATTATTCCTATATAGTTCTTTATAGCTTAATCTCTTCTGAAATTGAAATTCGATTGGCAGCTACAACATGATTACTAGATTCAGTGATTAACCTAACAGTATTATCGTGATGATCTTTAATTGGATTCAGAACTACTCGATTTCACCCATTAAGGCCTAACATCACAACTAAGCATTGGATGAAAGCCTAAAGACAAATAGCTAAGTCAAAGAACATTAAACCCGCAAATACATACATATCACGAAGTTATAATTCAAATGCACAAGATAAGGACACAAGTTAAATATAAATCCAGGTACTAGATTCAAAATGTACCATAACAAGTCTAGCAAACATAGACATACCAAATAGGCTAATATCCCACTTCAAGAGTCTACTACAACCAATTAAAACTGTCATCATATTTAACATACACAAACAAGATTCTAAACACAAGTAGGTACAGATCCAAGTCAAGATAACATCATTCCACAAGCATATCAGACATCAGGTTCAACCATGACCTTCTCAGTCACGTATTGCACATACTTTATTTCAGGCTCACCTGAAATGTTAGCAAACGGGAATGAGTTTTCACAAACTCCGTGAGGGAAAAGGGAATATGGGGATTTTGTAAAACAATTTAGCTTGAAAACTCTTTTGAAATCATACCATGCAACAATAGAGGTATAACAAGTACGATAACTCAATTAACAGGAAGAAAGATATAACCATTCGTTAAGGATACGTTCGCTTCGCTTATGCTATCTCCTTATATCACCTTCACGATCATTTCCCCTATACACCAAGCAACACTTTGCATGTATGCTATCTATGACCCACGGCTTATGAACACCCCGTTCATTCGGGTTAAAGAATGGAACATCGGTAGTCATGTCATCGCCTGACACCCCAATGTTGCCCAGTGCAACACGAACGCTACCGCATTTGTTTTATGGTTGCAACCATCCGCTTCGCTTTCACATTCACATTAGTATCAAAATAGAACACATAGCACTTAAACAAGTCATTTAACAAGTAAACAAGTAGGATCAGGTAACGATATAGGTCACCCGTCCTTTAGCATTCCTTTGACATGTCATTGCTCTTGAATGATTAAAGTATACACAATAGCTCATTGGTTCATGCTAACTACATAATAGACATTAAATTCATAACAAGGCCACTCGTGGTCAACATGCAAGCTTAGCTTTGAAATCATGCTTCGTAACAACTGTTGCACACATAGGCCAAGTACAAGAAGTTCTAGCATGCATATATACACTCTAGGACTTCATAAAAAAACATGCAACCATGATTCATTGGCTTAAGAACACATGCAAGATCTAAAACTTCAAGGAATGTAAACTGAATAGCACCAATAACACATATAGTAAAATTTCCAGTTCGGTTGACACCTCTAAAGTTCTTAGAAATGGATTAAAATCCTACAGGTGGATAGCTTATTAAAATTAGATAGTCCTAGAATCAAACGGATCCAGATTCGGAGTTGAAATGAGCAAGTTATAGCTTTTTCAAATTCGTTACGCGAATCTGCCAACCCAGCGCGTGAACAACGAACTCACTGGAATGGCTTTATTTGAAATGGTTCTAGTCAGATTCTGGGAAGACACGTAACATGAAAGTTGTTCTATTATGTCTTGTGTATAACATATCCAAAAATGGACTCTATTCCTTAAGGTTTACTATGTCACAATGGCTAGACAAGATCAGTGCGCAAGTTATCCTATTTCGTTTCAGCATGCAGTGAGTTCATGTGCACATGTCCTACCGAAATGGCCTTCAATCATGTCTTTAACCATGAATTTTGCCCAAATGTCCAACATGGAATATGTTCTACTATAGGTCTAGCATGTCATAAGTTAAAACAAGCCATAATCATGAAGATCTACCACCTCAAAACAGACATGCAATGCAAGATATCAGATTTTGAGCAAACAAGCAGTAGTGGACTGAAATTGCATAATTTCACACCTTAAATCACAAAACTAGCACTTCCATAAGGCATGAAAGTTGTTCCACTATGAGTTTTGTACAATATACTATAAAATCATCAAATTTCATCAAGTTTTACTATGTCAAATAAGGAAAACGAAATGACTGAGCAGAAATGGACAAACTGCCTATGCACAAGTTAACTTGCATTATCTTCAATCTAGCAACATGCATGGCAAAATAATCACATAGCAATGCTCATGAACCTTTTAAAAAATGATTTATTCCCTCACCTTAGCTTAGAGATGCAAGAAATGAGCAAAAGAAGTGGTAGAATCTAGCTGAAATTTTCCAGAATTCTTCTTTCTTCACCTTCTCACTTATCTTCTTGTTTTTATCTCCTTTTTCTCACTCTATTTTGTGCCTCTCTCTCTTCTCTCTCAAATTCAGATTGTTTTTGTGTGTTATGAGTGTTAGGATAGTACATATAAAGGCTGAAGTGGGGTGGTTGTGGCTTTTAGTGGTCAAAGCAATGATGCACTTTATGACATAGCTAAATTCATACTCCAAAGCAAAATCTTTCTTATCTTCCTACACATGCATGGCCGGCCATGTGGCCCCTGTTCAGACTTTATTTTGCTTGTTAAGTGTATTATAGGATAGTGTATGAGTGCAATGCAAAGTGGTGGTGGTTGTAGTTATAATAGCAAGACAAAAAGTAATGATTGCATTCTATGACAAGCTAACTCCTTACTCCAAGCAAGCATCATGTCTTCTTCCTTTACCACATGTATAGCCGGCCAAACATGGCCATTTCAGGCCACTTTTCAGTGTTTTAAATATAATGCAAGGTGGTGTAAGAGATAATTGCAAGCGGTGGTGGTGTATAGTGATTATGCTAGCAAGTGGACAACATAGCATGACTAAAATCACTCAACTAAGTCATTTTCTTTCCTTTCCCTTGCATGGCCAGCCAAGTGGCCATTCTTTTCAGATTTTGCTTGTTTGCCAAGTGTAATGTAAGGTAGAGTGAAGGATCAATGCTAGTGGTAGTGGTTTGAAGGTCAAAAGGAAGACAAAAGTATGATTGCACCTTTTATGACCAAACTATGATTACATTCAATTCTTATATTCTTTTCCTGATTTTCTTGTTTCCCTAGGCCGTGTACCCCACCCCCTTGTCCACTAGTTGTTGTTTATTAAGTGTAATAAGAGATGGTGATGGTATAAAAGGTAAAATGCAAGTTAAATGGTAGCAATGATAATGAACTTTAAGACAAACTAGGCTTACAATTAGTTATATGTCACACGATATAATATAAACTAAGTAATGAGTGTGGTGCTAATTAACTAGATAGGACACCAATTAGTTAGATAGTGGCTAGGTTATTGACTAGTTAATTAGCTATAGTTAACTAGTTTAGCTACAAATATAAAATTAAGTAGGAAATAGCTAGTTAACCATTTAGTTACTCAATCATAGTAAAATTAAAAGAATCTAATCTAGCAAATATAGTTCAATTGGCAAAGAAGCTAAGTACAATAAAACACATGGCACGTAAACTATAACACTAAGCTTAATTACATTTCAAAGCCAGTGAACTCCTTTTCCTACTAGCAAAGGCATATGGCCTTATTTCCTTTCTTCTTTTGGTTTCGTTAGCATGCTAGTTAGTAGGTGGGGCATTGGTTAGTCAACTGATCAACCTCGGTGGAAGACTTGGTCAAACTAGGGTCTTCTAAGCTAAAACCGCTAAGTGGATGGCCAAAGTAGGTATAACAAGGTTAATTAGGTCTTGGCCGAAATTCTAAGTCATGCGTATTACTTCTAATTGACTAAATGAAAAAAGAAAGTAGGAGCACATATAATCATGTAAATGCACTTAGGGTCATACCGGGCCTTACATAATCCATCCCGAGGGCAGCCCAAAAGCCACCCGAAAATAGCCCAACCAGCGCTGACAAACCAACTGCTCGCGTTGGGAAATCCAGCCACTGTCATGCTCCAACTCGACCCCACTTATGATCAGTCAGGATGCAATGAAATTTTGGCAATATAACGTCTGTAATATGGATATCAGGGCTCTAAACCAAGCCTTTATAACATCACACAACCAACTTCAAATTATAACAACAACCCCACAACTATTCATCAACATTCAACACAACACTTTAAACAACCATATACCATACCAACCACAAGTCACATGCCTCCGTTTCAACAATATACCACAAGCTATACTATACATATGCATACTTGATATAAAACTAGACTAGCAACCTACTCATATTCCAAAGTAAGACAACTAAACTAGCATTATACTTTTCACTATTTTATAACATCTAATACAATACAAACTTCAAAGTAAATACAATACAACTTGTTTTAATATACAAGACAGCAAAAAAGAGAACTCCAACTAAGACATCATGGATAAGACTCTGACACATATGACTCCTCAACAAAAGGCACATTTTCAGCTTCTTGAGGGACGTACCCAAAATTCGGCTCGGTTATACCGGAACAGTAAACGAATGAGGGTGAGCTTATACATAACAAAACTCAGTGAGAATTCGAAAGATGTTTTGAAATCATTTACTTTACCACTCGCGAAATCATTCTATGAACAACAACACACATTAACCTTCATTAACCTCAACATTTCATTTCAAACCACATAAATAACCATTCAATTGAAAAATGATACATTAGTTGGTGTAGCTCCATATGCCATCACGATCTCAACCAACTTCTTATAACTCGCATAATACATACTAGAGGTACCTCATCTAGCCCCTCCCTTCATGGCATCTCCGCCCATGCGAGTTGGGGGTAGTCTATGATAGTCATGCTGTTATCAACCCGACAGCCCGATGTTGCCCGAGATGTGGCACATACTATCAAGACTCATGACAATAATAATAAACATCTCATATTCTGAGAAGACAACAAAATAGGTTTTCCTCCAGAGCAACATCAATCATCAATTAGTTAACAATACTTTAATCAACATAACAATAACCAAACAACTATGACAACCAAGTTAGATGACAAAGTAGGCCACCCAACTTAACACACATTTCAACATGCTTCCAAACCCAAACCTTCTCAACAATAATCCATGAAACAACTACTCAAACACCACCAACCAACTAAAGACAACATCTTAGCATTTCAAAGAAAGACTACACAAACTTCTAAAATTTATAACTTACAATCTACTAATCAAACAATCCCTGAACCTTTTCCTATCTCTCAACCACACATGCAACTACATTAACCCCCTCGGAAACCAACCAAAAGCCATCCAAAACAAGCCTAACAACCTAATTTTGGCAATGCACCTTGCCTGAATTTTTTGACCTTTTGCTATGGTATTCAAATTGAAATTTTGGCATTACAACATTACTACACAATAATTATCAAGCCTATAGAAGCAACAACCATTCAATTTCAATCACCACAACAACAATTATTCAACTATAAGCCAATAAATCAATTTTAATGCCCGAAAATTAGAAATACATGCTACTACCGTTCAAAATGGCTATAAACGCATATAATTGGTCCTTGTCACCTTCTAAGTAACAATTTAACAAAATAACAACTAACAATGCGTCAACCAAAATCTCAACTTAACTTTGAAATAATGAACTATATTTTTTCCTCACCTTTGATCCAAAGCTAGGTTATAGATGTGTAGAACAAGTGCCCAACAAGCAAAATCTAACCCAAAATGAAAAGTTTTGGACTATAAATGATGTTTGCCTTGAAAATTTGCTTGAAACCTAAGTGAAAAATATTGTTTTCCTCCTTGGAGAGTTTCGGCCATGTGTGTGAGAAATGAGTATGTTGTGAGTTTATTTTATGAGTATTATGAGTATATTATGCATATAAATGGCTTGGTCAACATTTTTGCAAAAAGTCAAAGTTGTTAACTTAGTCATTTTTTGTTAGTTTTAGTCTATATGCTTATATATACATATATATCTAACACTTATGCTATATTAAGTAATATATTTTTAGTTGACAACAACTAATATATGCATACATATACATACAATTAGGTACAAAATTCAATTTTTGCAAAAGAAGGTGAAAAATCCTTTTAAATTCCCAATTTATTTCAGATTCAGTTTTTATCAAACACGGGTCTATTAATAACCGAGGACTAGGTTTTAAAATGTTTAAAATACCAGTTTCAAAATTCTAGTGGACGTGTGCTTCAAATACTATTCACAAAAATCAACGATAAAATTTTCAATGCAGATTTTTATGTAAATTTCATGAATGCTCACATAGCATGTAATAGAAGTTATAATCACATATTATAATGTTTTAATTCATGTAACAGACAAACAAGTCAAAACAGTAATTTCACATAAAAGAGAATTTTGGGGTTTCACATTTTCCCCCCCTTAAAGAATTTCATCCTCGAAATTCTTACTTGCTGCTCGGAATAAATCTGGGTATTGTTGCTGAATCTTATCCCTTCTTTCCTAAGTAGCTTCTTCAATCCCGTGATATTTTCACAATACTTTAACCATCGGAATCTTCTTCGACCGCAACTCTCGTTCCATTTGATCTAGAATGTGAATCAGCCGCTCATCATAAGTCAGATTATCACGAAGCTGTAACGGCTCTGGTTCAAGAATATGAGAATGATCCGGATAATACTTCCTCAAAGTAGACACGTGGAAAACATCATGAACATTAGAGAAGTTCACCGGCAAAGCTAACCGATACGTCAACTTGCCAACTCTACTAGTAATCTCAAACGACCCTGCAAATCTCGGACTCAGCTTACCACCTTTACCATAACGAGCAAAACCCTTACTAGGAGACAATTTCAAGAAAACTCGATCTCCGACTGCAAACTCCAAATCCCGACGGCGTTTATCAACAAAACTCTTGTATCTGCTGTGAGACCCCGAAATTTGCCCTATTTGCAATTACCTATTTTCACTTGTTTATATATATTATTTGAACTCATATACGTGCATATGTATGAATTACATAAAACACTAAGTTAAATGTGCATTTCAATTTTATTTGAATTTAATTTGACTTTTGAAAAATGTTGATTTTTGGTCTTCTTTGACTTTTGACCTTTCATCTTCTATGACTAAACTAGATTTATTTGTAAATACTACTCCTATTACATGATATATGTGCCTTCATAAAACTTTTATAAAGATTTTAGTGAAACCCCCAAATTTTCTTTATGTGAAATTACGTGTTTTGACTTGTTTATATGTTATATGAATTAAAATATGATAATTATGTGATTTTAACATCTATTACATGCTATGTGAGCATTCATGAAATTTTCATAAAAATTTGCATTAAAAATTTTATCGTCGAGTTTTGTGAATAGTATTTTTGAAACACGTCCGCTATAATTTTGAAATTGGTCTTTTAAACGTTTGAAAACCTAGTCTTCAGATATTAATAAACCCGTGTTTGATAAAAATTGATTCTGAAACGGAATTGGAATTTAAATAGACTTTTCAGGCGAAAAGTAGTATTTTTTAGCCAAATAGTGATTTTTGTTAAACCCGATTCTTGTGTTGACTTTCATTGACCTAATATATATTAATATAAATGTATTTATATGTGATATTAAATGATTTTAGATTAATTGTGCATTCAAAAGACATTTGAAAATAAAAAATGTGACTTTTCATCTTCCTTCGCAAAAATAAGCATTTTATTTTAGTTGTATGTATATATATGCTTATATATGCTTACATAGACTTACACATAATTTTTTTCAACTAAAATATAGTCCTAATAAATATAGTATTAGTTAGATAATATTTCTATTTCTATTTTTGGGAAAAAATAACAAAAAAATGACTAAGTAATCAACTTTGACCAATTCTTTCTGCATTGACTTATTACTTAACTGAATATATACTCAAATATCAGCCAAAACACCACAAAAACACACCAAAAACCATGGCTCCTTGGAGGAGAAAGAAGAATAACATTTTCAAGTTTTTTCAAAGTATTTTTCACATAAAAACTTTATTTCAAGGACAAATCACTTCATTTAAAGCTTGATTTTGCTTGTTGGGCATCCATTCTACCTATTTCTAGACTTAGTTTGCATCAAAGGTGAGATAAAAACTAGATTTTATTTTTAAAGTTTGTGTCAAATTTTAGTTGATGCATTGTTAGTTGTTATTTTGTTAAATTGATGTTAGATTATTGCTTAGAATATGACAAGGACCAATTATATGCATATATAGCCATTTTGAATGGTAGTAGCATATATTTCTATTTTATGGGTATTATAATTGATTTAATGGTTCATTGTTGAATAATTGTTGTTGTAGTAGTTGGAATTGATTGGTTGTTGGTTCTATGAGTTTGTGAATTATGGTGTAGTAATGTTGTAATGCCGAATTTTTGATTTGAATGTTGTAGCAAAAGTTTGGAAATTTCAGCCATGGTGCATTGCAAAATTAGGGTTGTTGAGCTTGTTTTGGGATGGCTTTTGGTTGGTTTAAGAGGGGGCTAATGTACTTGCATTGATGGTTGAGTGATAGGAAGTGGTTTGGAGGTTATTGGATTTCTAGATTGTAAGTTATGAATTTTAGAAGTTTGTGTAGTCTTTCTTTAATATGTTGAAATGTTGTCTTTGGTTGTTTGGGTAGTGTTTGAGTAGTTGATTCTTGGGTTGTTGTTGATTAGGTTCGGGATTGAATGTATGATCAAATGCATGTTGAGTTGGATGGCCTACTTTGTCATCTAACTTAAGTATTTTAGAATTGTATAGTTATTGATTGTTTAAATGTTGTTTAATTATTTGTTGAAACATTGTTAAATTGATTGTTGATTAATGAAGTGTCGGGAATCAGACAACCTTCTTGTTGTTCTCTCAGAATGTAAAGAGTCAAGTGTCATTGTTGTTGTGAGTCATGATAGTGTTGTGTCACTTCGGGAGGCATCCCAGGTTGCTAGCACAGTTATCATGGCTAATCCCTATCTCGTGTGGTCGGAGAATGCCATGGAGTATGGGTCTAGAATAAGGTACCTCAGAATTGTGTCATTGGGTTTTGAGAAGTTTGTTAACATTGAAACGGCATATGGAGCTACATCAGCAAGTATATCGTATCCTTATTATTTGTTTACTGTTATTATTATATTTGTATTGTTATTAATGTTTATTGCGTGTTTATTGCTTATAGGTTGATTTCCCAAGTGGTAAAGTAAATAATTTCAAAACATCTTTCGAATCTTCACTGAGCTTTGTTATATATAAGCTCACCCTCATTCGTTTATTGTCATCAGGTGTTATTGAACCGGAGTTTGGGTACATGCCTCAGGAAGCTGAGAATGTGTTTTGTGTGGACGAGTCTTATATGCAAGAGTCTTATCCATGATATCTGAGCTGAAGTTCTTTTTTTGCTATCTTGTATATTAGAACCAGTTGGATTGTATTTGCTTTGAAGTTTATATTGTATAAGATGATCTATGGATAATAGATTGTATATTGCTAGCTTAGCAGTCTAATTTTTTTGAAATATGCGTACTAGTTTATAACAAGTATGCATATGATTGGTATAGCTTTTGATATGTTGTTGAAACGGAGGCATATGTCTTGTGTTTGGTATGTTGTTTGGTTGTTTAATATATGGTGTCGACTGTTGCAGAATGGTTGCGTAGTTGTTGTTGATCTTTGGGGTTGGTGGTATGAAATTATAAAGGGTTGTTTTAGAGTCCTGATGTCCGTATTACAGTCGTTATATTGTCAAAATTCCGTTGCGTCGTGACTGATCGTAAGGGGGGATCGAGTTGGGGCATGACATCTAGTCTGCGCAGTCAGCATTCTCTGCCTGATCAACTGGACATTCTCAATTTTCTTTAGAAGCTCTGGCATCATAATTGGATCAATAACCTTTATCTCCCCTACTTCATCCCAATACAAAGGTGATCAGCACTTAAGGTCGTAGAGAGCGACATAAGGTGCCATCCCAATAGTCGCTTGATAACTATTATTATAGGCAAACTCGGCTAGCGGTAGATGTTTCTCCCAGTTCTTTCCAAAGTCCAAAACACAAGCCTTGAGCATATCCTCCAGAATCTGAATAGTTCTCTCCGACTGACCGTAGGTCTGAGGATGATACGCTGTGCTAAAACTCAATTCAGTACCCAAAGTTTCCTGAAGATTCTCCCAAAATCAAGAAGTAAACCGAGGATCTCGATCAGAGACAATACTGGCTGGAATTCCGTGAAGTTTAACAATCTGATCTAGATAAAGATTTGCCAACTTTACAACCTCATCCCCTTTCCTCATCGGAATAAAATGAATTGTCTTCGTCAAACGATCCACAATAACCCATACCACATTACAACCTCTTGGTGTTTTAGGCAAACTAGTGACGAAGTCCATCGTAACATGTTCCCATTTCCACTCTGGTATTGCCAACGACTGAAGTAACCCTGCGGGTCGTTGATGTTCTGCTTTCACTTGCTGACAAGTCAAACATTTGGATACAAATTGACCAACCTCCCTCTTCATATTGTTCCACCAATAATATTGTTTCAAATCTCGGTACATTTTGTTTCCACTGGGACAAATGGTGTACTTAGAGTTATGAGCCTCTTCCAGAATACTTCTCCTCAAACCCGGTTCATCGGGAACACACACCCTGTTTCAAAACCGAAGAATACCATCCTCATGTAACTTGAAATCGGACTGATCATCCTTGATCTAATCCTTGATCTTTTGAAGTTTCACATCAAGTTGTTGAGTTTCTCTAATCTGAGACAGCAATAAAGGTTGAATCCGTAGATGTGAACACATCACTCTAACCTGAGTCGACTCCGGTTTCCAATAGTTAACTTCCTCAAGCACCTCCTACTTTTTAACTGCCAAACAAGCAATACCTGCCTTACGGCTAAGAGCATCTGCTACAACATTCGCCTTCCAAAGCTAATAATTGATAGAACAATTATAATCTCTGAGAAGTTCCATCCACCTCCGTTGTCGCATATTCAACTCCTTCTGTGAGAACAAGTACTTCAGACTTTTGTGATCAGTGAAAATCTCGAACTTACTACCCCATAGATAGTGTCGCCACTTTTTCAATGCGAATACAACTGTTGCCAACTCAAGATCATGTGTCCGATAGTTTACCTCATACGGCTTTAACTTTCTAGAAGCATAGGCAATAACCTGACCATTCGGCATAAGTATGCAACCTAAGCCCTCCTTGGATGTGTCGTTATAGATGACCATATTATCAGTTCCTCTAGTAATGCAAGTACCGGAGCGGTAGTCAATCTCTTTTTCAACTCCTGAAACCTACTCTCACACTTTTTATCCCAAGTAAAACTAGTTCGTTTCTGAGTTAACCTAGAATGTGGCCCTGCAATCTTAGAAAAGTCCTTCACAAACCTATAGTAATAACCTGCCAAACCAAGGAAGCTACGAACCTCTAAAACATTCTTTGGCCTTTTCCAAGACATCACCACTTCAATCTTAGTGGGATCTACTGAAATACCATTCTGAGTAATCACATGGCCAAGAAAAGATATTCGCTGTAGCTAGAATTCATATTTGTTGAACTTCGCAAACAACTGATGCTCCTGAAGCTTTTGTAGGACAAGTCGTAGATGTTGCTCGTGCTATGATTCAGTCTTAGAATATACCAAGATATCATCAATAAAGATTACCATGAACTGGTCCAAGTACGGCTGAAAGACTCGATGCATAAGATCCATGAATGCTGATGGTGCGTTAGTTAGTCCAAAAGGAATAACTACAGATTCATAATGCCCGTACCGAGTCCTGAAAGCAGACTTTGGAACATCCTCCGTACGGATCCAAAGCTGATAATACCCCTGCCTCAAGTCAAACTTAGAGTAGACTTTAGCTCCCTACAGTTGATCAAACAACTCGTCAATTAGTGAGAAGGGATACTTGTTCTTGACGGTCACCTGATTCAAACCACGATAATCAATACATAATCTCAAGGTACCATCTTTTTTCTTCACAAATAAAATGGGTATTCCCTACAGTGAAGAACTCTGCTGTATGAAACCCTCCTCTAATAACTCCTGCAACTGAGTTTTTAGCTCTTTAAGCTCAACTGATGCCATCCGGTATGCTAATTCAGAAATAGGTTGAGTACCGGGAATTAGATTAATCACAAACTCAATATCTCTTTCTGGCGCCAATCTTGACAACTCATCGGGAAATACATTGAGATATTCCCGAATTATTGGAACTTCCTCCAACTTTAGCTTATCAAATGGCTTTTTGATCAAATAAGCTAGATAACCTGAACACCCCTTACTCACCGGCTTAATAGCTTTAACTGATGAGATAATAAAACTCGTCTTAGTATCTCGATTCCCCGCTACCTCGACCACTAGCTGTTCTGGCGACCGAAACTGTACCACTTTTGTTCTACAGTTTAATTGAGCATCATACTTGGCAATCCAATCCATACCCAAGATAATATCATACCCTTGGATAGGAGATAAGATAAGGTCCGAAGGAAAATCCTGACCCTTAACATGAATTTTACAATCTTTACATACTAAGCCAGTCACATATTTATCAGTCAAAGAAGTACTAATCTCAACCACATAAGGTAACTTCTCAGGTTGCACATTAACACGTTGCACACAAGTAGGTGTAATGAAAGAATGCGTAGCACCAGAATCAATCAATACCTTAACAAGTTGATTAAGTATAAGAAAGTTATCTTCCACAACCGCCGCTGCCTCAGGTATCTCCTCCAAGTCCATTGCGTAGGCCCGAGCCTGAACCTGCTACTGCTAAGGTGCACTACCTGCAGGTCTACCCTGATAACCCTGGCTTGCTGGTTGACTCTCAGATCTTTAATACCTGGGACAATCTCTCGCCCTATGTTGGTTGCTGCCGCAACCTAAACATGTCCCTGCCTTTGCCCAACAGTCGGCCTCTAAATGGCCCTTACTTTTACAATAAGCACACTGTAGTATCGGAGCACTAACACTGTCTCCTGAAGAACCAAAAGCTAAATAAACAACTATACCAGCCTGCTGTTGAGGTCTCACAACATATGGCCTGTACTGACCCTGAGACTATGCTGGCCTCTATTGTGACTGTGTCTAGTAAGATCCCTCTGAAACTGCAGCCTAAATGAACTCTGCTGCCCTTGAGGTCTGAAAGAACCCTGCTGCACTGGGGCCTGTAGCCACTCTGTTGCACTGAAGGCCTTATAAACAACTTGCTAACCCTGAGGCTGAAACGACCTCTTACTGGCCTGACTAGAAACCGCCTGTTCCTATTTTCTCTTTTACAACCTGGAAGCCGCATTAAAGGCCGCATAAAACTCATCATATTATATCAAGGCCATCGCATCCTGAATGAACCTCCGGGTCTTTCATTCTTAATCCACTACAAACTCCGGTGCATACCGGGACAGCCTAGTAAAGTTGGCCTCATACTAGGCCACTATAGAGTTACCCTGAATCAGAGATGTGAACTCTTCTTCCCGTCCTTCTCGTGCAATCCTCGGGATATATTTGGCCTGAAACTCCCAAAGAAAGGTAGCCAAATATAGGGAGTACCCTGAGCTTCCCAATCAGACTTCACCGTACGCCACCATTCCTCAGCCTCATCGTCAAATAGAAACACTGCAAAGGTGACCTTCATTTCATCGGTATAAGCAAGGGGATCAAATATTTTCTCAATCTTATTGATCCAAGCTTCAGCCTTCCGATCGTCAGACTCACCCTGGAACCTCAGTGGATAATATCCCATAAATTCCTTCAATAAACTACCCTCTCGATAACCACCCTATGCATTTTGCATCTGTGACTGAGCAGCCTGCCCTGCTAAAATCTGTGCCTATCCCGCTATGACCTCCGTTATCCGATCTATAGCCATTGCAAGACGATCATAACCCTGATCTCAGTTTGGTGCCGCATTCCCCGGTGCCTTATTATCTTCCTGAGGCCTACCACGTGTTCTTGGACGTCCAACCATTCTACTATCAAAGAGTTAGCACATGTTATAGCACATAGATAACAAACTCACGTAAGACACGTAAGTCACTTAAGTGTTAGTCACGTAAACAAGTTAATCACATAATCACATAATCATGTTAACACATAATTCACTTTTCTTTCACTTCATACAAACTTTCATGCTAAGACCACTACCTACATTCTGAGAATAACCCGGCTGACAGCTAAACATGCGCTCTAATACCACTTAGTGTCACGCCCCAACTCGACCCTACTTATGATCAGTCACGACGCAATGGAATTTCGGCAATATAATGTCTGTAATATGGACATCAGGGCTCTAAACCAACCCTTTATAACATCACTCAACCAACTGCAAATTACAACAACAACCCCACAATCATTCATCAACATTCAACACAACACTTTAAACAACCATATACCATACCAACCACAAGTCACATGCCTCCGTTTCAACAACATACCACAAGCTATACTATACATACACATACTTGATATAAAACTAGACTAGCAACCTACTCATATTCCAAAGTAAGACAACTAAACTAGCATTATACTTTTCACTATTTTATAACATCTAATACAATACAAACTTCAAAGTAAATACAATACAACTTATTCTAATATACAAGACAACAAAAAAGAGAACTCCAACCAAGACATCATGGATAAGACACTGGCACATATGACTCCTCAACAAAAGGCACATTCCCAACTTCCTGAGGGACGTACTCAAAATCTGGCTTAGTTACACCTAAACAATAAACGAATGAGGGTGAGCTTATATATAACAAAGCTCAGTGAGGATTCGAAAGATGTTTTGAAATCATTTACTTTACCCTTTGGGGAATCATCATATGAACAATAACACACAATAAACTTCATTAAAATCAACATTTCAATTCAAGCCACATAAATAACCATTCAATTGAGAAATGATACACTAGTTGGTGTAGCTCCATATGCCATCACGATCTCAACCAACTTCTTGTAACTCCCATAATACATACTAGAGGTACCTCATCTAGCCCCTCTCTCCATGGCATCTCCGCCCATGTGAGCTAGGGGTAGTCTGTGATAGTCATGTCATTATCAATTCGACAGCCCGATGCTGCCCGAGAGGTGACACACACTATCAAGACTCATGACAATAATAATAAACATCTCATATTCTGAGAAGACAACAAAGTAGGTTGTCCTCCAGAGCATCATCAATCATCAATCATCAATCAGTTAACAATACTTCAATCAACATAACATTAACTAAACAACTAAGACAATTAAGACAACCAAGTTAGATGACAAAGTAGGCCCCCCAACTTAACACACATTTCAACATTCTTCCAAACCCAAACCTACTCAACAATAATCTATGAAACAACTACTCAAACACCACCAACCAACTAAAGACAACATCTTAGCATTTCAAAGAAAGACTACACAAACTTCTAAACTTTATAACTTACAATCTACTAATCAAACAACCCCCGAACCTTTTCCTATCACTCAATCACATATGCAACTACATTAACTCCTTCGGAAACCAACCAAAAGCCATCCAAAACAAGCCCAACAACCTAATTTTGGCAATGCACCTTGCCTGAATTTTTTGACCTTTTGCTATGGCATTCAAATTGAAATTTTGGCATTACAACATTACTACACAATAATTATCAAGCTTATAGAAGCAACAACCATTCAATTTCAACCACCACAACAATAATTATTCAATTTCAACCACCACAACAATAATTATTCAATTATAAGCCAATAAATCAATTTTAATGCCCGAAAATTAGAAATACATGCTACTACCATTCAAAATGGCTATAAACACATATAATTGGTTCTTTTCACCTTCTAAGCAACAATCTAACATCAATTTTACAAAATAACAACTAACAATGTATCAACTAAAATCTCAACTTAACTTTGAAATAATGAACTATATTTTTTCCTCACCTTTGATCCAAAGCTAGGTTATAGATGTGTAGAACAAGTTCCCAACAAGCAAAATCCAACCAGGAATGAAACGTTTTGGACTAGAAATGATGTTTGCTTTGAAAATTTGCTTGAAACCTAAGTGAAAAATATTTTTTTTCCTCCTTGGAGAGTTTCGTCCATGTGTGTGAGAAATGAGTATGTTGTGAGTTTATTTTATGTGTAATATGAGTATATTATGCATATATAAGGCTTGGTCAACATTTTTGCAAAAAGTCAAAGTTGTTAACTTAGTCATTTTTGTTAGTTTTAGTCTATATCATTATATACATATATATCTAACACTTATACTATATTAAGTAATATATGTTTAGTTGACAATAGCTAATATATGCATACATATACATACAACTAGGTACAAAACTCAATTTTTGTAAAACAAGGTAAAAAATCCTTTTAAATTCCCAATTCATTTCAGAATCAATTTTTATCAAACACGGGTTTATTAATAACCGATGACTAGGTTTTAAAACGTTTAAAAGATCAGTTTCAAAATTCTAGCGGACGAGTACTTCAAATATTATTCACAAAAATTAACGATAAAATTTTCAATTTAGATTTTTATAAAAATTTCATGAATGCTCACATAGCATGTAATAGAAGTTATAATCACATAATTATCATATTTTAATTCATGTAATAGACAAACAAGTCAAAACACCTAATTTCACATAAAGTGAAATTTAGGGGTTTCACAGCCACCAACAATATCTTGCCCAAACCTAATCCCTTCGGAAACCAAGCCTGGTCGTGATGACACATGGACATTATAACGCCTGAAATATGAACAACCAACGAGACAAAGAAAATACAACATACATCTTGAAAAGCCTGCGTCACATATACAACACTTCAACATTCTTAAGCGGAACATACTGGACATATATTCATTCATTTGGCAAAAGTTGACAATATTCCTTACAAAGCTGAATCATTCTTGATTATAAATACATGATAAGAAACAAGCCTAGCTAGATGTGATCACAATCCAATGTGATCAACCATATATGTACAACAAAACAACTAGACTTTAAGAAAGATAAGTTTTACCAAGTATACAATACATAAACTTCCAAGCCTTCTATACAACAAAACCAAACATCTAGCAACATTATTTCTCAACAACTAGAACACATCAAACATAAGGCACATTCTCGAGCTCATTAATAGCTTCCTCGTGCACATACTCAACACTGAGCACACTTGTAACATGCATTAAAGAGGGTGAGCTAAACAGGCTTAGTGAAGAAGGGTAAAAAGAAGTTTTGTAAGCTTTAATCAGGTGCTTATCACCTTAGGTGGCTTTTACGGCCTAATTGGATACTCATGACCTAGGTGGCTCTTACAGTCTAATCAAATGCTCATGACCTTAGGTGGCTCTCACGGCCTTGTCAGATTCTTATGATCCAAATTTCGGCTTTGATACCTTGGGATTGGCTTGTGGTCGGGGCTCCCGTAGACCCTGGTGGCATTGAGCGTTTATGACCTGTAGGCTGGCTCGGTAGTTGGTATTTTTTTGCTTGAGCTTTCTTCCTTATTAAGGCGGCTGGCAAAGCTTTTATGTTGTATCGACTCCTTTTTTTATATTATATTTTATTGACTCTTTATCGTTCAGGCTCTTAGCACTAAATTATGCGAGCTCTTATTCTGTCGAGATAGCCCTCGAGCTCTTATTCATTTAGGATGACTCTATTGTTGAAGCTCATACTCCATTAGGATGGCTCTGATAGCATGGAGCTCTTAGGTCCTCATGCAGGCTTTAATGGCTTAGAGTTCTTACATCTTTAGGCCAACTTCGATGGCTTGGAGTTCCTATGCCCTTAGGTAGACTCTAATATCTTGGAGCTCTTATGCCCTTGGGTCGACTCTGATGACTTGGAGTTCTTACACCCTTAGGCATGCTCTAATGTCTCAAAGCTCTTATGCCTTAAGGCTGGCTCTGATGACTTGGAGCTCTTACGCCCTTAGGAAAGCTCTAATGTCTCGAAGCTTTTATGCCCTCAAGCTGGATCTAATGACTTGGAGTTCTTACGTCCTTAGGCAGGCTCTAATGTCTTGGGAGAGCTTAAAAGAGCTCTACTGTGGCTGGGCTGACTTTATCACCCAATTTGTTTATGTTGGGGAAGCTCTACTAGGCTTGGGAGAGCTCTTCTATGAGGTTGAGAGAATTCTTCTGAGCTACGAAGAGCTTCGCTGAGCTTGGGAGAGTTCTAGAGTTGGGCTGACTTAATTGCCCAATTTATTGATGTTAGGGGAGCTCTTCAAAGGTTGGGAAAACTCCATGAAGGTTGGGCTGACTTTATTACCCTATTCTGAGTTGGTTTATGTCTCAACGTTTAAGGCTCGACATAAAACTTATGTGCATTTGCATAATCCTATGTGCATTTATATGATTATATATGCAATTATTTATTTTAAATAAATATTCGATTAATATATGCATAATTTAGTAGTCTTCTAACACCCTAAAAAAATTTAATTAACTTAATAAAAATAGCTTTGACCATTTGACTTATCCATTTTAAATTAGAAGACTTTAATTTGACCGTAGCTTTACAATTTAGTGGACCATTTGACTAAGTTTCTTTACACATATAATATAGCATATATATATAATAAAAAAAGTCATAATGACTGGCCATAGGAGAAAAAAAAGAGAGGTTAATGCTTAGTGTAAGATGGAAGTTTTTGTCATAGGAAGAAGTTGCCAAGTGTCCTAGCAAGAATAGCTTTAGTGCCAATGTAGTCTTCATGCAAGAGTAAGATAACTTCTTAGTTGCATGTAAACTAGCTAGCATAACTCCTAGTTACTTACTACTAGATAATGAAAACTACTAGCTACAAACCAACTAACTAGTGAACTACTAAGTTACAAGCAAACTAATGGTGATACAAAGTAAGTATTTAACACACACAATATTATATACACCTAACCATCTTAAAACAACACAAAAGAATAGAGATATAGAGAGAGAGAGTGGAGTGGATGGTCAAGCTAGGAAGGAAGAGAAAGAGAGAGAGAAAAAGAAAAAGAAAGAGAAAGTGAAGGAGAAGAAGAAAAAACTTGGTCTCTAGTTCAAGCCTAGCCATTCTTAGCTTCATTTTTGCTTGATCTTCATCAAGGTGAGGGATTACAACTATTTTCAAAAGTTTTTAAAAAAGTTTCATAGCATTCTATTGAAGTTCTATAGCCATGCATATTGATATTCTTGGTTGATATTGCAATAAAGTTGTGAATGAAGATATTTTGAGCTATTGCATGTGCTTTTCTTGTATAAATGTTTGATTTAAAGTTGATTTACAGCCTATATATGTAGTTTAAACTTTTTCTTAGCTTGCTTTGGTGTTAAATGTAACACCCCAACTTGACCCCTCCTACGATTAGTCAGGACGCAACGGAATTTCGACAGTATAACGACAGTAACTTGGATACCGAGACTCTAAACCAACCTCTTCGCAACTCATACAACCAACTCCACAAACAATTCAACAATTAAACAACACAACCACAATACATTAAACATTCTTTTACCATTGCATCCATAAGTTATACGCCTCCATTCCAACATCATACATTTACTATATAACATACATTTCCCAAAATAGATTATAACCAATCTAGCAACCTAATCATTTTCCAAAACAAGACTACTAAACTAGCAACATTTAATCCATTATCTTTACAACATCTTACACATCATAAACTTTTAAGTAAATACAAACCAACTAGTTTTAATATACAAGATAACAAAAGAGTACAACATCAGATACCAAGGACAAGACTCTGGCACATAGGACTCGTCCACATATGGCACATTCTCAGCTCCCTGAGGCACGTACCTGTAATCTTGTTCAATATCACCTGTATGCATGCAATAATTGAGAGTGAGCTTATATAAAACAAGCCCAGTGAGGATTCGACAGATCTCTTAACAGTATTTACTATACTCCTTGAAAATCATCCTTTCAGCAGTAAACACATAATAATCATCAACAACAATATAAGCACATTAATTATAATAACCAATCAATAAAGGATACTCTAGTTGGTGTAGCTCTAAACGCCATCACGATCAAAACCGTTCTTTTTATAACTCCCCATTACTCATACACCCGAGGTACCTCACTAGCCCCTCCCTCCATGACATCTCCGCCCATACGAGCTGGGGGTAGCCTCTGATAGTCATGCCGTTATCAACCCGACAGCCCAACTTTGCCTGAGAGGTGACACATACATATCAAGACTCATGACAATAATGATAATCATTCATATATCAGGAGGACAACATGTTAAGTTGACTATCTCCCGGCTCATCAATAATCAATTATCACAGGAGGACAACAAAGTAGGTTGCCTATCTCCCGGCTCATCAATAATCAATCAATAATCATCATTTCAACAACATAACAACAACTAGCCAAATAAGCAACACACAACTAAGTTAGATGATAAAGTAGGCCACCCAACTTAACATGCATTAACCACACAACCAAACCCTAGTCTAACCATCAACAACTCACAATTCAATAACTCAAACACCACCCAAACATCCAAAGGCATATTTCAAGATTTTAAAGAAAGACAACCCAATCTTCTAAAAGTCATAACTTACATTCTACTAATTCAAACACCTCCAAACCAGTTTCTATCACTCACCCACTCAATTAACTACATTAGCCCCCTCGGAAACCAACCATAATCCATCCAAATCAAGCCCAACAACCCTAAAACCCTAATGCATCATGGCTGAAATTTTTGGACTTTCACACCGACATCACAATCAAAATTTCGGCATTACAACATTACTACCATGTATTTAACAAACTTTTATAAACTAACAGCTAGTAATTCCAACAACCACAACAACATTTATTCAACAAATAGCCAAATTCTCAATTTTAATACTCAAAAAATAGAAATACATACTACAACGGTTCAAAACAACTATAAACCCATATAATCAATCCTTAGCATCTACTGAGCAATAATATAATATCAATTTAACATTTCAATGGCTAAAAATTCGATTATATGAATTAACATAAAAATGGCATTTTGAGATCTATAATTTTTCTCTCACCTTTGATGTGTTTTGATGCAAGAAATATGTGCAAAGGATGCCCAACAAGTGAATTCAAGCTTTGGTTGACAAGATTTGGCCTTTAATTGCAAGTTCTAATGAAAAATCCTTTTGAAAACCTTGAGTTTTTCTTCCTTTTTTTCTCCTTTGGCCTCTCGGCCTTGTGTGTGTTGAGTGAGTGTGTTTTGTGTTGATTCTAATGTGTGTTTATGCTTATAAGATCAAGGCTAACAAATTTTAAAAAGTCAAAGTTAGTTTCCTAGTTTTTTTTTAAAAATTCTATGTTTAGTCTTTTAATTCTATTTTCTTGACTATTTTGCTTGCTCAAGTATAAATACTATATTTAGTAGTTTAAGAATAGGTGACAACATTTTCACATGCACACCCATACACCTGCTCAGGTAAAAACTCGATTTTTACAAAAGAAAGTGTAAAAACTTTTAAAATTTTAAAACCAATTTAAAATCCATTTTAATCAAACAAGGGTCTATTAATATCCGAGGACTAGGTTTTAAAATTGTTAAAACACCCCCGTAAAAATTTTAGCAGACGTGCATCCAAAATACTATTCATAAAAACCGTCGATAAAATTTCTGATTCTGTTTTTGATAAAAATTTTATGAATGCACATATAGCATGTATTAGAAATATAAATCACATATTTAGCACATTTTAACTCATATAACACGAACAAGTCAAATCACGTAAATCAAGGCAAAGACATGCAAATCGAGGTAAAGAAAAAAACTGGGGTTTCACATTGAACATACTTGCATGTGTGAGATACTGGTTGATTTCACATGAAGTTACAACAACCTTGCACGTTAAATCTTAAAAGACTATTCTATGCGCTGATTTTGGATGACCGTTTTGATATAGTAAACGTTAATGGATGAGGCTGATTTTTGGATCTGTTGTACTAGACGCATAGTAGAACAAACTTTATGTTTGGTTCATGTTCTAATTTTGTGGTTAAATGTTATTCTAAGTCCATTTCAGTAAGGTTCTGATTGCATATTAAAGCTTAAAAGACTATTTTGTGCACTGATTTTGTATGACCGTTTTGATATAGTAAACATTACTGGATAAGGCAGAGTTTTAGAAATGTTATACTAGACTTATAGTAGAACAAACTTTGTGTTTAGTGCATGCTCAAATTTCATGGTTAAGGTGTTGTTTTAAGTCGATTTCAGTGAGGTATAGATTCTCGCATAAAACTGGACAGATTGCACAATTTTAGTCTAAATGTCATTTCTTAGTTAATATAACTCTGAATCGAGTTCTGTTTGATTCTAAACCATATAATTTTAAAGATATATGTCTCTGTGTAATTTCAGAATTTTTTGAGGACTGTAAGTTGGTTAACCGAATTAAAACATTCATGCATGTGCACTCTAAGTTTTCCAGCTTACATTTCTAGGTGTTTTATGTTATGCATGTGCTCAAAAGCTAGCAAATCGTGGTTATATATACTTGTATATGAAGAAACATGATATATATGAGCATACTAATCACCTTTTGCCATGACTTGTGTGTAAATATAGTGTACTCAGAATCCTATTTATGAATCTAAGCTTGCATGTTAAGTTTGTGGTGTTCTATCATATGTTTAAGGCTCGATGTGATGTTTAATATGAACCAATGGTCTAGTGTGTTCACTAGAATTTTTTCAAGGGCAATGAAATGTTGAAAGTAATGCTAACAGTTGGGTGACCTACTTTGTTACCCAACCCAATGTGGTTATTCGTTAATATGTTATTGATTGTTAATGTGTTATTGGTTGATTAAATGTGGTTAATTGTTTAATTGTGCTTGGAGACAACCTACTTTGTTATTTTCTCAATGTGAATGCTAATCATTATCGTTACCCGGGATACATCCTTAAACGAGGCATGATAGCGTCGTGTCACTCCTAGGCAGTTTTGAGCGGGTGGATGTATTGGCGTGACTACCATGGTCCTAGTCCCTATCTCGCATGGTCCCTAAGATCATGGGGAATTGGGTTGTAGATTTTTGGTTACAATCCGGAGTACCCTGATCGAGAGTAATGAGTAGATACTGGCAATGTTAAAGTGTTCGTGAAAGCAGAATAAGAGCAACATCAACAATCGTAACCATATTCTTACCAATGTGATATAGTTATGTGCTAATCATTTTGTTATATTAATGTTAATGTCTAATGCTCTTGTTTGTTGTTAGCATTACATATTTTGCAAACATTTTCGTAGGTTAAAGGTTTTCAAAACTTCCCTTTTACCCCCTCATTGAGTTGGTGAAAACTCATCACTTTTTTAACATTTCAGGTGTGGCCGAGGCCGAGTATAAGATTTAGAATGTTGGGGATGATTCATGTGCTTGACGTGCTTGGATTATGTTGCTTGTTATGTTTTCTATCTAGTTACTTTGGACAACGGATATGTGTTAAACTATTGTTGTTTATTTTAAGTGCTTATGAACTTTAAACTTTATGGCATGTATGTAATTAAGTATTAGGAGTTTATAGATTTGGTTATTTGAAATGTAAATCTCTAGGTGTCCTTTTTAAGGCCTAAGTGATTTTGTTTTGACCATATTATATTGAATCAGATAGTTTGGATACATATAGAGGTCATCGCATTATTTCTGATACGACAATAATTGACTCGAATAGTGTTGACAATGCAACCAATTAATTTTTTTTAAGAGCTTAGGCTATGGGAATTAGGAATGAAAAATGAAGAAAAGGTCATGGACACCTAAGGAAGATGAGAAGCTTACTGAGTATATCAAGGAAAATAGTTTTAGCATAAGTTATATTTAAGTGTTATAACAAACAATTGACCATCGCGTCCAGACTTGGTTTCGTAAGGGGTCGGGTTAGGGCGTGACACAACAATTATCTCGTCACTGTTGGACTTTTACCTGAATATTGCCATGACATCTATTCACGCTCTTCCTTAGCTCCCTCTTTTAATGATAGGCCAGCTGAGAAAAAGTTTTAGGAGTTGTATCTCGAGCATTTTAAACATAATTTCTAGAGATTTAAATATCTATCTACTTAGCCTTGACCTAAGTAAACCCAGAACAGAGTTAAAACAAGACAAAACTGAAACGACATATTGTCAAAACTTCAAGTTCGTCACTTCTGAATAACTCAAACACATTTTGCAAAAATGGTCATAACTTTCTCTAGGAAGCTCCAATTTATGAAACCATTTGAAACATTAGAAGCTAGACTCAGAGAGCTTTTTGTCCATATATAAATCACTAGCAATTATTTCTCAATTGTAGCAGTTTTTGTTCTCAAATTAGCCCAAATATTTGATTTGTAACCTTGTTATATTTCAGACTTCTTTCATAATGTAATTTTTTACCTCTTACACTACCCCAATATGACGTAGTAACCAACATGTTGTCATTATGTATATCAATTGTATGTATAGTAGGTCAAACCATAACTATAGGCAACATAAATTAGCTCAAACATATTAGTCCCTGAAGCACTTATTTATCTCAGGTGTTTTATCAAACACCTTGAGTGCATATGATAAGAGACATGGATTTGTATAAGTTTTCCATGCAAATTGCACATCGGCATTTTATCAAACACCCTTAGTGCATACTTATGAGAAATATATACTTGTCTAAAATTTATAGCATGTGCTTGCTAGAATTTTTTGCTTTATTTGCACGACAGCATGTTAAATAAGCATATGAGCATACACAAACACATAATCATAGTAAGAACCTACTTTAGCTAAAATTTCAAAGCTTATCAAAAACAAATGTTCACTTCTTCTGCTTGTTTGGCACATATATTTGTATATTATAATAAACATATAATCAATAATGTCAATAGTATTTTAGAGACATATATGATGCAAACATGTTGTTATCAAAAAATTGTAGTATGTACTGAACTAGTACTGTTAAGTAGTATCATCATCATCATGCAACGACAAAAACAATTCAGTTATGGAGCTTCAGCATTTCACGCCAATTACGTACTATTAAAAAAGTTCCCAAAATATACATGATGTATTAAATAGTAAATTAATAGGAGTGAGCAAGGTGTAAGTATTATCGTTACTTATCTTGTGGTGGTGATTTCTCAGTGGGATAATTTTTCGTTCCCACATATGGCGCCAACCTATTAAGGTAAAATTTGGTATTATGCCTTCTGAGCTCCTATTGTGGCTCTTTTTGTGTTGGTGATTTATCCTTTCCTACTAGTACTCTACTAGGTCCATACTCGTTACCATGTCAACCAGGTCCGTATTTACCAGCTTGGTCCGCATCAGACTTTTGTGTTATTTTCTTGGAGCTTTGAGGTCCACCTTCATCAGTTTTGGTATTGGACTAAATAGGCTCCGCCAACCTGTTACTTTGCTACTTAAGGCTTCGCCAACCTATTTGGCTGGGCTAGATGAGCTCTGCCAGCCTATATTACACGGACTGTGGGGGCTGGAATCTATTACTCAGGGTTTCACCGACCTTTTCCTTACAAAACAAAGACCTTTCGGGGTATGCCCAATGGCACCCCCAACGCTCAAGTCAGTTATGGGAGCAGGAAATTGCTTAAGACCATTAAAGTATTGTTTGTTAGCAAAGTAGTTGCTTAGGAGAAATTGAGATAGAGCTTGTATAGGTTAGAATGAGATACTTGTACTTTGAATGTATACCTTGTAAGGCCAAGTGTGAAATCTATGTGCATTTACTTGCTTCAATTATTATTTGAAACCAATATGTGCATTTAAGTAATTTACTTAGTGTTGGTAAATAATATGTGAATTTAGATTGCATGGGTTTAGAATTTAAGTGGTATTTCATTTAATCTAGCAAACTAGGACAAGCTTGTCATTATTATAATTGTCATTACATTAGTAGTCTTTTACCATAATAGATATTTTGCCTAGTAGGACATACATATCATTATAATAAAAGAGCTTGCATTATTGGTCTTTTACCTTATTAGATATTTTATCTACCAACCATTTGACTTGGCTTGACTATTTAGTTCTTGACTTAGCCTTGACCATTTAAATAAAACAAAACAAAGCAATCCAAGAGAAAAAGAAGATGGAGGTCACGAGTGAGAAGAGAAAAAGAAGGAAGAAGGTGAATAGTTAGGGTTTGGAGATTTGAGAGAGATTGGAGTGTAAAGCTTGCATTTTAGGCCAAAACCAAGTAGAAATTGCTCAACACTTGCTAAACCTTGCTATTTCTTGCATTAATCTTCAATATAGGTGAGGGGTTTTCAAATCTAAAAGTTTTAAAGTTAGCTTTTGATTATGAACTCATGTAATTGTGCTATATTTGTTAATTGTCCAAGAGTATCTTGAAAAGTAGTATTATGAGAATGATATATGTGCATTAGAGGTTGAATGAACCACCATATGTTATATGCTCACTTTAATGTGTTGTAACTTGAAATTTTGGCTAACTATGAAGTTAAATCTTGTTCCTAGCTTAGATATGAAGCTCATATGCATATATATATATATATACACATATATATATATATATACACACACATATATATATATATATATATATATGTTTGTAACATGATTTAAAGGCTTGAAAACAAGGTTGGGAGGTGTTGTTGTGTGTGTGTATTTTGCTAGAAAATTTTCAGCGCCAGTACCACCCTTGTCGACGCCGGTCAGTCGCCGGGTAGTAGCCCTTTTGGCTGCCTTCTTCATGATTTACTTACATTGCTTCATAATTGCTAGGTGTCTGATTGTGCATTTGTGTGGCATCAAAAGTTGAATAAAGATTGCTAAATGTTGTTGTAAGTGTTGATTAAATCTTGTTATTAAATGTTGTTGAATTGATGATTAAATGTTGAATATTGTTATGGGCAACCTACTTTGTTGTCTCTCAAAATGAAGTGAATATGTGATTAAGTGATTGAATGAATGTTTATTAAGGCATGGTAGCGTCGTGTCACTCCCGGACGACATTGGGCTTGCCGAGTGTATTGGCATGACTATTGTGGTCCTATTCCCTATCTCGCATGGACGAAGAGTTTCTTGGGGTATGGGTTGTAGGTTTTGGTATATGTACGGAGTTCACCCTAGTAGGAGTGATAAGTGGCAGAGTTCGTGATAGTGGTATAAGTGATGGTATCAACAATAAATAGTGTATCCTTCTTGAATGGTCATATAGCTTTATTTGTTCTTGAGTTAATTATCTTTAAGTGCTTATTCATTTCATAAGGTTTTGCATGCACATTTTCAAATGGATTTCCAAGTAAATGTTTTTCCAAAACCTCCCGTTTGCCCCTCACTGAGCTTGTTTAGCTCATGATGTTTTATGAACATTTCAGGTAAGGCCGAGATTGAGTTCGTGCCATAAGAGAATGAGAATGAACACTTTGCTTGCCTTGCTTTGGATGATGTATATATTGTTTATGAGTTTGTGTAGTTATGATGTAATAGAATACTCTTTTTGAATCATGTAATACATGTTGGGCCTAAGTTAACTATTTTGAAGTCTAGATGACTTTGGTAGTATATATGGAAGTTATTTTGAAACGGGTTCTTTAAGCTAGGCCTTTGTTATATTATGTTGGAACGGTTTATCTTTTATGCCATGTATAAAGTAGGTCTTCCAGGTTGTTTTGTGGTGTAATTTCCCATTACTTGTTAAGTGTATTATTAAACAGGTTTATTTGTCATATGTGGCATATTACAGGCATTATAATGTCCGAGTTCCATCGCGTCCGAACTTGGTTTTAGGTGGGGCTAGGTAGAGGTGTTACAACTTTAAGTGGTATTAGAGCATGATTAGCGTAAGCAAGATATTGCCCTCGGTCGGTGGGATAGAAGTCTTAATGTGGAATTGTCTTGAATGAATGTATGCATGCATAACGTGTTAATTGTACACTACGTGATAATTGTACATTATGTGGTACTTGTTTCTTGTATGATCTAACCTGCATATATGTTATAACTTGTGAATGACTCTTTTGGTGATGTAAAGATGGCTGAAAGAGGTCCAAGTACTTGGGGTAGACCCCATAGGGATGTGGATCCATAGGGAGCAAATCAGGTACCTATCGGTGAACAGGTACTAGATAGAATGACAACCACGATGGATAGCATGACACAGGTTTGGAACAGCAAGCTGACCGTGAGCCTAATAATCCGAGAAACAATAACCATAATAAAAACAATGGTGGAACCAGAGGTAATACCATGTTGGAGAAATTTCTAAATTACAGGCCGCCGAGGTTCCAGGGGGAACCTGATGATGAGAAGGCTGAGTCAAGGCTTGAAAGAGTTGAGAGTATTTATGATGCTCTTGAATATAATAATGATAAAAAGATTTTCTTTGTTGTATTCTTACTGGACAAAGATGCTAGGCAATGATGGAGGATCATGAAATTACAGTGGGAGTACCAAGATACCCTAAATCTATAGGTTATCTTTGTGAAAGCCTTTAAGGACAACTAGATTCCTGATATTGCTCAAGAAAGACGAGATGAGGAATTCATGTCCTTCAAGCAAGGTAATCTGTCTGTTGCATAGTACGAGGCCCAATTTAATAAGTTGTCTCATTATGCACTTGAATTAGTACAATCCCCTGTTAAGAGAGTTCGGAGCTTTATCCGAGGTTTGAGGCCGGAGATTCAAGATAGTTTGCTCCTTTTCAGTTTGCTACATAAGTGAAGCTCTTAATAAAGTAGCTAGGGTTGAAAAAAGAAAGAGCAAGGTAAGGGTGGAATAAACTCAATAGAGCAAGAGGCCGTTTCAGCCCCAGGTCTAGAAGAGATCATTTCAGCCTCAGAGTCAGCAGAGGCTGACTCAGCGTCAGAATTAGAGTAGACCGGTTGTTGTGAGAACTCAACAAGGTAGTTTGACTACTTTTTAAGCTTAAGTCTCCTCTGGGAATAGTGCTGCTACTCCAGCTCCACTTTGTGCCTTCTATAATCGCAAGAGCCATATTAGGGCAAGTTATTGGAAGAAGTCTGGGAAGTGTTTGGGTTGTGATAATGATCAGCACCGAGCAAAAGATTGCCCAAAATGGCATAATGTGCAAGGTCAGACTTCGGGTAGAGGTACCCATACTAGATCTACAAGTGCACCCACACAACATATATAGGCTAGAGTCTGCTCTATTGATCAATAAGAGTTGCCTGAGGCAGCAGCGGTGGTTGAAGGTATCTTTCTAATTTTAAATCAGTTGGTTAAAGTATTGATTGACCCTGGTGCCACCCATTCTTTTATTTCACCCTCTTGTGTGCAATGTGTTAATATGCAAATTGAGAAATTGCCTTATAGAATTGAAGTTAGTACACCTATAGGTACTAAATTTGTAATTGAGTTAGTATGTGAAGCATGTAAAATTCATATTAAAGGCCAAGCATTTGCTGCTGACCTTATCTTACTCTTTATTCAAGATTATGAAATTATTTTGGGTATGGATTGGCTTACAAAGTATCATGCACAATTAGATTGTAGACCAAGGATTATGAAATTTCAGATACCAGGTCGACCAATGGTAGAAGTAGTAAGGAACCGTGATTCTTCGGGGAATTTTTTTTATTTCTTCAACCAAAGCTATCAAGCTTGTAAGAAAGGGGTATGATGAATATCTTGTTTATTTAATTAATAAGCCATCTGATAAGTTGAAGTTGGAGGAAGTTCTAGTAGTTCGGCAGTATCCAAATGTATTTCCTGAAGAATTGCTGGGGTTACCACCGGAGAGAGAGATAGAATTTGTGATTAATGTGTTACCAGGGACACAACCTATTTCTAAAGCACCATATCGTATGACACCCACAGAACTTTAAGAGTTAAAAACATAGTTGCAGGATTGTTGGGGAAAGGTTTCATTCAACCAATTTCATCTTCGTGGGGAACACTAGTATTGTTTGTGAAAAAGAAAGATGTCACTTTATGGCTATGTATTGATTATCGGAGTTTGAATTAAGTAACAGTTAAAAATAAATATCCTTTGCCACTTATTGATAAATTATTTGACCAGTTGCTAGGGGCTAAAATCTATTCCAAGTTTAACTTAAGGCAAGGGTACTATCAGCTTCATATTCGCAAAGAAGATATGCCAAAATCTACGTTTCGAACTCGGTTTGGGTATTATGAATTTGTAGTTATGCCTTTCGAATTAACTAATGTACCTGCTGCTTTTATGGACCTTATGCATCATGTGTTTCAACCTTATCTGGATCAGTTTGTGGTGATTTTTATTGATGACATTCTTGTATGTTCAAAGACTGAATCCGAACATGAACAACATTTGCATCTAGTTTTGTAGAAGCTTCAGCAACATCAATTATATGCAAAATTTAGTAAGTGTGAGTTCTGGTTATAGCAAGTATCTTTTCTAGGTCATGTGATTTCTCAACAAGGCATTACTGTGGATCCTGCAAAGATTGAAATTATCTTATCTTGGAAGAGGCCAGAGAATGTGACGAAGATACGTAGCTTCCTTGGATTAGCGGGTTATTACCGCAGATTTGTACAAGATTCTGGTCCTCTTACTAAGCTTACTCAGAAAAGAACTAGCTATGTGTGGGATGAGAATTGTGAGAATAGTTTTCAAGAATTAAAGAAAGATTGACTACAACTCCTATACTTGCTTTGCCTGAGGGAACTGAGAACCTTGTTATTTACAATTATGCATCTAAGGAAGGTTTGGGGTTTATGTTAATGCAAAATAGATGATTAATTGCTTATGCCTCCCAAAAATTGAAGTCATATGAGGAGAATTATCTAACTCATGACTTGGAGCTAGCTGCTATAGTGTTTACATTGAAGAAATAATATCATTACCTTTGGGGTAGTATGTTTCAAATTTATACTGACCATAAAAGTTTGATTGAACATGAGGCAGAGGCGATGGATGGAGCTCCTTGATGATTACAATTATACTATCAATTATTTTCCAGGGAAAGCTAATGTAGTAACTGATGCTCTTAGTCGAAAAACGAGTATTGCAAGATTGGCAGTCAAGGAATGGGAATTGCTTGAAGAAATTAGTTTATGGAAACCAAAATCAACTCAAGTCAGGATATTGTTTGCACATTTGCAAGTCCAACCACTATTATTATCACAAATTCGAGAAGCTCAACAGCAAATCAACAGCTTCGGAAAATCAAAGATGGTAAGTCTGACTTTAAATTGCATGATATGGCATATTGCGATTTCAAAACAGGGTATGTGTTCGTAATGATCCAAACTTGACAAAGAGATCCTTAAAGAAGCTCATAATTCCAAGTATACCATATATCTGGGTGAAAACAAAATGTATCAGGATTTGAAACAACATTATTGGTAGAATAATATGAAAATAGACGTTGTTGAATTTGTGTCTCGGTCTTTGACTTGTCAATGGGTTAAAGCAGAACATCAACGACCAACTGGATTACTGCAACCGTTGACAATACCTCAATAGAAATGGGAGCATGTCATGATGGATTTTGTTATGGATTTTCTGAGATCACTGAGAAGGTTTGATGCAGTATGGGTAGTGGTTGATTGATTAACAAAGACTGCTCATTTTATTCCGATTAATAAGCATGATAGTCTCGAGAAATTGGCAGATCTATATGTTGCTAACATTGTGAAGCTTTATGGAGTACCGGTAAGTATTGTGTCTGATAGAGATCCTCGATTTACCTCCCGATTCTGGCAGTGTTTACAAATAGCAACAGGTACTAAATTGAGTTTCAGTACTGCATATCATCCTCAAACTAATAGCCAATTGGAGAGAACTATTCAAATCTTGGAGGATATGTTAAGGGCTTGCGTACTAGACTTTGGAAAAAGTTGGGAAAAGTATTTGCCTTTGGTCGAGTTTGCATATAACAATAGTTATCAATCTACTATTGGGATGAGTCCATATGAAGCTTTGTATGGGCATAAGTTTCGATCACCTTTATATTAGGATGAAGTGGGAAAGATGAAAATTATTGATCCAGCCTTGTTGCCAGAACTTGTAGAAAAGATTGAGAATGTATAACTTATCCGGCGGAGAATGCTTACAGCTCAGAGTAGGCATAAAAGTTATGCCGATAAATGGAGAAGGGATTTAGAATTTGAGGTTAGTGATCATGTTTTCTTGAAAATATCTCCCCGCAAAAGCCTTGTACAACATGGTAAATGAGGGAAATTGAATCTAAGGTACGTAGGGCCTTTTGAGATTGTTGAAAGAATTGGTAAATTAGCTTACCATTTGGCCTTACCACCGAGTCTTTCCAAGATTCATGATGTTTTCCATGTATTTATGTAGAGGAAATATTATCATGATCCTTCTCACGTAATAGAGGTAGAACTGTTGCAACTTAGAGAAAAATTTTCTTATGAAGAGCAACATATTCGCGTTCTAGATCAGAAGGTTCAAGAGTTGCATACGAAGAGGATTCCTATGGTAAAAGTGTTGTGAAGTCATCATGGAATAGCAGAGGCTACATGGAAAAGACGAGATCAAATAAAGCAGAAATATCCAGAGTTGTTCCGGGGAACAAGTAAGAATTTCGAGGACGAAATTAGTTTAAAGGAGGAGGATGTAAGGCCAAGTGTGAAATTTATGTGCATTTACTTGCTTTAATTATTATTTGAAAGAAATATGTGCATTTAAGTGATTTACTTAGTATCGGTAGATAATGTGTGAATTTAGATTGCATGTGTTTAGAATTTAAGTGGCATTCTATTTAACCTAGCAAACTAGGACAAGCTTGTCATTATTATAATTGTCCTTGCATTAGTAGTCTTTTACCATAATAGATATTTTTCCTAGTAAGACATACATGTCATTATAATAAAAGAGCTTGCATTAGTGGTCTTTTACCTTATTAGATATTTTATCTACCAACCATTTGACTTAGCTTGACTATTTAGTTCTTGACTTAGCCTTGACCATTTAAATAAAACAAAACAAAGCAAAAGAAGAGAAAAAGAAGAGGGAGGTCACGGTGAGAAGAGAAAAAAATAGAAGAAGGTGAATAGTTAGGGTTCGAAGATTGGAGTGTAAAACTTGCATTTTAGGCCAAAACCAAGTGAAAATTGCTCAATCTTGCTATTTCTTGCATTAATCTTCAATATAGGTGAGGGGTTTGCAAATCTAAAAGTTTTAAAGTTAGCTTTTGATTATGAACTCATGTAATTGTGATATATTTGTTAATTGTGCAAGAGTATCTTGAAAAGTAGTATTATGAGAATGATATACGTGTATTAGAGCTTGAATGAACCACCATATGTTATATGCTCACTTTAATATGTTGTAACATGAAATTTTGGCTAGCTATGAAGTTAAATCTTGTTCCTAGCTTAGATATGAAGCTTATATGCATATATATATATATATATATGTGTGTGTGTGTGTGTGTATGTGTGTGTGTGTTTTTATAGCATGATTTAGTGGCTTGGAAGCAAGGTTGGGAGGTGTTGATATGTGTGTGTGTTTTGTTGAAAAATTTCCAACGTCGGCGCCGATCAGTCGCCAGGTAGTAGCCCCTTTGGCTGCCTTCTTCGTGATTTTCTTGCTTACATTGCTTCATAATTTCTAGGTGTATGATTGTGCATTTGTGTGGCATCAAAAGTCGAATAAATGTTGCTAAATGTTGTTGTAATTGTTGATTAAATGTTGTTGTTAAGTATTGTTGAATTAATGATTGAATGTTGTTGAGGGAAACCTACTTTATAGTCCTCTCCAAATGAAGTGAATACGTGATTAAGTGATTGAATGAATGTTTATTGAGGCATTGTAGCATCGTGTCAATCCCGGGCGGTATCGGGCTTGCCGATTGTATTGGCATGACTACCGTGGTTCTATTCCCTATCTCGTGTGGACAGAGAGTTTCATAGGGTATGGGTTGTTGGTTTTGGTGTATGTCCAGAGTGCACCCTAGTAGGAGTGATAAGTGGCAATGTTTGTGATGGTGGTATAAGTGACGGCATCAAAGCTTTATGTGTTCTTGAGTTAATTATCTTTTAGTGCTTATTGATTTCATAAAGTTTTGAATGCATATTTTCAAATGGATTTCCATGTAAATGTTTTTCCAAAACCTCCCGTTCACCCTCTCACTGAGCTTGTTTAGCTCACGCCGTTTTATGAACATTTCAGGTGAGGTCGAGATTGAGTTCGTGCCACAAGTGATTGAGAGTGAACCCTTTGCTTGACTTGCTTTGGATGATGTAATGGAATACTCTTTTTGAATCATGTAATACATGTTGCGCCTAAGTTAACTATTTTGGAGTCTAGATGACTTTGGTTGTATATATGGAATTTATTTTGAAACGGGTTCTTTAAGCTAGGCCTTTGCTATATTATGTAGGAACAATGTATCTTTTATGCCATGTATAAAGCAGGTCTTCTAGGTTGTTTTGTGGTGTAATTTCCCATTACTTGTTAAGAGTATTATTGAACAAGTTTATTTGTAATAAGTGGCATATTACAGGTATTATAATGTCCGAGTTCCATCGTGTCCGGACTTGGTTCTAGGCGGGGCTGGGTCAGGGCGTGACATACCTGATTTATAGTTGTTGAAATATGGAGTTGTTAAGATAGGATAGGGATAAATCCCTTGACTCTAGGCTTAAGGAGATAATATTAAAGGGGATAATATCAATCCTTTATCTTTAAGCTCCAGGAGATGACATGTAGATTCCTTATTTCTAGGCCCTGAGAATTATCCCCTATCATATTCCATGCATATGAAATTATAATGAATGATTAAAATATATTGTTAGAATAAGACATAAGTTAGAAGAGGATGTTGATACGTGCACGTTTTTCATTTAAAAAAGTACGAATGGAAAGTGAAGAACATGTCAAATGAGGTTTGGAGATCGAAAATAGAATTGAGTGAGTTGTAATAAAAAATAAAATACATAAAACCTTAAAATTTGTCCACTGGAATACGTTGCCCCTAAACCAGCTCACCGTGATCCAAAGTAGAAGTGAGTGAGTTGTAAATATATATGATGCAATTGGTAGAACAAAATATGTGAATGGCAAATTACAAGCACATTTGTCTCACTCAACCAACTCACTATGATCTTGATAAGTTGACTTACCAAGAATTGAAATGCTAATTTTATTTGCACACGCAATTGTTGTGCAAGTCATGTATATAGATACAAATGATGGAACTCAATAGTTTACTTGAGTCCTTGAGTTATTGTTTTATCTAAGGCACTGAATCAGTTTTGTATGCCATGTTTTGCAACAATTTGGTGAAGGCCAACATACTCACCACCCCCATCGGACTATACTACTAATAGGTGTTTTGAAAAAAATTTCAACTAGACTTTTAAAATCACTGAAAATGTCAAACCACCGTCTACCTTATCAATCGTCAACCTACTCCCATGCTCCAATACAAGTCCCCATTTGACGCACTCATCCATACCCCTCAACTATCGAAATTTGAAAACCTTTGACTACCTCTATTATCCCTAGCTCAAGCCCTATGCATCTCACAAACTGGACCCCAAATCCAAACCATGGTTTTCCTCAGATATTCTACAACACACAATGCCTACAAATGTTTCGTCATTATAACACATAAGCTTTATATCTCATGCCATGTTCAGTTTGTAGAACACTTATTCCCATTTCTATCAAATCACTCTATTACCATGACCCAAACACTGTCTTCCAATATATCACTCACTCAAATAGATTTTCCCATTCATATCCTATCCCTACAGACTGCCACACAAAGATCCTTTATCGTGCATCCCTCTCTCCAACACCCCCACTCTCACTAAGTCATTTGTTTTCCCAATGGGCCCCAATCTAACCTTCCATCACAAGTTCTTTCGCCAACTCTTGTCGAACCTCCAGCTTCGTTGACGACAACCATGCCACCCACGTCACCTCCTTCGCAAGTAATTTATCCACCGCCACCATTACCTCAACATCATATGACAACAACGTCCAAAAACCATATTTTTAAGCCTATCCAAAAACTTTGCTTACACACGACACACTCACCACCTATGCTAATTGAACCTACCACATATGCCCAAGCAAAAAAACTCATTCCTTGGCAAAACGCTTTAAGCGACAAGTTCGATGCCTTGGTCAAATATCAAACAGGGGACCTTGTACCTTATCATGATAAACTAAATATGATTGGCTGTTGATGGATTTACATGATAAAAAAGAAAAGATTATGGCCCACTTGATCACTACAAGGCACGCCTTGTATAAAAAGAGTTATATTAACACCCCGAAGTGGACTTTCATGTCGCATTCAACCTGATAGTTAAACCTATAACTAAGAAGCCCCGCACGAAACCCCCTAAGCATATCATATCATTTAACATGTGTTTATATCGATTTACGTGCATTTGCATAGTTTTACGTGCAATTATGTTCACTTATGTGTATTTAAGCGTCTAGATGTGGTATGTAAGACCCCAATTTCCGAGCATTAGCATATTAGTTAAATATTATTTATGATTGAATTGCTTTACATGTCTGATGTTCGTATTTTCTATGTTAAGAAATAATTTAAATTTAGAAAACATAGAAAAAAAAGATTAACTTGGTTAGTACATTTGGATAACTTGAGTGGTAAAAAGTTAGAAACATTAGAGTTAGTACTTCACTTGTCATTTGGATTAAATAACTTGTTGATTGAATTATCTTAGGTACAATAAAGGAAGTTTTAGAAAAGGATATAGCTTATGATCATAGGAAGTTATAGATAATGGAACTAGGTTAATTAATATAAGCAAATATTGTTAAGTCATTAGGGTTGTTACATACCTTAGTTAAAGAACTAAGTAAATATATGATCCACTTGGCTTGTTCTACTAATTAATTGTCTTAGTTGAATACAAAAGTTAATATAGGAAATAAGGTGAATTATTAAGTATGATTTTATTTCAAGTAGGATTAAGATTTTACTAAGTAGTTATTGAATTATGGATTGTAAGTCAAATGGATCAGGATATTAGTCTAAGACCTTTTTAAGTAAAATGAGAGTTTAACTTTCTTTGGACAGTGTCACATGAATGTTAAATATATCATAAGGTTAAGTTGAACATGTACTATTTGGTATAAGGTAGTAGCTATATAACAATCATAGTAAGTATATTTAGGTAGCTAAGGCTGGTAGATATATTAAATGGTCAGGGGAATAGCAATTTTAGATTATAAGATGAAAGGATTTGGGTGTGTTAGGTCAAGGGATGACTGAATTAAAATAGTTATGTAACCTGAATTTTTTATTAACAGTAATAGTTAGTTTAGCATAAATAGACATATTAGAATTAATCAGGCTAGTAGTTGAACAGTACTGTTACTAAAAGGAAAAGTTGGACAAAATTAAATATGCTAGGAATATAGTTGAGCATTGGAATCACTAAGGTGATTTAAATCCGGAAAATAATTCCTAACATTAGAAAACTACACCATCCGACTCCACCATCGCGACCACACTCAGCTACCTCACCACAGACCCGGCCCAAGCTATGGGCAGCTTGGGCCGGTGCCCAAAGCCCCCTTAGATTGGGGGCCCCAAGTTAAAAAAAAAAAAAATTAACTTAGTAAAAAAATATCAAACGGCTAGCACTTAATCGATTTTTGAACTATTGAAGGCTAGTACTTAAACGATTTTTATTTATTATGATATTAATTTTGCATATAATATAAGAAAGTAGAGTTGCCCCAAGAAAAAAAGTATAGAAGTATACATTCAACTCTTCTTTTTATTTTTTTATGTGATAAATTTTGATATTGTTTACATATTTATATATATCTTAACTTGAAATAATTAATTTTTTTACTTATATTCATTTTTTTATTAATTTTTCTTATATGCAATAGACTTAATAAAGCTTAATTATTAAGGTCCAAAAAATATGCTGAAGAAAGACTTAATAAAGAGAAAGAATATTGAAGAAATATCCTTTTATTTGTAGTGATTATTTCAGTAAAAAAATTAAAAAAATTTTATTAAGAAAAAACTTAATTATTAAGATTAATATTTAGATGATCGTCTAAAATTTTTAAATTATTTAAGACGATCCTGCCTCACCATCATGTGCATGATTACGTGTCATCGAGCTGTAGATTTTTATCACTACTTAGTCTAGTAGCTTTGTTAATATGCCGCCATCTGCTTCATCTCCAAGTCCCAATTGAGCAGCCTGCTGAATAAATCCAAAACTCTACCATGCAATAGCTATAATTATGACCTAAATATATTTGGCAATCTCTCAACACCACCGTCGGGTAAGCTGCTAGCTTCACCTGCATGCATCGTCGATTTGTTAAGCCACCTATAATCGTGCTTAGTACCGTGCCCTCAAGACAACCTCACACGTAGCAGCTTAGGATTATTCACACACCATAGTGCCGGGTAGCTAGCATGCATATAAGACAAGAAATAAGTCATGACGCTGCTAGTAGTAGCTTACCATTGTTGTCAAATAATAATTGAATTAAGTTTGTGAGTCAACATTTGGTATGCATTGTAGCCGCCGCACGTAGACACTTAGAACATTGAAAGAACACCACCTGCTTTGATTGTTGCCACCACTACGCGATAGAAATACCATATAAGGGTTGTTGAACTTCAGCTTTTAATACACAACCACACACAAAGCTAATATCTTATACATGTAGATTATATATAGTACACCATTTACGCTCAGCTTATCTTCACTTGTACCGAATAAACTGAATAAATTACCCTACTCAGCAAAACATTCATCTTATCATTATAAGATAGGATTCTTTAATATTTCAATAGCAAGCAAAAGCCACCTAACATCATAGCACGATAGGAATCTTTATTACCAAACAAAAACTACTGCCTCAAGAATATTATTTTTGCAAAGCCATTAGCTAGATGTCACTAATCAACACGGCATCAGCCTTAGTGATAATGCCAAAATCAATTAAATTGGAAAGTCAACCGTGAGCATTAGCTTAGCTTCAGGAAGTTTTATTAGTAATATATGAAGGATGGGAGGCAATAAAGCCGAGGCAAAGGACGACAAGAAAGAAAAGGGGAATTTCGGCCATGATTAAACTTGGTGAGGAGATTTTGATTAAGCAACATCTTAGTATACATATGTTTATGAGTATTAAAATATGCGTCATTGTACCTTTAACTCTAACATTTTAGCTTGGGATGTATCACATGTTATGTTAAATTATAATAGTTATTAATCTATGAATTATATACACGATAGATTTCTTTAAACTCAAGTTAATATGTTAGTTAACTTTGACTATATATATATATTACCTATAACTTATAGTTATGTATGGTTGATGATAGATGTGAGGAAATCTCTAAATAAATAGAATCTTTACACGAGTTAAATTATGATATCTACTTTTACAAGATAATACACGCAAGATGCTATTAGCTGGATTAATGATTTATCATGAAGTAAATATGTTAATTGCTGAATTTGCCTGCCCGGGAACAACCTCTTTTGTTGAACCCCACTTATGTGTTATCAACTTGCAAGATTGCTCCTTTCAGTTGTATGTTATGTGACTACTTGTGCATGTTTGTGTGTTATTGGGGGTTGCAACCTCAGACACGATAGCTGTCATGAACGCCGGGCAGCATAGGGCTTGTCGGTGCTCCCGTAACTATCGTGGTCCTATTCCCTCTCCCGCTTGACGATCTCTACCCTCGGAGAGTTAGGTCGTAGATTTCGGGTACAATCCGGAGTACCCTATTGGGAGATATAAGAAGTTGTGATCTTGATTCAGGGCTGGCCACCTCTGGAAGTGTTATCAAAATGTATCCTTTGCAACATGATATGATTAAGTACTCTCACTTGGCATTCCACGCTTGGAGAGGAAAATTGATTGTTTATCTAAATATCATTACTATTATTGATATGTGACTCGAATGTGATAATAATTTCTACTAGTTATCATATGTATCTTATATGAATAGTTTGTTAATGCTACCGTACGTGAATTGCATCATGATTGTCAAAAAGGCCTGGCCAAAAGCGTTTTCAAAACTCTCATATTCCATCCTTAATGAGCTTCCCAAGAGCTCACCCTCTTTCTCCCCCATCCCCCTTGCAGGTGCAGTTAGCATGAAATGGAAGTTGTTATTATGTGCTGAAGTTGGTTGACTATGTGCGCAAGTTTCTTGCCTAACATGTTCTGCTAGAAGTACTCTCGGGTAGAGAATAGGAGTTATTGATGAAACCCTAATTTGTAGAATAGCAGGGTAGCTTTCATGTCTCGGTTGGTGATGTACTTGTTGTAACACCCTTTGTATCGGAATTACTATTTAATAGCTAGTTATTATTAAAGATCTTTACACGTTACTAATTTTAATGTTATAAAAAGTTATGAACACAAGACTGAAACGACAATGAGCGTGGATTTTGACCTAATCTTGAGAAGGGTCAGGTTGGGGTCGTTACATCATAGGCATTAATTAAACTTTATTGAATTAAGAATGGCAAACTAACTATTTAAGACACAACTAAAATGGAAAATTAGAAATATACATTTAGTTAGAGGGGCACTTTTTTTATTTGGTAAAATAACAAAATATCCTACCTAACTTAAGTCTTCTCAACCAAGCAAAAACACACACACACACCCGGTTCACACACTCACACACACACACTACAAGTTGGAGGCAAGAAAGAAGAGAGGAAGAAGAAGAAGAAAGAGGGAAGGAAGAAGAGATTCAAGCCATTTTCAAGCAATTTCAAGCCATTTTCTTGCTTCTACAAGCTTTGCTAACATTTGTCTTGCATTTGAAAACAAGATTAAGGTAAGGGATGTTTTCAAAAGGCTTATAAAAGTCATATAGTTCATGCATATGAGATATATACATATGTATTGAGTATGACCAAGGTTGTGTATATGCTTATCTTGTGAATTGGAGCTTGGAATAATGATCTAGGGTATTAAGATTTGTTGTAGAGTTTTTAGTTGTTTGGTTTTGCTCATGAATGCTAGGTTGAAGATTAGATGCTAGTTAATAAAAGTATATTGGTGTTTAATATAGGTTACAATTGATTATGGTGATACAAACGCTACTACTTGTCTCTCTTGTTTCCATGTTAAATATCAAGTTTGTTTTAGCTTGATTTCACAAATAGACTTGTTTATAGCTTGATTCTTGAGTGTTGCTAGGTATGTATGTAACACCTGAGACTTGCATCACATTCATAATAAATTGTTGCATACTTTACGTGCATTTCTGAGTGTATTTTAGCATGAATTACTCTACTTTATGTGGTTACTATTCATAAGAAAATCTTCTGTTTAAATTGTTTGATTTTATAATTTTCCTAGGTCATATAGCATATAGAAGAAATGTCGGAAGTGAAATTTTGTGCATTTGATCTCGGGAGAGTGCATTTAGAAAATGTTTCATGTACCGTTTGAATAGTGAGTTTTATTACATGAACTATATTATTAGGCTTTAAGTGCATTTTCTAAACTTATTTGAATTAGTCTTGAGTAATTATTGAAAGACCAAACTAACCCTATTCTTCTAATATCTCTTATATAACACATTAGCATACAATATACTTAGAAAAAAATAAAACAAAAGCTCAAAAACACCACCCCCCACCCGACGGCAACCAAGGGAAGAAAGGGAGAGGATTTTGCTTGCAACACCACCCATTGACTCAAGACCTTGCATCCTAGGGTGTCTTCCACTTCTCCTAGTCCATATTTAGCATTCGCAAAGCTTGTAGGTGAAGGAGTAAGCATGTTTATGCATTTTCAAGTTTCTAGCCATATTTTAATTTTCTTGATTTGTTAATTTCGTGCAATATAATGCTTAAACCTTGAATTATATTGAGTCTACATGTATTAGAAGCTATGTGTGTGAAGTTTAATGGCTTAGTTATGAGTTTTTGCAAAAGATGCTTGTGAGGAAGATGATGAATAAAACATTTGTTATTAAGCTTGAATTGATGCTACCTATAGATGCTATACATGTTCTTGAACATAGAATAATGGTTAATGGCGTTTAGTTTACTCGAACCTTGGATAAAATGCTAAAAATGGCCCGTTTTACCAAGGGGTTTCAGGGTAAAAGTGAATCTGGGTACGTGTGGACCTTAGAGTTAGTGTTTATAAGGTAAGGAGATGCTAAATGAGTGGTTATGGCACCTAAGTGAGCATCGGTTAATGTACTTGTAGTGTAAATGCACAAATAGAAAATCGGAGATTTAATGGTGAACGAGGTTTAACGGGTGAACTCAAGGGTTCTTGGGATGCCATAATGTGTGGTTTGAGGGATAGGATAACTCATTTGGGAATCTTGAACTTTGCCTTACGGTTTGGAGCTAAATGGTATCGATTGATAAAGGGGTTTAGTGTAAAAGTGTTGGTCGAGGGTAATCGAATGATGGAATGGGTACCTACTAGGTATGGAAGTACTTTTGGGGCTATCTTGGTATTGATTTGAAAGGTAGATTGGGTAAATATAGTTCAAAGTGACTCGGGCCTTTCTGAGCTTTTGTGTCAAAAGTGGGGTTTTAGAGCTTGAGAAGGTGTCTTTTAGTGCCCTTAGAGTTGAAAAATGGTTGGTTTGTAGAAATTGCACTTTGTGTTTCGATTGGAACCCAAGTTGAGTAAGTAGACTAAAGGGCTAGTCTATAAAAATAGAATTAATTGTTGGTAATTGACCTTAATTGATTAGTTAAAATGTGTAGTGTATTTGTATCGTATGATTATCTTTTTGGTGAAGTTTCGTGGATTGGATTGCATGGCTACCTTGTCAAGAGTAGTATCCTTGCTTAAAAGAACTAAGTAGAATGCAATGTGTTTGATCTAATGTTTAAATAAAGTTCGATAAGTGTTTATATAGCTAAACAAGTGTATAAATGACTAGAATATGATTAAACCTAGTGTTGTGTGGGTGTGTATATTTTCGGCCATTTGGCCATTTTGGTGCTAGTCTTTTACTTTTTGTTTCCTTGAGCTTTACATGATTAGCATGGCTTAGCAATTGATCTAGATAGAGATAACATGATGGTGTAAAATGTAAACTTAACTTAGATGGGTGGTTTGAGAATAAACATCATAGTTAAAGAGAATCAAAGTTATATGCATGTTTATAATAAAGTTGGGTGATTTTAATGCTTAGTTTATTGAAGTCTTGTGTGATAATGTTATTTGGAGGTCTAGTAGTATCTAAGTGAACTAGAATGTATTCAAAAACTATGATTAACCTAGTTGCTAATTGTGCCATATATGTTCATAATGCTAAATTAATGCTTGAATTGATTAGAGTATGGTTAGAATTCATTTTAGGTGTTTAAGATTGAATTGGTGCCATATCTTGCATCCTGAAGCTTGATAAAGGTGAGGGTTGCATCATACTTGGCATTTTAACTAATTTATTGATTTTAATTATGATGGTTATTGTGTAGATTATGAGTTGTTATTTAATTACTTTAATTGTATTGTTATGTGCTCGTTTATATGTCAACTATAAAGTATTATTGTTATCTAGGTTACAAATGCTTGATAATAGAAATTCATGTGCGAGGACAACCTACTTTGTTGTCCTTAAATGTGTTTATTGATTATATTGTTATTGTCATCATACTTGCATTACACCGTGGTTGCGCAACCTCATTGTTTGGGACGGATACTATGGGCGTCTCCAGGCAACGTTGGGCTTGCTGGTGTTGGTTGCTTTAGCTCCGCCCCCTATTCCCTCGCTCGCCTGGTATGGAGTATGCCAGGGGGTGTTGGGTCGTAGGATCGGGTATAGCCGGAGTACCCATTGGTGTAAGGAATGCTGGCATATCGAGATCGAGGTTTGTCTTCGTGGTTCGTGGTTCGAGAGTTTGAAGGGATAAGTGTTATGAATCGATATCCTTTTAATAAGTGTAATATATTTGGCTATCACTTATTTATTTTGCTTTATTGTTAATCCTGTGATTATATATTGCATTGCACGAAAATGGTTTCGAAAACCTCCCTCACTGGGCATACGTGTTTTGTATGCTCACCCTCGTTACTAACACTTTCAGGTTTAATACGAAGCAATTGATGTGCCTACAAGCTATCTGGATTTCTGTGCATTGGAGTGTTACTTGTCGTGGTAGTATAATTTGTAAAGTGGAGGCCTTGTATGTATTTGTAACATATCGTGGAAGATTGTATTAAAGTCTAAAGAACCGTTGGCCTGTAATAATTTAACGATTTACCTTATTGCTTGATTGTCTTGCATGCTTGCTTGGGTTAAAGAGATTTGGTTGGCGAACTTAATTCATAAGAAAGTTAGCTAGAGAATATTAGAGTGGTATGATAAGCGATATTATAAACATAGACTCTTAACAGTCAATGAATGATTGCTTGTATGTCTTCAATGTTGGGTTCCAAGGCTCGGATGACCTTGAGGAATTGTGTATGTTGGACACGGTACTGCTCCATTTATATGTTGTGCTCAGGTAAACTGTTCATCCTACAAACAGGGGAACTCCGTCCGTTTTTCCTAAATTTTGTGACCAGGGTGGAATTGGGTTGAGAATAGCATGGTTAATAGAGTCTTCGGTCTCGTGAGGGATCGGGGCATTACAGGTGGTATTAGAGCTTAGTTAGCTCTCAACCGGGACAGGGTCCTCGGGTTGTTGGGTAATGGATCTAGAGTGCGTGCATGTGATATGTGTCTTGAGTAAGCGAGTGTTTGCATATGAGATTGTTGTGCCTACCTGAATGAAATATGATCTGCATGTTATACTTGTGTAAATTATGAAGAATGTGCAGTATGTACAGCTATGTGACGGTATGTGTGCTTAAGTGACTTGTTTGTGCAATAAGTAAAGAATGATTGTTATGTACCATAATGTGGCTATTTGTGCATATATGTGCTACAAAAGTAAAATGTATGATGAGTATATGACATGAACATGTATATGATCAATTATGTACCTAGGTAGTTTTATGAGTAACTGTTCACCTTAGTTTTTGTAATAAAGTATGTACTTAATCCTTTGAGCTACATAATTATACGTACTAACTCGTGCCTAGTTTGCAGTCTAAGTGACCTTGTGTGATTACATGATTGTGCGGTAATTTGCTTGTCTAATTGTATACTTGTCTAGATGAGTAGCAGGCTAGCATGGAAGTGAAATGTAAAGAGGCTATTGCATAAATAGGTGTGTTAACTACATGTTCAGATTATCTTGTAAACCTAGTGCATTGTATGTGACTATATGAACAATGTGTTATGAGTGTAGATGTTTTGCTTACAGGTGTTATATGTCTATTTCATTACTAGTTGCATGTATGATTATACATTGTTTAGGTCAATAAGTTTTCCTTAGTCAATCTCCGTGCGGACCTCAAGCTAAATGAAAGGAAAATTATCTTTGTGCCTCATTCTAATGCTTTAGAGTTAGAATAAATATTGATTGCATGTTGTTTAGGTGACATGTGAACTTATATGTGTATTTACTTAGTTATTCAGGTTGTATGAAGAATCTTTTGACTTAATCTTACTTGACTAATTAGGTTGTCACTAGTTGTTTAAAATTGATTTAAGAACCTTAGATGCATGTAAAATGCTTAATATAATATATGAATGAGTAAATGTGCGGGCGCTAGTTTAAGAGAGTATATTAGCATGAAACTACCTCTTAGATTGAATTAAACTTAAATGTGTGTGTATGTATGTGAGATTTGTCTGTTCTTGAATGAAAATGTTATCTATGTGATTTACTTGTGTAGAATATGAAAATATACTATATACGTAATTGTGTAATCATATGTACACCATGTGATTTATCTGTGTAATAAGTGAATAATAATTGCTATGTGTAGATATGTGACTATGTGTACCTTTATGTAGTATATTTATGATGTATATTTTATATGCCTCCATTGCATGCACATACATATTTTACCCTTCAAAAATGGGAAGTAGACTATCCCTTATGAAGAGATAGTCAATAACTGATCCTCCAGAGATGATCAACCGGTGTTCTTATCAAGTGCCCCTATTTGGATTTCCTATCGGAGTTTCCATTTGGGTATCTTACTGGGAGTTCCCTATCGAGCTTCTATGGTAATTTCTGGGGTATTTCACTTGGTATTTCTATTGGGACTTCTTATATTTGGTATTCTTAATCGGGCCTTTATTTGGCAATCTTCTTGGGATTTCTGCTACGGATTTCTCGATTGGTATTTTCTCGGCACTTCTACGTACAACACCAGCTAGTATTACGCCAGATCGAGATTCTAGGTTTATATTTCACATCTGCCAGGAACCACAGGAAGTTGAAATCCCATGATATATTTCACTTCCGGCAGGGACTATAGAAAGCGTTGAGGAACTCTAGAGTTATTTGTTAAGTCAAGTAAGAATTGCGAGGACGCAATTTGTTTAAAGATGAGATGATGTAACACCCAAGACTTGCATCACATTCATAATTAATTGTTGCATACTATATGTGCATTTCTGAGTGTATTTTAGCATGAATTTCTCTACTTTATGTGGTTACTATTCATAAGAAAATCTTATGTTTAAATTGTTTGGTTTTATAATTTTCCTAGGTCATATAGCATATAGAAGAAATGTCGGAAGTGAAATTTTGTGCATTTGATCTCGAGAGAGTGCATTTAGAAAATGTTTCACGTACCGTTTGAATAGTGAGTTTTATTACATGAACTACATTATTAGGCTTTAAGTGCATTTTCTAAACTTATTTGAATTAGTCTTGAGCAATTATTGAAAGACCAAACTAACCCTACTCTTCCAATATCTCTTATATAACACATTAGCATACAATATACTCAGAAAAAAATAAAACAAAAGCTCAAAAACACCACCCCTACCCAACAGTAACCAAGGGAAGAAAGGGCAAGGATTTTGCTTACAACACCACCCATTGGCTCAAGACCTTGCATCCTAGGGTGTCTTCCACTTCACCTAGTCCATTCCTAGCATTCTCAAAGCTTGTAGGTGAGGGAGTAAGTATGTTTATGCATTTTCAAGTTTCTAGCCATGTTTTTAATTTTCTTGATTTGTTAATTTCATGCCATGTAATGCTTAAACCTTGAATTATATTGATTCTACATGTATTAGAAGCTATGTGTGTGAAGTTTAATGGCTTAGTTATGAGTTTTTGCAAAGGATGCTTGTGAAGAAGATGAGGAATAGTGTATTTTTAGGGTTTTTGGAAAAATTTGCTATTAATCTTGAATTGATGCTACCTATAGATGCTAGACATGTTCTTGAACATAGAATAATGGTTAATGGCATTTAGTTAACTCGAAACTTTACAAAGGGGTATCGGGGTAAAAGTGAATCCGGGTGCGTTTGGACCTTAAAGTTAGTGTTTATAGGGTAATGAGATGCTAAATGAGTGGTTATGGCACCTAAGTGAGCATCGGTTAATGTACTTGTAGTGTAAATGCACAAAGAGGAAATCGGAGATTTAATGGTGAACAAGGTTTAACGGGTAAACTCGAGGGTTCTTAGGATGCCATAATGTGTGGTTTGAGGGATAGGATAACTCATTTGAGAATCTTAAAATTTGTCTTTCGGTTTGAAGCTAAATGGTATCGATTAATAAAGGGGTTTAGTGTAAAAGTGTTGGCCGAAAGTAATCGAATGATGGAATGGGTACCTACTAGGTATGGAAGTACTTTTGGGGCTATCGTGTTATTGATTTGAAAGGTGGATTGGGTAACTATAGTTCAAAGTGACTCGGGCCTTTTTGAGCTTTTGTGTCAAAAGTGGGGTTTTAGAGCTTGAGAAGGTGTCTTTTAATGCCCTTAGAGTTGAAAATTGGTTGGTTTGTAGAAATTGCACTTTGTGTTTCGATTGGAACCCAAGTTGAGTAAGTAGACTAAAGGGCTAGTTTATAAAAATAGAATTAATTGTTGGTAATTGACCTTAATTGATTAGTTAAAATGTGTAGTGTATTTGTATCTTATGATTATCTTTTTGGTGAAGTTTCGTGGATTGGATTGCATGGCTGCCTTGTCAAGAATAGTATCATTGCTTAAAAGAACTAAGTAGAATGCAATGTGTTTGATCTAATGTTTAAATAAAGTTCGATAAGTGTTTATATAGCCAAACAAGTGTATAAATGACTAGAATATGATTAAAGCTAGTGTTGTGTGGGTGTATATATTTTCGGCCATATGGTCATTTTGGTGCTAGTTTTTTACTTTTTGTTTCCTTGAGCTTTACATGATTAGCATGGCTTAGCAATTGATCTAGATAGAGATAACATGATGGTGTAAAATGTAAACTTAACTTAGATGGGTAGTTTGAGAATAAACATCATAGTTAAAGAGAATCAAAGTTATATGCATGTTTATAATGAAGTTGGGTGATTTTAATGCTTAGTTTATTGAAGTCTTGTGTGATAATGTTATTTGGAGGTCTAGTAGTGTGAACTAGAATGTATTCAGAAACTATGATTAACCTAGTTGCTAATTGTGTCATATATGTTCATAATGCTAAATTAACGCTTGAATTGATTAGAGTATGGTTAGAATTCATTTTAGGTGTTTAAGATTGAATTGGTGCCATATCGCATCCTGGAGCTTAGTAAAGGTGAGGGTTGCATCATACTTGCCATTTTAACTGATTTATTGATTTTCATTATGATGGTTATTGTATAGATTATGAGTTATTGTTTAATTACTTTAATTGTATTGTTATGTGCTCGTTTATATGTCAACTAGGAAGTATTATTGTTATCTAGGTTACAAATTCTTGATAATAGAAATTCATGTGCAAGGATAACCTACTTTGTTGTCCTTAAATCTGTTTATTGATTATATTGTCATTGTCATCATAGTTTCATTGCACCATGGTTGCACAACCTCATTGTTCGGGACGGATGCGATGGGTGTCTCCAGGCGGCGTTGGGCTTGCTGGTGTTGGTTACTCTAGCTCCGCGCCCTATTCCCTCGCTTGCCTGGTATGAAGTATGCCAGGAGGTGTTGGGTCATAGGATCGGGTACATCCGGAGTACCCATTGGTGTAAGCGATGCCGACATATCAAGATCGAGGTTTGTGTTCGTGGTTCGTGGTTCGTGGTTCGACAGTTTGAGGGGATAAATGTTATGAATCGATATCCTTTTAATAAGTGTAACATATTTGGCTATCGCTTATTTATTTTGCTTTATTGTTAATCTTGTGATTATATATTGCATTGCACGAAAATGGTTTCGAAAACCTCCCTCACTCTGCATACGTGTTTTGTATGCTCACCCTCGTTACTAATACTTTCAGGTTTAATACGAAACAATTGATATGCCTACAAGTTGTCTGGATTTCTGTGCATTGGAGTATTATTTGTCGTGGTAGTATAATTTGTAAAGTGGAGGCCTTGTATGTAACATATCGTGGAAAATTGTATTAAAGTCTAAAGAACCGTTGGCCTGTAATAATTTAACGATTTACCTTATTGCTTGATTGTCTTGCATGCTTGCTTGGGTTAAAGAGATTTGGTTGGCGGACTTAATTCATAAGAAAGTTAGCTAGAGAATATTAGAGTGGTATGATAAGCGATATTATAAATATAAACTTTCAACAGTCAATGAATGCTTGCTTGTATATCTTCAATGTTGGGTTCCAAGGCTCGGATGGCCTTGAGGAGTTATGTATGTTGGACATGGTACTGGTCCATTTATATGTTATGCACAGGTAAACTGTTCATCCTACAGACAGGGGAACTCCGTCCGTTTTTCCTAAATTTAGTGACCAGGGTGGAATTGGGTTGAGAATAGCATGGTAAATAGAGCCTCCGGTCTCGTGAGGGATCGAGGCGTTACAGGTGGTATCAGAGCTTAGTTAGCTCTTAACCGGGACAGGGTCCTCAGGTTGTTGGGTAATGGACCTAGAGTGCGTGCATGTGATATGTGTCTTGAGTAAGTGAGTGTTTGCATATGAGATTGTTATGCCTACCTGAATGAAGTATGCTGTACATGTTATACTTGTATAAATTATGAAGAATGTGCAGTATGTGCAGCTATGTGATAGTATGTGTGCTTAAGTGACTTGTTTGTGCAATAAGTAAAGAATGATTGTTATGTACCATAATGTGGCTATGTGTGCTTATATGTGCTACAAAAGTAAAATGTATGATGAGTATATGACATGAACATGTATATGATCAATTATGTACCTAGGTAGTTTTATGAGTAACTGTTCACCTTAGTTTTTGTAATAAAGTATGTACTTAATCCTTTGAGTTACATAATTATATGTACTAACTCGTGCCTAGTTTGCAGTTTAAGTGACCTTGTGTGATTACATGATTGTGCAGTAATTTGCTTGTCTAATTGTATACTTGTCTAGATGAGTAGCAGGCTAGCATGGAAGTGAAAAGTAAAGAGGCTATTGCATAAATAGGTGTGTTAACGACATGTTCAGATTATCTTGTAAACCTAGCGCATTGTATATGACTTTGTGAACAATGTGTTATGAGTGTAGATGTTTTGCTTATAGGTATTCTATGTCTATCTCATTACTGGTTGCATGTACGATTATACATTGTTTAGGTCAATAAGTTTACCTTAGTCATTCTCCGTGCGGACCTCAATCTAAATGAAAGGAAAATTATCTTTGTGCCTCATTCTAATGCTTTAGAGTTAGAATAAATGTTGATTGCATGTTGTTTAGGTGACATGTGAACTTATATGTGTATTTACTTAGTTATTTAAGTTGTGCAAATAATATTTTGACTTAATCTTACTTGATTGATTAGGTTGTCACTTGTTGTTTAGAATTGATTTAAGAACCTTAGGTGCATGTAAAATGCTTAATATAATATATGAATGAGTAATTGTGCGGGTGCTAGTTTATGAGAGTATATTAGCATGAAACTGCCTGTTAGATTGAATTAAACTTAAATGTGTGTGTATGTATGTGAGATTTGTCTGTTCTTGAATGAAAATGTTATCTATGTGATTTACTTGTGTAGAATATGAAAATATACTATATACATAATTGTGTGATCATATGTACACCATGTGATTTATCTATGTAATAAGTGAATAATAATTGTTATGTGTAGATATGTGACTATGTGTACCTTTATGTAGTATATTTATGATGTATATTTTATATGCCTCCATTTCATACACATACATATTTTACCCTTCGAAAATGGGAAGTAGACTATCCCTTATGAAGAGATAGTCAATAGTGGATCCTCCAGAGATGATCAACCGGTGTTCTTATCAAGTGCCCTTATTTGGATTTCTTATCGGAGTTTCCATTTGGGTATCTTGCCGAGAGTTCGCAGTCGAGCTTCTATGGTAATTTCTGGGGTATTTCACTTGGTATTTCTATTGGGACTTCTTATATTTGGTATTCTTGATCGGGCCTTTATTTGACAATCTTCTTGGGATTTCTGGTACGGATTTCTCGATTGGTATTTTCTCGGCTCTTCTACGTGGAACACCAACTAGTATTGCGCCAGACCGAGATTCTAGGTTTATATTTCACATCTGGTAGGAACCACAGGAAGTTGAGATCCCATGCTATATTTCACTTTCAGCAGGGACTATAGAAAGCGTTAAGGAACTCCAGAGTTATTTGTTGAGTCAAGTAAGAATTGCGAGGACACAATTTGTTTAAGGAGGAGAAGATGTAACACCCGAGACTTGCATCACATTCATAATTAATTGTTGCATACTTTACGTGCATTTCTGAGTGTATTTTAGCATGAATTTCTCTACTTTATGTGGTTACTATTCATAAGAAAATCTTTTGTTTAAATTGTTTGATTTTATAGTTTTCCTAGGTCATATAGCATATAGAAGAAATGTCGGAAGTAAAATTTTGTGCATTTGATCTTGGGAGAGTGCATTTAGAAAATGTTTCATGTACCGTTTGAATAGTGAGTTTTATTACATGAACTACATTTTTAGGCTTTAAGTGCATTTTCTAAACTTATTTGAATTAGTCTTGAGCAATTATTGAAAGACCAAACTAACCCTACTCTTCTAATATCTCTTATGTAACACATTAGCATACAATATATTTAGAAAAAAATAAAACAAAAGCTCAAAAACACTACCCCACCCGACGATAACCAAGGGAAGAAAGGGAGAGGATTTTGCTTACAACACTACCCATTGGCTCAAGACCTTGTATCCTAGGGTGTCTTCCATTTCTCCTAGTCTATTCCTAGCATTCTCAAACCTTGTAGGTGAGGGATTAAGAATGTTTATGCATTTTCAAGTTTCTAGCCATGTTATTAATTTTCTTGATTTGTTAATTTCGTGCCATGTAATGCTTAAACCTTGAATTATATTGAGTCTAAATGTATTAGAAGCTATGTGTGTGAAGTTTAATGGCTTAGTTATGAGTTTTTGCAAAAGATGCTTGTGAGGAAGATGATGAATAGTGTATTTTTAGGGTTTTTTGGAAAAATTTGCTATTAATCTTGAATTGATGCTACCTATAGATGCTATACATGTTCTTGAACATAGAATAATGGTTAATGGCATTTAGTTAACTCGAAACTTGGATAAAATGCTAAAAATAACCCGTTTTACAAAGGGGTATCTGGGTAAAAGTGAATCCGGGTGCGTTTGGACCTTAGAGTTAGTGTTTATAGGGTAAGGAGATGCTAAATGAGTGGTTATGGCACCTAAGTGAGCATCAGTTAATGTACTTGTAGTGCAAATGCACAAAGAGGAAATCGGGAATTTAATGGATAACGAGGTTTAACGGGTGAACTCGAAGGTTCTTGGGATGCCATAATGTGTGGTTTGAGGGATAGGATAACTCATTTGAGAATCTTGAACTTTGCCTTTCTGTTTGGAGCTAAATAGTATCGATTGATAAAGGGGTTTAGTGTAAAAGTGTTGGCCGAGGGTAATCGAATGATGGAATGGGTACCTACTAGGTATGGAGGTACTTTTGGGGCTGTCGTGGTATTGATTTGAAAGGTGGATTGGGTAACTATAGTTCAAAGTGACTTGGGCCTTTTTGAGCTTTTGTGTCAAAAGTGGGGTTTTAGAGCTTGAGAATGTGTCTTTTAGTGCCCTTAGAGTTGAATAATGGTTGGTTTGTAGAAATTTCACTTTGTGTTTCGATTGGAACCCAAGTTGAGTAAGTAGACTAAAGGGCTAGTCTATAAAAATGGAATTAATTGTTGGTAATTGACCTTAATTGATTAGTTAAAATGTGTAGTGTATTTGTATCGTATGATTATCTTTTTGATGAAGTTTCGTGGATTGGATTGCATGGCTACCTTGTCAAGAGTAGTATCCTTGCTTAAAAGAACTAAGTAGAATGCAATGTGTTTGATCTAATGTTTAAATAAAGTTCGATAAGTGTTTATATAGCCAAACAAGTGTATAAATGACTAGAATATGATTAAAGCTAGTGTTGTGTGGGTGTGTATATTTTCGGCCATATGTTCATTTTGGTGCTAGTCTTTTACTTTTTGTTTCCTTGAGCTTTACATGATTAGCATGGCTTAACAATTGATCTAGATAGAGATAACATGATGGTGTAAAATGTAAACTTAACTTAGATAGGTGGTTTGAGAATAAACATCATAGTTAAAGAGAATCAAAGTTATATGCATGTTTATAATGAAGTTGGGTGATTTTAATGCTTTGTTTATTGAAGTCTTGTGTGATAATGTTATTTGGAGGTCTAGTAGTATCTAAGTGAACTAGAATGTATTCAGAAACTATGATTAACCTAGTTGCTAATTGTGCCATATATGTTCATAATATTAAATTAACGCTTGAATTGATTAGAGTATGGTTAGAATTCATTATAGGTGTTTAAGATTGAATTGGTGCCATATCGCATACTAGAGCTTGGTAAAGGTGAGGGTTGCATCATACTTGGCATTTTAACTGATTTATTGATTTTCATTATGATGGTTATTGTGTAGATTATAAGTTATTGCTTAATTACTTTAATTGTATTGTTATGTGCTCGTTTATATGTCAACTAGGAAGTATTATTGTTATCTAGGTTACAAATGCTTGATAATAGAAATTCATGTGCGAGGACAACCTACTTTGTTGTCCTTAAATGTGTTTATTGGTTATATTGTCATTGTTATCATACTTGCATTGCACCGTGGTTGCGTAACCTCATTGTTCGGGACGGATGCGATGGGCGTCTCCGGGCGGCGTTAGGCTTGTTGGTATTGGTTGCTCTAGCTCCGCGCCCTATTCCCTTGCTCGCCTGGTACGGAGTATGCCAGGGGGTGTTAGGTCATAGGATCAGGTGCATTTGGAGTACCCATTGGTATAAGGGATGCTGGCATATCGAGGTCGAGGTTTGTGTTCGTGGTTCGTAGTTCGAAAGTTTGGAGGGATAAGTGTTATGAATCGATATCCTTTTAATAAGTGTAACATATTTGGCTATCGCTTATTTATTTTGCTTTATTGTTAATCTTGTGATTATATATTGCCTTGCACGAAAATGGTTTCGAAAACCTCCCTCACTGGGCTTACGTGTTTTGTATGCTCACCCTCGTTGCTAACATTTTCAGGTTTAATACGAAGCAATTGATATGGCTACAAGCTGTCTGGATTTCTGTGCATTGGAGTGTTACTTGTCATGGTAGTATAATTTGTAAAGTGGAGGCCTTGTATGTATTTGTAACATATCGTGGAAGATTGTATTAAAGTCTAAAGAACCATTGGCCTGTAATAATTTAATGATTTACCTTATTGCTTGATTGTCTTGCATGCTTGCTTGGGTTAAAGAGATTTGGTTGGCGGACTTAATTCATAAGAAAATTAGCTAGAGAATATTAGAGTGGTATGATAAGCGATATTATAAACATGGACTTTCAATAGTCAATGAATGCTTGCTTGTATGTCTTCAATGTTGGGTTCCAAGGCTCGGATGGCCTTGAGGAGTTGTGTATATTGGACACTGTGCAGGTCCATTTATATGTTGTGCTCAGGTAAACTGATCATCCTACAAACAGGGGAACTCCGTCCGTTTTTCCTAAATTTCATGACCAAGGTGGAATTGGGTTGAGAATAGCATGGTTAATAGAGTCTCCGGTCTTGTGAGGGATCAGGGCGTTACAATGTATATATCATATGCTATGACTGGATTGCATAAAAATTGGCTAAGGAATAAGGGAGGTACAGATCTTGAAGAAGCACACCCAGTTGAATAACTCAACCAGATTTCACTGACCAAGATTCGGTTGAATGAATCCGGTTGAGTCACTCAACCGGATGACTCAACCAAATTTCTTTGACCATGACCTGGTTGAGTGCATCCGATTGAGTCACTCAACCAGATGACTTAACTGGATTTTCATCAGCTTTTCGTCTGCTTTACGTTTTGGTTCATTTCTTGTGCTGCCAATTATACCTCCTTGCTAGGGTGTATCATGAGTTGTAAGAGGTTATTTGTGGCATGGTAAAGGTGTATATACATATTGAACTTCCCTTGCACATAAAGTTATGTTTGGTAGAGAATTGCTTGATGAAGTAATGAATCTACTTTGAGCTTGCTTGACATCATTGCTTGATGGAGGCAACCTACTTTGTTGCCGCTCAAATATGTTCTTACTTGCTAGTGCCCTTTCTCGCTTGGTGTGTTTCCTTGGAGAGTTAGGACGAACTTGTTCAACTGTTAAATGGTTCATGCAAGCTAATAAACCCCAAGGTAGAAGTTTTATCCTGCCTGGGTGGCACGAGTTTGCCAGGATGGTTTCGGCTACCTTGGTTATGGGTTACCTCCGTAGCGCCCTCTTGATTGGCGTGTTGAGGAAGATTTGACAAGAAGCTTCAAGACTAGCCATCTCCAACAAAGTTCGTGAAATTGTATCATTTTACTATATGGTTCCTACCCTCACTTGGTCCGTTGAGGTCCTCGGAGAGTAGAGTTGAGTGCTTGCTATTATGCTTGATTTCGTTTCTTGATTAAGTGTTGTATATGCATAGCACGGACTTTCGAAATGTTTGCGAAATGATAAAATGATTACAAAAATCCCCTATCCCCTTATTCTTCACTGAGCTAGGTATAGCTCAACCTTCTTTCTAACAATTTCAGGTGAGGCTGAGCCCGAGCCAACTGTATAGGTTGAGGGTGAAGTTGCTCTATGTGAAGGGACATATTTCTGTCTATTGTGATCTCTATGCTTGTGTTAAAGAAATAGCTTGATAATAGAGATTCGTATTGTATTGTTGAACAACTATTTTGGTTGTAATATTCTTTTAGATATTTCGACATGTAAGTAGGTTGGACTACTATTCTTTTGAGGCCTAGATGAACTATATTGTACATGTATTATGGATGGATAGGTGGAACTAGGCCTTGTATATATGAACAGGTGGTGGTACTTTGAGTTGCCAATGACTTGGGCAATCCTTTTGGAAGTCCTTATGAAATATCGAAGATCTTTTGAAGTTAATTATGGAATGTTGATATATGTTTAGGTTGTTAATTAATGATCTTACATGTATTAAGTTATCGGCACGTCGCGTCCCGGCCTTAACCTCCGTGGGTCTTGGGTTCAGGGCGTGACACCCTATATAGGTGGTATCAAAGCTAGCTTTAGTTAGTGTAGAGCTAGCCTTTGTTAGCGTAGTTTGAGTTTCAAATAGTGGTCCCTGGGTAGGTGTCCTAATATGAATAAGACTTAAGTGAATGTGTGTAACTATGAAATTTATGTGCTTATGTGTGACCTTATGTTCCTAACATGTATAACTGCTTCTTACTTATGTGAAACTCACATGTTAGATATAGCTATATTACATGCATGTTAAGGGTGTTAGTGGTACACATGTTCATGTCTCACATAATGCATACATGCCATATAACTGTGAATAGTGTCTACACCTATAGATGGCAGGACCTAGTACACGCAGGAACACAGGGGCTCAAGAAGCAAAAAATGCCAACCAAGCCAACCCCGAGATGGCAGCGTTCAATTTGATAGCAACTGCCATTGACCGCATGAGTCGAGTTATGGAGCAACAAGCAACGAATGGTGTAGGCAATAATAATAACAACAGTGTTGGCAATAACACTACTGGTGGCAATTGAGGAAGTAGGGATGGAACATTGAGGGATTTCTTAAGCTATGGACCTCCCAAATTTCGAGGTGAGCCTGACGATGATAAAGCAGCGGCTTGCCTTGCACAGGTTGAGAAGATATATTGTAACACCCCGATCCCTCACGAGACCGGAGCCCCGATCCAAAACCCAAGGTCACGAAAAATGAGGAAAAACAGACAGAGTCTCCCCAGTTTATAGGAGGACTATCCAGTTACCTGCACATCGAAGAATTGGCCACAAAGACAATAACCAACTTTCATAACAAATTCCATCATTCAATATCACATCCTCCTCCAGCCTAAGGCCATCCAAGCCTTACAACCAAGATAGAATAAGGCATACAAACATGCATTGACAAAAGCTATTGAAATTCTATGTTATAAAACCAGTTATCATACCACTCTAATATTATCTATCTAACTTTCTTATAATTTAAGTCATCAATCATCTTCCCTTTAATCCTACACGAGCATGCAAGTTAAACTTAGACAATAAAGTAAAACATTAAAGTTATTACATGTCCTCTAAAACCATCTAATTATACAAATCTTTCAACTCATATTACAATCCTCCAGACAACACAAATACATACAACTTTGTAATATCAATATACTTTACATCACAACACATAAAACACTCATCCACAACTACAAGCATGCAATGAGGCCTCCGAACTCCCTTTAGGGATCCAGTTATTTCTTTACCTGTAAAATATTAGAAATGAGGGGTGAGCATACATGAGCGAGCATACAATACATGTATACTCAGTGAGGGAGGGAAACAACTAACCGGGGATTTTTGAAAAGCTTTTCCTGCAATGCGGCAATTAAACACAAGAATAGCAACTAAGGAATAGGGAATCAATAAAGCAATTGAATACTACACATTTCAAAAGGATATAATTTCAATAACCCCAAACACTCCAAGTCTTGATCTTCAATCACGAACCTCGATCCACAACCATGAACTCGATCAATGTACTGGCATAAACCCAAAACACTCCAGTGGATGTACTCCGGATGTACCCCAAAATCCTACAACCTATTACCCTCTAGTAATCTCCAGACCAGGCAAGCATAGGATTGGGAACCATGGTAGCCAAGGTATACCGGCAAATCCGATGTCGCCCGGCTTCCCCGACACTACTATGCCTAAATGGTTGCGCAACCACGATATGATTCACACGAAATAACAATAACAATTATAAACACACAATTTAATAAGTACATAAACCGATAAGCACACAATGAGGACAACAAAAGAGGTTGTCCTCGCACATAAGCAATTATAATCAATATAACTTAAAAAACATGTTCCAACCAATAAAATAGCTCAAACACACATTAACCACACAATATTCATTATACAAAAGGTAGTAATTCAATTAAAATGCCAAGTACGATGAATCCCTCACCTTTAGTAAACCAAACCTGTAAGAATTTAGCCAAGAACTCGTTCAAATATTATTCGAATGCACCATTTCCTTCAATTACCACTACCTAATACAACCAACTATTTGCATGAGAAGTTATACAGTCATTCTACAATTGGTTTTCACATTTACCTTCAACTAAAACTAGTTCTACTCATAGTAAGTATATAAGCATGATACTTAGCAAGTTCATATAAGTATAACACTTAGCATATACCAATTTAACACAGCTTCAATAGATAAGTGACTTAACTATTGTTAGCTACTTGTTTTAATTAAGTTTCTACTGAGTATACAACCTTATTGGCATGCAATAAGCATTCTTGTCCATATGAGGAAGACAATCACACAACTAATTCCGTGGATTAAAATCAATTATACAAGTTCTATACTTCACTCAAGCAATTATACAAACTCTTGCTTTTCAACTCATGCATTTAATTAACTAGACTTCATACATATTCCCACTATTTGATTAGCTAGCAATGCCCCCAAAGAACATTATACTAACATTATGAACACAAATAGTTAAGTTAGATATGCATAAGAACATTCTACAATAACTAACAATGAAACATACACACATTCCAATTATAGCCAAAAACTCAACTCTACTATTATTCTAACTATCCGATTACCTTCATTTAGCACATTTTGTTCAGTTCACAATTTAACCAAACTAGCTTCACAATAACACTCTAAATAAGCTATACAACTCAAGGAAATCACTTAGAACTAAGGCAATACACTCAAGTTCATGAAACACCTCTGATTAGTACTATATTTTAATCAAGCTCACCTAGACATTCAACTAGTCAATTCCTATTCAAATGTCATCACTCAACCTAATTTTCTTCCAAATAGCCCCTTATACTCCATAACTATAAAACTAGCCATCTATCAGCGAAGATATATTATAAACACTCTAGACACTTTACAATCACCTATGAACCACAATCAAGCTCTATAAACACACACAACACTCACATGACCCAAAAACCACACAAATGGCCCTTTATGCTCAATCAACCCACTCTAATTTCTAGCCATATTCTAGCAATTCCAAGCATTAATTTAGTCATTCTAACACTTATGACACCCACTACAAGCATCGAATCAAGCATTAACCATTAATTCAACAAAATACTATTCATTTATCCAACTTTCCCAAGGCACCACATCTAAACGAGCTACGATATTTGAAATCCGAATTCACCACTCTAACCTAGACACTTTATGATCCACTTAAATGCAAAGAAAATTAGTTTTAAACCACAACAACTACAAAACCCCGATTTGCCTCTTAGTCCGTTTGAACTACAGCTATCTTAACCGATCACCCAGTCAACGTCATAATCACACCGAAATCACTTCCTAGCCTATCTAAGACCATACAACCACTCAAAACATTCTCGGTCAACACTTCATTCAAACGAACCCTTTATGCTACAATCAAGATTTTCCTATTCTAACCATTTTAACTGGCTACCAAGCCACGAGGAAATACTACGAGATTACTAGGCATTCCACAATCATCAACCAATCACAACAAAGCTCTACAAACAACCAAATCATCCAAACGGCCCAAAACACACAAATAGCCCCTTTATGTTCCGATTCAAATTTACAAATTCTAGTTATGTAAAAATCATTTAAACTTCACATTTAGCCTCCTAAATGTTTATGGCACCTAACCGAAGCAATAAAACACAATTTAGATTTAAAAACTCCAATTTTTGGATTTTACTATCTTAGCACTATTCATCATCTTCCACAACTTAAAACTTGCATTTTCAAAGCTAAACAAGCAATACAAGCATATTAGAATGTTCTAATAACCTAATAAACATCATTAGAGGCAATATAGACCATTAAATCAAGCAATATAACAAATCTAAAAAATTTTAAGAAACTAAATACAAGCTTTAAATGCCACAAAAAGATGCAATCACTCACCCAAGCTAGTTGTAGAAGGGTTGAAGATGATCTAACAAGGCTCTAGCACACTTCAAAGTAAGCTCTAAGGATCAATTTTGAAAAAAAACCGATTTTTTATCTCTTTTCCTCACTTGGCCAATTTTGGCTTCTTTGGCTCTTTTTTTTGTTTTGTATATGTGTATGTATATGGGTTATAAGATGTGCAAAATGGGTCATGGGTCAATGGGTTTGGGTTGGGTTGGTTTAAAGAAAATGGGTCAAGTAGGCTAAATTAATATATAAAAAAAACTAACTAATTGGTAGTAATTCATACGATAGAAAAATAATTTTGTAACTCACACTCTCGAGATGCTATGCACAAAATTATATTTTTCTCATGTCTTACGTAAGTCATGTAACTTGGGAAAAATGCAAAATCGAAAAATTTAGACAGTCGAAAAATTATGTAAATATTAACTATTCTCAATAAAGCATTTTAAGTGAATAAATGCAATTTTTATAAAAGTATTTATGAAAATAATTTGAATAAATATTTATCATTTTCAAAAATAAATATTTTCACAATTTTACTATTAAAAGTTAATTAAACATATAATTAGTCAAATAAACATTTAATTGCATGATATAAAATAAATAAACATTTAATTAAGTAAATGCACAAAATGTATGCAATGTAGGATGTATATGTGGTCTAGGGTTCGGGCGTCACATATATGTCGCCCTCAATTATGCCGATGAAAGAAATGTAATGTTTCCGGCCTTCTTGTTAGAGGGAGATGCGAACCAGTAGTAGTGGACGGAGAAGCTCCGTTGGGAGGAACGTAATATACCTACTACTTGGGCTAACTTCATGAGGTCTTTCAAGGGAAACTACATTTCTGAAGTAGCCCAAGAGAATAAAGAAGATGAGTTCTTGACCTTGAGACAAGGTGCAATGTCCGTGGTACAATATGAATCCCAATTCAATAAGCTTTCTCACTACATTCCCGAGTTGGTCCAAACAGAGACTCGAAGGATCAAACAGCTTGTTCGGGGATTAAGTCCCGAGATTCAGGACTTTTTGGCGGCTCATTGTTTCACTTCCTATGCCGATATGATTGATGTTGCAGCTCGAGTTGAAAAGAAGAAGTTTGATATGAGAGGTGCGCTGAGTCAAGTCAACAAGAGGCCATTTCTTTCTCAAGCACCACAGAGATCTTATCCGGCCTAGAGTCAAGGCCAAAGCCAAATGAGACCAACTGCTGCTAGATCATAGCCCAGTGCCTTAGCTACCTAATCTGCTCGTGGGTTATCACGGAGTACAGCTACCTCCCGGAATGTCATGTGCAATTTCTGTAACAAGAAGGGGTACTTTGAAACCCAATGTTGAAGGAAAAATGACAAGTATATTAGGTGTGGGAGTGACCAACACTTTGCTAGAGATTGCCCGAAGTGGCAAAACAAAGATGCCCATAATCAGCCCGTAAGGAATGTTCTGGCACAAAGGGTTCAAGCCCGAGTTTATACTGTGGATCAAGAATAACTCCCAAATGATGCAGCTGTTGTTGAAGGTACCTTCCTGATTTTAAACCAATTGGTTAAGGTGCTTATTGATTCTGGAGCATCGCATTCATTCATTATCCCACAATGTGTGCATCGCATTAAATTGTAAGTTGAACCAATGTCATGTCATGTAGAAGTTAAGTACTTCTATGGGTACCAAGTATGTTTCTAAGTTTGGTTGCAAGGCTTGCAAGATTTGAATAAAGGATCGGGAATTCTTGGCCGATCTTGTTGTACTTCCCTTTCAAAAATATGATATAATCTTGGGAATGAATTGGTTGGCTAAAAACTATACCCAATTAGATTGTCGAATGAAAGTTGTGAAATTCAGGGTACTGGGACAACCTGTGATTAAGGTGAAGGAAAATTGTTACTTGTTAGGAGATGCGGTGATATCCTCAATGAAAGCTGTGAAGTACATGCAGAAGGGTTATAGTGGGTATTTGGCTTATCTAATCAACAAGCCAACAGATCAAAACAAGTTAGCGGAGGTGCCGGTGGTTAAAGAGTATGTTGATGTGTTTTTAGAATAGTTGTTGGGGTTGCCGCTAGAAAGGGAAATTGCCTTTGTGATTGAAATACTACCGGGTATACAACCTATCTCTAAGGCTCCATACTGCATGGTTCCGACTGAATTGCAAGAGTTGAAGGTACAGTTACAAGGCTTGTTGGAGAAAGGATTCATACAACCTAGTTCATCTCTGTGGGGGTGCACTGGTCTTATTTGTGAAGAAGAATGATGGGACCTTGAGATTGTGCATTGATTACAGGGTGTTGAATCAAGTGACTATTAAGAAAAAATATCCATTGCCATTGATTGATGAGTTATTCGATCAACTTCAACAAGCCAAAGTCTATTCAAAGTTTGACTTGAGGCAAGGCTATTACCAACTCCGTATCAAGAATGAGGATGCACCTAAATCAGCCTTCAGGACGAGGTACGGACATTATGAATTTGTGGTGATGTCATTTGCACTAACAAATGCTCCTATCACTTTTATGGACTTGATGCACAGGGTATTCCAACCATATTTAGACCAGTTCATGGTGATCTTTATTGATGACATCTTGGTGTATTCAAAGACCGAGGAGGAGTATGAGAAGCATTTGCATTTGGTGTTGTAGAAACTACGGGAGCATCAGTTGTATGCCAAGTTCAGTAAATGTGAGTTTTGGCTCAAGCAGGTGGCATTCTTGGGACATGTAATTTCTCGGGAAGGGATTTCAGTGGACCCATCGAAGATTGATATTGTGCAATCTTAGAAGAAGTCGGAGAATGTCACAGAGGTACGTAGTTTTCTTGGGTTGGCAGGATACTACAAGAGATTTGTGAAGGATTTCTCCAACATTGTTGGGCCACTCACAAAACTCATACAGAAGAAGACCAGTTTCGTGTGGGATGACAAGTGTGAGAACAGTTTTCAGGAGTTGAAGAGAAGATTGACAATTGCTCCTATACTAGCATTTCCCGATGGAAGTCAAGGGTTTGTTATCTATAGTGATGCCTCAAAAGAAGGATTCAAATGTGTATTGATGCAAAACAACCAATTCATTTCTTATGCATCATGGAAGTTGAAACCATATGAGGTGAATTATCCAACACATGACTTGGAGCTTGCGGCAATTGTCTTTGCATTGAAAAAGTGGAGACATTACTTGTGGGGAAGCTAGTTCGAAATATTCACGGATCATAAAAGCTTGAAATATCTGTTTTCCCAAAATGAGTTAAATATGAGACAAAAAAGATGGATAAAGCTCTTGGATGACTACAATTGCACAATTAATTATATGCTCTGGAAAGGAAATGTTATAGCAGATGCCTTAAGCTGGAAGGCAAGTTTGGCAAGATTGAAGGTGAAAGAGTGGGAAATGCTCGAGGAAGCAAGCCAATAGAGGCCTAAGTTGACTGTTAACAGTGTGTTCTTTGTTGTTCATTTGTTGGTGTAACCTACATGGTTATCACAAATCCAAGAAGCTCAGTAGCAAGACCCTCAGTTCCAGAAGATTAAAGATGGCAATCCGAATTTCAAATTGCATGAAGATGGTTTATGGAGATTCAAGTATCGGATTTGTGTGCCAAATGATGTAAAGTTAAAGATAAAGTACTTGAGGAAACCCACAACTCTATATATACTTTCCACCCAGGAGGTACAAAGATGTATCCGGATTTGAAATAATACTATTGGTGGAACAACATGAAGTGGGAGATTGCAAAGTTTGTGTCTTCATGCTTGACATGTCAATGGGTGAAGGCATAGCATCAAAGACCTGCAGGGCTTTTGCAACCTTTGGAGATTCCGCAATGGAAGTGGGAGCACATAACGATGGACTTTGTAATGGAGTGGCCGAGGTCTCCTAGAGGATGTGATGCAGTATGGGTTGTTGTAGATCAGTTGACAAAGGCAGCTCATTTCATCACGATGAATAAGAAGGATATCCTTGAAAAATTTGCCGAGTTGTACGTGACTAGTATGGTGAAATTGCATGGTGTACCAGCTAGCATTGTATCCCACAGAGATCCAAGATTTACTTCTCAGTTCTGGCATAAGTTGCAGGGAGCCTTGGGAACAAAGTTGAGTTTTAGTACATCACACTACCCTCAGATCGACGGGCAATCAACAAGAACCATATAGATATTAGAAGTATAGATCACCCTTGTATTAGGATGAGGTCGGTGAGATGAAAGCAATAGACCCTACACTATTGTCGAAGTCAATAGAGAAAATTAAAAAGGTGCATTTGATCCGGAAAAGAATGCTCACGGCCCAAAGCAGATATAATAGTTATATTGATAAGCGGAGATGAGACTTAGAGTTTGAAGTTGGTGATCAGGTGTTTTTGAAGTTATCACCTCGGAAAGGATTGATTAGGCATGGCAAGGGTAAAAAATTAAGCCCAAGGTACGTGGGACCATTTGAAATCATAGGAAGAGTTAGTAAAGTAGCATATTGGTTGGATCTACCCAACATCTTTCCAACATTCACAACGTGTTTCATGTTTCAATGCTAAGTAAGTATCACCCCGATCCAGCTCACATCCTAGAACTGGAACCATTGGAACTTCGGAAGAACCTGTCCTATAAGGAAAGACCCGTGCAAATTTTAGATAAACAAGAGCGAGAGTTGCGCAACAAGAGTATTTCCATAGTGAAGGTACTTTGGAATAATCATGGGATTAAAGAAGCAAAATAGGAGAGACGCGACCAGATGGAGCAACAGTACCCGACATTGTTTACAAGGAAAGAAAAAATTTGGAGGATGAAATTCTTTTAAAGGGGGAGGATATGAAGCCCCACACGAAACCCCATAAGCATATCATATCATTTAACATGTATTTATATCGATTTACGTGTGTTTGAATGGTTTTACTTGCATTTGCATCGTTTTACATACAATTATGTTCACTTACATGTATTTAAACATCTAGATGTCATAGGAATTAATTAAACTTTATTGAATTAATAATAACAAACTAACTAGTTAAGACACAACTAAAATGGCAAACTAGAAATATACATATAGTTAGAGGGGCACCATTGTCATTTAGCAAAATAACAAAATATCCTACCTGACTTAAGTCTTCTAAACCACACACACACTCGATTCATACACTCACACATACACTACACGTTAGAGGCAAGAAAGAAGAGAGTAAGAAGAAAAGAAGAAAAAGAAGAAGAACAACAAGGAAGGAAGGAAGAAGAGATTCAAGCCATTTCCAAGCAATTTCAAGCCATTTTCTTGCTTCTTCAAGCTTTGCTAACATTTGTCTTGCATTCGAAAACAAGATTAAGGTGATGGATCTTTTCAAAAGGTTTATTAAAGTTATGTAGTTCATGGATATGAGATATATATATATGTATTGGGTATAATCAAGGTTGTGTATATGATTATCTTGTGAATTAGAGCTTGGAATAGTGATCTAGGGTTTCAAGATTTGTTGTAGAGCTTTTAGTTGTTTGGTTTTGTCATGAATGCTAGGTTGAAGATTACATGCTAGTTAATGAAGGTATATTGGTGTTTAAGATAAGTTACAATTGATTATGGTGATACAAATGCTACTACTTTCCTCTCTTGTTCCCATGTTGAATTTCAAGTTGGTTTTAGCTTGATTTCACAAATAGACTTGTTTATAGCTTTATTCTTGAGTATTGCTAGGTATATATATATCATATGATATGAGTGGATTGCATAAAAATTGGCTAAGAAATAAGGGAGGTGCGGATCTTGAAGATGCATACCCGGTTGAGTGACTCAACTTGATTACTCAACTGAATTTCACTGACCAAGATCCGATTGAGTGAATCCGGTTGAGTCACTCAACCGGATTTCTCTGACCATGACCCGGTTGAGTCACTCAACCGGATTTTCATCAGCTTTCCGTCTACTTTGCGTTTTGGTTCCTTTCTTGTGCTACCAATTGTACCTCCTTGCTAGGGTGTATCATGAGTTGTAAGAGGTTATTTGTGGCATAATAAAGGTGTATATACATGTTGAACTTGCCTTGCACATAAAGTTATGCCTGATAGAGAATTACTTGATGAAGTATTGAATCTACTTTAAGCTTGCTTGACATCATTGCTTGATTTATGCTTGTTTGACAGAGGCAACCTACTTTGTTGCCCTCCAAATAAGTTCTTACTTGCTAGTGGCCTCTCTTGCTTGGTGTGTTTCCTTGGAGAGTTGGGACGAACTTGTTCAACTGTTAAATGGTTCATGCAAACTAATAAACCCGAAGGTAGAAGTTCAATTCCACCTGGGCGGCATCGTGTTTGCCAGGACAGTTTCGGCTACCATGGTTATGGGTTGCATCCGGAGTGCCCTCTTGCTTGGCATGTTGAGGAAGATTTGACAAGAAGCTTCGAGACTGGCCATCTCCAACAAAGTTCATGAAATTGTATCCTTTTACTATATGGTTCCTACTCTCGCTTGGTCCCTTGAGGTCCTTGGAGAGTAGAGTTGAGTGATTGCTATTATGCTTGATTAAGTGTTGTATATGCATAGCACGGACTTTCGAAATGTTTGCGAAATGATAAAATGATTGCAAAAATCCCATCTTCCCTTATTCCTCATTGAGCTAGGTGTAGCTCGCCCTTCTTTCTAACAATTTCAGGTAAGGCTGAGCCCGAGCCAACTGTACATGTTGAGGGTGAAGTTGCACTATGTGATGAAACAAATTTCTGTCTATTGTGATATCTATGCTTGTGTTAAAGAAGTAGCTTTACAATAGAGATTCGTATTGTATATGTTGAACAACTATTTGGGTTGTAATATTCTTTTGGATATTTGGACATGTAAGTAGGTTGGACTACTATTATTTTGAGGCCTAGATGAACTATATTCTACATGTATTATGGATGGAAAGGTGGAACTAGGCCTTGTATATATGAACAGACAGTGGTACCTTGAGTTGCCAATGACTTGGGCAATCCTTTTGGAAGTCCTTATGAAATGTCAAAGGTCTTTTGAAGTTAATTATGGAATGTTGATATATGTTTAGGTTGTTAATTAATGATCTTATAGGTAGTAAGTTATCGGCGCGTCCCGGCCTTAACCTCCACGAGTCTTGGGCTCGAGGTGTGACAACTACCATACGCATTGTGCTTACCTTGGCAGTCCAACATGGCTGGATTTTATGCCAATTAGACATAAACAATTTTTTCTTCAAGGTTCGTGAAATGATGAGGTTTCTATACAATAACCCTTGGGCTTCATTGACCCACAATTCTTGACACATGTTTACAAGATGAGGAAAGCCATCTATGACCTAAAGCAGGCTCCACATGAATGGTATAATGAGCTTCGACAATTTCTCCTTTCTCTTGGTTTTCTTAATTCTTGATGTGATACCTCTTTATTCTTGCTCCACCATGGCTCACTCACAGTATTGCTCCTAATTTATGTCGATGATATAATGTTTATAGGGAATGACTCAAGCTTCATCCAGCAAGTCATCTATTGGCTCTCTCATAGATTTTCCTTGAAAGACTTGGGTAATCTGTCATACTTTTTTGGGGTTGAAGTGGTGCAAACTCAAGGTGGTTGTTTTCTCTCACAACACAAATATATAGGGGATCTGTTGACAAAAACAAATATGGTTGACGCAAAAGATGTGCATTCCCCATTATCAATGTCCGAGGTACTAAAGTTAGAAGATGTTCCACTATCAACAGATGTTACCCAATTCATATAGGTGATTGGTGCTTTATAATATCCCTCTCTCACTCGGCTTGATGTATCATATGCGGTTAACTAGCCCTCACAATATATGCATCGCCCAACCATAAAGCACTGGATGGCTGTAAAATGGGTGCTTAGGTATCTAAAATCAATTATCAATCATGGCCTCTACATCAGAAATCCAAACACTTTACCCTCAAGGTATTGTCTGATGCGAATTAGGAGGGTAACGTGGATGATAAAAGCTCAACTTCAGCATATGTTGTCTTTTTAAGGGCCAGTCCTCTCAGTTGGTATATTAAAAAATAATGGACTATAGCATGATCCTCAACTGAAGCTGAATACCGTGTAGTTTCCACTATTGCTATCGAGTTAAATTGGATACAACAATTGCTTTAAGAACTTCGTCTTAGCATGTTAGACTCACCAACTATATATTGGCGACGCAGTTGGTGCAAATAATTTATGTGCCAAATTCCTCTTTTTCTACATATACGGTGGCGGGCAAAGAGAGAATTCCATTGTTTCTTTGATGAGAAATGCGAAACAAAAAAATTTTGGCAGAATTTTGCTTAGCCATAATAGAAGCAAGCGTAGGAGACATGTTGATGGATTGAGTCTCCCCTCCATCATGCTTAGATAAGCTGTCATGCCCCCAAAATTTACCAAGACAAAATTCGGGAACATGACTGCCACGTGCTTAAGAGAAAAATTCCTCAAACACACAAGGAAAATTAGTATCACCAATCACAATACTCAGAGCACTATAAACCATTAAGTCAAAATATTCCCCAATATTTATTTTGTGTCAAATACTCAAAAATTACACTTCTTCAAAATAATGGTTTGCTTTCTTATTATCCACTGTAACGCCTCAAACTCAACCTCACGCTACAGGTTAAGTCCGGAACCGATTACACGGACAGAGTCTCCTCTGTACCGTGGACTAAACTGGTACCTGCAAATAGTCACATACAACTCCAGAACTACAATCAAACATCTTATACAACCTATCTTTCCAGATTAACAAAGCCAACCAACTCCTCGAGGCCATCCGAGCCTTGGAAACCCACAAAAGCATTATACAAGCATGCAAGATTTGTTTATAATAACTATACATCTATTAACTTATTTTACCACTCTAATTATATCTACAAGTTTACTTATATAACAAATTCTCTATTACCCTACCGTACCATCCAAGTATGCAATAAAGGAAGTAAAGAACTAGTACCAATTATTACATGCCAACTACTTTGCTAACCAACCATACAAGATTACAACTTCTAAATACATACAAGACCCCAAGGGTCTCAAAAATAAACATCAACCAACTTTTTCACACAAGCCGCACATAATAGCCAACCTTACCACACAAGAAAGTCACAGAAGCTGTTCTACTTGCACTTCTTCCTCTTCTACTGCTAATAGATGGGGGTTCACCGCAGCTTCTCCTGAAACATGTTAAATGAGGAGTGAGCAACAATGTTGCCTAGCGAGGGAGGTGATGCAGCATACCAAGGCGTGCAACATGATATGCAACAAAGATAATAACATATTCAACACCAAATAACAAAACTAGTTAGACAAGTATTTAACCACATATAAAAAGGATACAGTTCCACTTTGTCTTCAAGTAAGTGCCGGCAAATCCCTTATTCCTCCATAATGGGGTACTCCGGATGTACTCCGATCCTACGACCCATATATCTCGAGGTAGGTCCGTATGTCCTAACGAGGTGAACCACGCCTCTGGGGTAGAAGAGTATGCCTTAATGAGAAAGAGACTGGGAAACCATGGTAGCCGAGGGAACACGGCAAGCCCGACGCCGCCCGTGTTACTCGATACTACCATGCCCGAAAAAGTTGTGCAACCCCGAATCAAGTCCACGAGAACCAAGATCATCAAATATCATATAAGAGGGACAACAAAGTAGGTCGTCCTCGCAATTAACCGCAATATGCACAAAGTAACGATATAAACATAAAGGAGACAAATAACATATTTTTCCATAAACTCTTCAATTAGCATGAATATATCTTAAACAAGCATATAAACACATAATAACACATCTATAAGCTCATATAAACGCAAAGGCATCCTTTATCACTTTTCCTCCTTTGTTAACTATGCAATTCTTCTCCCACACAAAATTCAAGTTCCCAAATCCACAATCCAATCATTCTACATTCTTAGGAAGGCCATAAGACACCTATCTAGGCCCTGAAAATCCGTTTTAGAGACAAAAGCTCGGGAAGGCCCCAAGTGAGTTTTAACTACACCTACCCTATCCGGACCACAATTTATCGCAACGAAAGCACCAAAAGTACTTCCATGTCCTAAGGATACTTAATCTAAAGTCCAAATGTGCCCAGATTTCATTTCGTGAAAAACTCCGTTTTTAAAGTTAGCTAATTTTGCATTTTAACTCAAATTCGGGCAAATTGACTACACACGTGCTTCTAACTAGCTTCATTAATGTCTAGAGCACCTAAAGAAAGCAACAATTCACTCTAAATAGCAAGTTATATCAAAACCCTAAAATTCGTCACTATTCATTATCTTCTTTGTGCAAATCAAGCTTTCAACCATGGAAGTTGTTATCAAGCTATAAAAGAGATTTCTATAGGCTCTAGAGATTGTATATCAAGTATCAATAACAATTAAAATATCTATAACCAACAATTTAAGAATTTCAAACAATTGACATAAACTTAAAACATGAAAATTATGCAACTCCCTCACAATTTCAAGGTTGTAGGCAAGTGGTTGAAGCTCCCAAGTGCTCCAAAAATCTTCCAAAGCAAGCCAAGAGGTCAAATGCAAGGTTGGATGATGAAATTTTTTCTCCTTTCTTCCTCCTAGGGCTGTTGGGTTTGGGGGGGAGGGGTAGTTTAGGCAATTTTTGTTTTATTTTGATGAGTATTGTATGCATATATGGTATATTAGATATATATCTATGTGTAGGTGTTTTATTAATTGTCAAATGCTAGCATTACTTGGTCAAATAAGCTTGATACTCCAATTAATTGCTAACTAGTTTGAAACCAATGTTTATACTAACATAACACTATTCGACGAAGCATGAGTCATTTTTCAAATGCAAGTTTCTGGCCTCTAAAGCTCAAAATTACAAGTTGCCAATTCCTTTTATAAGTTATACTATCTAGGAAAAATACTAAACCGAGCATTCTAAACAGTCAAATTTTTTATGAATAGTGACCACCAAATAAAACAATTAAGCAAGAAAAGAAATGCACATAAAAATACTCAAAAAGATATGCAACAATTATTGAAAAATATGATGAAATTTTCGGGCGTCACATCCACAACACTCTCAATTACGATTACACAGTCTTCAGTGCAGGGACATGGCTACCCATCCCGTTAACTCTTCACTTATGCACTACCATCTGTAAAAGAAACAGTGAAAAAGAATGGATGAGTGAACAATGTTCAATAAATGGGTATTCCTGGAAGAAATACTATTCAAACACAAATAAATAGGAACAAGGTTCGAATAAAAAGTTACAAATACAAACCATAATGAAACTCAACGCAATTATCTGGCAGGAAATAACAGTAGACAAATAGACATGATTATTCAAGAAATATTAACATGGTATAGTTTAAGAATCTTAATATGAGAAACAAGGAAAGATTGAGTAAATATCACTAGTTAATTATCTTTAAAATCATTAGAAAAACTATAACTATATATTATCACGATAACACGTCAGGTATATAAGGCCCCAAAAGCACGTACAATAAAGGAGCTCCAATTCACATCACAATTCTGCAATTCACATCATATTCACAGCTTGTGAAACAAGGTTTTAACAATATTACAACACATCACTGTACAAATATGTCTAGATTATGAATGAATTACGAAAAGTATATGGTACGAAGGATAAAATGACGAATAAAAGTAAAACGTGAATACATGATCATAGGCACAAATTCACGAAGTGAAATATTAGGAAAAACCCAAAAAGATGAGAAACCCACTTGCCTCGCTCATAACATTCTACGAGACTCTTTTTTCTTGTCAATATCCGAAAGAAGGATAATACTCCGAAGTACTTCAAGTCTCCTATTAGAATAGCTATGTCATCTACTCTAATGGTTATAAGAAGACCAATGTCGTGCAAACTCTCTTCTTGGCAAGGGGATTTTATAGACTAAAATGATTGCACATTTTTATTAAAATAATCTATCCTGAGGAAGCATTATGCCCATTTACAAGAAAAGATAAAGACCACCCAATCATGTTCCCCATTTAGTAGTAGCCTAAATGCAAAGGCATTAAGAAAAATCTCAATATCCTCTAAATATAAATTCTACCACCTTACCACTTATTTGTGTCTCAACAAACCCTCTAGCAGAACAATGGCCGAATTGCCCCTCCAAAATTCAGTAGAAATTTTAATACACAAGTAGTGGTCTTTAATGATTTTTGCACTATCTCATAGTTTCACAAATGTATCATATATGAGATAAATGGACATGATACATACATAATTAAATAACAGGGCATTACATCCTCTCCCCTTTCAAAAAGTTTTGTTCTCGAAATTTTCTGATCTTGATTCACTAATAGGATTGAAATTATCACATAGGAGGGACCAACAAGTAGAAGCTTTATATATTTTGTTTTGAAAGGTCAGTTAATAGCAATTGAAAGATGACGAAACAATGACATGAGGGCACACTTTCGAAAGAGGATTAATTGAGATTTTCCAAAATATGATATTCTGAAAATTAAGGAAAAAGCCTTGACGTTCAGTGCTCGCTTAAATTATGAGATCAACAAGGTTTAGACTTAGAGATCACAAGAACTTTTCAAAATTTAGGTGGACGCGTAAAAAGAAAGTTTAAACGTAAAGGTTCTCACGTAAGATAAAACAATCTCTTTACAAGAAAAGGTGTTAAAATTTGTCGAACATGTCATGCTCGTCAGGCCATGACACTAAAATGAAGAGGGTATAAGAAATCTCAATAAACAAATTCTTTTTCTCGATTAGAGGAATGTAAATATGTAGAAATTGAGACAAAACTAATATAATAAATTATACAAGACAATATTTAAGAGGTTCAAAATTTCACGAAGTTGGGTTTATCCAAACACAATAATCTTGAGATTGAACACTTCAATACATAAAATTTCAAAGAACAAATTAAAATGCTTTACGAGTTACTTATAAGTCCACGAACACTTCAATACATAAAATTTCAAAGGACAAATTAAAATGCTTTACGAGTTACTTATAAGTCCACGACTGAAAGTTTCTGGAATGAATTTATAAATCTGATAGTTCGCAAATGTTATAACAAGAACAATAAGAAATGGATTTGAACAACTCTCAGAGAGTTTTTTTTTTGGGAACAAAACAAGTCAAGCATGGGAATATGAAATACAGAGGCTTATACTAAGCAAATCAGCATATAGTGACTTTTTTTTTTGTTCTGAACACTTTAACAAAATCATGATTCATGAGTAAAGACAGCTAACCTCTCTAATCACATGAGATAATAATCATTTGACCAACTAGATCGTTCTTTCACCTCATAATCAACCTAATGAATATCACTACAATGCTTAGTGAAATAAACACATTTCAATCTCTCACACTACTCGTGACTATAATTCAGCCAAACCACTATTACTCAAATATGAGTTATGTCATTTCCTAAATATTTTCATCCAAGGCTGAATTTTTTTTATTTGTAACACAACCTCAAATTTAGAAGTCCTCAATATAAAGTTTTTCATCAATGTAATCTGCAAGTACAATTATAATCTTGACGTTACCTTAAACAACCCAATTCCAATTACTTCTCAAAAAGTACTCGGTAGTTGACTTTATTTCTCTCACTCTCTAATGTTGATCAAAGGCTTGAAATAGTCTTTGAAGATACTACTCCTTGAACATGATTTTCTTTGTGCTCTTTCCACGATATTTCAATTTCAATCACAATCTTAATCATTGATTCCTTTTTTTTGTTCTACTTTTCTTCACAATATTTTTTTTCTCAAAATAAGATGATAACTAGGTATATGCTAAAACTTGTAAGGTATATTACTTTTTCAATAAATTACTGAACTCAAGATAAGTACATGATAAGAACAAATTCTATATCAAAACCTCAAGTTGTACAAGTCATCAAGCCATTGAATTGTAAGAGATAAACACTAGATACCAAATACTTAGTGCTACCAAGTCTCCAAGATATTTCAATAGGCTCCAGAGTGAACCTCAAAATAATTTCCTTCTTCAATCACAAATAATAAAGTTCACTTATTATTCCTTTTTTTTTGCCCAAAAACATATGCATAAACAGGAAATGCACTTATGATCTTGGCTTAATATTCATTTCCCCAAATAATGCATGTATTACACTAGAAAAATCAATACACTCAAGTGGTCATCAATTTACACTCCGAGTATGTCGTTTTTCAAAAGATTTAACATTTCTTAAACTCGTCTTCTCATAAAACCTTTCGTCACATCAAAGCTTCGTACTTCATCTTACTTATTTTTTTTAAATACACTGTTACTCATATGTCACCTAAAGCTCAATAAAGGTCACATAGAATTTTGTCTCAGGATGACTAACTGGTCAAGTAAAATTTGTTGAACACTTAGCACGCAAAACTCGCAACTTTCAATAATTTGGAGAAGTCAATTCTATATACCCGAATAATATACCCTTTTTTTTTATTCAAACTCGCTTTGAACGAATCTCACATCAATTGAGTATCATGTATCAAACTAGACGCGTAAAAGCAAGAGGACAAAAATAAAAGATGTACTACCTTGAAGACTACTTGACCATGAAGTTGGCAAATTCTATTTCAACCACAACAACATGAAGATATCATCTATATAAAGAGTAGTAGTCAACTGACCAGGCATAAAATTAGTCTCTAAAAGTTACTTTTTCCCCAAAAGAGGCAAAATTCGGGAACATGATGTTGGGTTTTTTGGCTTGAGCCAAGCCCAAGGAAATGTTAAAGACAACTAGAAGTCCATTAGGAGAAGAAATAGGTTTTGAATCCTAGTAGAGTCAGGATTACTTGCCTATAAATAGGACTTTCTAGCTTGTAATTTAGTGTCACGAGAGCCACACCCCATGAGGGGTGTGAAAGGAGGTGAGCCGAACATTGAGAGTGTTTTTCGTGCTTTTGCCAAAAAAAAAAAATTGATTTGGGGAGGGTTTAGACTTTAGTCATAGATAAAGTCCTTGTACGAGGGTTTAGACTTTTTCTATTCATAAAGTCACTTGGGAGGGTTTTATATTTTTTTCCAAAACTATGAGTGTTTCAGTGAGGGGATAGTTTGGATCTTTTCTCATCAAAAAGATCTTCCGCGTTGTAATGGCTTATTGTTGATTAGTGGATTTCTCAATTACTTGGGTATAACGCACTGTATTTTGGGCTTGACTTAGTTGATTATTTTATTATCAATATATGGATTAAGGCCTCGTGATAAGTATTTAAGCCCAGTTCTATAAGTCTCTATTTAACCTAGAGTTATCTATATAACATTTCTAAACTGGTAGTGTGACACCCGAGCCCAAGTGCATTAATATTTTATATCGTTACTTATATTTACATGCATTTAGTTGCTTTAAATGTTTATTTGTCACATTATGTACAATTATGTGTTTATTTATTTTAGTATTTGATATATGTGCAATCATATTAATTTCATAAAGATTTCCAGTGAAAATTTAATTAAAAGAACTTTCAAATTGCATTTGAGGACTTTTCTTTTAAAAAATTTCAAAATGAGTCTTTTAAATATTTTAAAAATTAGTTTACCACTATTATTTAACCCATGACTTTGTAAAATTATTTTAAAAGCAAACTGGAAAGTTTAAGTAGATTTTTTACGAGAAAAAGTAGCGTTGTAAAGTAAAATAGTGAAAAATCTCCAACCAAGTCTTCTATTGACCAAATTTGACTTTCACTTAAAGTATATAAGGACCAAAAATATTCAAAATTGCTCAAAAAAATGCTCAAAAAAAGCCCAAATCAGCCAAAAATCCTACATACGGGAATAATATTTTTCTTGCAAAAATTGTTCTTTCAAGGTCAAGACGAAGGTTGCTCGGGCCAACTCAAACACGTTCGGACTCATCTCGACGTGCTCCACCTTTCTACCAATTTTTTTCGCATTTTGGAACAAAAATTTTGTGAGGGACATTTCTAAAATCGCTTTAAATCACATGATTCTTGCATTATATGTCTAAATTAGTATTTTTCTCTTATTATCTACATGTTATGGCATCTTTCTATCCTTTTAGAATTTAATTTTAATGTATTTTATTTTTGAAGTGAATAGTAAATGAATTTATGCCTAAATTTCTTTAATTGATATTAAACTTGGTTAAAATTGCTTATGTTGCTCATTAATAAGTTCGTAGAACAATCTTTTATAGTTATTTAGAATTTGTAATGGTTGTAAATGGTGTTTGGACAATTTAGGAAGAAGATGGATAGTGTTAAGTGGTAAACTCTTCATAAGTTGGAGTTTTTGATTTAAATTGCGTTTTAATGCTTATGCTAGGTGCCATAAATGATATTGAGGCTAAATATGATGTTAAATTGGTTACAACATGTTTAGAATTGGAGAATCTTGAGTTTGGACCAAAGGGGCCAATTGAACGAAGTGTTGATGGGGCGCATTTGGGTGAGTTGTATGGTCTTAGATAGGCTAGAGAATGATTGTGGTGCATTTATAGCGTTGAATTGATGATCGATTTGGGTACTTTTAGTTCAAATGGGCAAAGGGTCATTTCGGGGTTTTATGTTAGTCATAGGTTAAAGTGAGATTTCGTAGCATAAAAACGCATCATCAAGTCTCGTATCTCAAATGGAGTGGGTAGCTTGAGAAAGTTGGCCAAATAAATAGTATTTTATTAAATTAATGGTTAAATACTCGTTCGATACTTGTAGTAGATGCCATAGGTGGTAGAATGACTAGATTAATGCTTGGAATTGCTAGAATGTGATTTGAACTTGTAGAGAGTGGATTGAGTATAAAGGGTTAATTAATGAGTGTTGTATTGTTGATTGTTAATTTGAGTGTATGGACTAGTTAAATGAACATGAATAGAGGTGGTTAAATACTACTCAATATGTCTCTAATTGAAGGAGTTTCATGAATTGAATTGCATGTATAACTTCTTATGTAAATAGTTGATTGTATTATGTAGTGGTAATTGAAGGAATTGGTGCTTTGGAGATGATTTGGAGGGGTTCTTGGCTAGATTCCTACATGTTTGGCTTTTTAGAGGTGAGGGATCATTCCTATGTGCATTTAAGTACTTTATTCCATTATATGTTATATGTCGTGATTATAGATAAAGAATCTTTTCAAGCTATGTGATATAAGAAATGTTTTCGAGTTTTGAAAATTAAAGAATGTTTTATTAGTTAAGTTTCTATAAATGTTAGTTTGTGAAGTAGGTGTAATGAATGTCTTCGAAGCATGACACTTAGCTCAAGTAATGTAGCACATGATTAATGATGTTAGAGAATGCTAATATATATACATGCATGAGGATGGCCTCTTTTGTCACTTCTTACTTACGTGCATTTATTTTATTCTAATGATTAAGTGATTTTACGTGGCAACGTGTTATGTGCTATAAACTGTCTCAAGCAAACTAACAGAGCTAATTAGCGTCCAGCGTAACGAAGGTTGCAACCTTAAGCATCCACATGGAAAAGGTTGGCGTTCATGTGGAAGAAGCCTGCATGGAAAAGGTTGGCATCCATGTAAGTTCGCGAAAAGGCCCACAAGGAAAAGGTTGGCATCCATGTGGGAGAAAGCCTGCATGGAAAAGGTTGGCGTCCATGTGAGTTCGCGAGCGATATCCTTTTATATATGTGGTTGTCTAGCATTTAAAGTTGTCATGTTTTCAAGTTTATAGTATTTAATGCCATATTTCGTGACTCAAGCTTATCATGTTACATTTTATATTTCCAAGCTTCTCATAACTGATAGCCAATGAGTAATTTATATGCTTCAAATGCTTCCAAATTTATTATATGCCTAATGTTATGTTCTCGCGTCTTAAGGTGTCTTAGCTTATGTTTAAATACATGTCTTATTTGCATTGCACGAAAAGGTTTGCGAAATCCTTCCCGTTCATTTCTCCCTCACTGAGTATAAGTGTATACTCACCTCTCTTTTCATTTAACATTTTTCAGGTAAAGCTGGGTTGGTTCTTCAAGTCATAGAGAAATAGAGGATCAAGAGTTGTTTTGGTTGGCATGTGTGATTCATTAGTTGGAATGTAAAGTAATATATATAAAGTGTATTTAATGATTTAATTATATGCTTGGTTTTGTTGATCTTGTATACATATTTGTTGTAAGTAGGAAATTGTAATAAGTTTAATTTAAAAGTATTAGAATGGTATGATAATCTAGTATTTGTAATAGGTTAGTATTGTTTAAATCCGATGCATGAATGTTTTATTTTGCTAAGGTCGAAGGCTCGGATGGCCTTAAGAACATGGAAAGTTATGTCAAAAGAAGAGTGTGGATGATTTATGAATGCTATATTGTTGTTGTGGTCCATTTCTTCTGAGTGCAAGTACGTGGTTTAGCCTAGAAACAGGGGAGACTCTATCCGTTTTTTCTCATTTTTTATGCCTAGAGTTAGGGTCGGGTTGTTATTAGCGGAATGAATAGGGGTCCTAGTCTTGTGAGGGATCGGCGCATTACAAGTAGCCTCCCAACAAAAAAATAAGAAAATATTCTATCTATGCCCAAGCTGTAAACATATTGCGCAAACCACTCCACTTATAGTCATGGAAGATCATGATAGAATCAGAAAATTCTTGAGGCTTAGACTTAATTCATCAAAGAAAATAAGTGGTTTGATCCTCACTTTTGAAAATATTCATTATTATTCATCCTATCATAATTATGGACTCTAGATTTATTGAACTTATTTACTTTTAGAGTCATATTGTGTAATGTCCCAAACGTGTTTTGCAAGTTTTACAGAAAAACTCATGATTCCACTGATTCTTTGTTCTGCACGAGAAATCTAGAGAAAATTAAAGGAATTGGCATGATATCATTCTTAGAAACATTTTAAATGAAAAGAATTTAGTATGACTTTCTATTTATGAAGGATTTTGATTTTTTTTTTAAAGGCACTGTTCCTGTGAACAATACTGAATGCTACTATTCACTATGAACAGTAATATTGTTATTGGCCATTGGCCAAAGAAATGGTTTTTCTTTTCTTTTATGTTTGCGATTTATTTTATTTCAATTTGGCCCTTGAATCCTGTGGAATAGTTTTAATGTTGACATCGATTTGTTGGTATGTTAGACTTTGAGTTTTCTAAATGATTTTGAAAATCTTAAAACAAAACCTTGGGACTAACTTTTAGTTTGATTTCATGAAATTATGAAAATATTTGGGCATTTCGAAGTTTCAATTTGTGCATCATGTGATTAATGAACATATCTTTGGACTATTTGATACTCGAAACTTAGAAAAGGGCTGTGAATCAGGACTCTGTTGAAAACCTGAGACTTTGAAAGACTTATGAAATTATGACCCTTATTGGCTGGGGATAATGCCAATCTTATAACCCTTATTGGCTGGGGATAAATGACAATGATTCTGACCTTTGATTATCGAATACATGTGAAATATTTGAAACTGAGAAATTTGGAAGAACAATAAAATTTTGACCCTTGCTGGGTGGGGATAAATGCCAATAATTTTGACTCTACGGCAGAGGCTAAATGCCAATAAGACAATCTAGCGGAGGATAAATATCAATACTTTTAACTCTAGGGCAGAGGATAAAAGCCTACTTAGATTTATGCAATGATTCGTTTGACAATGATTTATAACACTATGATTTTTGGGCATATGAATTTAGTTTGACATGAACTTTTATGACTCTAGGCATGAAATATTATGATTTCGCATGTGCTTCATTGTTGTCGAATCGATAATATTTATGTGCTATAATGATATGCCTATTTGACATACAAGAATATTTTAAAGGTCCCAAGAGGTTTTTCTTGGGGATCGCTACTTATTGAGATTTGTGTGTTATTTTTGCAAAAATGATTTTCTTTGCAAAATGTGAGAATGGACTTTAGCTATTGCTTGGGACAAAGGTTGCTTTGACAAGAGATTGAGTGGGACATTTAGATTTCTTAAATTTGAACAATTTATTTATTTCTTCTAGACATTGGATTATAATCCTGCACTTTGGTTTAAGACTCTGTATTTTGGGGTATTTTAGTTATTAAAATTGAAGATTTAGTTCTCTTGTGTTTAGTTTGGTTTAGATACTTTGATGGCTTGTCACCTATTTATTATTATGGTTTTTCGATATACTAAGTCTCTGAGATTCTCTTAGGTGAATTTGGAGGCGTAATATTGGGTCATGGAGTAGGTAGAGGGCCGAACCACGTTAAACTTTGTATGTTGATTTCCGCTGTGCTTGTCTATTATGTACGTGTGTGTCCAATTCCCAATAAAGTGGTATCATAGCCTAGGCTTGGGGACTAGGCATGATAACAAGTAAGAAGGAGATCATATTTTGTTGAAGGACACAATTTTTTAGGAGAAGGTGGTCTGAACTATTGACATTAGCGACAGTGTAGAGGTGACGTGGTGCTGACATCAACTATAGTTCAAGAAGAGTTGTTCACTCTAACATCATCAGACTGGATGATGATGTCACTGGTGAGACAGAGAATGGTTATTGTATCGGAGAAGAAAAAGAAGTGAATCAGGACTTTGCTGTTGGTTGTCATCTGAGGGGCGACGACGAGAGTGGAAAATACCATTGCACTTGCCGCGAAAAGGAGAAGATTATAGGGCAAACACCGCCTGCTGCCATTGATTGGGAAGATGCCGACAAGAGGTTGAAGGGGAGCGCTATGGTATGATGGTTGGATGTGCTGTCGGTGAAGGAATAGAGCGAGAAAGATTCGAGAAGCATCACTATAAAAAGAAGAAGCTTCCAGTGGTATCAACGTAGTGTGAAAGTGTTGAAATCGTCACCCTCAAAGGAGTTAAAGGCAACAAAGATACTAGGTGGCTAATGCATTCGAGGTTGGCAATATGAAAGTGTGCAAAATTTGACAAAGTTTTAATAACCCGTAAGTGCACGAATCATGTAGTGTAGTATGCTTTGAGTGCGGAGTCAAATTCCACGGGGAAGCTCGTTAGCTAGTTAGTGAAGTAGTGTGCGAAAGTGTTAAAGTGAAACAGTGAAGTTTGAATGTGAGTTTGAATACCGTGCAGAAATATAAACTAAACTATACTAACTAAGGTTTTGCGGAATACGAGGGAAAAGAATCTAGGGAGCCGGATAAGTAATGAGGCAGTTAATCTAGACTCGGTATCCAGGATTCTCTAATTCTATGCAAGGGTTAAGCTATAAGCATTAACCTAGTTAATTACCTTAGTCTGATTAAAGACCTGATTACTACATCTGTTATAGGTGTCGTTCCATCTATGAGTTCGTTATATAGCTGCAGCATGGATCTATTCTTGTAACCTGGTATAAAAGGTCTGTTTTAACTACGTAATCAACAACTCCAACTTGGGTAAAAACTATGGTACAACCTATAGTCTCATAGAATCTATGGTACAACCTATAGATTCACTATTGTAACATGGATATATAACACGAAAGTAAAACAATCATAACATCTATTTAAAAGCATTACGTATGAAAGACAATGTTGAATTAATACAAGCCATATATTGCATTTAAATCAAATTATCCGAATCCGAGATCATAGATTAAAATACCATCATTTACGATATCCTCCCCTAGATAATAACTATACTCATACATAATAATAAACACAAGTTGTACAAATAAGAGAGTCAAGAAAGGCTCCCCCGATATGACAACTTTGTATTTTTTATTCCAATAATTTAAGTAGAGGTCCGATACAAAATAGCTATTCGGACGCAATTTCCCCCAAATAAAAGCTACTTAGGCAGAACTTTCCATGTATTCTATAAATTATACTAATTTAAACTAACTAAATAATTAAACTAATATTTAAAACTAAAATTAAACTAATCTAATTAATAATTAAAACAATATACAAATCCTAAATTATATCTAATTCCAACCGGGAGATGGGGTATTTATAGGCAAATAAAAAGGGGCGCGCTCGAGGGCCCTGCCTCTAGCACGCCTCAATTCCTCTAGCATTTTACGACATGTGGACTTCGAGAATGCTGTGGAATATGTTGGAATATACCATGTTTAGTGCCCTTCGCTGCAATTTTGACTTTGACCGAGGTGTTTTCAGGTATTTTTCAGCGTTCAGAGTCTGATTACGCGTTAGTTTTGGCCAAATTTCATCTCTACGAACTTCATTCTTCCACCGATTCCTGAGTTTCCACGTTTTCAACTTTCTGACTTGTAATTTGGATCGTTTCAAGTCTGATTTGTTACTTTTGGGATTATTCTATATTGCATCAAAAGCCTATAAGTGTTTGCATTTATTCCTACATGAAGATGCAAATATAGTACAAATATAGTGGTTTAAGTATTGTAAATACAGTCACATTAACATCCCTAAACCTAAATATTGCTTGTCCTCAAGCAAGGCTATCTTCAAAACAGATTTGAAAGTGAAATCAAAGTTTTTACAAGTCAAATCAAAAACAGGTGAAAAAAATCTATCTTATCCTTTTGTCAAAATGAATCACGAGAAGTGCAATCCACTATTCTTAACAAGTTCATCAATTAATTATGAACATGATAAGAGAACCTTTTACATAGTTTTCACAACTAGATACTCTTATTGGAAATGAACTAATGATTGCTTCAGAATATGTATTTAGAAGTAAACTAAGCAAATTAAGTTCAAACAATTTTCAACTTTTAAGACCTGCAAACATATTAGACTTTGATATTCTTGCCTTTATTTGTAATCAAACTCTTGATCATGTCTTAACCCTTCTTACATTTGCCAGAAAAATAAGAGTACAACTTAAACTATCTCTTTCTAGTGCTCAGTTTTATTTGCTTTCTGGATATCCCTTGTAGTGGGCTTTAAGGCCAATAATCTCCAGCCAATTGACCAAGATTGTCAGGTTTTATAGGGACCCCTACATGCCTTAGTCACCCAAGATATCCAGGCTCAAAACCTAATACTATAGCACATATCCCAAATTACAATGTCTAGGATAGTGCTGCTTTAGAGATTTACAACTTATTTATAAGATAATTCTATCAAAGTAAAGGTATGTACATTTTTTTTCATACCATATACATACAAACATGATAGAGTAACAAAACATAATGTACAGACATGGCATAAGGGTTCAGGTTTCAATCACAAGAAGTTCTCATAACAAACAGAAATCTTATCTCAATCATTTCTAATTCACAAACCCATCGATTTGAAGAAAAGAAGAACAACTAAGTTTACTCATGAATACAGTGATCCAAAGTTTTTCTTTTAGAGTTTCCTCAAAGTTTTTCACAGTACATAGCTAACAACACAGGTTCTCAAATTATTTAAATAATCTTCTTATAACAAGTAAGATAGCAAAGTACTCTTCCTCATAAACAAAAATGGTGTATTTCTTGCATATTTTCAAAAATATTATCATGAAAGATATGCACCTCCACACCAATACTTTGCTTGTCCTCAAGCAAAGAGCAATGTAAGACAGTGAGAATGTGATATGCAAGTAATAACACAATGACAAACACTATATCCCCAAACCTATGGTTTGCTTACTGTTCAGCACATGTTGATCAGGTATAAAGGGAAATGTAATAAGGAAAGATATCACCTGATAGGAAGCATTTCTATGTTGATGTAAAGAATGTGTCTACTATCTTTATCAAAAGATGAAGCATTCTGCAACGCATTAAAGATTAGTTGATATTGTAAGATTATCATCAACATAGCAAAAATGGTTAACTTAAATAAAAATAGACAAAACAAATATAGGGGAGAAATCAAAAAGAAATATGATCACAAAATATAACTAATATACTATAACAATTTAACCACCTAGACCATTTAATCTCTTTTCTGGGGTTCTAGAGTTGAAGCCAGACAGAAAGTACAAAAATCACACTACAAAAGAAAATAAATACACATAAAAAGAAAGCATTTAAAAATCTAGATTGCCTTCTAGTAGCGCTGAGATTTACGTCTTCAGCGAGGCGCAGATGTTAGGGCCATCGATGTTTAAAATTCTTCGACACATATTGCCTGATAATCATTTCAACACAGATTTTGAATGGAAGAGGATCATGTAACAAATAATGGTTCATTATTCCTACTAAACATGACTTTTCCAAGTCACCGTAAAAAGGTGACAATTCCTATCCCAATGTGATGTGTGTGGGTATGTTCTTAACTATGTCAACAGGTGTCATAGTATATTGTGAAACATGTATCCTAATTTCAATTGGTCAACCCATAATTTAAAAGCAAATAACATATTGTTCAGAAATGGGTCAACTTCAATTTGTGGCTCTATGGGTAATGTTGTGAGTTTCACAACAGAGAAAGGCGCATCAAAAGATGAATCAAAGTTAGGTTGAGTCATGATATCACTAAGATCATCCTTTCCTTCTGAGTGAGGCATTTTATTTTCCTCAAATTCATTTTCCCTATCAGATTTCTCCCAATTAATCTTGGTCATTCATTAGTCTATTCAAATGCTATTTTACCAAAGGGGTTCACAACAGACTGAATGTGTTGTTTATCATCAGTCCAACTAAGTGCATTCTCGACTAGTTGGCCTAAAGAGTGAAGTATGTGAGCATTGGATTTGATAAGTTGAGAAAGTTGGTCAAACTTGTCACTAACTATGGATTCGGGAGGCTCAGAGTCAACCCAATCATCCTGGTGATCATTTTGTTTGAAAATATTTAATATAGGGTCACCAGAAGATTCAGATTGAGAAGGTGTAGGGACTTGAGTTTCAAAGTTTTGAAAAAAAATTTCTTGACCCCAAAGTGATGGTTGGTTTTGCCATCTTGGAGTGTATACCTCAGACATTTTGTCTACCTCAATCCTAGTATTACACTCGCTACTCTAATAATCTCCATTACACACTTCTACCTCATCAACCCGGTTTTTTCCCACCCATAGAGTGCTGAACGAAACTATATTGGACTTGTGAACTTATAATAGGTTGAATAGAGTGCTCGTCTTTTTCCTACCCATTTGTGTTCTCGGCTAGTTGACCGATTTGGTCTTGTAGCCTATCTGTGGATTGGTGATTGGTTTCAACGAGTTGGACAAGTTGGCCGAACTTGTCGTCGAAGTTTGGTTCAGGAGAAGAAAATTCAACCGAGTTAGGATAACAAAAGTTTTGTTTAAAAGAATTACTTTTAAAGCTTTCGCAAAACTTGGAAGACTTGGGGTTTTGAGATACATTACCTTCAAAATGTTGAGGCAGAGAAGATGCATCATTTTTATCCCAAAATGAGTTTTGATGATATTTCCACTCCGGGTTATATGCATTACTGTATAAATTATTGTTTGAAAAATAACCCTGAGTAGTAGAATCATGACTATAAAAGAATTTGGGATATTGGGCACAATTTATAAAGGTATGCCCAAATTGAGAACAAATTCACATGTATTTGGGATATGGGTTGAATTTTTTCAGTAAAAGCACATTGATTGGATGACTCATCAGATAAATTCAAAAAACCATCAAAATGATTCATTTTTCCAATTATCTAAATTTTTCCAATATTTTTTTTTAATAAGAGAGCAGATAAAATAAACACTTAAACAAGTTCACATATAATTTTATCAAAAACAAAACTATACCGTACTTCCCCGGCAATGGCACCAAAAACTTGATGCGTTTGAGGTCGGCAATCTAAAAGTGTGCAAAATTTGACCAAGTTTTAATAACCCACAAGTGTACGGATCATGTAGTGTAGTGTGCTCTGAGTGCAGAGTGGCATTCCACATGGAAGCTCGTTAGTTAGTTAGTGAAATAGTGTGAGAAAGTGTTTAAGTGAAACAGTGACAGTTTGAAAGTGTGTTTGAATATCTTGCAGAAATATAAACTAAACTATACTAACTAAGGTTTTGCAGAATACAAGGGAAAAGAATCTAGGGGGCCGGATAAGTAATGAGGCAGTTAATCTAGACTCAGGATCCAGGATTCTCTAATTCTATGCAAGGGTTAAGCTATAAGCATTAACCTAGTTAATTAACTTAGTCTGATTAAAGTCCCGATTACTACATCTATTATAGGTGTCCTTCCATCTACGAGTCCGTTATATAGCCGTAGTAAGGATATGTCCTTGTAACCTAGTATAAAATGTCTATTTTAACTAAGTAATCAACAACACCAACTTGGGTAGAAACTATGGTACAACCTAATAGTCTCATGGAATCTATGGTACAACCTATAGATTCACTATTATAACATGGATATATAGCACGAAAGTAAAGCAATCATAACATCTACTTAAAAGCATTACGTATGAAAGACAATGCTGAATTAATACAAGTCATATATTGTATTTAAATCAAATTATCCGAATCCGAGATCATAGATTAAAATACTATCATTTACAATATCCTCCCCTAGATAATAGTTGTACTCGGACATAATAATAAATACAAGTTGTACAAATAAGAGAGTCAAGAAAGGCTCCCCCGATATGACGACTTTGTATATCTGATTCCAATAATTTGAGCAGAGGTCTGACACAAAATAGTTATTCAGGCGCAATTTTTTCCAAATAAGAGCTACTTGGGCAGAACTTACCTCGATTAAGAGCTACTCGGGCAGAACTTCCCCCGTATTCTACAAATTATACTAATTTAAACTAACTAAATAATTAAACTAATATTTAAAACTAAAATTAAACTAATCTAATTATTAATTAAAAACAATATATAAATCCTAAATTATATCTAATTCCAATTGGGGGAGGAGGTATTTATAGGAAAATAAAAAGGGGCGTGCTCGAGCGCCCTGCCGAGCGCACCTCTGCTCCTCCGGCCATTTTGTGACACGTAGACTTCGAGAATGCTATGGAATATGCTGGAATATATTGTGCAGGGAGCTCGAGCGCTCGCCGCTGGTAATTTTGACTTTTTAAATTTTGACTTTGACCGAGTAGTTGACTGAGGCATTTTCAGGTAAACGTTCTGAGTTCGATTACGCGCTAGTTTTGGCCAAATTTCATCTCTACAGACTTCATTCTTCCACCGATTCCTAAGTTTTCAGGTTTTTAACTTCTTGACTTGCAATTTGAATTGTTTCGGGTCTCATTTGTTTACTTTCGAGATTATCCTACATTGTATCAAAAGTTTATAAGTGTTTATATTTATTCCTAAATTAATATGCAAATGTAGTACAAATATAGTGGTTTGAGTGGTGCAAAATAGTCACATCAGTGGCGGTAGATGATGTTGGTGGTATTGGATCGAAAAATGGATGGTGGTATTGGGTTCGTCATCGGACAGCGAGTCTATCAGCACCAATGACTCGGTGATTCGATGGCTAGATTTGGAGCTACTATTAGGTCGGGTTGTTGGGTGAAGAAGACAACCCATTTTGGTGTTGGATTATGAGTTGTGTGGTACATGATACTTTGGTATGCTTAAGTAATCTCAGTCGCGTGATAGTATTGATGAATTGATCAGATATAGGGTGGTGTTATGATGTGGTGAAGTCCATGGAAGGATGGTGCACCCAGTGCATGATTGGAGAAGCTTGGAGTATTGGTTGAGTATTGTATGTGCGTAAAAGCTTTGTATGAGCTCAATTTGACTGAACCTTTGATTGTTTTGACTACGCTTTGAATGAGGGTTGACCGCGTTGATTGAGGGTACTTCTAGGATTTTTTGATGTCCTGAGTTCGATTTAGTTTTCCAATTTCTTGATATATCATGCTGAGCCAAGAATCTTAGGTGTTAAGAGGTGAGTTTTGTGGAGGTTTTTGCTTTGAGGGAGTGCTAAAATTGTGGGGAAAGACAACATCTAAGATGATTAATATCAGTAAGACATGAAAAGGCTTAGAGAGTGGAGATTGATGATATAGAGAAGAATGTTGGTGATGACTGTAAGAACCGGGTATGATAAAGATGTACTAATAGCAGTGGAACAAGGCTTTAGCGCATTAGAGAGAGGTTCTCAGGGGTGCTGTTCTGATTGCTATTGAGTGCGAACTCTAGCATGAAGATGAAAATGGAGACAAAGACTGAGAAGATATCTCAATTGCAGCGAGAGAGCTTGGACTTTTCGCCAAGGGGAGGATTTGTTGGGTTTTTGGTTTGAGTCCAAACCCAAATAGATGTTGAAGACAAGCAGAAGTTCATTAAGAGAAGAAATAGATTTTGAATCCTAGTAGAGTTACGATTAGTTGCCTATAAATAGGACTTTCTAGCTTGTAATTCAGTGCTATGAGAGTTATACCCCATAGGGGGTGTGGAAGGGGTGATCTGAGTATTGAGAGTTTTTTTTGTGCTTTTGCCAGAAAAAAATCGATTTGGGGAGGGTTTATACTTTAGCCATAAATAAAGTCTTTGTGCTAGGGTTTAGACTTTTTCCGTTCATAAAGTCACTTGGGAAAGTTTTATAATTTTTCCTAAAACTATGAGCGTTTGAGTGAGGGGAGAATTTGGATCTTTTATTATCAAAAAGATCCTCCGCGTTGTAATGGTTTATTGTTGATTAGTAGATTTCCCAATTACTTGGATCGTGGACGTAGACAGAGGGCCGAACCATGTTAAACTTTGTGTGTTGATTTCCGTGGTGCTTGTGTGTTATCTGTGTGTGTATCCAATTCCCAATGCATGACTGTCGCGTACTTAAGAGAAAAATTCCTCAAACACACAAGCCAAATTAGTATCACCAAATATTCTCCAATAATTATTTTGTGTCAAATACTCAAAAATTACACTTCTTCAAAATAATGGTTTGCTTTCCTATTATCCACAACACTCTCAATTATGATTACACAGTCTTCAGTCTAGGGACATGGCTACCCATCCTGCTAACTCTTCACTTATGCACTGTCATTTGTAAAAGAAATAGTGAAAAAGAATGGGTGAACAAACAATGCTTAGTATGTGGGTATCATTGGAAGAAACACAATTCAAACACAAATAAATAGGAACAAGGTTCGAATAAAAAGTTACAAATACAAACCATAATGAAACTCAACGCAATTATCTGGCAGGAAATAACAGTAGACAAATAGACATGATTATTCAAGAAATATTAACATGGTATAGTTTAAGAATCTTAATATGAGAAACAAGGAAAGATTGAGTAAATATCACTAGTTAATTATCTTTAAAATCACTAGAAAAACTATGACTATATATTATCACGATAACACGTCAGGCATACAAGGCCCCAAAAGCACGTACAATAAAGGAGCTCCAATTCACATCACAATGCTGCAATTCACATCATATTCACAGCTTGTGAAACAAGGTTTTAACAATATTACAACACATCACTGTACAAATATGTCTAGATTATGAATGAATTATGAAAAGTATATGGTATCAAAGGATCAAATGACAGGTAGAAGTAAAACATGAATACATGATCATAGACACAAATTCATGAAGTGAAATATTAGGGAAAACCCAAAAAAGATGAGAAACCCACTTACCTCGCTCACAACATTTTACGAGACTCTCTTTTCTTGTCAATATCCGAAAGAAGGATAATATTCCAAAGTACTTCAAGTCTCCTATTAGAATAGCTATGTCATCTACTGTAATGGTTATAAGAAGACCAATGTCGTGCAAACTCTCTTCTTGGCAAGGGGATTTTATAGACCAAAATGATTGCACATTTTTATTAAAATAATCTATCTTGAGGAAGCATTATGCCCATTTACAAGAAAAGATAAAGACCACCCAATCATGTTCCCATTTAGTCACCAAAAATGTCAATATCCTCTAAATATAACCACATAACCATGTCTCAACAAACCCGCTAGAAGAACAATGGCTGAATGGCCCCTCCAAAATTCAGTAGAAATTTTAATACACAAGTAGCGGTCTTCAATGATTTTTGCACTATCTCATAGTTTCACAAATATATCATATATGGGATAAATGGACATGATACATACATAATTAAATAACAAGGCATTACATAAGCGTTATATGTAATAATTTATTGACTTTCTCGATCTGATTCAGGCTCATCAGTCTAATATCTCTTCCAGATCGGGAATTCAACATCTTTTTTTTTATGTTACAAGGTGTCCCTAACTGGAATCATGAAAGAATCTTCTGTCTTTCATTCAAGGATGACATAGCTATTCTAATACATGTTTATGTTACATATCGTAGTTGACTTTCATTTTGTTCTTGATCAAGTGGCGAAGAATATCCTTTGCGTCTCTCATGTTCACTCTACGGATCAGTTAGCTGACTCCTTCATCAAGCGCCACTTTCACATCAGCAACTTCAACACTAATGAACCAAGATAGGTGTTCTTGTTGGAACCCCATCTATGAATGACAAATTACAAGCACATTTGTCTCACTCAAGACTTACCAAAAACATGATATTATTCAGTCCCTTAGATTAAACAATAACTCAAGGACTCAATAAACTATTGAGCTCCATCATTTGTATTTATATATTGACTTGTACAGCAATTGCGTGTACGAATAAAAATAGCATTCAATTCTTGTAGCTTTCATAGCAATGCCATCAGGTTCCATCACTATGGGATCCATTTTGATTCGTCTACCAGAAGACTCTAGCCAGTATGTGTTTTGGGCCTATCAGAGAATTTTCGACGACTTAAAAAAAAAAAAAAAGAAATTAAAATGCAGGGAAATGTTTAAAAGCCGCAAAATTATAATCGCAGTGATGTTTCAACTTTGAATAGGTGCAAACGGATGGAGACGTTGCCAGCTATGATTATAATGATGAGACGAAGTAAGTTGAGGATATAGGGTGAGGGTGAGATAATGAAATTTTTACAGTGTTAAATTTTAACTAAGATTGTCAAAATAAAAGAGCTCTTGAAGTCCTCATATTAGTAAGCAGATTATTCAACAAAGGTTGCTAAATGTCACTGAATGTCAACGCAAAACGCTGTCCACTGAAAATTTCACCATAATATCACTGACAAGACTTTATATCGTTTCTTGAGTCTAGCAAGAAAACTACGTGCTATCTTATATCTTTTTCACTTGTCAAAATTGCTGAATTGAGATTTGTTCGTTGAAGAAACCAGATCTCTAGCTAAGGTTGCTTTCTGTATCTGCAAATATTAGACATGGAAGTGGGTTTAGTAGTTGGGGGCGCATTTCTTTCTTCTGCTTTGAATGTGTTTTTTGACAGGATGACTCCCAAGTTTTCCAGCTTGTTTTGGGGTCGTAAGCGTGATGAACAACTACTGAAGAAGCTCAAGACAACATTGTTAACCATTCAAGCCGTGCTCGATGATGCAGAGGATAAACAAACTAGAGACATGCTTGTTAAGGAATGGCTTTGTGAGCTTAAAAACATTGTGTATTATGCTGAGGACTTGGTAGATGAGATCAAAACTGAAGCCTTGAGATTGGAGGTTGAAGGTGGGGAGAAAAGCGCGACTAACATGGTAAGTCATTTCTCTGATGAATTTCTGAAAGAAATAATTCCCAAAATAGAAGAAGTTGTTAGCTCTTTGAAAGACTTTGAGTCACAAATTAGAGTGCTTCATTTGGAGAGGGTTGTTATGAAGAAAGACAAGTCAAATAGACTTCCATCAACTTCTTTGGTTGATGAATCAGATGTCTATGGTAGGGATAATGAAAGAGAAAAGCTAGTTAAAGTGGTCTTGTCTGATAACATAAATGGAAATAATGTTGGGGTAATTCCTATTATTGGGATGGGTGGTTTAGGCAAGACAACGTTAGCTCAACTTGTTTATGGTGATGAGAGGGTGAATAAACATTTTGACATAAGAGCATGGGTTTGTGTCTCTGAGAATTATGATGCACTTAAAATAACTAAAACTTTGGTTAGGAAAGTCACTCATTTGGGTGCTGAAGACAAAGATGATTTTGATATGCTTCAAGTTAAGCTCAAAGAGAGCCTAACGGAAAAAAAGTTTCTGATTGTTCTAGATGATGTTTGGAATGATAATTACAATGACTGGGACAAGTTAAAGGATCTTTTGAAATATGGAAAAAAAGGAAGGAAGATTAGTGGGACAACACGGAATGAAAAGGTTGCACTCACAATGCAAAATGAGCCTATGCATCATTTAAAAGGTATATCTGATGAAGATTGTTGGTCTTTGTTTAAGAAACATGCATTTAGTAATGGTGGTCCTCTTGCATCTCCAGATTTTGAGAAGATTGGTAAAGAAATTGTGAACAAGTGCGATGGATTGCCTTTGGCTATAAAGACGCTTGGGGGCTTCCTACGGTCTAAAATAGTGGTCAAGGAATGGGATGATATTTTGAGAGGTGGATTTTGGATTTTAGGGAACAACCAAAATGATGTCTTACCAGTACTTAAACTAAGTTACCATAATCTTCCGCCATATTTAAAGCATTGTTTTGCTTTTTGTGCTGTTTTTCCAAAAAAATATCATTTTGATGAGGAAGAACTAATTTTATTATGGATGGCTAATGACCTTTTGCAACATCCAACTCAAAATGGTAAAACAATAGAAGATATCGGTTTTGAATATTTCAGTGAATTGAGATCAAGATTCTTCTTTCAAAAAGTGAGTGACAATAAATACTTAATGCATGACTTGGTCAATGATCTAGCTCAACATGTGTGTGGAAAATTTTATGTTGGGTCTGAGGATTATCATTATGGTGAAATTCCAAGTGAAGCACGATACTTTTCATACATGTCTGAATATAATGATACATTCAGGAAATTCAAATTCCTTGCTCATGTGAATAACTTGAGGACATTTTTTCCTATAAATTCAGGGAGCCGGTTAAACAAAATGTTTTTAACAGATATACTTCCTTTACTTGTACGCTTGAGGGTGCTATCTTTGTGTGGTTATCATATCTACAAGCTGCCTGATTCAATTTGCAAGTTTAAGCAACTACATTATATAAATCTTTCAAGGACAAATATTAGACAGTTACCAGATTCTATATGTAGCCTGTATAATTTACAGACACTATTGTTGTCTTGGTGTGAATATCTTCACAAGTTGCCTCTGGATTTGACAAAACTGGTTAACTTACGTCACCTTAATCTCAAGGGAACTAAGTTGATGGAAATGCCGAGTCACATGAGTAGATTGAAAAGTCTGCAAACTCTAAGTTGTTTTATTGTAGGCAAATCTCCTAGTGAGAACATTAAGGAATTGGGGAAGCTTCATCTGCATGGGTACCTTAAAATCATGGGGTTGCAAAATGTTATTAATTTCAATCACGCACTCAAGGCCAATCTTAGGAATAAGAACCGCCTTGAAGATTTAGTTTTGCAATGGTCTAGAGATACAAATGATCCGCATATTGCCAAGGGCAAACTTGACAAGCTAATACCTCATACCAACTTAAAAAGTTTGACCATTGACGGGTACGGTGGGACAAGTTTTTCACATTGGCTTGGACATGATTCATTTTGTAACATAGTATCACTATGTCTTACAAACTGCATGAATTGTGATTCCTTACCGGCACTTGGACACTTGGTGTCTCTGAAATCTCTCAGTATCAGTAGACTTGATAGTATTAGAAAGATTGGTGAAGAATTTTATGGGGATAATTCTTCAATTAAACCCTTTCAATCTCTTGTGACTTTAAAAATTGAGCACATGTCTAAATGGGAGGAGTGGGATACGTTAGGGAATGTAGGCTTTTCTTGCCTTGAAGAATTCTATGTAAAAGATTGCCCAAAATTGATAGGGCAATTGCCCTCCCAACTTTTACTTTTAAAAACATTTGAGATTTCTGGATGCCCCAAGCTTGTAATTCCTAATGATTGGATGACTATTCCTCAAGATAACCAAGTTCGTCTGCATTCTTCTCTGCAAGTTTTGAAGATGTATGATATGCCTAACTTGAAGGAGTTACCCGAAGGGCTTCTCAAATTAGGATTAGAACAGTTGAGAGTTGAAACATGTCACGGCCTTATAACATTTCCAAAGGTAATGACACACGTCAACAAAATGATTGTTTGTGATTGTCCGTCACTTGTGTCCTTGCCCATTGTGGGTCCATCCGCCAACATAAAAGAACTCAATATTTCAGAATGTAGAGAACTCGAGTTCCCCACAGGTGATGGCTGCTTTAGTTCGGTTGAACATTTACGAGTGAAAAATGCTGGTGATTCTTTCAATGACTTTTCACTAAGCTTATTTCCCAAGCTACTGACCTTGGAGATTCTGCGATGTGAGACTCTCAAAGTATTTCCAGCTTCTTGCACAATTCAAAATCTTAGATTGTTGCATCGATTGTATATCTGGGACTGCAATAATCTGTTGTCTTTTCCCGAAGGGGGATTGCCAGCTCCAAATCTGGAGTATTTTAGAGTCTCTAGTTGCATGAAGCTCAAGTCACTGCCGGAACAAATGCATTCTCTTCTCCCTTCTCTTCGAGATCTAAGCATAGTTAATTGTCCAGAGATTGAGTCTTTCCCAGAAGGGGGTTTGCCCTCCAGTCTGAAATCCCTTTGGATCAAGTCTTGCCAAAAGCTCATGACGTGCCGAGGGGATTGGAATTTGCAAAGACTTTCTGCTCTAAGAGAATTCAAAATTAGTGATGATGATGAAGAGTCATTTCCAGACGAGTGGCTGCTGCCTTGCACTCTTAGGGATCTTGAGATTGAGCATCATAAGAATTTGAAAACACTGAATCAAAAGGGTGTTCTTGGTCTCACCTCTCTTCAAACTCTATATATCTACAACTGCCCTGAGCTCCAGTCATTGCCAGAAGAAGGTCTGCCCACCTCTCTTAAAACCCTAAAAATCTCTAACTGCCTCGAGCTCCAATCATTGCCTGATGAGGGATTGCCCACCTCTCTCGAAACTCTAAGAATCGTCAACTGCCCCAAGCTCCAGTCATTGCCAGAAGAGGGCCTGCCCACCTTCGTTTCTGAACTGGAGGTGAAGCATTGTCCATCACTAGCACCACTTCTAGAAAGAGAGAGAGGGAAATACTGGCCCAACATTGCTCATATCCCCCTTATACTTCTTGATGATGAGCTCATCTCCTGAGATATTGGGAGAAAGAGGAGGAACAAAAATCTACTGAAAGGTAATTCTACATCCTTTTTGTTTTCTTCAAATTGGTTCCGAACTTTATTTGTTTCCACATCTTTTTAATTAAGCCGCTTGATTAGACTGGATGATGAAGCATACAATCAGAAGCACATTAATAATAACTGTCACGAAATATATGGAAATAAAAAGGTTATTCCATTTCTGTAATTGATGAGCACGGGGATGGGACCAGGACATATGGCATTTTGTATCTACATTTCCAATTGATTTTGATGATATCTTTTTTTTGCAGAGGCAGATGTATTCATGAAAGGATTCAAAATGTTATAGAAGTTAGACAAGATGGAATTGGTGCAAAAGAGGCAAGGGAATGTATGATGCTGCACTGATGGTATTTATTGATCTTTTGCTAGCTGTTTGCTGCACTAGATATTTTGCTGGTATTGATAAAGCTGTAGAGACCTATGTATCATTATCATGTCCCCACCTCAACATTTAGTTATGCCTATGCATGTAAAATGCATCTATCTCCTGTTAAAATGACTTTTTTTCCAGGATTTACAAGTAATTCAGAAAAATGCACAAGGAGTACCAAATGATGAGTCAAAGTGCATGTTCAGTAGGCCTAACCTTCGGTTCTCGTAACCAAGTTTCTCTTTCTCACTCCTTATGCGCTTTTTCATACTTCATCCAAACTTATTTTTCTGAATGTGGGTAAATGGCACCCTTTACTTCTAATTTCAACTAAAGGCATATAGCTGGCAATGCAACCAAGTAGAGATGAAGATAGTGAAGTATGAAGTGAAATTAATTTGTTTGCTCTTCCTTCTTACGGCATAAAAGTTTTAGATACTTATTACTGTAAGGTTCTATGCCATGGAATTGCTCATGAAAGAGATGTTAATTTTTGTTCACATGGAAAGACGTAGGTGTCTTGCTAAAGTGCTAAAATGCTTTAGAGCTTCCTGTGGACATAATCCATATAGTGGCTATAACTATGATACTCGTTGTACTAGATGCACCCAAAGCAGCACGCTAGTGTTAAATATATCTTGTATTATTAGCTCGTTGATTGGAAATTCTTTTATATTAATCGAGCAGTTATTTTGCTCATAGTAAAATAACATGAAGATTCTAGAGTGGATTCTAAGCATCAACCAAGGTTTATCTTTTTTTTTTTTTTTTCTTCTTTTGACTCGTTTTCTGGCAATGTGTTATATTCATTCCACCTGGGGCGTCCTAATTTCAGAAAATAAAACTAGTTGGTCACTCTTTTTCAATTGCTTAGTTCACTTATAATTTCTCTGCCTGTTTTTCTTCCTTTTATCCAGATTCGATGCAGATAAAAAAGCCTCTGCAGAGACATCGTGGCAGGCTTGAGCACAATAAGGCATATTGCGATTCATTCTGTGATGCAGAATGGTAGTCTCTTGTTTCACACTCTTCATTGATTTCATCTACTGATGCCATCTAATTGTCCGCATATTCTAAACTTCACGTTTACTTATACAGTTTTCGAACTTTATCAGTTTGCACATCTTTTCCATTGAGCTTTTGATTGGAATGGATTCTGAAGCACAGAAATGGAAGCACATTAATCGTAACTTCATAACGAAGATATATGAAAATAAATAGGTTGTTCTTCTGTAAATGATTTGTACGGGATGGAACCAAAACATATGGTACTTTGTACTCTACATTGCTAAAAGATCATGCTTATTGCCTTTTACTCTGTTTCAATTGTTTATATCTTCTCTGTTGAATTTTACTCTATATAATGATTGCTTTTGTTGCAGAGACAGTTACATTCACGAAAGGATACAACAATGTTATATAAGTCGAACAAGATGGAATTGGGTTCAAAAGGTAAATGGATGTGTGATACTGCACTGATGGTATTTATTAATCTTTTGCTAGCTGTTATGCTAGATTTCTTTTTTGGTATCGATAAAAGCTGAGATGACCTATGTCGTTTTACATTCCCCACCTCAGTATTCAGTTATGCCTATGCATGACATTGGCCAGGAATAACAAGTAATCTAGTAAAGTGCTCAAGGAGTATCAATCGATGAGTCAAGCAGCATTCTCAGTAGGCCTGACCTTTGGTTCCCATAACCAAGTTCCTCTTTCTCACTACTACTTCTTCTTACTTCATCCATACTTTTTAGTTTTCTAAATGTGGGGCAAAAGTTGCCCTTTGCTTCTAATTTCAACTAAACGCAAATATCTGGTTTGCAAGCAAATAGAGACGAAGTGTGGGATTTATTTGTTTACTCTTCCTTCTTCTAGTATAAAAGTAAAAAGTTGTAGAATCTTATTAATATATGGTTCTGTGCCATGGAATTTGTCATGAACATGATCTCTGGAAAAGATGTAGGTGTCCTGCAAAATGCTTCATTGCAAACTAGTTACGCTATGCCTCAACCTAGGTTTTTCTCTTTTCTTTTGTTCTCTTCCTCTGAAAAGTTTTATATTCATATCCTACTGATGCATCCTAATTTCGGAAAAGCAACTTGTTGACGACTCTTTTTAGATCCTAAGTTCACTTATAATTTTTGTACTTGCTTTTCTTCCTTTTAGTGATCAGATGCAGATAGAAAAACCTCCACAGATATATAGTGCCAGGCTTAAGCACAATAAGACATTGCATTCATGCTATGGTGCAGAAATGGTATATTCTCTCGTTTAACACTCTTCTCTTGTTCTTTCCTTCCTCTTTTGATCAACTGTGTAACGCTTGGATATATATTATTCTGGTGTTGACTATAAAATCCATTTGGTTGTTGTTTATCTATACATGGGATTAATAGTGTGTGGTTCTTAGATTCTTTATTGCCTCCATCCACACTATTAGAGAAAAGTAGTAGAGAATTTGAAATTAATTTACACGTAAAACCATAGCTCATATCTCTAGGAAAAAGATACTAAATAGCCCTCAGCGGATTCAAGATGTAGAACTGTCTACTGTTACTTGGGCCAAATTGTTACATGCTCAATAGAAATGGATGACTATTATTGCCTTGCTCACATTTTTTTAACCCTTTCCTGCTTTGTTCCCTATGTATTGGCATGTCAATTCCAGATCCGCACAGAAGGCGTTGGTTGAGGTTTGGCACTGAATTTGCCTCTATAGTTCTTCTTTGGCGAGTGTTGACTCATCAATTCACACTTGTATGTTAGCTTCTTCCAACTCCTTCCCGTAGCTTCTTGAATTGCAACAGGATAGTTTGTCATGGTTTATAGTCTGTCAATTTGAATAAGCTATTCCTGATCTTCTCTTACTGGACATTCTGGGAGTAATCTTCTTAAATGAATTGGGCACGCGATTTGTTGCATGACTCGAAAGTAAAACTGAAAACGTTGTTGTGCTTGTGATCTTGGTCTTTCTAGGACAGAGAAATTTCTTCAATGGATATCACCCTTTATCTTGATCTGAAAGAAGGCAGGTCCTCTAAATTTTTGTTCATGGCACTAAAATGCTATTTGCTTTAGCAGATGAAAATTAAAACTAGTGATAATTCATATATGACAGAACGTATCAGTGTCTTTAAACAATTATCGCTTCTACTTCACCGGGTGACATTGATGATCCTGATCCATACTAATTGTTTTTGGTAATGTTAATAACAATTTGCTTGAATCTCATGTTGTCATAGTTTTTTGGTCCCTATAATGGTTATTCACCTTTTGTTTTCTTGTCAGATTTAGCAACAGTCCATTATAGCTTTGATAAGATGCGTCATACATAATTTGCCAATGAACGAGTCTGCTCTGAAAATCCGAACCAAAACTCTCTTTTTATGTTCACATAAGCATTCAATATCGCTGCCTGGAGAAACAGATACAATTCTTTTGTATTATGGCAAGGCACATCACTGAGACAACATTGTAATATGCCAGAATTGTTAGCTAAACATTTTTGTTTTGGAGAATATGAATTATGATCCCAGCTTTTGGTACTCACAAGTTACAAGTAAGAGCTATCAAATATTTGTGCTTTATTTCTTGGTTAAATTAGCAACTTTTTTCCCCTTTCCAAGGGGAATCTATTGGTAACAAGCTCAATCCAAGGACGAACACTAATACATTCAAAAGAACTACAAACAAATGTTTAGTTTTTGCCTGATTAATTGGGTAGTATAGTGGTGCAAAATTTGTGATCTTTCTATGCTTATATTACCCAGAATTGTTTTTTCAGTGAGACTCATTTCATTGTGCAGCACTGTTGAAGAAATTATTGTATCGCTGAGATTCGTAACTTTTTATGAGTAATGCTCAAGGTACGGCTCAACACTCGGGATTTATTACTTCATTTTTTTTTTTCTCGTTTTGCATGCTTATACTTGACTTCTGCACAATTGCCAAGTGTTTAAATATGACCGTCAGTAATTTGGTGACCGGGCAGATTGCTGAAGCTGCAATACTAAACTGACCAAAGTATATGGTCACACAAACATCTGAACATTAAGGTGGTTTTACATAGGTGTAATGTGGAGTGACTACAGGGATGCACTTACATTCGGACATTTGGCACATTCGACGCTAACATAAGTGAGTCTTATACGCATGTGGGGGGATCATCTCTCTCTTTCAGCTGGACATTTAGATGCAAACTTTTTTTTGTGACTATTACAAGATGTACCAGAAATGGCATCTCATGCTTATCATTGGCGCAATGCACCAGTATGGTTGGATCATACCAGCGATGGGATAAAAGGCCAATTGTTACTTCTTGATACGATGTGGAATCACTTAATTGTTTAACCTGTATAGACTTCATCTACTTAAAAACAATTCTCAATCAATTTCCTTATATTTGTAGTCAGAGAAAACATAAGAGTTCACTTATATTTTCTTCTCAAAAGAGTTACACTGTTTTTTTCGATTCCAAGAATAATGCTCAGTTCTTTTTGTTCTCATATACTGGTTTGAAGCTCATCTTTAAAAGCTAAAGTTATGTTCAATTGCTTTCTTAGACCCAAAATCTCCTTTAATTACCAAAGGATACCCCAAGATAATTTTAATGTAAGGTAATACAAGTAGTATGAGGTGGCAACTTTCAAGCCCGGAAGAGGAGAAACAGAGAGAATTAAAAGAAATAATAATCCAAGTCAAATTATTCTAATATAGAAACTTGTTGTGAAGTCAAAGATCCAGCTAAACCAACTAAATCCTTATGAGTTGTCGGTTGTCCAAATCAAACTTTTTAGTTGTAAATATTTAAATTTTTTTAGTAATTATTTATTTAGGTTGTTTATAGGACTAAACTATTAAAATATTTACAACTCAAAAGTTTGATTTGGACAATCAACAACTCATAAGGATTTGGTTGGTTTGGCTGGATCTTTGACTTCTCAACAAGTTTTTATATTGGAATAAGGATAAATATTTAATTTGGTTATTTATATGTAAGGTTTGTGCCATTTTAGTATTTATTTTTTAAAATGTATATTTTTTATCCTGTATTTTTATCATTTGTCTTAATTTAGTCCTTATATTTTAGAATGTATTCTTTTAGTTCCGTATCTTTACCATGTCTTTACTTAGTCCTTATCTTTCAAAATGGTTGAGAATTAACGTGAAGCATAATGACAAAGATAAGGACTAAGTTGTGACAAATGGTAAAGATACAAGACTAAAAAGGTACATTTTAAAAAATAAAGACTAAAATGACACAAATACTAAATATAAGAGACCAAATTGGGTATTTACCCTTGGAATAATTTGACTTGGATTATTATTATTTTTAGTTCTTTCTTTCTCTCTCTTCTCTTCTGGGCTTGAAAGTTGCCACCTCATACTACTTGAATTACCTTACGTTAAAATTAGGAAAAATCTCACAATTACTCCCTTTTGTTTACACGTTTCGGACAATTAGTCTCTATTGTTTTATAAGTCACGCCATTAGTCCATATCATTTGCAAAAGTCTTACCATTAATCCTGATAAGAGTAAGCTCAGCTCAACAGCATCAAGAAAGTAAACTTTAGTCATTAGCACACTAATTAGCAGAATTAGTTAGCATCTGACTTAGTTAAGCAAAACCGAATTATAGATAGTGGAAGACAGCTGTCGCTTAGCAGTATAATAGCACATGTGTAAAACTAATTCTATAAATAGCAACTCTTGTATCAAAATCAATTAATGCAGATAATTTTTCATTCATTTTCTCTCACTTTTGTCATGGTATCGAGAGCCACATAAAGACATAAAGACAAAAAGACGAAGGAGGCATCACCTAATCAGCCAACTCAAAATCTGCAACAAAAGCACATTGATGCTTCTCAGAAAATCTACTGTCAAATTTGTGGAAAATCGAACCATATTGCGTTGAATTGCTAGCATTGATTTGATAATTCTAAGTATACTAGCAATCAGACAGGCAAACAGGCTCTAACTGCTCAATTTCAGTCTCCCTCTGCACCAGATGCAACTTGGTATGTTGACTCTGGAGCCAATTCAAATGTCACCAATGATCTGAACAATCTTGCATCTTATCAACTCTATTAGGTTTCGATCTTGTCTTTGTAGGTGATGGTTCTAATCTCCAAATCACACATACAGGTACTAGCAAATTCACTTTTTCCTCTTCTCAGTTTCAGCTTAACAATGTCTTATTGTGCCTAAGATATCCTCCAATCTATTGTTAGTATCTCCATTAGCCAAAGATAATGATGTTACTCTTGTTTTTAATTCCAAGGAGGTGCTTATCCTAGAAAATTCTACCTAGGAAGTCCTGCACAAGGGCCTTTGTAAGAATGGCTTCTATACTCTCCCTCAAATTTTCACTCCAACTCAGCATCAAGCTAATAGTTGTTTCCACACAACACCAACACATTCTAAACCTTAGCTATGGCACTTAAAATTAGGCCATCCATCTAATACTGCTATACACTCTTTATCTCATATGATTCATGTTCTTAGCTCCAAACAGTTAGCTTGTGAGTCCTGTTTTACTGCTAAGGCACACAGGTTGCCATTTTCTTTGTCCAATAATGCATCCACACACCCTTTTGAGCTTGTACATTCGAATGCGTGGAGTGTTGGTTATTATCCATGGTTCTATAGCCTAGATTACTAGTGATTTAGGCATCAAAAACTTAATATAATGCAGCAGATGCAATCAAGAACTGATAAACCAAGCAAATACATATAAACAAGCCGACATATATGCATAAAACATAGTTTAAGATTTCACGGACAAATTCATTACCTTTAAGTGTTGGCGTCAAAACTCAACACTCTATGATGCTCACCACACGATAGCTGCAACGAGTGGACACCACTCCTCCTTGCTTGCCTTGGTCAACAGTTCCACACCAATGGAAGAAGAAATCACGTCTATGAAGGGGAAGTCACAATTGATCTTCTCTTCTATTTTAATTCCAAGCTATGGTGATGTTCGTTGTGGGACGAAACTCACTCTCCTTTTTCCTCTCTATGGTCGTGTGGTGTGTCTCACAAAATAAGAATTGTCTCTTCTTTTCTTGGTTGGTGGTGTATTAACAAGTAAGAGTCCTAAGTGACTCGTGTGTTTTAGGAAGACTAGGAAAGTGAGGAGTTTTACTTGCATACAATTATGTATCTGGACTAGATATAGTCCACATTATTTTATGCAAGAAATAAGCTAGATAAATTTGAATATTATCTCTTATTATCTTTTATAAATTTCTTATTTTCAAATAAATGAAAATTAATCCTTAAAACTATGAGTCCTATAATATCAGCTAGCCTACAATTCTATCTTTCAACTTCCTAATTCTACCACACGATTTCCACTTGCTAAATACACACTCCATATGTTAATCTTAGAGAAAAGGAAAGTGTACTCACCAATATGGAAATTAGTTAAAAGAGGGACCAAAAGACATATTTGCCCTAGCTCCAAAATGACTAAAATACCCTTGCTAGATCCTAGCTGCATTTTATTCATTTTAGCCCTAGCTCATTCCACTAAACAGTTATGGTTGCACTCTAATACGAATACTCATTCCCATGATACTAGTCAAACAAAGTTTGACTATGTCTTTGACTTACTAAGTATAAAAGACCACAATGGCCCTCTATGTAGAACCCGTAATCAATACTAGGTCTTCACTTTGTACTATCCACCTTTCTTGATTATCTCTATTCTTTGTGTCTCTAATCCTCCAATAATCATCATCTAGATATTATTCTCTTGATCCAGGGAGCGACCCACAAGTTCAATATCTAAAAATAGTCCTGGTTGACTATATTACTAAGTACTTAGGTTTTGATGATTAATAGGATGTCACAAAGGGGAATAACCCATCGTTAAGATGACATAGAACGACTTGACACATATGTATATGCCAACTAGTCAAGTCCATGTATCCAAAACACAGAGTTGTTGACCCATATAAGATCTCACCTATAGTGAATCAAAACACATGTCCTTGAGTTCATTGGTCATCCACATATGCTCAAAAACTAGAGCACTGGTCCCTTAGTAGCTTAAGATGTTTCTGATCTCATCCGGGCGATAGTACTTTTACAAAGATCACATCTATCATGGTCCAGTTCAATGCATTCTCATGCACTAATGAGAAAAGTCCGAAAAGCCCCTCTAATTATCAAGGTAGGTCACCCTACCAAATAGGACTCTCTCAGTATAACCTTCCATAGTGAAGTGCCCAACTTCACTATATGGTTATGAAGCGATAGTTTAGATTAAAGTCTCATAGCATATACCATCTATACGGATCACCACGCACCAATGCCATTCACTCAAATCAATGAGCCTTAGCATGCATATATATAAAGAATATAATGAGAGTATAAAGATGCTCATGTAAGATGCACTGATTATTAATTGTTATAATATCCATTCACTGAGATGTGTTAGTGTTAGTGGGCTTTAAGGCATACAATTCATAACATACTCCTACTTGTACTAAAAAGCACTACCACCAATATAATCTACCACATTTCTCCTTCACCAGAGGATAGAATATTATCTCAGTGAGACTTATGAGTAAAACAGGGCCTGCTAAAGTATTTACCGAAGTTATGTTCTCCACCACATTCGCCCTTTCGAGCAAACTCCTGAACTTAGTGGTGTTCTCACTTAACAAACTTCCTATATAGTGGTTCCTTAGGTTCCTCTTGGTAACAAGTCCTTATAGTATATAGCTACGAAGCTTGCAATACTATCATGAAAACTCTAATTCCATTAAGAATTACCCGAGTTACTTTCTCTCTTCCTTGCAGCTTCCACTATTACCGCAAACTCTGATCTCCGTGGTTGAGGTGACAATAGCAAATTGTCATCCCTCATTGAGTTAAAAATACTTAATTGTCATCTCTCCCAACCATACACAGAGTGAAGACACATCCATAGATCATTCTCTGGATCCTACATAACTAGTTTTCGAAAAATTATGCACCTTCCAGGCATTAGGATACCAGACAGATATATCAGCATATAATCCCTCTTTCTCCCAAGATACTTGAGTATATGCATATCTATCACTTAAAAGCCTAATTGAGTATCTCCCAAGTAAAGGCACATAAATTTCATATTTGGGTATCACAATCCTTGTATACGTCTTTCAACATCAGTCATGTCCTTCATGCACACAACTACTTCAAACGTCCTATCTGTCAATCTGCTCATTCATTTTGATAGTTGTTTTTTTCCCTCGCTAAAAGAACTTTTAAAAGCAACTATGGACACAAGAATCATTAGTATATCACGAGACATGGTGGCGAGAATAGGATATTGATGTTCAAGTGTGCACTACCATTTTAAAACATCAAATCTTTCTTCATCGTCCTCAGGATTAATTTGTAATAAAAAACTAATTCATTAAGTCCAGACGAAGTTGAACTTAAAGCTTTATTTTTTTAGTACCTCATAATAAATTTTCTTTGAACTACTAGATGAAGTATTGGAACTATGAGTTGGAAGGCAAGATCTAACATTAGCATTATAGTATTTATCCAGATAATAAGTATATAAAATGTTCAATATTTTTTTAATTTCGTCCATAATTTCTTTAATTTCGTTCTCATTCTTACGCCTATTATCATATTCAAACAAAAGTTTAATAAAAACTTCTACTCTACCAATTTTAACTCGAGAATCTAAAGTTGCACCAATACAATACAAATATGGAAAATCTTCATAATATTTAAAAAAAAATGTTCTATGAATTGGTATAACGTTGGTGAGAAGATTATCTTCTCTATATTAGTTCATATGTTCAACAATAGTAACCAATTAAGTAAGTCAAATATTAGAAGTTGGATAATAAAAACTAGAAAATAAACAAGTTGCTTCAAAAAATGGTCCTAAAAATTCTTCTTGCTTTCTTGCAATTTCCTAATCCTCAATTGCTAACCAATTTCTTCGGTAATTTTTATTATTTAAATCAATAATTTAATCTTCAAATTAATGGCCCTGTTTAACATGTTATATGTAGAATTCCACCTACTTGGAATATCTAATCTCAATTTTTGTGGTTTCTTCTTATTAGCTTTGCTTAAACTTTTAAATTCCACTTTCCTATGAGTCAGGGAATTAATAAAATAAACAACATCTCTAATATTGCTAATAGCTCCATTTATTATGGTTAAGCCACTTTGAACACACAAATTTAAAACATGGCATGCACATCTATTATGAAAAAGTTTACTGTTATATGTGGAATGAAATTGTGTCATTAATGGCTTAATAGTTCCAGACATGTTACTAGCATTGTCAAATGATATGTTAAGTGTCTTATTATCAATTTGATATTTACGTGCAACTTGAATAATGCAACTTGCTATACATTTAACATTATGTTTATCTTCTACTAATTGAAAACTTATAATTCTTTTTTGCATATTCCAATCTATATTGATCCAATTGTTAGGAATCATACTAGGTATTTAAAGATTTTACAATAACTCTGCGGAATTAAAACAAATTAAATACTAGCTTAATATGCAAATTTAATTAAAACATAATTATTATTAGAGATAGACAATTCGAATGCCTCTACGAAGTCGGGTCTCATGCAGATTCCGATATGTTCAAGCTTTTCATGATTGAAGCCTCCAAAAGTATCCACACGAAGCTCTCCAATTAATAAGCAAAATCCCCCACTTAAGATTTTAGAGAAAAGAAAACCTTTTATGACAAACTGATTTGTGCTAGCTTTTCAGGTTTGTCATAACCTCGTATATATAGGAATCACCTAGCCAGGCTTTTAGGCCAGTCCTAAACACTAGTCTTGGATTATAAAACTAATCAGACTAGAACCTAGTTCCAGTTAGACTTATAATCCAATTAAATTAAATTGGACACTCCAATTTAATTAATTTCTTTTCTCGCTGATTAATTATCAAACTTCTTTGTGTGTGACCTTTTGGGTCCGTGATTAATCGGCAATGGAAAATCATTAATCTAATTAATCATTTAAATTAGAACCTTTCTAATTTAACTATTTTCTTAAATTATGAGTGACACCTAGTAGTATATCGTAATTCCTCAATTAATGATGAAGTGGATATGCGAACCCAAGACATATAGTAAATTTCTTCTGTCAGTCTTGTCCTGGTTAAGAATGAGCCACGGAAGGGAAGTCAAACTTATGGTCTTAACCAAATGACTAAATTTAATTAATTTAGCGATCCACAAATAAATCATGGAACAATTTCCACTGAATCACCTCGGCCAAGGATTTATGATTGCTCAATTAATTAGATCTCATAGGACCCCTTAGTCGACGGATCCCTTAATGGATAATCACACGCTTCCAAGCATAGACGAACCACAACCACTAATCACTTAATCTCATCCATGGATAGAATCAGATTATTGCGTAATTACAAATCATGACGTCACATGCACGAGGCGACCAAGATACCTCAGGTCTAAGGAATTATCATACGTGATCGTTACAAATATGTATATATATTGATAATTGAATAACCATGTGATCTTATATATGACAGCGGTCAAGTCCAATTGCCTATTCATCAATAGTACTTCTATACTTACTAAAACAACATGAGTCTCATTGTCCTTTCTTTTGGATGAAGCTCATAACTCTAAGTAAACTATCCATCCGGGCAGGAACATGATGTACCGAGACTTGAAGCAACATTATTGGTGGAACAGCATGAGGATGAATATAGCGGAGTTTGTAGCTTAGTGTTTGACTTGCCAAAGGGTCAAAGCAGAGCATCAACGATCGGCGGGTTTGCTTCAACCGTTGATGATTCCCTAGTAGAAATGGGGACATGTGACTATGGACTTCGTCACAAACTTTCCAAGATCACCAAGGAGTTGTGATGCAGTATGGGTTGTGGTTGACCAGTTAACCAAGACTACTCACTTTATTCCAATGAATAAGCAAGATAGTCTTGAGAAGTTGGCAAATTTGTATGTTGCTAACATCGTGAGACTTCAAGGGGTCCCAGTCAGTATTGTATCAAATAGGGATCCTCAGTTTACTTCTAGATTCTGGTAGTGTCTGTAGATAGCTTTGGGTACCAAATTGAACTTCAGCACAACTTATCATCCTCAGTTAGATGGGCAGTCAGAGATGACGATTCAGATTCTGGAGGATATGTTAAGAGCTTGTGTTATGGACTTCGGGAAGAGTTGGGAAAAACACTTGACATTGGCGGAGTTTACTTATAACAATAGTTACCAATCGACTATTGGGATGGCTCCATACAAGGCATTGAATGGTCGTAAGTGTCGATCTCTGTTGTATTAGGATGAGGTTGGGGAAATGAAGGTTATTGATCCAGCCTTGTTGCCAGAGCTTGTGAATACCATTGGGAATGTTCATCTCATTCGTCAGATGATGCTTACAACTCAGAGTAGGCAGAAGAGTTATGCTGATAAAAGTAGGCGGGATTTGGAATTTGAGGTCGGTGATTGGGTATTCTTGAAGATCTCTCATTGCAAAGGTATTGTTTGGTATGGTAAAGAAGGGAAGCTGAGTCCGAGGTATGTAAGGCCATTTAAGATCATTGGCAAAGTTGGAAAGTTGGCTTATCAGTTGGCTTTACTGCTGAGCTTGTCAAGGGTTCATGATGTCTTTCATGTATCTATGTTACAGAAGTATCATCCAAATCCTTCTCATGTTCTTGAGGCATAACCATTGCAGCTTAGTTGGGATTTGACATATAAGAAGCGGCCTATTCATATTCTGGATTAGTCAGTTCGGGAACTACATTCGAAAGTGATTCTGATGGTTAAAGTCTTATGGTTTCATCATGGAATTGAGGAGGCTACTTGGGAAAGACGAGATCAGATTGAGTAACAGTATCCAGAGTTGTTCAATTGAGAATATAACAATTTTCGGGTCGAAATTGTTTTAAGGGGGGTAGGATGTGAGACCCGAGCATGCATTTCAAGTGCATTTATCTACTTTAAATATTATTTGGTAGTATTATGTGCTAATTATGTGTTTAACTATTTTAGTACATCATATTTGCATTTAAATTACATATATACAGAAAGCCTTAGTCTTATTTTATAAAGCCTACTATATTTGACTCTTATAAATAATACATACATATTTACATACAAATACAATAGAAAAATGCTTAGTATACCATATTTGACTTAGGTTTACTCATAAATATACAATGCATACATAAATACATATAAACATATTAGATAATATCTTAATATGCCATCTTTGACTATTTGACTTCATTTGACCATCTTGCATTATTTTCATTATATACATAATATAACATAACACAAAACAAAACAAAAAGCCTAGAAGAAGCTCAAAGTGTCGGCCAAAAAAGAAAAAAAGATAAAAAAAATAGAATAACTAGATTTTTCCATTTTTGAAGAAGAATTCTTGCATTTATAGGCCAAATCAAAGTGCAAGTTGCTCAAACTTTGTTCTGCATAGCTTGTTCTTGTCATATCTAGCCTTTTCCAACAATTTTAGGTGAGGGATTTCAAGTTCTTGCATGTGTTTGCTTACTTTAATTTATGGAATTCATATATATATGTGTTATAAATGCTTGTAGAGATGAATACATGTTGTAGTAGTGATTTGAGAGCTTAATATATGCATTGGAACTTATTGGAGGCAAAAATAAGTGTTATATTCTAACTTTGTTAATTGGAAGTTGAGAATTTGGGATGGCTTTGGTGTTTGTGATTATATATATGTGATTGGGGTATGATTTCATGGCTTTGGTATGAATTTAGTGAATTTAGGTGTTTATTTTGATGAATTTCTTAAAATTCCAGCTAAGGTGCAAATTTAGAGTTTAGCTTGTTTCATGCTTGGTTTTGTTGTTGTAATGGGTTCATAATGCATTGTAGTTGTTACTATATTGGTTGTGTTGAGGTTATGTGTTGTAGAGATTCATAGGATGGTTAAAATGATGTCTAAAGGTTGGTGGTGTTAAGAATTGTATAATGATATGGCATTGCAAATGGCTTATATGATGTTTAGATTTTGGTATCAATATGTAGAGACCATGTTCCTTTGAAGCTTAAGTGAAGTTAATGTGTAGATATCATGTCCCTTTGATAGTTAAATGTTGATATTAATGTGTTGGATATATGTTTTATTAAAGCTTAATTGTTGAATAATGATGTGTTGTTGAGTAATGAATGTGTTATGAGATGTGATGTAAAGTGTTAGGTGGCAACCTTAGTCCATTATGGTAGCATCGTGTCGTGCTGGAAGGCATAGGGCTTGTCGGTAATTGTATGACTACCATGAACTAGTACTTTTTCTCGTGTGGTCGGTGATAGCCATGGTGAGATTGGTCGTAGATTCGTGTACATCATGAGTGCACAATCGGGAGAAAGAAGTGTTGAGTTTGTGGCGGAGTTATAAGTGTCGGCATCAACGAGTGTTCTAAAGCGGTATTCTTTCAATGTGTTATGTGGTTTGGTTGTTTCAAGGTTGTTAAGTGAAAGTGAATACTTGGTTACTAATGTGATATGTTGTTTCTGATGTGCTTCAAAAGGTTTTCGAGTTAAAGCTTTCAAACTTCTTTTTATCCATCCCTCACTGAGCCTGTTTAGTTCACTCCTCTTTAATGCATGTTACAGGTGTTCATGATGTAGACTATGTGCACGAAGAAGCGGTTAATGATCCTGAGAATATGCCATATGTTTGATGTGTTTTATAGTTGTTAAGAAATGATGTTGCTAGGTTTTGCTTCGTTGTTTAGTAGTTTTGAACTTTATAGATCAAATACTTGTTAACTTAACTTTCTTTAAGTCCAGTTATTTTGGTTGTACATATATGGTTAGTCATATTGGATCATGATCACAACTAGCTAGTTTTATATCTTAGCGCATATTTATATTTAAGAATGCTTTGGTTTTAAAAGAGTTGTCTACTTTTGTCAAATGAATGAATGTAAGATTAGTGTATTCCGCAAGAGAATGATGAAATGTTGTTGTATATAAATGACGCGAACCTTTGAGAATGTATGTTGTGTATACTTTGTTGCGTTGGTTGTTCATATTACAAGCGTTATAATGTCCGTGTGTCATTGCGATCGGACTTCGTTTCCGAAGGAACCAGGTTTGGGCGTGACAAACTAAATTTAATTAATTTAGCAATCCACTAATAAATCATGGAACAGTTTCTACTGAATCATCTAAGCCAGGGATTTCTGATTGCTCAATTAATTAGATCTCATAGGACCCCTTAGTCGACGGATCCCTTGATAGATAATCACACGCTTCCATGCATAGACAAACCACAACCACTAATCACTTAATCTCTTCCATGGATAGAATCAGATTATTTCGTAATTGCAAATCATAGCGTCATATGCACGAGGCAACCATGATACCTCAGGTCTAAGGAATTATCAAACATGCTCGTTACAAATATGTGTATATATAGATCATTGACTAACCATGTGATCTTATATATAGCAGTGGCCAAGGCCAGTTGCCTATTCATCAATAGTACTTCCAGACTTACTAAAACAACACGAGTCTCATTGTCTATTCTTCTCATTGGCATCATATGTCAATCAAGGTAGTAACGTGTGGACTGATCTATCCGAATGAGTCAACGCCCAATTAAATCATTCTACGATCAAGAACATTTTTTAGAATTTATCAATTAATCGTGAATTTCGACTCTCATATTCTTAACCACTTTAAGAATGAAATTCATTTGATAATTCTATGGACTTTATTTAATAATTAATATATTTAATCATAATTAAATGAAACTGCCCATTCAGAAAATAAAATAAATGAATAAATAGGTAATACAATAAATATGTCCCTAAGTTAATTGTCTCTTAGGGCATAAACTCTAATACCAATCACATGTCACACAGAGAATACTCAAACCAGTTTTTGTTGTCCACAATCAAAAGTTAGAGTTACTCTAGTAGGAAGAGATGTAAGAGTGGAAATTAGAATATTTTTATAATTTTTTTATTTATTAAAAATATTTTTTCTTAGTGTGCTTGAAGAAATAGATTTAAAAGAAATATTTAAACCATTTTGAAAAAAAGATCTTACTTGATCAGTTGAACCATTCGTAAAAGGTAAGCCTAAGCTACTAACCATATTTGCCATTTCCCGTCGTGTAGTAGCGTGTGAATATCGAAAAAATGACCTAGTGGTAGGATTAATAACTATTTGTTTTAATTTTTAAAATTTTCAGGTGTTTGGTGCTTATCTCTAATGTATCTAGTCAACGTACTAGTACAAGTATCAGGCTTAAACTTATGATTCATGCAACAAATTTTAGGGTTATGTATAAGAGATATTATATCTCTTTATAGTTATTTATCTTTGCTCAGTCTTAGTTGTCATAGTTATTTGTGATATTTGAGTTGGGTCTTTTTGATCTTTTTTTTTCTTAAAAAAAAAAGATCATCATTTATTGTAGAAGTCAAGCATAAGAAAAATGCTTCAATTTGACAACCAAATGATCCCGTGGTAAGAAAGCATGTGAAACTGTGGGTCCCACCACATTTTCTCATGTCAGCCGGGTGAAGCCGAATAATCCAGCCGTCACATAAGAGACAAACTCCAAGAAGAGAAGGACCCCTCTTACATAGTAAATTATTTTGTCAAAGAAATTCCGAAATAAACCTCTCTTCTACTGTTAGGAGGGAATTAGACATTACAGTCATCACATTATAATAGATTTGTTAAATCATAGGAAAAGTTTTCATATCATGTCTAGGACCACTACTCTCCAAACTATAGTAAATGATTTTAACTCTATCTTCAAGGTTTAGCTCAAAATGACATATAATGTTCATGCCCAGGAAGTTTTCCATTTACTATAGACAGTCGTCTAGATATTGCAGATTTGAGAAAAGAAAAAACTAAACATATAAGTGGACAATGAAATAAATTACGTTCAAAAGTAACAAAAGTCACATATATTTATTTATAAAGCCAACTCCAATATTTTTTTTTTTTCTACATGGAGAGAATTTTAGCAATTTCTCTATATCTAAAAATTCTCTACTTCAGTTTCACTCAAATAACTTTCCTACATTTAATTAATTCCTTATTTCAAATGGGTTTTGGGGATGCGTTTAGGATATTATTTTAGCATCTCCACATAATGTAAGGATTCCCTACAAAGTAAAAAATTCTTAGAGAAGTTGTTGAAGACCATTTTCCCCAACAGTTTTCCTACATGTAGGGAAAGGGAATGGATAGGGTACCTGTTAGAAAAGGCCTAACCATATCAAAGAGAAAGATATTATTATTAAAGACAACGCAAAAAATTATTTTAGAAAAGCAAAATAACTAATCATACAAGTGCAAGATGGAATAAACTACGTTCGCGAGTAACAAAAGGCACATAATTTATCTATAACTATATCAAAGAGACATAATTTATCTATAACTATATCAAAGAGAAAGATTGCATGACTTCTATTATTAAAGATGGCGCAAAAATTACTTAGATAAAAAATGCAAACATAGTTTGACATTCGTAAAAGAAACGATAAAAATTGCTATTTCCGGTTGCATTTATTATGATTAGTGATGCACAAATATTGACATGTAATTTTTCCTCTTTCTTTATCTTTCTCCTGTTAGGACATGAAACTACACCTCAAACACCAGCATTGCGTAAAACCTTTTGATTTCTGGAATCAAAAAGCATGTGCATACCATACTGGAATCCAATCGGGGGAAAATTGGGATCTGGGATATTCGGAAAGACTTTACAATATCTAGTAGAGAAAGCTGACAACGTACTATTTTAGTTTGATATTAGACAACGATATAGTTGTCGCCTTATGAACTGGGGAGGGTAAAAGGTCTAGTCATAAAAACAGTTTATTGCAAAATGCAACGTAAAGCTGTGCAAAGTAGATTGAAAAGTAAATCCGACCTTTTCCTGAATCTCGTGCATACTTCATGTACTGAGCTGCCTTTCATTAAATAATGGAACAAGGCAAGACTAGGAAGGTGCGACTCCTTTGAATATTTGGGATATAAAAGTTACAAGAAGATGAAGAGCATAACACGGAAGAAGTTCATTTAGCATTAACAATCAATTATGAAACTTGTCATAAGAACCGACCAACATCATAAATCATCAAAGAAAAATTAAACACCTTCGCTGCAGAAGAATTACTATTGGACCAATTCTAATAAAATCACAGTACCTATCGATGCAAGAGAAATCATTTCAAAATACTGAAAAGTACCAGCAAGAACCCTAGCACGGAGTGCGCCAGCAAGTCTTAATTCTTCAAAATTACAAGTGAACAAGACCTGTGTTGATAATAATGCACAAATTACAATGATACCAGCAACCAACATTCATTCATTTATATGACGCAAAAAATGAAAAACAAATAACAAGAAGGTTAAAGTCTCCAAGTGCAATACTGGTAAAACAAGCACAAATTTAAGGAAACGTCTTGCAGGGAAGCACTAAAGTCTTCATGGCCTCTTCCATACACCGGAGATTTTTCATGACACAAATGTGAAGAACAAAAAGATCCAAACAATGACTATCCTACTCTATCTTCTTGTAATTTAATTTTCCAAGGATCAGAAGAGAATAACAGTTTAAACAGAGAAGATTTACCGGAAAGCAGTGACTAAAAGCATAAAAGCATCAATGTTGGATTTTACCACATCACTTCAGAATTATGTTATGTAAGAGGTAATCAGGGTCCGGCAAAGGTCAAATTCAACATAAAATCATATAGAATGTGATAAATGCTTAGCAATAACCCTTAACAGAAGAGTACCATAAAGTATGCAAACAATTTGTTAACATGTTTCCACTTCCATAAAATATGTATATGTCTTGCACTATATAAACATAAGCAAAACGTAACAAGTTGTAAGTATCTCACAGCAATTGAAAAATTGGAAACTGTCTCAATCTGATACATGTAGAAAAACATCCTAGTAACTCAAACCAGATCTCTGTCGATATTCTACCAAGTAATTAAATTTAAAGACTTGTCTCTCTTATTCTATAACATGCACCTTACTAGTTAATCATAATTTTCTAGCACGTAAGTTTACATAGGGATATCCAACCCAATTTAATGTAAGAGCATTACTTGTGAGTTCCAGATTGTTTCATTTTAATGCTAGGAACACATATTAACCTTTGTTACAGTCTCCAGGCATCCATTTCCAGGTTAGTTCAACTTTCTGTGTTTCCCATATGTGACAAGAAAAGAAATACCTATGGCCAAAACATTTTAAAGAAATTAAGCCATTGTCAAAACTGTCTATATAATGGTTATATACCCCGATGAATAGATACCTTTTTGGTCTCCATCATCAGATCTATTTGTTCTATTTTTTCTTTACGAACTGTTTATCACCACTTTGTAATGTTATTCCCACCAGAGTAATTTGATTAATCTGTACTCCAAATAAACTTAACTCAAGATGCAAAAGGTTACTTTAGTGAAGAATTATGATTAGAGGTTTCGCTCTAATTCCAACATATGCTGTCAATACATTCTACTTCATTTAGCTTTGTGATTATAATCTCAATTTCTAAATTGCAGACAGCAGACTAGAAAAGAAAAGCCTTTGAGAAATACTTTATATAAACTAAAATATCTTCCTAAAAATCTCCTGATGTTTTCTTTCTTTGAGTTTTCCAAAATTATATTGCTAATCTCTGAGGATACAACTGAAACCAGATAATAAGCATCATGTTGAAAATTGTAAGGATGTCTTAATCTTCTCAGACAGTAACATAAAAATCGTCCCCCAAAGACTTAAAAGTTTGACAGCTCGTACTATGAAATTCACCAAGGAGTATGTTCTGTAGCTAGCACTTGCCTACCCCTAACCATCTTGGTAACATATTTAATATGTTAGATTTCAGGACTATATGCAGATGAACATATCTAAAGTGTGGAGTTTAACTGTCACACTGATAGAGGAGCATTCAACTCTGTGTTGGCCATGATCATGATCAATAAGGAAAGATGCGAGATGCAGACACCTTTCAAATAGCTTTTAACTCAAGAAAATGCTGCTAACATGTTTGTTTCCACCAGACAAAACATTTAGACGAAACAAATAAATAAAAGCACTAAGAAGATGCAGACACCTTTAGCATTGGTTTTAACTTAACAAATTGCTGCTGCCAACATGTCCATTTCCACAATATGACAGATTTAGACAAAAGAAAGAATTAACAACACTAAGAACACAAAGTTAGGAGGAATAAATAGTTTAGGCAAACATTGAGGAACCCAAAGTAGAATATGGATAAGGATTATCCAAAGTAGAAGCTCTGGAGTTGTCAATCAGAAGCGTAAGAACATTATCCGGTCTGAGTAAGAATAATAGCTGGCAAAGGGTGTTGAACCGGTGGATATTATGAGAGGAGAAGGAATGAAAGACTGCATGGCGTTCATGCAACAAAATTTAATGGATCTTTCTGCCATTATTTTCTTTCTTTTTTCCGGGTTGGGGGGGGGAGGGAGGTAGGGGGGCTGCTTTGAAGCACACACAAAGAATACTTGGAACTCATATAGGAGGAACCACAGAAAAGATGGACCATCTTGATATTCTTTAGACCAATATAACGAAGGAATGCTATCTACAGAGACTATAGCAATGCTATTCAAGTAAAACTAAGCCTTTTGGCTACGATCAATTTTTCTTCAGTTTCATATTATTACATATATTTTCAGTATTAATGTTTCGTAGATTGAAAGTTGATTTCATGCTTTTCAAACTCTGCAATAGACTATTCAACTGTACCTAGGGCTGTATTAAGCAAACCATCAAAGAGATAATCCATGTCCTCGAGATTGTCAGAAAATGTAAATGTAAGGGCTTGACATGATAAAGTCCTGACGAGATACCAAATCCAGTGGAAGATATAAAAATTGACATGTAATAGCATAAGGCAAAATCTGGACAACTATAACTGGATTCTATTGATTTTTCACAATTACAGTATTCCTTAAATTCAATGCATGGTTTCTACCCACATAAACGAAATGGTTATGTGAAGACATTCTGATTGTACAAGCAGTTACTGTAGATCAGCTTGAATGATGAAAGTATTTAAAACGCCTAACAAATTATCCAAATTGCAACCAAATTTCTAATCTCTGTCCTGTGTCTGTTCTCCAAGTATCTAGCATACCACTTGGCAGTCAGGTGTTAAATAACTTGCGAATATAAGGGGAAACACTTCAATTCTCATGAATACTCAACTCCAGCACCAAATCTCATTGACATACCATGCCAACCTCTTTAGCCAAGGTGTTGCAGAAGAATACATTTGCGACAATCCAAGCATCAAGAGAAGCTCCACGCCGGACAGGTTATATTGCATAATCAGCATCTTGCATTACATGGGTTCCAGATCAACAACGGATAGATCGCATCTAGTATGATTCTCAGAAATTTTCATTTCATTCATTAATTCTCTCAATAACTGGTATATTTGTTGACAGTGAGAATGTGAATGATCTTCAGCATTAAAAGCGTGAACCTCATTTTTAATTTCTATCCAACTCCAACCAGGTACCTTCTTGACCGCCCTATCCTTCATTAGCCTCTTCAAGCTAGCTATTTCTTTCCAATTCTTAAAATATCCATACACATCAGAAAGAAGAATATAAGTGCAGTGCTCTCGAGGCTCCAACTCAAGCAAATGGCCGGCAACTTTAGTAGCCAATTCAATATCTCCACACATTCTACAAGCACCCAAAAAAGTTTTCCAGACCATTGCATCAGGTTCAAATGGCATTTCTTTGATCAGCTTTTTTGCCTCCTCCAGGCGCCCAGCTCGCCCAAATAGATCAATTGCACATGCATAATGTTCCATCCTTGGTGGAATCCCATAATCAGATTCCATAGAATTCAATATATTTTGACCTTCTTCTACCAAACCAATGTGACTACATGCTGTTAAAAGTGCAACAAAAGTGATATGATCCAGCTTCACTTTTCTCTCCACCATTAACAAGAAGAGATCAAGTGCAACTTTGCCTTGACCATGCTGTGCAAATGCAAACATAATCGAGTTCCAAGTGACTGAACTGTCTCTAGGCGACGCCTCAAAGGATTTCCAAGCATCTTCAACGATCCCACACTTGGAGTACATAAATATCAAAGCACCAGCTACATATTCATTTGTTTCAAATCCTGATTTTAGAGCCAAGACATGAATCTGTTGGCCCAACTTGAGAGTTGCCAAATCTGAGCAAGACCTAAGAGCAGCAGAAAAGGAATAATGATCGACTTCCAAATATTCAGAATGCATTTGCCCAAACAACTTCAGGGCATTCTCACTCAAACCATTCTGTGACAATGCGGTCAGGATTGTATTCCACGAGATAAGATCTTTAAAGTCCATGCACTGAAATATCTTAACCACATCCTCAATACAGCTGTCATTGAATTCCATATACATGCCAATCAGTGAATTAGATATTGGTATTAACTGCTCCAACCCCCTCTTGATAACCAAAGCATGCAAGGATCTCCCAAGAATTTGGTGTGCATCTTCAGAAACAGCACTTATAATACTAGTATACGTATAAACATCTGGTTCCCATCCCAGTGTTTCCATCTTTGCAAATAGTTGAAATGCAAGCATTCTTTGATCATGTTCAACATACACAGCAAGCATTGAATTCCACGAAACTAAATCTAAGTTATGATTACCACTACTAAAAACTCTCTCTGCATCGTCACTGCATCCACATTCTGAATATGCAGTAATTAAAGCATTGAACACTGTATTGTAAAAATCTAGTCCAACTTTCACAACTTTGGCATGGACCTGCATTGTTAATTTGTAAAACTCAATGCCGTCAAGCAATGTCAAAATTGGAGCAAATGTGCCATCATCAAGCACCGAACCTTCCCTCTCCATGCATTTTAGCAACTCAAAGCATATGTCACGGCTACCCTTCTCCGAGTAAGCTGCAATTAAAGCATTCCATGACACCGAGTTACGCTCAGGCATGTAATGAAACACTTTACTTGCATCCTCAACTCTACCACATTTCGCATACATATCCAAAAGAGCACTCCCAGAATAAACATTTCCTTCATGACCCATCTTTAGAATATCGGAATGCACTTGTTGCCCCACATAAAGACAACCATAAAAAGCAACACCTTTGAGTATGCTTCCAAAAGTGTAGCCATCAAATAATATCCCATGTTTCTTCATGAACTTAAGGAACACCCAAGCGCACTTGAAGTTCCCAGAGTTTACATACCCAGCGATCATGGTGTTCCAAGAGACGGTGTCTTTGTGGGGAATCTCTTGGAACAGCTTGAGAGCAACACCTGAGTCTCTGCATTTTATGTAGCCGTTTACAATGTTATTTGCCACGTATGTGTCCCCAACTAGTGCTGATTTGATAGCCTGAGAGTGGGTTATCGCAACTCTTGACAACGCAGGCACCGAGCTAAGAATGACTGAGTGCGGTGGCCTCATTCATCAGTAACCGTCATAGCTTATTCTCTCAGAACAATCAGTGAGTCGCTAAGAGCTGTTATTGACAACAATAACATATTTAAATGAACAATTTGATCCCAATGTTCGAGAAAACATTTACGAAAATACTAATATAGCAAATATCTGCAGTTAATCCATGATACCTTAAATTGGTTGTAGTTTGGAAATTCTATTTTGTGCACTATCATAAGAATAAGAATGTTGGCTACTACCCGCTATGCGCGGAGTATAACAAGAGTCCGACCTGGATAGACCGCAAAGTTGTCCGGCCGTCCCCGAGGAACTTTGTGCACACGACTGCTCTCTAGTAACAGATATTCATTTTTATACCGCATTGCAAAAGTAGCAAATAGTTAGTTTCTTCAACAAAAAATGAAAGAAAATGAGTAAATTAAAATTTTCTAATCTAAGTAAATTACTTATTTTGTGTATATAAGGAATTAACAAGAGGTAGAGGACATATAAAAAAAAAAATGGAGGACAACAATTATAATCAGAAGAAATTATTACCTGCAAATTAAAACTTCCTTTGGGTTGATGGTCGCCGGCGCAATTCAACTGAGGTCGACACCGGCGGCTGAAAAGAGTTCAAGAAGAAGAAGAGGTGAGGTAGTGTTGGTTTACTCTTATTTGTTTCTTAATACGAGTTTGTATCATTTTCAGTGACCTTTTTACTGTAGGTTCTGAAGCCCGCGGGCCTGAATGCCACATGGACCGGGCCAGCTACGCCATTTTTTTTTTGTTCATCTTCTTTTGCCTTTTGGTCAATTTTCTTTTTCTAATTTTTTTGTTTTTTGCTTTTTTTGTTGGGGTCAACAAACTTTTCTTCTTTTTTTTTTTTTTGGTCACTGGACAGCCAACTGCAAGTAAGAGTTGACCAAAGTGACCTATTTCTTTGTCAAAAAAAGAAGTAAATGCTGCATGTGATCTTTAATGTTTTTTCCATTTCCACACTTTAATCCTTGATATTTAAAAATAAACTTTTTAGTCTTTATATTTAGTTTAATGGGACAACGTTAATTCAAATGGCATAATTCGTCTATTGTTTTACGGTTTCATCACATGGCTGGCACATACATATTAAAAAAATATTTCTGATAAAGTGTTCGATAAAATTAATTCAGAGGGTGGTTTCTGAAGTTAGATTAGGGTTTTTCTAATTAGGCCAATCTAGTATTGATGTTGTTGCTATCGTGCAAATCTGTAGCAGTCCCGTATTAATATCGTTGCGATTGTACAAATTATGGATCCATCTGATGATTATTCGTGCTATAGTAAGTTAACAACATTTGCTCCGTATTGATCAATGTTTTTGCTTTTATGCTATATGTATGTTTTTACGTGGTTTTTTATGCATGTATATATATGTACGTAGTTGTTGTTCTATGTATATTCATGTGCTTATATGAGCCATCCGTATTTATTTTACATTAATTTATGTTTTGTTGTGACTCTGCATTTTTGTGGTCAGTTTAAAAGTGTACTTAGGAAGCAATATATTGGGGGCAAAACCATCACGAAGATTAATTTGCATTATAGTGAAATGTCGTAATATGTGTTTGATGTTGTTGCTTGTGATTTAAGCTATAAAAAATAGGGTGAATTGTTCCAAACCTTGTTGTGGTCACACCTAAGTGTACAAGACCCTCATTTGGTCCAAAAACCCCCTTCAGACACACCTCACCCCTCCCCTCCCCTCCCCTCCCCCATTTGGTCATTAAAAAGTGCATATGACTCCTCTACCGTCAAATAATTCGTCAAATTTCACGGAAGTGAGATTGTTATTGTTTTTAAACTAATTTTACGATAAAATAATTATAATAATTGACCAAATTACCCCTTTCATTAAAAATAAAATAAAATAACCCATCTTCTTCCCCGCACTCTAACAACACAAAGATCGTTGTAATGCCCCAACTCGACCCCACCTACGATCAGTCAGGACGCAACAGAATTTTGGCAAGTAAAACGATAGTAATATGGACATCAGGGCTCTAAACTAACCCTTTATAACTTCATTCAACCAACTTCAAAGATCAACAACAACTCCACAACCATGTTAACAACATACAACGCAACCATTTCCATATATTAAACATTCTTTCATCCATTCATCCATAAATTATACGCCTCCGTTCTAACATCATACATAGACTACATCATACATTTGCAAAATAGATTATAAACCGATCTAGTAATCTAATCATGTACGAAAGAAAAACTACTAAACTAGCATATTATAGGCCTTTATCTTTAAGTAAGTTATATAATACAACAAATTATAAAAACTAAAACAAACTCATGGAAACGACTCCGGCACATAAGACTCGTCCACGTAAGGCACATTCTTAACTTCCTGAGGCACGTACTCGTAATTCGATTCAGTAACACCAGCTTGCAGATAACGAATGAGAGTGAGCTTATATAAAACAAGCTCAGTGAGGAATTCTATAGATCTTTTAGAAAGCATTAACTTTTCAATTCAATCACATAAATGACCATTCAATTGTGAAAGGATACACTAGTTGGTGTAGCTCCATACGCCATCACGATCTTAACCATCTTCTTATAACTCCCCATAACACACACCCAAGGTACCTCATCTAGCCTCTCCCTCCATGACATCTCCACCCATGCGAGCTGGGGTTAGTCTATGATAGTCATGCTGTTATCAACCCGACAACCCAATGCTGCCCGAGAGGTGGCACACACTATCAAGACTCATGACAATAATAATAAACATTCACATTACGGAAGGACAACAAAAGTAAGTTGCCTATCTCTCGACATCATCAATAATCAATCAGTTAACATCATTTCAATAACATAACATCAACTAATCAAGTAAACAACTAACAACTAAGTTGGATGATAAAGTAAGCTACCTAACTTAACATGCATTAAACCACACAACCAAACCCGAATCTAACCAACAACAACCTAAGATTCAACCACTCAAACAACCAAAGACAACATTTCAACATTTAAAGAAAGACTACACAAACTTCCAACAGTCATAACTTACAATCTACTAACCAATAACCTCCAAACCACTTCCTATCACTCAATCACACATGCAACTACATTAACCCCACTAAATACCAACCAAAAGTCATCCAAAACAAGTCCGACAACCCTAATTTTGGCAATGCTCTTGGCTGAATTTTTCAGAATTTTGCTACAACATTCCAATCAAAAATTCGGTATTACAACATTACTACCCCGCAATTAACGAACTTTTAGAAGCTATAATGAATCAATTCCAACCACTACAACAACAATTATTCAACAATAAGCCAAATACTCAACTTTAATACCCGAAAAATAAAAATACATGCTACTACAGTTCAAAACTTATATAAACGCACATAAACGATCCTTGGCATCTACTGAGCAATAATCTAACAACAATTTAACGTTTCATCGGATAAAAATGAAATTATATGAAATTGACACAAAATAGCATTTTGAGATCTAGAATTTTTCTCTCATCTTTGATCCGAAACAAAGCTAGAAATGCGTACAATAGGTGCCCAACAAGCGAAATCCAACTCGGTTTAAAAAGATTTGGCCTAAAACTAAGTTTTCTAAAGAAAATTTGCTTTGAAACCCTTTGAAATTCTTCTCTCTTTTTCTCCCTCAACCTCTCGGCCTTGTGTGTGTTTTGTGAGTGTGTTTGCATTGTTTTTAATGTGTGTTGATAACTAAATAGGCTAAGTCAACAAAAATAAAAAAGTCAAAGTTGATTTTCTAGTCTTTTAATTAGTTTTTTTAGTCTTTTAATTAGTATTTCTTGACTATTTTGCTCACATTTATGCATTCAACACTTAGACTATTTTAATTAGTTTATTTTTAGTTGACAACAATTTTCATATGCATACATTAACACCCGACTCGGTTAAAAACTCAATTTTTGTAAAAGAATGTATAAAAACTTTTAAAATTCCTAATCTGATTTGAAATCCGTTTTAAACAGACACGGGTCTATTAATATATGAGGACTAGGTTTTAAGATGTTTAAAACACCCGTGTAAAAATTTTAGCGGACATGCGTTCAAAACACTATTCTAAAAAACCGACGATAAAATTTATGATGCCGTTTTCGATGAAAATTTCATGAATGCACACATAGCATGTAATAGGAATATAAATCACCGAATTAGCACATTCTAACTCATATAACACATAAACAAGTCAAAACACGCAATTTTATGCAAAGGTGAAATATGGGGTTTCACATTCTCCCACCCTTAAAGAAATTTTGTCCTCGAAATTCTTACTTGTTGTACGGAATAGATCTGGGTACTGCTGCTACATCTGATCTATCCTCTCCCAAGTAGCTTCCTCAGTCCCGTGATGCTTTCACAACACTTTGACCATCGGAATCTTCTTTGATCTCAACTCCCTTACCATCTGATCTAGAATACAAATCGGCCGCTCATCATAAGTCAGATTTTCACGAAGCTGTAACGGATCTAGCTCTAGAATATGAGAAGGATTAATATTATATTTCCATAAATTAGACATGTGAAAGACATCGTGAACATTAGAGAAGTTCTCCAGTAAAGCCAACCAATTCGCCAACTTGCCAACCCTGCCGGTAATCTCAAACGGCCCTGCAAACCTCGGACTCAGCTTACCACATTTACCATAACGAGCAAATCCCTTACGAGGAGACAATTTCAAGAAAACTCGATCTCCGACCGCAAACTCCAAGTCCCGACGACGCTTATCAACATAACTCTTGTATCTGCTTTGTGCTGTCAGCATTCTCTGCCTGATTAACTGAACATTCTCAATCTTCTCTAAAAGCTCTGAGATGATAGTCGGATCAATAGCCTTCATCTCCCCCACTTCATCCCAATACAAAGGTGATCGGCACTTACGGCCGTAAAGAGCTGCAAAATGTGTCATCCTAATAGTTGCTTGATAACTATTGTTATAGGCAAACTCGACAAGTAGTAGATGTTTCTAATTCTTCCCAAAGTCCAAAATACAAGCCCTGAGCATATCCTCCAGAATCTGAATAGTCCTCTCAGACTGACCGTCAGTCTGCGGATGATATGTTGTACTGAAGTACCCAAAGTTTCCTGAAGTTTCTCCCACAATCGAGAAGTAAACCGAGGATCTCGATTTGAGACAATACTAAATGGAATCCCGTGAAGTTTAACAATCTGATCCAAATAAAGATATGTCAACTTTGCAACCTTATCTCCCATCCTCATCAGAATAAAATGAGTTGTCTTCGTCAAACTGTCTACAATAACCCAAACCGCAACGTTACCTCTCGGTGTTCTAGGCAAACTAGTGACGAAGTCTATCGGAATATATTCCCACTTCCATTCTGGTATTGCCAACGGCTGAAGTAACCCTGCGGGTCGTTGATGTTCTACTTTCACCCGTTGACAAGTCAAACATTTGGATACAAACTGAGCAACCTCCCTTTTCATGTTGTTCTACCAGTAATGTTGTTTCAGATCCTGATACATCTTGTTTCCACTGGGATGAATGATGAACTTAGAATTATGAGCCTCCTCCAAAATACCTTTCCTCAAACCCGGTTCATCAGGAACACACACCCCGTTTCGAAACCGAAGAATACCATCTTCATGTAATTTGAAGTCAGACTGATCTTCTGTGATCTGATCCTTGATTTTCTGAAGTTTTGCATCAAGTTGCTGAGCTTCTCTAATCTAAGACAGCAATAAAGGTGAATACGGAGATGTGAACACATCACCCCAACCTGAGTCAATTCTGGTCTCCAATAACTAACTTCCCCAAGAACCACCCACTTTTTAACAGCCAAACAAGCAATACTCGCCTTACAGCTAAGAGCATCTACTACAACATTTGTCTTCCCAGGCAAATAATTGATAGAACAATTATAATCTCCAAGAAGTTCCATCCACCTCCGTTGACGCATATTCAACTCCTTCTGTGAAAACAAGTACTTCAAACTTTTATGATCGGTGAAAATCTCAAACTTACTGCCCCACAGATAATGACGCCACTTTTTCAGTGCGAATACAACTGCTGCCATCTCAAGATCATGAGTCAGATAGTTCACCTCATACAGCTTCAACTTTCTAGAAGCATAGGCAATAACCCGGCCATTCTGCATAAGTGCACAACCCAAGCCCTCCTTGGATGCATCGCTGTAGATAACCATAGTATTGGCTCCCTCTGGTAGAACAAGTACTGGAGCGGTAGTCAACCTCTTTTTCAACTCCTGAAACCCACTCTCACATTTCTCATCCCACGTAAAGCTGGTTCGTTTCTGAGTTAACTTAGAAAGTGGCCCTGCAATCTTAGAAAAGTCCTTCACAAACCTACGGTAATAACCCGCTAAGCCAAGGAAGCTACGAACCTCCGAAATATTCTCCGGTCTTTTCCAAGACATCACCACTTCAATCTTAGTGGGATCTACTGAAATACTACTCTGTGTAATCACGTGGCCAAGAAAAAAGATATTTGTTGTAGCCAGAATTCACATTTATTGAACTTCGCAAACAACTGATGCTCTTGAAGCTTTTGTAAGACAAGCCGTAGATGTTGCTTGTGCTCTGATTCAGTCTTAGAGTAAACCAAGATATCATCAATAAAGATTACCACGAATTGGTCCAAGTACGGCTGAAAGACTCGATGCATAAGATCCATGAATGCTGCCGGTGCATTAGTAAGTCCAAAGGGCATAACTACAAATTCATAATGCTCGTACCGAGTCCTGAAAGCAGACTTTGGAACATCCTCCGTACGAATTCGAAGCTGATAATACCCCTATCTTAAGTCAAACTTAGAGTAGACTTTGGCTCCCTGAAGTTGATCAAACAACTCGTCAATCGGTGGTAAAGGATACTTGTTCTTGATGGTTACCTGATTCAAACCACGATAATCGATACATAATCTTAAGTTACCATCCTTCTTCTTCACAAATAAGACGGGAACTCCCCACGATGAAGAACTCTGCTGAATGAAACCCTTCTCCAATAACTCCTGCAACTGAGTCTTCAGCTCCTTAAGCTCAACTGGTGCCATTCGATACGCTGATTTTAGAAATAGGTTGAGTACCGGGAATTAGATTAGTCACAAACTCAACATCCCTCTCTAGTGGCAATCCTGGCAACTCCTTAGGAAATACATTGGGTTATTCTCGAATTATAGGAACTTCATCCAACTTTAACTTATCAGATGACTTGTTGATCAAATAAGCTAGATACCCTGAACACCCCTTACTCACCAGCTTAATAGCTTTAGTTGATGAGATAATAAAACTCGTCTTAGCATCCCGGTTCCCCGCTACCTCAACCACTAGCTGTTCTGGCAACCGAAACCGTACTACCTTTGTTCTACAGTTTAACTGGGCATTATACTTAGAAAGCCAGTCCATACCCAAGATAACACCATACCCCCGAATAGGAAATAAGATAAGGTCCTAAGGAAAATCCTGACCTTTAACATGTATTTTACAGTCTTTACATACTAAGTCAGTCACATATTTATCAGTCAAAGATGTACTAATCTCAACCACATAAGGCATTCTTTCAGGTTGCATGTTAACACGTTGCACACAAGTAGGTGTAATGAAAGAATGCGTAGCACCAGAATCAATCAACACTTTAACAAGTTGATCGAGTATAAGGAAGTTACCTTTCATAACTGCCGCTGCCTCAGGTGCTTCCTCCAAATCTACTGCATAGGCCCGTGCCTGAACCCGCTGCTATTGAGATGCACCACCAGTAGGTCGACCCAGATAACCCTGGGTCACTAGCCGACCCTCAGACCTCTGGAATCTAGGACAATCCCTCGCCCGATGTTGATTGTTGCCGCAACCTAAACATGTTCCTTCCTTTACCCTACAGTCGGCCTTCAAATGGCCCTGACGTTTACAGTAAGCACACTGCGGTGACGAATCACTAACACTGCCCCTTGAACACCCAGAAGCTAAAAAAGTAGATGTACCAGCCTGCTGCTGAGGTCTCACAACGCTAGGCCTATATTGACCTTGAGACTGGGCTAGCCTGTACTGTGACTAAACCTGGTAGGACCCTTGCTGAAACTAGGGCCTGTAGAAACCCTGCTAACCCTGAGGCCTAAAAAAGCTCTGCTGTACTGGTGGCCTGTACACAACCTGCTGCACTGGAGGCCTATACACACCTTGCTGACCCTGCGGCTGAAATGGCCTTTTATTAGGCTGACTAGGACCAATCTGCTCCCCTTTCCTCTTCTCCAACCTAGAAGCCGCATCAAAGGCCTCTGAAAATATATCACATTGATTCAGGGCCATTGCATCCTGAATCTCTGGCCTCAATCCCAAAACAAACCTCCGAGTCTTATGCTCCTGATCTGCTACAAATTTCAGTGCATACCGGGACAGCCTGGTAAAATTGGCCTTATACTGGGCCAGTGTAGCATCACCCTGAACCAAAGGTAGGAACTCCGCCTCTCTTCGTTCCCACACAATCCTCAGGATGTACTTAGCCCGGAACACCTTAAGAAAGGTATCCCAAACATAAGGTGTACCTCGTGCCTCCTAACCGGATTTCACTGTACGCCACCACTCTTCAGTCTCGTCATCAAACAAATATACCTCAAAAGTAACTTTCATCTTGTCAGTGTAATCCAGAGGATCAAATATCTTCTCAATTTTGTTGATCCAAGCCTCTGCCTTTCTATCATTCGACTCGCCTGGGAATCTCGGCGGATAGTAACCCAGAAATTCCTTTAATGTACTACGCCAATGATAACCACCCTGTGTGTTCAACATTTGAGTCTGCACAGCCTGTGCCTGAGCAGCCTGCCCGGCTAATATCTGTGCCTGACCTGCTATGACCTCGGTTATATGGTCCATAGCCACTGCTAGACGGTCATACCACTGATCTCCGCCTGGTGCCTCATCATCACCTTGGGGCCTACCCCGTGTTCTCAGTCGACCCGCCATTCTACTATCAAAGAGTTAGCACATGTTATAACACATAAACAGTTTATAGCACATAGGCAACAAAACTCACATAAGCACATAAATCACTCAAGTATTAATCACATAAACAAATTGATCACATATTTACATAGTCACTTAATCATATAATCACTTAATCATCTAGTCATATTATCACATATTTCACTTTTCTTTCACTTCTTACATAATTTTATGCTAAGACCATTACCCACATTCCGAGAATACCCCGGCTGACAACTAACCTGGCTTTGATACCACTTAATGTAACGCCCCAACTCGACCCCACCTACGATTAGTCAGGACGCAACGGAATTTCTCCAGTATAACGACAGTAATACAGACATCAAGGCTCTAAACCAACCCTTTAGAACTTCATTCAACCAACTCCAAAGATCAACAACAACTCCACAATCATGTTAACAACATACAACGCAACCATTTCCATATATTAAACATTATTTCATTCATTCATCCATAAGTTATACGCCTTTGTTCTAACATCATACATAGACTACATCATACATTTGCAAAATAGATTATAAATCGGTCTAGTAATCTAATCATGTACGAAAGAAAAACTACTAAACTAGCATATTATAAGCCTTTATCTTTAAGTAAGTTATATAGTACAACATATTACAAAAACTAAGACAAACTCATAGAAACGACTCTGGCACATAAGACTCGTCCACGTAAGGCACATTCTCAACCTCCTGAGGCACGTACCGTAATCCGGTTTAGTAACACCTGTTTGCAGATAACGAATGAGAGTGAACTTATATAAAACAAGCCCAGTGAGGAATTCTATAGATCTTTTAGAAAACATTAACTTTTCAATTCAATCACATAAATGACCATTCAATTGTGAAAGGATACATTAATTGGTATAGCTCTATACGCCATTAGTATCTCAACCATCTTCTTATAACTCCCCATAACACACACCCGAGGTACCTCATCTAGCCCCTCCCTCTATGGCATCTCCGCCCATGTGAGCTGGGGTTAGTCTATGACAGTCATGCCGTTATCAACCCGACAACCCAATGTTGCCCGAGAGGTGGCACAAACTATCAAGACTCATGAAAATAATAATTAACATTCACATTACGGAAGGACAACAAAAGTAGGTTGCCTATCTCCCGACATCATCAATAATCAATCAGTTAACATCATTTCAATAACATAACATCAACTAATCAAATAAACAACTAACAACTAAGTTAGATGACAAAGTAAGCCACCCAACTTAATATGCATTAAACCACACAATCAAACCCGAATCTAACCAAGAACAACCCAAGATTCAACCACTCAAACACCACCCAAACAACCAAAGACAACATTTCAACATTTAAAGAAAGACTACACAAACTTCCAACAATAATAACTTACAATCTACTAATCCAATAACCTCCAAACCACTTTATATCACTCAACCACACATGCAACTACATTAACCCCACTAAAGACCAACCAAAAGCCATCCAAAACAAGCCCGACAACCCTAATTTTGGCAATGCTCTTGGCTGAATTTTTCAGGATTTTGCTACAACATTCCAATCAAAAATTCGGCATTACAACATTACTACCCTGCAATTAACAAACTTTTAGAAGCTATAATGAATCAATTCCAACCACTACAACAACAATTATTCAACAATAAACCAAATACTCAACTTTAATACCCGAAAAATAAAAATACATGCTACTACCGTTCAAAACTTATATAAACGCACATAAATGACCCTTGGCATCTACTGAGCAACAATCTAACAACAATTTAACGTTTCATCAGATAAAAATACAATTATATGAAATTGACACAAAATAGCATTTTGAGATCTAGAATTTTTCTCTCACCTTTGATCCGAAATAAAGCTAGAAGTGCGTACAATAGGTGCCTAACAAGCGGAATCCAACTCTGTTTGAAAAGATTTGGCCTAAAACTAAGTTTTCTAAAGAAAATTTGCTTTGAAAACCTTTGAAATTCTTCTCTCTTTTTCTCCCTCAACCTCTCAACATTGTGTGTGTTTTGTGAGTCTGTTTGCTTTTTTTTTTAATGTGTGTTGATAACTAAATAGGCTAAGTCAACAAAATTGAAAAAGTCAAAGTTGATTTTCTAGTATTTTAATTAGTATTTTTAGTCTTTTAATTAGTATTTCTTGACTATTTTGCTCACACTTATGCATTCAACACTTGGACTATTTTAAGTAGTTTATTTTTCGTTGACAACAATTTTCACATGCATACATTAACACCTGACTCAGTTAAAAATTCAATTTTTGTAAAAAAAGGTGTAAAAACCTTTAAAATTTCTAATCCGATTTGAAATCCGTTTTAAACAGACACGGGTCTATTAATATCCAAGGACTAGGTTTTAAGATGTTTAAAACACTCGTGTAAAAATTTTAGCAGACGTGTGTTCGAAATACTATTCACAAAAACCGACGATAAAATTTTTGATGCCGTTTTCGATGAAAATTTCATGAATGCACACATAGCATGTAATAGGAATATAAATCACAGAATTAGCGCATTCTAACTCATATAACACATAAACAGGTCAACGCAATTCTATGCAAAGGTAAAATCTGGGGTTTCACAATCGTCATCCCACAAAACCCCCTTGTGTTCATATAAAAGTGCATAGGACCCCCTGCCGTCAAATTTTTTTCTACGTAAGTAACGAAAAATGTAAAATTGCTTAAATCTAGTATAGTGGGGCTTATTCTACTTTTTTTTTCTCTTCATCTGTTCATTTCATAGCTCAGTCTGGTTCTAGTATAGCTGCAACAGCACTGCGTTGGCATCATCTTCATCCTTTGGCACTGTTGTCATTCCTTCTTAAACATTTGATGGCATTATCACTATTAATGTCGCAGCTCAATTGCCGTTAAAACTAACTTCTCATTATTTTCTTACTTGAAAAGCTCAATTTGATGCTCTGCTGATTGGATACCATCTTATGGGATATCTCGACAAATCAATCTTCACTTCGCCAGCCACATTTTTGGTGTTAACCAAAAATGGACTCAATCCTGCCTATTCCCTTTGGGTTCGACAAGACAAACACTTATTTCACGTCGTTCTCCTGTCACTTTCAAAAGTTGTTATTTCTCTTTGCACCATATCACTGACAGCAAATAAGGCTTTGGATAAGCTGCACAAACTCCATGCAAACAAATCCCACTCCAGAATTATGAATCTCAAAAGAAAAGCTCAAAAATATTAGTCATGGCAGTCAGCCTGTATCAGACTATTTGCAAATGATTTGAACTATTGCTGATGAGTTGACCCTTGTCAACACTCCTCTTAATGAAGATAATCTTACCATATTCGCTCTCAATGGACTTAAAAGTCGATTTAAAGAGATTCGCTGCTCTCTAGGCTCATGGCGCACCCACCTCCTTTGAAAAGTTTCATGACAAGTTAGTAGAATTTGAAACTTTTCTAAAACAAGAAGATGCATGTGCTACTTCTCCTCTCATCTCGATTAACAACACTCGGGTATCCAATAATTGTTAGTCTTGCAATGGTAATAATTCTCAGTCAACCTCCAAAAATAACAAGAATTACACTTCCAATTCCAACAATCAGTGGTGCAAGAACAATGGGGATTCCAAATAAAATGTCATTTGTCAATTTTGTGAGAAAATAGGTCACTTCCAATTAGTGTTTTACGGCAAAGAGACTCATGCAGCAACCGTTGGCCAATCACACCTCGGTAGGCTCGATCTGTCTCCAATAATACTTGGTTTGTCGATTTTGGTACATCGCACTATGTGAACCTAACTTGGCTAATCTTTCTCTTCACTAGCCGTTTGGAGGGCCTGACGACATTTTGCTTAGGGATGGCTCTGGTTTTGATATCACTGACACTGATTTTTCCACTCTTCACTCTCCACTCTCTATCAACTTCTTTTATCACTTTTAAATGTCTTATGTGTGCTATCCATTAAGCAAAAATCCTATATATGTTCCTAAGTTTTGCCAATCAAACAATGCATATGTTGAATTCTTTTGTGTTCTTTTGTTGTTAAGGATCTCACCATGGTGGCACACCTCCTCCAAGGCCAAAGCAGGAATGATGTTTATGAGTGGCCTCAGATGGGTGCTAATGCAGGAACTCCTCAATCGACCACCAAAGTGTGTTGTACGTATCTTACCATTTAACTAGCATTTTTGTTTGGGGCATCTGTCCACCCAAGTTCTTAGTCATCCAGTTCATAAGAAACTCTTGGTTGTTTCCTCTAGTGATGTAATAAAATTTTCTTGTCATTCCTGTTTAAACAATAAAAGTAAGAAATTATCCTTTGGTGTTTCAACTGTTTCTAGTCGTCATCCATTAGATTTGGTGTACACTAACATGTGGGGTCTTTCTTCCATTATTTTCAATGGTTTATAAATCTGACGTATTTTCTATTCTTCAAAAATTTCAAAGGAATGGTTGAGAAATACTTCAATTTGCCAATTGTAACAATCTACTTGGATGGAGGTACAGAATACAAAGGCCTCAAAACTTTCTTTAAATCTCAAGGGATTCAACACCTTATTTCGCCACCCTTATATATAACTGAGCATGTTGGCTTAGCAGAACATTGTCACAGGCACATAGTTGACACTGGCCTTACATTACTTCATGCAGCTTCTTTGCCATCCTCGTACTAGTCTCATGCCTTTCTAACTGCAGTATATTTAATTAATCGCATGCCTACTATGTTACTCAGTTACAAATCTCCCTATGAGGCACTTTTTAACGTCACCCCTTCGTATGATAGACTTTGGGTCTTTGAATGTATTTACTACCCATGGTTATAACCATACGCCTCACATAAACTTCAATAGTGTTCTTATCCATATGTATTTATTGGGTATTCACACATTCATCATGCCTGAAAATGTCTTAATCTCGTTTTAAACAACGTGTATGTGTCCCTCCATGTACGCTTTGTCGAAGATCAATTTCTTGCCAAATCAAATGCCTCATCCTTTCAACTAGATTCAGCCATTGTACCCTAGGCCTCATGCTTACCAGCTATTGCCTCCCTTTAGCCGTGCCATTTCATTTTACTTACAAAGGTGTAGCCTATGACTATGCTAGCCTCCACAAATCAGGACACTGCTGCTGTGTTGCACTCATCTCTAAGTCCCCTCGCAACATCAAATACTCCACCGCCTACTAAGACTGTGTTCCCAAGGTATCATTCTTCTACCACCTTTACTTCTTCTTCCTGTTTGCCTACGTCTGATCATCCCCCCACCGAGGTTCTCGCACATTTAGGATGTTCCCATTTCTTCCTCTAGTGAGTTTTAAGTAGTCACCGATAAAAAAACAAAAAAATTTAAACCCAAAAAATATTCAGATTACATCCAAAATACCATGTTCTTAAAACATCTCTTTCCTACTTTGATTGAACCCACATATACTTCTCTTGTTCTTCAAGATCCAACCTGGCACGCTACCATGCGTGATGAATTCTTCACTTTAGAACAAAATCACACTTGGATCTTAGATTTGTGTCCGGCATTCCACAATGTCATCAGGTGTAAGTGGATGTTTCGGATTAAGCATAATCCTAATGGTTCTATTTTCATCTCTATATTTTATGCATAGGTGTGTGGTGGCCTTGCACATAAGGTATATGCAATGAAACTTGAATCTAAACTATAGGCAATTCATTATAGTAAGATTATAATGAGAGAGCCTTCTCATTGGAGGTGACCTACCTCGATCGTTAGAGGTATTTTCGGACTCTTCTCATTAGTGCATGTAAATGCATTGAAATGGACCATAATAGATATGATCTCAGCTAATAGTACTATCACATTATGAGATCAAATGCATTTTAAGCTACTGAGTAGTCGATGTTTTGTGTGTTGAGCATATGCGGATGAACCAATGAATTCTAGGACATGTATTTTGATCTACCATGGGTGCGATCTTATATGGGTCAATAGTTTGGTGTTTTGGATACATAGACTCAATTCATTGGGACATGCATATGCGTCATAGATTCTATGCCATCACATTGATAGGTTATTATCCCCTCGAGATTGTCCTATTAATCATCTAAATCTAAGCGCTAAGGAGCATGGCCAATTCGGGATGCTTGGATATTGAGCTTATGGGTTGCTCCCTAGATCAAGAGGATAATAATGGGATGATGATTATATGAGCATTAGATGTTCAAGGTGTAGATGTAATCAAGAAAGGTTGATAGTACAAGTGAAAGACCTATTATCGATTATAGGTATTGCATAGAGGGACATTTTGGTCTTTTTGCTTAGTAGGTCAAAGACAAAGGTCAAACTAGTTTGACTTGAAATCTAAATAACTCTGCATTTGTCCTAGAGTGCAATCATAACTCTTAATTGAAATAAGCTAGGATTAAAATGGACAAAATGTAGATAAGGATTAACCAAGGGCATTTTGCTCATTTTGGAAGTTAGGGCAAATATGTTTTTTGGTCCCTCTTCCAGCTAGTTTCTAAATCCGATTTACTATCTTCTATTTATGGCAAGTGGTGTGCAAGTGTAGATGGTGAAAGTCGTGCGGATTGGAGAGGGGAGAGAAATGGTAGCGTATGATTATAAATCAAATTTTTGACAACATACTATGTACGATTATCTTCCTATTAATGAAGATTAATTCAATTTTTGAAAAATAATATTCATAAAGGGAATGAACAAGGTAAAAACACACAGACATACAGAGATAAAAACGGGAGAAAAGCAATTCCCACAAATTGCTAACGGTCAGAAAAGAAAAACTAGAATAGGAGAGAAGATCATCACTAGCTTCTCTATTCGAATTTGTGCTTCCTTTTGCTGGAAGTCGAGGATCGATTCTCCTCCATTCACACGGCCTAAGACCCCTTGAATATTGAGTTCAAAGCCATCATTCGTAAGGTACAATTTTCTATCCACAATTTAATTTGGCCATTAGATGTTCTAAACAATGTTTTTGCGTGGTTCTTTTCATTCCTATGATTTCCGCTTCATGTTGCTTGAGTTTTAATGCCTAAACTTGATTATATATCATGCAATTAGGGTTAAATTCAGACCTTCACATCCATACACAACTTTTATCTCCTTCATCTCCATCCACAAACCCACCTGCCTGAAAAGATACACAAACACCAAAAGCACACACCACATTCATCTCTATCAACATACCATCTTTTTTTTCCGAAAATTATCAACACACCATCATTATCACACAAATCAGACATATCACACCCATATACAATTATATATATACGACATATCACAATTTATACACACTCATGGCACCAACCATGAACACACATACACACACATAAAAAGCAGATACCCAACCTACAAAAAACACACACACATACAGTTATGCATGTATATATACCCCTTATATATATATAGATAGATATAGATACACACTTACACGAATAGGGATCTGCGGGGCCCGCTGCTGGGAGTGGGAGATCTACGGGTAGGGGTGGAAGCAATGGCGGAGCCAGGCACCGGGAGTCAGTGTAGGCACCCTGTATCTAGCTCCACCTGTAACAGTGATATAGTCCATAATAAAAGGTTAAGATACTTATCTATACATAAAATAATATTTAACTTATACAAATTATAACAAGTATAAAAATGTAAGCACAAAAATATATACAGAGTCTTCAAGACATGACTCTCCTCGTACGATAATGCTATAACATATTAATGAGAGAAAAAGAAAATATTATAGTAATACGAAAAGTACCTTTTATAATTGTCCTCGGGTTCTCGACATAGTTTGAAATCGTTGAATAATCAGCTCATTGTCGACGCTATGAAATTTTGCTCTCTCTATATAAGTGACTAAACAATCATTCAGCTAATCATCTGCCATTCGATTCCGCAACCCATTTTTTACAATTTTCATTGCAGAAAATGCTCTTTCCACAGTGGCTGTAGCAACAGGTAAAATCAATGTCAACTGAATAAGTGTATACAGCAACTGATAAACACAATCATTTCCAGTCTTAACTAGCATCTTTGCAAGGTTACCAGTCCCTTTTAACTCAGAGAATTTGTCATTGCTTCGCATATCAAGAATATATATCTCCGACTGGTTTTCAAGAACTACCAAATCAATGGGAGAAAAATTATTTGGGTAAAACTTAGCAAATTCAATTAACCTTTGGTTGTCAAATGCAAGAAAGGAGTTGTCTGGATTCAAGCATGCCAAACAAAGAAGCAACTTAGTATTTGTCTCGGTGAAACGGTCATTAACTTCTTGAAGTTGCATGTCCATAATAGTATAGAACAAATCAATGCGATAATAGTGTGAATTCGTAATCTTTTCAACTCTACGTCATGATCGTCCTTTGAACAAAAACATCTATTCCATATTAGGAATGTCAATGTCATGAGTTATGCAAAACAAAAAGACTTCATTCAACAAAGATTCCCATCCACTATCTCTCAAATTTTGCAAAAGTTGCTTTGTGAGCTTAACTAATCCCATGGCATTAATGATATCTTGATCTTTCTTTTGCAATTCTTGTGATAATTCATTACTGATTCCCAGTATAGTTTTCATCAAATGCAAAATAAGCACGAAATCAAATGTTTGTAGCGTGTCTAAGAGGAGATTAGCTTTACCTTTTTGTTCTGCGCTCAATCCATCTTCCTTGATAATCTCAAGTACATCAATCACTGAGGAATACAAGAGACTCAAACTTATTAAACTGCGATAATGTGAACCCCAACGAGTATCACCACCTCGTTTGAGACCAATTTCTTGATTCATGCCGCGTCCGCTATGAATTTCTTCCTTTTTTAATGCTTCTTTAACTCTAGCAACTTGATTTTCACGAAGCATGTCATGTCTCTTGCATGAACCTCCAACGACATTTAGTAAAGTAGCAACTAATTCGAAAAAGGTAGCAACTTGAACATGATTTTTTGCTACAGAAACAAGTGTGAGTTGCAATTGATGAGCAAAGCAATGGATATAAAAAGCAGATGAATTTTCTTTCAAAATCAAACTTTTAAGACCATTAAATTCACCATCATAGCCTTTTCCACGGACTCTTGATATACTTAATCCATGTCTGTTAAATAATGACTCGATTCCTCTTTTTAAGGATAAAGCAGTAGTATCACTGACATGCATTATACCAAGAAAACGCTCAACAATACTTCCTTTGTGGTTCACATAACGCAAAGCAATGACCATTTCTTCTTTGTTTGATATATCACGCAACTCATCAACCATAATAGCAAAATGTTTATCTCCAAGATCCTTTATAATTGCCTTAGTAGTCTCAAATGCAGCAGCTTTGACAATGTCTTTTTGAATCTCCGGAACAATTAACTGATTGTTAGCAGGAGCATTTTGCAACACACAATTCTTGACGGTTTCATTATGATCAGCAAAAAACTTGAGAAGTTCAAGAAAATTACCTTGATTAGTAGAATTCTCCGATTCATCATGACCACGGAAAGGTAATCCTTGTTTCAAAAGAAATCGAATGCAATCAATTGAAGCAGTTAATCGAATTCGATATATTTCACGAACTTGATCGGATTGCTTAAAGATAACAATTTCAATGTGTTGGCTTTGCTTCATCAAGTCTTGACACCTCTTGTACGTTATGTTATGCGCACTATTCGGACCTCCAACATGAGTGTTAAATCTACTTTTATGACTCCAATTCGTAAACCCATTTGTAACAAATGTGTCTCCGCCTAACTGCTTTCCAATATCAGGCCTAAGAAGATAACAATGCAAACAATATGCACCATCTTTTTCTATGCTATACTCTAACCAACTGCCAAATTCATTAAACCAAGATGGACAAAATCTTCTAAACTTATCCTCCACTTTTCTTTTGGGAAAATCATGATTACGGGGTTGGCAAGGCCCTTTTTGTAAATAGTATCTCCGCACTTTATCTCGATCATTTGGATTGTAAGACGTAATTTTCGGGCGTAATCCAGGATCTGTTAATAAATCTTCTAAATTGATCTTAATAAGAGGTTGCTTTGAACAATGTTGCCCATCATCTTTACCACTCACCTCCTTAGATTTTGAAGAAATTTGTTCCTAAAAAATTGCCTTTTTATTTAGAAATTTGTCCATCAATATGTAGAAATTAATTTTCCTAAAAACAACCTATACATAAGAACAATAATTGCATCAATAAAAAATAAGCATCTTTCATAACCTCATGTCATCTTTTTAGCTGACAACAATTATGTGAAAGTAAGCTTATAATTATAGTTCTATTATTTTTTAACTTCTTCGAGTTATTAGTCTTTGCTAAACGTTTTTATTTGGTTGACCAATCATGAAAAATTTAGGGGATAAAATTACTAAAATACTCCCTTTAATACCTATTTAAAAAAATTATTACTTAATCAAATCTTCCAAGTAATTAAACCTCTTTAGAAAACAATGAACATCACCGAACCAATTCAAAACACTGACTTTTTTAAAATAAATAAAAATCTTCTAAAGATCATGAAGGTATATAATAAAGATTAGTGTTTAATCAGTTCAATTCCTTAAATTCGATTTATTATCTAGTTCCTCTTCATTTAGAGAGGTTATATAATTTTCAAAAAATTCATGTATTTCATATTATTTAAAATGAGATATCAATAATAATCATTTTCTTTGGTGGTGTCGTGCATATTTATGAGCTCCAAGTTCTAACAGCGTCTAGATCTTCCAAGGTACTCATCTTTATACAAAAAGCCATTTCTTGTTTAAATCTTCACTCTAATCTTCTTCTTTTTTTTATAATAAGAAGAAGATGAAATAAGCAAGTAAATAATAAGAAACAGACAAACAGAAAGAAATAAAAGTAGTAGTGACCCATTTAGAAAGTGATAAAGAAAGAAACCTGGTAGTGGCACAAGGCTGTAAAGCTGATGATCAAGGTTTTTTTTTTTTTTTTTTGAGCTTGAATTGTAAGGATGAAGATGAGGTTGATCGGGTGGTCGGTGGGAAAAAGTCAAAAGGTAAAGTGAGAATGGAAAAAAGCTGGCTCTTATTTTGTTTTTCATTTTTTTAAAGAATTAAATACTGAAATTACTAAAATATCCTTGGTTTTTTTTTTCCAGTGTACGCCTGGGCGTACACCCCTGCTAAGGTGCCTCCGCCCCTGGGTAGAAGTTGGTGGGATGCTAGCGGGGAAGTGGTGATGTTTGGAGGGTGGGTTCGGGTATGGGGTATGGGGTATGTTGGAGGGTTTTAATTCTTGATGTTTGGGGAAAAAAAATTAAATTTGATCTTTTTTTTTTTTAATTTAGATGTGAGATTTTGTACTAAACAAATAAACTTGTGAACATAGTCTCTTTTATAAGTTAAGCTGTTGTGTTTTTCTTTTATACTATTTAATAGAGGTTTAAATCATATACCATATATTAAAAAATATCGTTCAAGAGAATTGAGCGTACCACTAGATCAGTGGTCTATCACTTTAGCTATTATATCTTAACTCGCAAGAGTAAAAGAATTGGATCTCTCCGACATCGTTGGTTGTTTAACCCTCCGTTGGAGCTTGTTAATTTGCTTCCTCATATATATGAAATTATTTTTTTATTCATTTTTATTTAAGGGGTGCTTAAATCATACAATACATATAAGAAGATACCATCCACAAAAATTGATCTCGTAATTTCTTACACTTACAGTGAAAAGCATACATTAGATCAAAAAACTGTTGATAGTTTACTCTTTTATTGACCCCGCGAAAAAGCTTTGAAGTAGGCATTTAGGTGTCATAGTGGTTTAAATTTGACAAAAATAATTAATTCTCTCAAATTTGTTGTTTGATTTTATATTCGTGTTAAATTTAGAATAATTGAGTAGCAAAGAGTGTTAAATTAGACAAACTTCCTTAATGGTTGATCCTTTTGTGAAACTCGTTAATGCCTTACATTTTGTGTTTAAAGCTACGAGAGTGGGCTACTTCTTCCTCTACCTCTATTATGAATAAAACATTTCATCTTGTTAAGGAATTAATTGATTGTCTATTGTTTTGCAAAAATCTAATTAGTTACCTTTTTGGATTTGCAGGAAAGTTTTTATGAAGGAAAGTTTTTAATGAAGGAATTTGCTTGGAAGGTTTGTAGAAAAAGTTTCAAAGAGGAAAAGCCTTACAAGAAAAAGTTCAAAGCAAGTTTTCTGGAAAAAATTATAGAGAGATCTAATTTACCATATTGGAGAAAAATTAAAAAGGCAAAACTTGGAGCACAATCCGTGGGATTTCTACAAGTTATCGTGCATATTTATATGTGTGCAGATCATGGCAAGAAGAAGAGAAAGAGAGTCACGGAAAAGTTGAAGAAGAATTTAGAAGAATCATGTTCCGTGTCATGTTGTAACACAATCTGTCTTGAGTACTTATTGTTCAGTGTTGCAACTTAGTCTGTGACAGTGAGTCATAAGTGACTTGCATTTGTCTTTGAGTGATTAGTTTACTGTCTTCTTTATTCATTCTTTGGGAGAAGAAAGTGTTATTCTCGGGAGAGAACATTGCAAGTCGAGGGGAACTCGCCACACAGAAGTTCATTAAGGAGTTCTTTATCGAGGCGTCAAAGGTTAAAATGGAGTATTTACTTGTGTAAATCTATTGATGTTGTAACTTATTATATTGCTTAATGAATAGGTTTGTTGGGCCAGGGGAGGTCCCGTGGATGTAGACCGCACGGTTGAACCACGTTAAATCTCGGTGTTCATACTTGCTGCATACGTTTATTTATTTTGTTTATCTTTTGTTACAACAAGATAATAACCAGGAACTAACACATCTTTTTAGCCAAAAAACAAAAAGTACACACAATTATTCAATCATCTAACATATAGCAAAAATATACACAGAAATAAATATAGATAGTTGTGAAAAGACATGTAAACTTAACTTGAGAAAGAGGAAAGGGGTTAGCAAATAAAGAGAGTCGAAAATATATTGATACGAGAAATCCCAATCCACATGCTTTACAATAGAAACTTGTCAAATAAGCAATTCAATGATGAAAATAAGCAAAAGAATTTCTACATTCATTACAAAGCCCAGACGAATATGCAGCAAGAGTATATAATACAATATTTGTTATATATATATATATATATATATAATTTAGAAAAGAAGCAACAAAAAGATTGACAAAATATACAAGGAACTCAAATGAAACCCATACCTGCACGTACGCCATGGTAATGAGGTCTGACTGAATATTTGATCCGATAACTTCAACCAATGCTAAAAAGCGCTCGCATTTTTGCAATCGGAAGTCAGAATGAATACATGCCACTATAGAGAAACCCTTGATAGAGTAAAATGAAGAGTCTGTAAAAATACCAGTTATCATTTGTTAGTACGTGGAACTCAACCAATAAGTCTGTACTGTTCTAGAAGTATGGAAGTGGCAATTTGCCCGTTTACTGGGAAAAGTTCACCATCAATACCACATCCACTATGAGTATGCTTTCCAGGTTTAATCTTCACTGACTTTACCTGCAATTAATAGATTAGTTAATTATGGCATATGATAATTCATTCCCCTTCATAAATTCCAGTCTCCGTCTTGAAGAGTAAAGAACAGAAGAACAGCAGAACAGCCAAGATCTGTTGTTTTACCTTTACATATTCAACATAAGGCAACTAAAGGTGTCGGCTCTTTTGCAAGAGCATGAAAATTCTCAACAGCCTGAACCGTCCACTCCTATGTACCAATAACAAATCCAAGTTGTTGTCATTGTGCTCAGCTTTTGCGGCCACTACCTATGAACTCTGAACTGTTTTACATGCATGGTTGCATACCAAGACGCCAAGAAATTTACCTTTTTTCTTTACCCATTTCTCTTCAGGTTTGGGGGTAGTTTCCGTCTTTAAAGGATCTTCACCCCCAGATTGGATTGCACATGGGAAAGAAAAGGAAAGTAAGGTAGAGGAAGAAAAATAAAGGAAAGGAAAGGAAAAAAAATCTCTTGTTTGAAATGATAAGGGAAAAGAAATGAAAGAAATTTACAATTCTTTGTTTGGATTGGAGAAGTAAAGGAAAAGAAAGGATAATTGTAGATGAAAAATTACCTTATTATCTTTCTTATAAGATAACCATAAAAGGGTTAAAGATAAATTAGTCTTTTCATACATTTTACTTTCATTTCCCTCCATTTTACCCCAAATTGGAATGATTGTAAAATTCTTCTTATTAAAGGAAATGGAGGGATTTTGGAATCCCTCAAAATCCTTTAATAAATCTCAAAATGCAATCCAAACAGGGGGAGGGATTAGGGAATCCCCCATCCCTTTACTTTTCTTTAAAATAGGCAATCCAAACAAGCTGTCAGTGTCATCTGATGCTCCTGGCAATTCAATATGATTTTCCACATGCCAGTTAGGCTCAGTATCCCACCTCGGTTCAGCATCCCATATCGAACCAGGATCTAACATGGTTGATGATATATCATCTTTGTCATGTGATGTTGCATTTGCCTAATGCTTTGTTTGGATTCATAGAGGAAAACTTAATAAAGGAAATGAGAGGATTTAATAATAAAGGAAAGGAAATAAGAGGATTAACTCTTGTTTAGATTGAAAAAAATTATAAAGGAAAGGTTCATAAATGATTTTGTATATTTTTTGTTTGGATTAGAAAAGAAGTGAAAGGAAATGATAAGTTTTATAAATAAATTGACAAAATTATCCTTTTATGATATATTACTCCATTTACAACATTTCTTCTATCATTATCGCTCTTTACAACATTTTATCTATCATTATTTTTGACTGCCAGAAGCTTGATTGCAAAAAAATACACGAGTCTCTTTGACATCTCAATTTTGACCAAAAAAAAAATAATAATATTTTTGACATCTCAAGTGCTGGATCTCGATCGAAATTTGCATATGCAAGAATTTGTGATACCAATATCAAACAAGCTGGCACTAAATAGTTTCATTGCAACTTAAGAAATTCAATCTATCTCCACTATGTTCATTTCTAAATGCTCACAATTAATTGGACAAAGAAAGATAATAGAATTATAAATTATTGCAACATAGACAAAACAACCAAATTCAACACAACATATTAACTTAATATTATATCACAAAAGTTCCATAATAAGTCCTGCAATATTCTTAAGCCATTACATACACTACATACCAATACATTAATAAGTTAAGTCCTAATCATTACATACACAGCATACCCGTGCATTAATAAGTTAGGTCCTACAAAATATTTACAATTATGCATATATTAGTTGCAGTTCATGCACTAGTTACAGTCATTGTATTCATTAGTAAGTTCCCATTAGCATGCAAAATGTAGGAACTAATCAGATTTGAACCGATGAATTCCAAAAACCATATCCACCAAAAGTTATCCTTAACAACATTCACACAACCATCAAGTGCTTGGAGACGAACCAAACATAAAAAGCATAAGCAAATTATTTCGCCTCTCCATCGGGCATCCAAGTAGAGCTCTCAAATGGTCAGGCCTAAGATAGGCATAAGCTCTTTCCATCAAATCTGGCTCAATGTCTAACTCCTCTATAAAATCCCAAACTTGGTCCTCTTGCATTAAGGAAGAGTATTTCACTTTAGCATATATTGCATTTCCTTCTTTTAGTACATCAGCCATAGACAAGATTGCCTCTTTGAGAAATTGAGAGTCTTCATCGGCTCCCTTTGACTTTTTAACTTTCTTGTGGGACATTTTCTTGACATTCTTAGAACCAACCTCACCACCTCCTAAGGCCATTGCCTCAATACCATCAGGGCAGCTACCAGCACCGTCTATCGTTGCCTCATTTCGATTAACCATGTGGTCAATGTCATTTATGGTATCCATATAATCCTTTTCAGTTCTGTCACTCATCCTTTTTCTCATCTCTGAAGCAGTTTCTGAGTGCTCTCCAGTTGCCCTATCATTACTATATAAAATGACCATTTTCTCATAATGAGGCACTGGCTTTGTCATCCATTCTGCAGCTTGTGGTTTAACCTACCAAATAAAACAACTAATTAGTGTAAAAACCAAAACTATGAAAAAACCAAAACTAACCATCATAAAAATTTTGTAGAAAAAACATACCTCAATCAACCTTTGCCAAACTTCTGGCTCAGCAGTCCACATTTTGGTTATTGGACTCCACGCAAATCCACTCATTCCATTATTTAGGACATCATAGCACTTAGCAAAATTGGATTTCATAGTTTTCCAATGATTTTTTATTTTGTCTTTTCCAATTTGCCTTCCAAGTTTTTCGGCTAATTCTTTCATAATGTTATCATAGGCTTTTGGAGTGAATGTCTCGTTCACTCTATTCCCAATATTATGTTGATGCAAGAAAGCATCAACAAGAGCTTCATCCATGGATAGTGTCCATGACAAACTTTCTTCGCTCTCAGCTTGTTTCTTCTTCCTTGGCATGGCTTTATCAAGACAAAACAATGCATACTAAAAATTCAATGACATATTACATTTTGAAGAAATGATAAACTCTAAACAGAATATCCAAATTAAAGTCATAATATGGAATTCAAAGACACATTACATTTGAAATTCAAATTCATAATATGTATTAAAATTTAAACACATAACACATTTAGAAGTTCACACTATTTTACATATTAAACAACAATCATCATATATCATAATTATTCCACATTGCACTAGCTATAGAGTCTCTTACAAACTCTCCTTATGCTTCATCCTCTTCCGAATAAGTATTTTGTTGAGGTGGGTCTTCATTTATGAGCTCTTCATCCACCTCAGCAATTAATTTCTCATCTGGATCTACACGTATCAAGTAATTATGCAATATACAACATGCTAAAATAATTAACTTATGGGTTTTGACTCCATATGTTGGTTCTCTCGAACTCGATATAATAGGAAATCTTTTCTTTACAACTCCAAATGTTTTTTCAATTGCATTACGCAATGATGCATGTCGAAGATTGAAAAGTTCCCTATAATCTTGTCGTGGATTGCTTGAATACTCTTTCAATTGATAACGAACCCCTCTATATGGAGCAATAAGTCCACTTCTCAGCATGAATCCAGCATCAACAAAATAGTCTTTACCTATTCAAAAAATAAGTTAGTTTCCTATGTATTATGTATTGAAAATAATATAAGGACATTTGTCCACCTCCCACATCCCCCATTAAATAATTACCTGGAGGAATTATAAGTTTATCTTCTCTTGATAGCGCATCTTTTATGATACGTGAATCAGATGCAGTCCCTTCCCATCCGAGTAAAATATAAGTGAACTTTAAATCGAATGTACATGCTGCCAAAATATTTTGGGTTGGATATTCTTTCTTACCATGATATCTAGGAGCATCTTCTGCTGACACTTTTACACGGACATGAGTTCCATCTATAGCGCCAATACAATCCTGTAGTAATTTTCATATGTTATACATCATTATAGTATATGAATATACTAAATTGATATAATTGTAGAACGTGTTTTCACCTTAAAGTATGGATAGAATCTAGTGCTGCCAAGTATCTCTCCTGAAATTTGTGAGCCATCGGGTTGTTTCAACAATTTGTCCTCTAACTATATTATGGACCTCAATACACGATGGAAATGTCGACTAGTTGTCTCACCAGAACGTAAAAACCAAAACTGCATTTCTCGATTTTTTGCATGATGTCCTAGTATATAAAGTGTTTTTGCAACTTGTTCTTCGATACTTACTTGTCTAGTAGGTTGGAGACCACAATCTTTTTCTAAAAGGTTACACAAGTTTACAAAGGCTTGTGGACCCATCCTAACTATATTACGACCTTTTTCACTCCCTATGATTCGACCCATTATTTCTTGTCGAATTCTCTCTTTTTTAGAGGTTGACATAGAACTAGGGACCCTATTACGTGACCGTCTCAAACAATGAAACCAATATACTAATAAGCAAACAACTTGTACAGCTGCTGCACGACATCTTTCTCTCCACCTAAATAGTACACATTTATCTCATCTCTTGGACTTTCCATCTACCCTAAAACCACAGAGAAAAAAAAGGATTCTCAATCAAACACATTCAATAAAAAATGGAAAACTATGATAACCCAAATAGAGAGAATCAACTTCTTTTTCATTTCATGCAATGAATACACACACAAGCCTCCATATCTAACAAGGAAAAAAGGTAGAGAACATTGAGGCAACACATCAAATAGGAAGTAGGCAAAAAATGTTTTAGACCACAAACATACCTTTTCTTTAGCAAAAGATCCAACACATGTACTTATGTCTACAATTTAGAAGACGAAAGTCAAATGATCTCCACAATCAAAGATGCCCCATCTGTTTCAAAATTTTATAACTTCATAGCATTGACCAAAATTTTATAACGCTAGTATTGTTTTTTCTCTTCCACTTCCACTCATGTTTGTTTGTTTCACTTTCAGCTCTCACTGGCACATTCGTAAATATTTGGTTTCAATTAAGACAATATGACTAGTACTAGTAAATGTCTAAATAAAACTAAGGCGAATAATCTATTTTTTTTATTTCAATTCCATTGTTTCTTTCTATAATCTCTTTGTTTTTCCTAATTGATCCCCCTACACACATAAGTCATAACAATACCAGCGATTCCACATTCAAATGATGCCAAGTAAGCATACTACTACAAAGAAGAATTAAATTTGAATTCTCAGCGTGAAACAGTACTTTTCAAGAGTACATGGCACTCAAAAGGTCTCATAATATGGAAAAAAACTAATGAGCAGGATAACTATTCAGCAAGAAAATGTAACTTCATGACATTGACCAAAACTGAAGGTTGAATTTATTCTCCCAAAAGATATCATCTTCTCCACCAACATGACACATTCTCTGAAAAATTTCCCCCATATGACCTACACTCCACACCGTGCTCTACAGCCGAGTAATACAAACATGCATATTGTAGAAAAAACAAAGCAATAAAGACAATATACACACATATATAGTAAATTGCAAGTTTATCGGTCTAGCATTACAGAAAACTATAGATATAAAAAGGATTCTACATATATATATATATATATATATATATATATATATATATATATATATAGAGAGAGAGAGAGAGAGAGAGATACATATACATACAATAGGAAACACTGACCGTTGGTGAATCTTGAATTTTTTTTTTTCAATTAGATTTTTCTGCAATAGCCGGCTGAAGAACGATGAGAATGAAAGAATGAAAGAGATGTGGTAGGGTTTTTTTTTGTTTATATATTGGTTTTGATGTAATTTTCGACAAAATGTATGGGTATTTTCGTCATTGCACTATTTAATTTTTTCCTTTCCACTATTTTGACCCCGATTTGGGGTGATTCAAAAACTAATACTTTGAGTGATTTTCTAAAACCACTCAAATCATTTTCACCCATTAACCCCCCAACCCAAACAAGGGGACTGATTGACTAATTAGCCCAAAACCATTCCCTTCCCCCCAAATCCATCAATCCAAACAGGGCCTAAGAGTAGCAGGAGAATAAAAGATGAACACCGTTGAACATAGATCTCCGAGAACCCCATTTGGTAGTGCGTAGAAGAAGATAATTGAAAGTACACACCAATACGAAAATAGCAAACCCAAACTAACAACTAAAAGTATGATACAAAGAGAAAAGAAGAGCAAAGCAGTGGAAGGACGAGTAAAAGTTGAAGATGAAGAAGGTGAGACGGCTCCTGTGAGAGAATTTTGGAGAGAACTTTGGTTAGGACCGCCTTACCACTTCGTGCTTAGTTAGCATGTTATAATCTATGAGTTCTTGTCACAAAAATATCCCTCCAAATCTAAGGTTTTCCATTATGGTGCAATATATTCAAAGTAAAACAAGCAAATACAAAAAAGGAAAAGGGTTTGACTATAAAACATTTTGACGTTTGAAATATTAGTCTAACAAATTGTAAGCCTCATCTTGCGCATGAGTACATGTGCTACAAATGAATTGTGAGATCTATGAAACGTATGTAGCCAAATCCAAAAGTATAATAAAGAGAAGAAAAGCCAGCGTGCCTATGTTATCAACAAGCTTACGTGTCTTTGCATGCGACAAATCAGACACGTAATGACGCGAACCCCACTTTTCTATCTTATCTCGTTTTGCATGCTTATCTCGTTTTGCATGAATTAACCTGTCTATGTGCTATGTGACTTAGAATGTGGTAATTTTGATATCAATACTCCTAGAACATGCTAAATGTGCATTCATGAAATTTTCATAAAAAACGGAGTCAGAAATTTTATCGTCGATTTTCAGTAAATAGTGTTTTCGAAACACGTCAGCTAAAATTTTGAAACTGGTCTTTTTAACCCTTCTAGACCTAGTCCACGGACTTTAATAGACCTGTGTTTGATAAAAACGGTTTTAAAATCGGCTTAAGAATTTATTAGGGTTTTTACACCGACTTTTGCGAAAACCGAGTTTTAAGCCGACTCGGGTGAAATTGTTTGATTGTAAAACTTCTTGTCACCTAAAAATAATTTACTTGAGCTAGCTTGGGTGTTGAATAATTGTTTTGAACTTTGGTGATCAAGAAAATGCATTTAAAGTCAAGAAAACACAAAAAAAGGCTAAGTTTCAACTTTGACTTTCATTTAAATGGTTGACCAACAAGCTTATATCACCAACACACACTCACAAAGCACAAAAACACCCACAATTGCACACACATTGCCGAGAGGGAGAAGAGAGAAAAGAGAAAAGAGTTTTCAAGGTTTTCAAAGCAATTTTTCAAAGAAAAAGCTAGTTTTTGTCCGTAGAATTTCGTGCCGAGTTGGATTCCGCTTGTTGGGCACGCTTTGCACGCATTCCTAGGCTTATATCGCATCAAAGGTGAGAGAAAAATTCTAGATCTCAAAAGTTGTCTTTTGCATTTTTGCGTATAAATGAAAATTGAACTGTTAGAATTCTAATATGATGTTAGATTATTGCTCCTTGCATGCTAGGGATCATTTAGCTGTAATACTACGAGTTTTTATCGGTTGTAGCATAATTTTTATTTTTTGGGTATTTAAATTTGATTAATTTGTTCAATGTTGATTAAATTGAGTTGTGTTGATCAGAATCGATTGCCGTCGATTTCTAAATGTTTGTTAATTATGTGGTAGCGCTGTTGTAATGCCGAATTTTCGATTATGATGTTTGGGTGAAAATCCAAAAATTTCAGCCATGACACACTAGAGTTTTAGGGTTGTTGAGTATGATTTGAATGTGTTTTGGTTGGTTTCCGAGGGGGTTAATGTAGTTAGTTGAATGGGTGAGTGATAGAAACTGATTTGGAGTTGTTTGGATTAGTAGAATGTAAGATATGATTATTTGAAGTTTAGGTTGTCTTTCTTTAAAATGTTAGATTGAGCCTTAGTTGATTGGGTGTGGGTTGAGTGATTGAATTGTGAGTTGTTGACGGGTAAATTAGGGTTTGATTGTGTGTTTAATGCATGTTCGGTTAGATGGCCTACTTTGTCATCTAACTTAGTTATATGTTGTTAAATTAGTTATTGATGTTATTATGATGATAATATGATTATTGATGATTATTGATTGATGATTGATGCCGGGAGATAAACAGTTCTGCTAGACTGTCCTCTTGTGAATGATTGATGTTTATTATTATTGCTGGGTCTCTGGTATGTGTGTGCCACCTCTCGGGCAGCATTGGGCTGTCGGGTTGATAACGGCATGATTATCAGAGATTGCCTCCAGCTCGCATGACGGAGGTGTCATGGAGGGCGAGGTTATTGGGGGTACCCCGGGTGCGTGAGTTTATGGGAGTCACAAGAAGGCTGTTATGATCGTGATGGTGTTTGGAGTTACACCAACTAGAGTATCCTTTATTGAATGGTCATGTAGTTATGTGATGATATTATTATTGTTGTTATTGTGTGTTTATTGACTCAAATGATTATTCCAAGGAGTTTAGTAGACCTTGCTCAAGATCTATCGGATCCTTGCTGGGCTTATTTTATATAAGCCCACTCTCTATTATTGCATGCATACAGGTGTACTTTCGCAGGATTACAGGTACGTGCCTCCTGAAGAGGAGAATGTGGAAAACGTGCCTTACGTGGATGAGTCCTATGTTCCAGAGTCTTATCCGTGATGTCGTACATGTTTTATTATCTTGTAAATTAACTTAGTAGACTTTTATCTGCTTTGTAGTTTATAATGTATAAGATGTTGATAAGTTAATGAATTAGTTGATGTTGTCTTAGTAGTCTTTCTTTTGTTTATGATTAGGTTGCTAGATTGGCTCAATATGTTTTTGTATTGTATATTAAGGGTTCATGTATTATGTTGGAACGGAGGCATATAACGAGCAATGTTTATTGTATGATATGGTCATGATGTATGTTATTATGTTATTGAGGAATTGTTTGTTGTATGGTTTATGGAGTTGAGGTAGGATGTCCTATGGAGGTTGGTTTAGAGCCTCGGTATCCTATTTACTGTCGTTATACTGCCGAAATTCCATTGCGTCCTGACTGATTATAGGAGGGGTCGAGTTGGGGCGTGACAAATACAAACATGCATATTGTAGAAAAAACAAAGCAATAAAGACAATATACACACATATATAGTAAATTGCAAGTTTATCGGTATAGCATTATAGAAAACTATAGATATAAAAAGGATTCTACATATATATATATATATATATATATATATATATATATATATAGAGAGAGAGAGAGAGAGAGAGAGAGAGAAAGAGAGAGAGAGAGAGAAAGATACATATACATACAGTAGGAAACACTGACCGTTGGTGAATCTTGAAATTTTTTTTTTTTCAATTAGATTTTTCTGCAGCAGCCGGCTGAAGAACGGTGAGAATGAAAGAATGAAAGAGATGTGGTAGGGTTTTTTTTTGTTTATATATTGGTTTTGATGTAATTTTCGACAAAATGTATGGGTATTTTCGTCATTGCACTATTTAATTTTTTCCTTTCCACCCTTTTGACCCCGATTTGGGGTGATTCAAAAACTAATACTTTGAGTGATTTTCTAAAACCACTCAAATCATTTTCACCCATTAACCCCCCAACCCAAACAAGGGGACTGATTGACTAATCAGCCCAAAACCATTCCCTTCCCCTCAAATCCATCAATCCAAACAGGGCCTATGAGTAGCAGGAGAATAAAAGATGAACACCGTTGAACGTAGATCTCCGAGAACCCCATTTGGTAGTGCGTAGAAGAAGATAATTGAAAGTACACACCAATACGAAAATAGCAAACCCAAACTAACAACTAAAAGTATGATACAAAGAGAAAAGAAGAGCAAAGCAGTGGAAGGACGAGTAAAAGTTGAAGATGAAGAAGGTGAGACGGCTCCTGTGAGAGAATTTTGGAGAGAACTTTGGTTAGGACCGCCTTACCGCTTCGTGCTTAGTTAGCATGTTATAATCTATGAGTTCTTGTCACAAAAATATCCCTCCAAATCTAAGGTTTTCCATTATGGTGCAATATATTCAAAGTAAAACAAGCAAATACAAAAAAGGCAAAGGGTTTGACTATAAAACATTTTGACGTTTGAAATATTAGTCTAACAAATTGTAAGCCTCATCTTGCGCATGAGTACATGTGCTACAAATGAATTGTGAGATCTGTGAAACGTTTGTAGCCAAATCCAAAACTATAATAAAGAGAAGAAAAGCCAGCGTGCCTATGTTATCAACAAGCTTACGTGTCTTTGCATGCGACAGATCAGACTCTTAATGATGTGTTATATTCATGTATATATACACAGGCAGGATCCAGACAAGAATTTATATTATATATTGAGATTTTTCTTCTCTGCGCTAACAGCAAGTGTGCGGTTGTGGACCCACTCTCTCTATCTCACAACGGCAACCGTACACAAGAAAAATCCTATATATTGCCCAAAAAAATCCTTGTCGGTGCTTACAAGACCCCTTTTATAAACGGCAATCGGTCCCCTCTTTTTCCTTCTTACGTCGCTTTTGTAGTATATACCAACCTTGAGCGTCAAATCAGCTACTTCGTATATATTCTGTATATACATACACATATCTATATATATATACAATGGGCTTTAACAAAAAGCCTCACGACCATAAACAACAACAACAACTGGTACCTCTTCATGCGAACACTTTCTTTACTTTGAAGTTTGATCGAATCGATTCAATGACCACATCACTCACTCTATTCTTCCTCGAAACAATTCAATATTATTATTTCTTTTTTTGTTTGTGCAACCTTTTGCCATTCATCAGAATATTTGTTTTTTTTTTTTTTTGGGTCGAAGTTTAATAAAATTATTAAAGTGAGAAGAACCCAATCGGCCATAACTGTGACTCTTCCCGAGTTCCATGTCTAAATAATTTTTTGCTGGCGTGCAATGTATTCTTATTGTATTAAAAACATCAAATAATGGGTGTATTTTGTTTAGATGATATTCAATTGTTTCATATGATTTTGCTTTTTCACGTTTGTTTGTCCCCAAATACAGTCTCCATTGATGTGGAAGTGTTGAAAAACGTGAAGTTTCATTATCAAATCGATTGGCATTCAGTAGTGTAACTCAAAAATTTTATATGATCTTAGCCAAAAAAAATCTTATATGATAGTCTTGAAATTTATTATATATATATATATATATTTTTATAAAAAAATTAAATTTTCTAATACCAGTTCACGAGTGACTCATGTTTGATTGTTAAACTGCCGTGACATGGTAAAAGAAGCAATTTTGAATTTGGAATAGTTGCGTACCAAATTTCGCTGAACATATATGAAGTTTCTTGGTGTGCATCGGAACTTGGAATCTTTAGCTGTATCTCTTTGCCTTCAACTACGTGTATTATTATTATTATTTTCATTTAAGTTGGATATTGGATTGTTCTTTTGCTAATTGTTTTCTCTTTATAATATCATTGCTTCAAACTTGTTTAAAGTTCCTGTAACTGGAAACGTATTAATCTGCAAATGGATCCCAAGAATCGCTGTTTGCTTTCTAGTTATTGATCGTGGTTTATTGCTACTATGTTTTTACAATGTTTGTGTAATTTACTTCAACATCTTATTTTCCTTGATTAAGTCGCTGGGCATTGCTAAAAATAAAATTCAGTCATGAATAACTGGAATACAGGGAACACGCCTGTATTATTGTAGGCACAGGTCTCCGAAGTGAGCTATTCCCAAGTTTTAACCCGTAGTTTGATGACATATAAGGTCTGATGTTATCAGCCAGGGCCTCCATTTTTTTTTTTTTAATCTTTACACTAGATCTAGCTAAATTACTTGCTGTGTCACAGCAGCTCTGAAGTCTTGCCTTAAACCGATCCAATCTGCATGCATGAAGCATTTAAGTTCAGGCAACTGTATTTGGAAAACAGAAGCTCTTTTCTGGTGTTTTGTCAGTCTTTAGAATCTCTTAAAATGTAATAACCAGCGTAGTAAATAGGAAGAATGAGAATCATGCATAGCCTGGGCTCTGTGTGTGTGTGTGTGTGAAAGATATGATTTAAGTCTTCTTGCAAGTGTCTAATATCCACCCTTATTTCATATGTTTGCAAATGCTTGCTTCCAAGTAAATGATTAGTCTAATGGACATTCTACTGGTTTTTACTCTTAACAAGTTTTTGTCTGAGGCAACCGTTGATGATAAAAAAATACCTTTAATCTCTAGTTTAGAGATCTTAGTTTCTAAGAAGAAATGCAGAAGCCCTTGACCTTCTCTGCTAACCTTGTTTTACGGACTGGTTCTGATCCTTTTGCAAGTTAACAGCAGAACTTGACTTGTGAAAATTATTGAGAGACCTGAGTATTGGAATTTAATCTATCAAAACAAGAAGAAAGTATAGAAAATTAGGACATGTTAATCGATTAATAGGAAATCAATTTTTTTTAGGATATATATGCTGCACTCATCTACTCACTACAACGACTTTCTCACTAAACGGTATTTAGATTATTTTTTCTTTACACATGCGCCAAGGGAAGTTATTGAAAGTTTGTGGTGTCTGCAGTTGGATAAGGAGATAACAAGTCCTTACTGAATGAATTTCCATTACTCTGTTGTTGTTTGGAGGAAATTACTGAAAGTCATTTTAACTTTATTTATTTATTGCTATATGGTAGTTAACATGTAATGTAGCAATTGTTATCAAGTTGTAATCCAGAAGTTTCTATAGCATGGGCACATTTCGTGTCTTGCACGTCAGTTTAGTTCTCTGGAACTAGGATTTGCATGAAACAACCATGTGAATCGACTTCTTTTGGTATTAAATATCAAATTTGTAGCTTTATTTATTATGATCATGGTATTTCCACCAATTATCCACACTCAAATTTCTTATTTGAATTTTCCATTGGAGAATGATGCCTCTATTTTCACTGCTAGATTCTTTCATCCTCTTAGAGCCCTGCCTGCATTCGGATTTGCAGAGTCAGTTTAGACTTTTGTGATATGTTTCCATGCTCCCAGAATATGTGATAAGAGATCCAAGTTCTTGTAAACCTAAAAAAATATTTCCTTTTTGCTTGATTTTCAGATGGGAAAAGATGTCAAACTTTCCTGCAAAGTAGTGCGTAATGCAATCCCAAATGGGACCTTGCAACTTAGAGAACCTGATGCTAATCTGGAGTCCCAAACTTATGAAGGTATGGAAGTTATTCTAGAATACAAAGTTCTACTTCTAGTGATCTATCAGTAACACTTGAGAATAAAAGCAGCCAAGTTGGTCGAGGACTTGTCCTCGACTTGTTGAGATCTGGGGTGGGATCTCTTTCCCTCTTCCTGTTGTGCTTGACCAAACAAAAAGTGATTCAAAGCCTACTCTAATATTTCGAGTTGTTTATTGATATTTTAGGTGCTAGATTGAGAGACTCGGAGGTAGATGAGGACATTTCTCCTTGTATACATAGACAAAAGCATCAGAAAGGTAGAGCTACGTCTGTTGATGAGATGGAAGACCTTTCTGATATTGATGACATTGAGGTACTTACATAAAAGTTCTGATGGATAGCTCATTCTAATAAGCAAACTGTTCTTAAAGCTCCATTTCATCTATGGAAACTTAGTTCTCCATGAACTGAGCCATCCTTGACTCTGGAACTGAAGTTCAATCCCAATTCATTCTCCCAGATGAATGACCAGCATATTCATTATATTCTTCTCTTCTAATTTCTAAATGAGAGAGAAACTAAAAGGTTTCCTCATTCCAGTAATTTTCAATCTCATCAAAACTCCATCCCTCCTTGTTTGTCCCAGTATCTCTGGAACTGTTTTTATGCAAACTTTTCCTCATTTGATCCTCTTGAACTGCCATAATTAATTTATATGTGTAATAACCAGTGAAATTATTCGTTTGAAGCGCCATGGAGTATAAGAATAATAATTTATTTGTTTGAATTTACAACACTAATTGTCTTTTTAAGGCGGAAACAACTAAATATGAAGTATTTAGGCATAGGTCAGTGCTCAAGTATTTACCTTCTATCCTCTATAATTTATATCCTAGAATATGGACATTCTTTTTAGTCATGTAGGAGTCGTAATCTAGCTGCATTTAGTGTGTAGGAGAAAAAAAGTACTCACCTAGGGTGGTTATCTCTTGTGCTGTGGAAGTTTCATAACTTTCTGTACGCATAAACAAAAATTCATTGGATGCCTTTATATTTGGGATTTAATCTAGCTAGTGCCTGTGTGTTCATATCTAAGTCTTCATGGAAAACTTCCAATGAATTATGATTAAAGAACATTTATTCTTTTGCTTTCATATCTGAATGTGTAGTTTGACACTCATTATGATTGCCCAAAGGTTATTGGCTATCTTCTTAAGGACGAGGAGAAGAACAACAAAAGAATAATATGGGAAGCACTCTATAGAGATCATTCCAAGGTAACTTCTCTTGTCCTTCATATTTACTCTTTCAGTTGTTATCTCCTCATTGTCTAATTGATTTGGCAGAATAAACTATTAATTATTTCACCCTGAAAGATTCTTGAAATCTATCCTGGTCTTGAGTATTATATATATCACCTATATACATTTTTTGTTTTTTTCTTTCTTTAAAAAGAACGGCTGCGGTCAAGGTTTGGCAGGACTCTTTTACAAGTTAATCAATAAAACAAGTTCAAGGTACAAGAGGAGGGACCACGGGTAGATGGGGTGAGAAGGAAAGAGGGGAGAGTCGGGGGGGGGGGGGGGGGGGGGGGGGGGGGGGGGAGGGGGGGGGGTGGTGTGGTTGTTTGGGTGGGAAGTAGTGAGGAGGCGGGAGGGAAGAAAGTAAAACTTTACCTCCTTGAAATACAAACAGCTTGCTTCCAAATCCTTTTGTGACGAGATTAAATCATGGAGTGGGATCAAGACATATAACCACAAGAAAAAAATCATCCGCACTGTCCCTCTTCCTATAATTTGGACCTTATGGAAAGAACAGAATCGGAGGGCTTTTCAAGGGAAAGAATTATCTCTTTCTTTTTTGAAACATCACGGGGTCCATGCTCTTTGTTTTTGGATTAGAGGTTCATGTAAAGATGATGTAGATAGCTTTCAAGATTGTATCGATAGCTTGAGTAATTGATGTAAATATTTTTGGGGTTGCACTCTCTTGGTGCATATTAATAAATTTCTTTAGTTATCAAACCAAACCAAACTGAGCCTCGTCCCACTAGGTGGGGTCGGTTATATGGCTCAACCTATCTCAACGACACTGGCCTTTGAGAAAGCAAGGAAGTGAAGCAGAAGCCAGTTTGTTGAACACTTTGTCAAGACAGTTGTGGACGGTAAATGATCAGCTACTCTGTGTCTCTCTTGAAGAATACTGTGAAATAAAAGCCTTCGGAATAAGGATCATAAGCTCATCTTGAATGATAGGGAACAAACCTGAGAGTCCATCTCATCCAAGGCCTTGGACAATGTCACTGCCCATTAGGTCAGACAATTGTAGCTTTTCAGATAGAAAAGAAAATATCCAGTCAGAGATGTTAGATGCATTGAGTTATGGTTCCTCAATATTTGATCAAAACTTCAGGTATTTATCTAGTACTTTGAGCAATCTCTGGGTGTAAGAATACAGCCATCTAATTTATCCTTTCGCCTTTTCCTAATATTCTAGGAGCGAGTGCACATAGTCCATGTTTGTATCCTATTTTTAGGTACCAATTGAAATGAAAAATGAATGTCATATGAGTTCTAATCATTTGAATATCTACTTACCTATTTCAAATTTTAAGTCATCCTATTAGTGAAAGGTGAGAGCAATTTAATTGACTTTCAAGAGAAGTAATATTCAGACCTATCATAATGACATTAAGGAATTTAACGTGTTAAGATCTGCATCTTTCTTTCAGAAAATATTTTTAGTACATTGTTCAACATCAGGTTACAAGGTCTTTTCACCTTTTACCTTTTTATCTTGCATAATGTAGATTATGCTTTTCTACCAAGAACTTTTTATTCTAGTCAAATGGAAGTGCATTCCATTATGGAATGAAATGAAACTGATTGGCTTATTTACTAGGATAATAAACTGCAGGTGAAGAAACCAAAAGCAGCAATTCAAAAGAAGAAAGATATTTCTGCTAGAACAGCTGCCAAACCCACAAAAAAGGTGGAGCACAAGGTAAGAAACAAATCCTGAGTTTGATTCAAGTTCCATCTTTCATTGAAATTGGTCGTTGTCACTTCTGCTGTTTATAGAATCAGTTGGATGAATGTCGAGAAACATCTTGCGTATAAGTTGACAAATTCCTGAAGCACTTTATCTTGTTGCTTTCTTGTTTGGTAGTGATGCTATAGTGACTATGGTCTATGGATTCACATGGATAATGTTTATACTTTGCACAACTTGTTGTGTTCACATGGTTTTCCACATTTGCAGAGGTTGAGTGCCAAAATCAACTATGAAGCGCTGGCAAAACTTAATGATGAGCTGGTCAGTATTTCTGTTCCTCTTATCGAGTTTTGACCTATTTTTATCTCTCCATTTTCCTCAGAATTCAATTATATAATTTGCTGCGAACAAGGCTGAAACCAATTCTAGGTGCGAATCAGGAAGAACAGAATTTTGCTTATTCTAAAACCCAGACCATGTCACTACTAGCTCCCCCTCCAACTAAAGAAAAGAAGAAAAAAGAAGAGAAGTGAGCAGGTGGTAGTACCAAATATAGGTTGAAGAACAATTATCATGGAAGAAACCCCATTTAATTTCCTAGACGTTATCTTACTTGGGAGAAAATAATTTGTGTTTAGAACACACTGCTTCATCTTGGGTCAGCTAGAGTACTGGATTTTTATCTGGAGTTTCAACATGCTATCTTTGCTTTCATTTCTTGTTTTCACAGTTGAGTGGAGTGAGCTTTGCATTTCTTGTCATTGGGAATAGATTCTCACGTGATCTATGATCTAAACTAATCTAGAGAGGTTAATGTGCAAACATGAAGGTAGTTATAAAATTTGGTATTAGCAACAAAAATATCTCTCCTGAAGTATGAAAATTATAACCAAGTTCCATTTACTAAAGAAAAATCACAATGTAACATCTTAATAAAGATATGATAAAATTCACTGTGTCTCTGTCCTTTCTCTGAGTGAAACAAATGTCAGCAATTTTAGAAATAGTCGAAAGCGGTCAGCAAACTTTTATGTTAATTGACTTCTTGTCATTTGCTTAGAAGATTTTAAAAGAAAGAAACACTGGTGCAGTTGGCATCGGATTGGTCTTTAATTTGGATATCTGATAGTAACATAACGGAAACTGGACTCACGGAACAATCAAGAAATTTCACCTCCAATATTGATTGAAAAAAAAAAAAATTTTGATTGTTCAACGACATGGTTCATGCAAGAAAGGATCTTACATTTTAGACAAATATTCTTTTTCAGTATCGTTATTACACAGTCTAGTCCTTGTTTCGATTATATCTAGAGAAAGGGGTTTCCTCTCTTTGTTTAGATTATTATTATTATTATTTTTCTTTCTTTCTGGGGATTTCAATAGAGATACCTGAATAGGACATTAGCTCGTTCTCGCATTCTTGAACCCATTGGTGTGGAATGATGAATCTATTTCTTTGCCTCTTCAACAATAAATCAGAACTATTGTGGAGAATGGCCGGATATATGAGATCACACGAACCAATACATTGATTCGATTATGGCTTGAGTAATCAGAAATCCTATAACCCCAGATTCATACTAGAATCACGATGATCCAATGAAAAAAAAATACATCCTGAGGTAAGCCGAGGATTCCCTGAGTAAGAACCATTGGATCATCACCTATTCCATGCATAATAGAATGAATGAAAACTCAAAAGAAATGTTTGTCTTTTGGTCAAAATATAGGAATTTGAATTTAAAAGAAGAGCAATCTTTCAATTTCTAAATTTGAATTCTTTGAAGATCTTTTGGAGTCCAGAACACGAGGTCCGAATATCAAGTATGAATTATAGTTCAGATATTTCTTAATTTATTTCATATATTCCGTGTTCTAGTCATTTTAAATCAGTTTGTTGAATATTTAATTTCTACGGCGAATTCATTAGAGGTTGGATTGAAAAGTAAGTCTCAGTCCTGCATGATGTGAATGCTTGGAAGACTTCAGCACACATAATTCATTCGATGTACTTTTTCAATAGAGATCTGTTAGCTTGGGTTGTTTAGCTAGAATTGTATAAGTACTTGGTTTAACATTCATGAAGTGATTTCATGTTATTCCAGATTGGAAGTCCTGGCCATGAAGGTGATGTAAAATCAAGGCAAACCAGTTTTGCAATGCAAGAATCTGAACGCAATGAGCAGAACTTGGGAGGTTATGCAAATGATGATGAAATGTATGGAGAGCAAGATGGTGATATATATTATGAGGGTATAGATGCATTTGATAACGATGAATTCATTGATTTTGAGGAGTAGCATTCAACCACTGAGAAATGCTATTTTATGTTTGGTTTTGTCCTGCGGTGTTTGCAATAGAAGGTTAATAGAAAAGAATTGTCTGCATTGTAGACACTACTGATGTTTGAGTTTCTGTAATTTGTATGATGTAGTATACATAATAGGTATAATGAAATCATACAACCATCATGCTAATGCAGAGTTGGTTCAGTTTCCAATTAGATCTAATATGTTATGAGCGAGACTAACAATTATGATATGGTGATATAGTTATTTATAAAATCATTTGAATAGTTGATAATCGTTTAATTGCACTTATAAAGTATGATATTATGAGAGAATTTTTACTCTAAATATAAGACTACACCTTCCCTAGTGAGCATTGCGTGAGAAGTGTTTCGGGCACGTTTCACCATGAGTGCAGGTGTTCAAGGCACGTCCCTACGACATTCAATAATAAAATAGAGAATGACCTATTGGCTTCATATCTTATCTTGGATAGATCTCACGAAGCACAAATGCCTATAAATACTTTTTTTCTTTTTTCTTTTTCCTGCTGAATCAGCAAGAGCGAATTCCATAAATGAAAGTGAAGTGCAAGTATTACATAAAGAAAAACGTGCCCTAGATGCAAGAACCAAAAGACATCTATGTGTAGCCTAATGATCATTCAAAGTAAGCATAACAATCTACACATGAAAATACAAGAACACAAAAAGAAGCCAATCAATGTCAAGTCAAGCCAATGTTGATTAATGCCGCTTTGTTCACGAAATATTTGTTGATGGAGGTGCCTTTGAATGGTTTTCTAACTGCGTTCTAGTCGTCACCTCTTCTCGGATGTTGATCATAATTTCTTTCTCTGTTGAAGTTTCTCTTTGAAAATTTGCTTATTTCTTTCTCTCCATAAGTGGTAAAAAGAAGCGCAAAACAGCAAGCGGAACATGCACTCCTTGATGTTGCCTTTAGCTACAAGGGTAGAATTAAGATCAATAATCTCATTAAAGTAAGTGATAGAAGCATCAATAAGGATAAATTTTAAAATTCCCTTCCAAATTCTTCTAGTAAAGTAACATTCAAAGAAGAGATTATCACGAGTTTCTGGGCCTTGGTGACAGAAGATGCAATGAGTTCAAGTGATGCTACCCCAATAAAGGCGGCGGAGAAGAAGGTGCTCCGGCCATTCCCAATGTTGTGTATGATGAGATTTCAAACAAAAGGCCTAAGCTGCAGGAGTTTCCCCCATGTCCAACTTGTGTCTGTTGGGCCTTGGAGGTTCCATAAGCACTTTTCTTATATGTGGTTGGTCCAAATCCAAGCATTCCAAATGGTGTCCCTCATAGAGTACATTCTCCAGAAAAGCTTCATAAATGCAACCCTAATGATATCTTCAAGTCAGTCCTAACCTTCCTTCATTAAGTGGTTTACGTATATTCATCCAGAAGACTTTCGGACCTGTCCCTCCAAAGAAAGGCCGCGAACATTCTCTCAATTTTTGCAAGGGTGTTTTTTGAGATAAGAAGAGCACTGGCCCAGAAGATTTGCATGTGGTTGAGAACTGATTTGATCAGTTGGAGTCTCCTCACTAAAGTCATCCAGTTGTGAGTCTAGTGATCAATTCTCTTAGAGATTTTGTCAATCAGTCTTTGACAGTCTGGTTTTCTCAGTCTTCACAAAATCAGTGGTGTACCAAGGTCCTGTAAGCTTTCCCTCTCTAAATCCTAAGAGATCAATGATAGAACTTCAAATAATAGGGTTGTCTCCTCCAAAGAATACCTCACTTTTATCAATATTATACTGCAACCCAGAAAAGTGACGAAAGGTGTTGAGAGTGCCCAAAATACCCTGAATAGAAGGAAGATCGGCCTTGCAGAAGATGAGAAGATCATCAACAAAACAAATGTGGTTGATCTTAAGTTTAACACATTTGGTGAAAGGAAAATTCTTTTATGGAAACAAGAATGTTGAGCATGTAGGTGAATACCTCTATGGCAATAACAAACAGATATAGTGAGCAAAGGTCACCTTGTTGTATGCCATTCCCTCCTTTGAAATACCCTTCCAAGCAACCATTAATAGCAATAGAGTAGTGAGGATAGATGATGCAAGAGCTGATCCAACTAATGAACTCACTGGAAAACCTTACGCTTGCAAAGAAGTCAGCATAAAATCCCATCTGAGAGTATCAAAGGTTTTCATGAGGTCAACCTTTAGAGTAGCAAGGAGTGGAGTTGTGTCTATTATAACCCCTGAAGATGTCTTGTGCAATGAGGATGTTTTCAAGAATAAGCCTATTGTCCACAAAAGAAAATTGGTTCCAAGAGATGATATGTGGGATGCAACCTATGATACGGTTGGAGAGAAAATCTTGGTGATGCATTTATAAATTATGTTGTAGCATAAGATAGACTTGAAAGCGTTAACCATACAGTGGTTAGTAATTTTAGGAACAACGACAATGGATATAATTACCTCTTTGAGAAGGGATGGCCATTGAAAGACAACAACAACACCATCCCCAACAATGTTCCAAACCAATTTGTAGAAATGGGACGTGTAGCCATCAGGGCCTGGACTCTTGTTGCCAGTGAGGGAGAATATTGTCTTTGATTTCATCAGCAAAGATGAGGGTGGTAAGGTTTTTCATTAACTCCCGAGGGATATATTTGTTCACAATTGACTGGATGTCCTCCAATCTAAAGGATTCCTTGTGCACATTTGAAGGTCGAAGAAGGTTAGTATAATAGTTAAGGATTTCATTTCATACCTTCCCTTCATTGAAGAACACTTTTCCACTTTCATCCACAAGCCTTGTGATGGTGTTTCTAGCATATCTACTCTTTATGGATTTTTGGAAGAAAGCTATGTTGGAGTCTCCTTTTTCAAGCCATTGGATCCTTGATTTTTAAAGGATGATAGTTGCATGAGCATTAGAGTGAGACTCCACTTCTTTGATAAGCTTTTTTCCCTTGATAATATCCTTTGAGCTAGCAATCCCATGGAACATGTCCTGTTGAATCAAAACAATTCTTTGTTTGACAGAAGAAACTCTACTAGGGATGTCAATGAAGTACATATGGTGACTTGACAAAGAATAGCTTAATCCATAGAATCGGTTTTTGTAATACAAGCCCTATTCATGTTCCAAAAAATCCAAATACGACCATAAAGCCATAGTCCTTAAAGCGATTAGAGATGATAGCATTAGCATTGTTGCTTTTGACTTTTGTTTCAAGAATGAAAAGGATAGGAAATATCATGTTTATTCATAAAATACATGACTTCTTTTTATTTGTGGGGTTTATTACATCCCTTTATGTTCCAAGTGCATATAATCATAACGATAGGGGGATGCAAGTAACCCTGAGGATGAATTTCCCAAAGTGGAGATAGGAGCCTTACCTTCCACCAGTGATTTGACCTCTAAGAGAAATAAATCTCCAAGGTTTTGTGGTCCGGGATCCTCTCCATTGGCCATGCCACTGAAGGTGCATGATACCTAGATAATGCTAAGTTCAAAAACTTTATTAACACAACAGAACATAATACATGCTTATCTAGGATCAAACCACACAATTATACAAGAATAATTGCACATACAAGTAACGCATATAAACTGTAATCATGTAAAGATAAAAAATTTAGCTTTGTATGAATTTGCCACTTGAACTTGTTAACTTTGATCTTGATGAAAAAAAGGGACACAACCAACTCATTACAAGAAGATCTATACGCCTGGAAGAAAGGAACTCCTAATGATCTTGTGAGACCCCAAATATCCTTTTATGTGCAATTATGTGTTTTGACCTATTTATATGCTATTTGAATTAATATATGTGTAATTTATGTGATTACTACTCCTATTACATGATATATGTACATTCATAAAATTTTCATAAATATTTTTAGTGAAAATTTCATTGAAAGTGCCTTTAAATAGTATTTGAGGACTCTTCCGCTAAATTTTTGAAACTAATCTTTTAAACATTTTAAAAACTAGTCCTCCATTATTAATTGACCCGTGATTTAATAAAAATTGTTTCTGAAACAAATTAGGAAATTTAAAGTAGACTTGTCGTACAAAAAAGTAACATTTTTAAGCCAAATAGTGATTTCTGCTAAAACTGACTCTTGCGTTGACTTTTGTTGACCTAATATATATTATAAATAATATTTTATCATTTAAAATAATCCTAGGATGGCATGCTTGAAAAATGAAACAAAAAATGAAGGTTAACTTAGTCTTTTGCCTTTTAAAATTAATTTTAGCCAACTTTGACCATTTTTCTTGCTTTGACTTTGCATTTTAAGTTTATATAACATAAAATCAGCCAAAAACACCACCATTTATCACACAATGTCGTGACCAAGAGGAAGGAGAAGAAGGAATAGTGTTTTCAAGGGTTTTAAGCAAACTTTTGAAGAAAAGTCCTGATTCAAAGCCAAATCTTTCCATTTAAAGATGATTTTGCCTATTCTACTTGTGTTCTACCTATTTTTAGCCTTAGTTTGCATCAAAGGTGAGGAAAAAACTAGATCTCAAAACTAAAGTTTATGTCAAAGTTTTGAAATTGCATATATAGTTGTTGTATAGCTATATTGGCTTGTGATTATTGTTAGTTAGGTGTTGTAAACTAACATTGTGTGATTTTAGCAAATTTAAACGATAGATTGTTATAGTTTTATTTTGATTATATAGCTAAAATTTAGTTTGATTCTTGTTGTATTGCTTGTATATGAGTTGTATATGCTTGAGTGTATTTGTATAGCACAGAATGACAAAGTTATAATGCAAAAATGGTAAAAAGTTGAGTGGTTTGTTGGCTGAATTTTTCAGCTGACTTGTATGGTGTTGTCGGGCTTGTTGGGCTTGTTTTGAATGTCTTTTGGGTTGCCCTCGGGGTGGTTTAGGTGCTTGCTTAAGTGGTTAAGTGATAGGAGAAGGTTCGGGGGTTGTTTGGTTGTTAGATTTTGAGTTATGTTGTTAGAAAGTTGGGGTTATGTTTCTTTGAATTACTTGAGTGTTGTTTTAAGTTGTTTTGCATTGATTGTGTGGTTGGAACTTGAGTTGGTGTTAAGTAGGCTCATGGTTGGTTAAATGTTGAAGTTGGTGACCTTTGGGCTACCTTGGAAATGCTTTAGTAACATGCTAGGTTGGTTTATATGTTGCTAGAATTGCAAAAGTGTTGTTTTAGCTTCTTTAATTATCAAAAGTGTTGTTGGAGGTTGTAAAGATGTTAATGTGTTTAACTTGTTAAATTGCATATTAAGTGTGAATGTCATCGGGAGTCAACCTACTTTGTTGACTCTTTTACTTGTCTTAAGTGCTTGTATGTGCATATGTGAATGTTAACGAGAATGATAATGCGAAGGGTCGCAAAGGGTTACAACCTTTAAACTAGACACAGTAGTTTGTGTCGCACTAGGCAGTATAGGGCTTGGTAGGTGATGACACAATTACCGATGTTCTAATCCCTATCCTGTATGGACGGAGAGTTCCATGGGGTTTAGGTCTTAGTTTGGTATACTTCCGAAGTACATTTGGTGAATGGAAAAGTATTCGTGTTTGGTGGTAGAGGAACAACATCAAAAGAACTAGTGTATTCTTGATATGTGATCATTTACTTATATTTCCTGAGTTATTTATACTTGTTGATTATATTGTGCATCATTGTTTTCAAGTGTGTTTTCAAAAGGGTTTTGATGAAAATGTTTTTAAAGTCTCCTATCTAACCATTACTGAGCTAGATGATGGTTAGCTGTCACGCCCTGACCCAACCCCACGCTAAAGGTTAAGTCTGGACCCGACACACGGACAGAGTCTCCTATGTACTGTGGACATTCTGAAAACCTGTAATCACTCAATTAAAGCCGCAACAAAGTAAGACAAGCTTTTACAACTAAAGGTCAAAGGTTCAAGGCCATCCGAGCCTTGAAGCATGCAACAGTTCAAAATCACACAAGCATGCAACCAACTTAACTACTTCATAAATTCGTTTATCATGCCATTCTAAAATAACATTGGAACATTCCTAGGAGTTGAAACCAAGCATACTTTAGAACATATACACCCAAGCATGCAAGTAGCTAGAATAGAACATAGTTATTACAAACCATGGTTTCTCAAATCTATCACAACAACCAACTATCTTTCAACTTGTAACTACAAGAATATACATAGCCCTTAGGCCACAAAATAGATCATAATATAGCAATACAAGTACGCCAAGTAGTAACAAGAAAACACATCCACCTCAGACAACAAACATACAGCAACTAGGGCAAAGGCTCTGCTTGTACTTCTTCCTCTTCCACTATCACCTCAACTAGCTGGGGATCACCTTCAGCACTTCCTGAAACATATATCGAGGTATGAGCAACCACTGTTGCCCAGTGAGGGATAAAGTCTCTCGGGGCATGTAATGCAACAAGTAATACAGTTAAATATTAATAGCAATTAAACCATTCAAGAAATAACAATAGCTTAATTAACCACACATTAAAATGATACATTACACTTAACCTCAACACTCCAAATCTTTACTTGATCTTCATTCACGATCCACGAACCACGATCACTGAGCCAGCAAAATCTCAATCACTCTAGTGGATGTACTCTGGATGTACCCTGGTAATCCTATGACCCAACACCCCCTTGGCAATCTCTGGACCAGGCGAGTGAGGGAATAGGGTACGGAGTTTGAATATCCACTGGCAAGCCCTCTACCGCCCAGCCGATATTCAACACAACCGCCCCTGACACTATAGTTGCGCAACCACAATGCAATGCACTTAATAATGGCAAGTCAATATCAACACTATAATCAATAACACATAAGAGGATCAACAAAGTAGGTTGACCTCGGAACAGTTAGAATAGAAATAGTTTATACGAGGAATTACGCAATTTTACAAAGGAGCACATTCGAGATATCCATAGAATTATGTCAAAAGTTCTGAAACAACTTGAAACTACGTTTAAACACATAAGGAGTCATGCCAAGGTTTTAGATGCGAGAGACAATCGGATTTACACTTAAACCCTTTTGTTATTCTATTCGTTTTCTTTCCAATCTCATATTAATGATTCAAATTCAAGGGAAAGCAATACCAATCTTCTAACTAACCCTTAAAGTAACCTTACAACCCTTAAACACGTGCAACTACCCGCAATTACCCCAACAGCCCCAACTTTCCCTCTTATAGCTTTGAACTACACATACCTCAACCGGGCCTCAAACAAGGGTTAGCAAAGCTTCTATAGCACCTAGGTAGCTTAAGATTACTAGAAGTGAAGCCCGAATCCACCCGGATTAGCATTAAGCCCGAAACCCCTTTTAAAAAGTCTGCTAAATCACGTTTTATGCAAGTTAGAGCAATCTGAGTGCACGGGGCTATTAGACTACCTTCAATAGTACCTAAGTCATATATTAGAAGCATTGAATCAAGCTAATACGCACAATTACACAAAACCCTAGAAATCCCGTCACTATTCACCCTTACGAATCAACCATCGATTCCTACCATTTAAAATGTGTTATAATGGCAATATGTAATGTATAATATCATAGATAAGTATTACAATAACATTTGGTCACATTTCTAACAAATCAAGAAATGAGCAGCAATTTTAAATATGCACAAAGAGTCATGAATCCCTCACCAATGCGCGTAGGAACACCTAGGAGGCTTGCACACATCCTAAACTACTTGCTCTAGGCTTAGAGGGGCTTGGATTGAAGAGTTGAAGAAGAAAAATCTCCTTTTTTTTCTTCCCTGCTGCTCTTGACTTTTGCTGCTTCTGTTTTAGCTTTTATTATTATTTTTTTCTTTTGTATATTATGAGCTTATAATGCTATATAATGAGTAAGCTAAGGTGGGGTCATGTTTGGGTGCTTAAGTTGACTTTTAAAATGAGCTTAATTAACTTTAAAACGAGCCTAGGGTGTAAAACGTATGCTAGCTAATTAAATCACTAAGTTAAGTTACGTAACACTATTCCTTAGTTTGCTAAAACATTTTCTAAACGAGTGCTCCTAGCGTTCTTAGCTCAAATGCACATTTTTCCCATTCCTATAACAATTAATATAATTTAGTAAAAATGCTAATTCACTAATATAATGCAGTTGAAAAATGAAATGCATAGTAACTAAGAAAGACAACAAGTAGAGCACAGATTTAAATGCGCAATTAATGGATGCAACAGTAAGTGAATGCATGACAAAAGCTCGGGCGTCACATCCTCTCCCCCTTAAACTAATTGCGTCCACGCAATTCTTACATGACTCGGAGAATAACTCTGGATAGCGATCCCGCATCTGATCCTCTCTCTCCCAGGTAACATCCTCTAACCCGTGATGATCCCACAAAACTTTAACTATCGGAATGCTTTTAGTCCTCAGCTCCTGAACTTTCTGATCTACAATCCGAAGAGGTTTCTCCGTGTAGGTCAAAGTTTCACTGATCTCTAAAGGCTCGCGCTCAAGAACATGAGAAGAATCTGGCTAATACTTTTGAAGCATAGAAACATAGAAGACATCATGAATTCTGCCTAGGCTAGGAGGCAAAGCTAGACGATAAGCCAATTCACAAATGGTTTCAGTTATCTCAAACGGTCCCACATAACAAAGACTGAGTTTACCTCGTTTACCATGCCGAATCAAACCCTTGCAAGGAGAAATTTTCAGAATACTCAATCCCCTATGGCAAATTTCAGATCACGACGACGTCTATCTGCGTAACTCTTTTGCCGACTCTGAGCTGTAAGCATCCTTTTTCTGATAAGCTGCACATGATCAATCATTCTGTTCATCTCAGGTAAAGAGTAGGGTCGATAGTATTCATCTCACCAACCTCATCCCAGTATAGAGGAGACCGGTATTTACTCCCATAAAGTGCCTCATATGGGGCCATCCCAATAGTAGCTTGATAACTATTGTTGTAGGCGAATTCTGCGAGTGGCAAATATTTCTCCCAACTCTTTCCGAAGTCCAGAATACAAACTCGTAACATATCCCCAAGGATTAAGATAGTTCTCTCAGATTGACCATTTGTCTGAGGATGATAAGTTGTACTGAAACTCAAAGTCGTGCCTAAAGCTTTCTGAATCTTCTGCCAGAACTGAGATGTAAATCGGGGATCTCTATCTGACACAATACTCTTTGGAATCCTATGAAGTCTGACAACATTCTCAATATACAACTCTGCTAGCTTATCAAGATAACCAGTCTTCTTTTTAGCAATGAAATGAGAAGTCTTGGTCAATCTATCAACAACAACCCAAACTGAGTCATTACCCTTTGAAGACCTCGGCAAATCAGAGATGAAATCCATGGTAATATGATCCCACTTCCATTCAGGTATAGCCAAAAGCTGTAACAACCCTGCAGGTCTCTGATGATCCGCTTTAACCTTCTGACAAGTAAGACATCTAGCCACATAGTCAACAATTTCTCTCTTCATATTGTTCCACCAGAAGTTTTGCTTCAAATCTTTATACATCTGTGTACTACCCGGATGGATGGTATACTTAGAACTGTGTGCCTCAGCAAGAATATCATTCTTCAGAGTTGGCTCACTCAGAATACAGATTCTACCTTTGAATTTGAGAATGCCATCATCATGCAATTTGAAATCCGACTCTCCCCCTTTAGATTTCTCTAAGACTTTTAACAATTGAGGATCAGTCTGTTGAGCTTCTCGAATCTTGGATAATAATAGAGATTGCATCTGTAAACTTACGAATTGAATACCAGAATTTGAAGTATTATGCTTCCATAAGCATAGTTCCTCCATGAATTCCTAATTCTTGATAATTAAGCTAGCAACAGTAGCCTTTCGGCTCAAAGCATCAGCAACAATATTGGCCTTGCCTAGAAGATAATTAATAATGCAGTTGTAGTCCTCAAGTAATTCCAGCCAATGCCTCTGCCTCATGTTCAACTCTTTCTGTGAAAATAGATACTTCAGGCTCTTATGATCTGTAAAGATTTCAAACTTGTTGCCCCAGAGATAATAATACCATTTCTTTAATGCAAGAATAATAGCTGCGAGCTCAAGATCATGCGTCGAATAGTTGAGTTCATAAGGTTTCAGTTTCCTGGAAGCATAAGCAATAACTTTGCCATTCTGCATCAATACACAGCCCAGACCCTCATTCGAAGCATCACTATAGATCACCAGATTATCATAACCTTCAGGTAAAGCAAGAATAGGAGCTGTAGTCAATCTCTTCTTCAATTCATGAAAGCTGGCCTTACATTTATCATTCCAGTCAAATACTGTTTTCTTTTGGGTAAGCTGAGTTAAAGGTCCTGCAATTTTAGAGAAGTCCTTGACGAATCTCCGATAATACCCAGCTAAACCAAGGAAGCTATGAATCTCTGTAACAGTTTCAGGCCGTTTCCAAGAGGACACAACTTCAATCTTCGCTGGATCAACATAAATACCATCCCGCGAGATAATATGGCCAAGAAAAGCAACTTGCTTTAACCAGAATTCACATTTGCTGAACTTTGCAAATAACTGATGCTCTTGAAGAGTCTGTAACATAATCCTGAGATATTGTTCATGCTCCGCCTCTGATTTAGAATAGACAAGAATATCATCAATAAAGATGACCACAAATTGATCCAAATAAGGACGAAATACCCTCTGCATTAAATCCATGAATGCGGTGGAGGCATTAGTTAGGCCAAACGGTAAGAAAACAAACTCATAATGGCTATAACGAGTTCTGAAATTAGTTTTAGGAACATCATCTTTCTTAATCCTCAACTAATAATAGCCCTGCCTTAGATCGAATTTGGAAAATACCTTGGCACCTTGCAATTGATCAAATAACTCTTCAATTAAAGGCAAATGATATTTGTTTTTGACAGTCACCTGATTAAGACCCCGATAATCAATGCATAAGCGAAGAGACCCGTGTTTCTTCTTAACAAATAGGACTGGTGCACCCCAAGGCGAATAACTCGGCTGAATAAATCATTACTCAAGCAGGCCCTGCAAGTAAACTTTCAATTCCTGCAATTCGGACGGAGCTATTCTATACGGAGTCCTAGAGATAGGTGTAGTCCCCGGTAATAAGTCAATCATGAACTCTATCTCTCTATCAGGCGGTAAACCAGGTAATTCCTCAGGAAAGACCCCCGGAAACTCTCTCACGACAGGTACATCATTCAATTTCAATTGGTCCACAGGTTGATTAATCAAATATGCAAGATAAGCCTCACAACCCTTGCTCAACAGTTTAGATGCTCTAATAGAAGAAATAATAGGAGTCCCAGTTGATTTTCTACTACCAATTATTTCAATTACAGGCTAGTCAGGCATTTCTAATCTCACAATTTCTTTCTACAGTCAAGCTGTGCATAATAACTCCCCAACCAATCCATCCCTAAGATAATTTCAAAGTCATTGAAGGGTAGAATAATCTAATCAGCCGAAAAAACACGACCCTCAATAAAAATATTACATGCTCTGCAAATAGATCTAGTAACAAACTTCGGACCCATAGGAGTATAGACCACAATCTCATGCAACAATTTATTATGTTTCAGTTTAGCATTTTGTGCACACGTAGGAGTAATAAATGAACGAGTGGCCCCGGAGTCAATTAAAACCTTAACTGATTGATCATTGAGAAGAAAAGTACTTTCTACTACAACCGTTGTATCCAGAAGCTCCTCTGCATTTAAAGCAAATACACGGGCCTGACCTCGCGGTGCTGGTGCGGCAGTTGGTGCCTTGGTCTGAGAATTCTGAGCCGATGTCTGACCCCTGGTGTTCTTGTATTTTAGACAATCCTTTACTCTGTGCTGGTCACTCCCACAGCTTGTACACTTGTTTTGTTTCCTCCAACAAACTGCCTCAGTATGACCCTGACGCTGACAGAAGCTGCACTGCTGGTGACATCTTAGAGCAATACCTCTCGAATGAGCTCTAAAAGTAGAGGTAGCTGAACTACCCTACTGCGAACGAGATACCGCTAGACGAGATTGACTCTGAGTCTGACTCTGAACTGGCCGTGCCTGAGTCTGAGTAGGCCCTGTATAACTCTGAGTCTGCCTCGGCTGTGGACTCTGCCCAATTGAAATAGTTTGTCTCTGGTACCCCTGACTCTGAGACTGGAACTGCCACTTACTCGATTGACTAGTCTCGGCTAAAACGTCTGCCTTGCGCTTTTCATACCTCGAGGCGGCTCTGACCACTACAACATAATTAGGGTAATCATTTGTAAACAAATTTAGCATAATATCATTTCTCAACCCCATAATGAATCTCTACATTTTCATGTCCTCAGGTTGCACTAATGCCGGTACATAACAGAAGATCCTAGTAAAAGTAGCCTCATATTGGTCCACTGACATATTTCTCTGCTTCAAAGCTATGAACTCTGCTTGACGTCTCTCACGGGCAACCACTGATATATACTAGTCTCGGAATTCACGGACGAAGTCAGCCCACGAATGATGAACGCCCTCGGCTTCCCATTTTTCTTTAATAGTATGCCACCACTCCTCGGCGTCACCCTCCAGAAGAAATGTGGCATAGGTAATCTTCCTATCATCACTGCACTCAAGTATTGCAGCCACCATTTCAAACTTTCTCAACCACATTTCAGCCTTCATATCGTCTGGTTCTCCAAAGAAACTGTAGGCTCCATGATGTAAAAACCTGTCATACAAATTACCTCCGGTAGTACTACTACCCTCAGCTCTTACAGCCTAATTACCTCTAGCAGTCCCTGTCTGTCCCTGTTGAGTCACGAATTGGGCAATGGTACTCATAGCAGTGGTCATTGTGGCCAAGATCTGTACAATACTCAGTTCTTGAACTTGCAGTGCATTTCCTGCCATACCTGCTTCCTGCCTGGGAACCTCTTCCGGTTCTCTATCAACATTCTGATTCTCAATTCGACGACGGGGTCCCATTCCAGATAACTAGAATGCAAAGTATTATGACAAGCATTTGTATAATTCACAGTTAAATCACATAAGAACAAGTTCAAATAAGTTAACATAAGATCGCACATAGGGTCATACAACACTTTACATATTAAAGATACAAGTAAAACGATTAATCATACTTTCCATTCTTAACTTTCCACTTTTACACAATAACTCAAATAAGACCTTTGACATTCTCGCTTTCATGCTAGCATGTGCTTAATCATTCAATCTTTCTCTTAGCCATTAAAGGAAACATTTATTCACATAATCACACATTAACTCAATAGACTCATACCCACAGACCGAGAAAATTAACCCGGCTTTATGCATCTATAAGCTCTGATACCACCTAAATGTCACGCCCCGACCCAACCTCACGCTAAAGGTTAAGTCTGGACCCAACACATGGACATAGTCTCCTCTGTACTGTGGACATTCTGAAAACCTGTAATCACTCAATTAAAGCCACAATACAACAAGACAAGCTTTTATAACTAAAGTTGAAAGGTTCAACGCCATCCAAGCCTTGAAGCATACAACAGCTCAAAATTACACAAGCATGCAACAAACTTAACTTCTTCATAAATCCGTTTATCATGCCATTCTAAAATAACATTGGAACATTCCTAGGAGTTGAAACCAAGCATACTTTAGAACATACACACTCAAGCATGAAAGTAGCTAGAATAGAACATAGTTATTACAAACCATGGTTTCTCAAATCTATCACTACAACCAACTAACTTTAACTTGTGACTACAAGCATACACATAGCCCTTAGGCCACAAAATATAACATAATATAGCATACAAGTATGCCATGTAGTAACAAGAAAGCACATCCACCTCAAACAACAAACACACAACAACTAGGGCAAAGGCTCTGCCTATACTTCTTCTTCTTCCACTATCACCTCAACTAGCTGGGGATCACCCTCAGCACTTCTTGAAACATATATCGAGGTATAAGCAACCACTGTTGCCCAGTGAGGGATAAAGTCTCCCGGGGCGTGCAATGTAATAGGTAAAACAATTAAACAATAATAGCAATTAAACCATTATTTTGAAGAAATAACAATTGCTTAAGTAACCACACATTAAAAGGATACATTACACTTAACCCCAACACTCCAAAACTTCACTTAATCTTCATTCACGATCCACGAACCACGATCACTGAGCCAGCATAATTCCAATCACTCCAATGGTTGTACTCCGGATGTACCCTGATAATCCTATGACCCAACACCCCCTGGAAATCTCCGGACCAGGCGAGTGAGGGAATAGGGTACGGAGTTTGAATATCCACTGGCAAGCCCTCTGCTGCCCAACCGATATTCAACACATCCGTCCTTAACAATATGGTTGTGCAATCACTATGCAATGCACTTAACAATGGCAAGTCAATATCAATAATATAAGCAATAACACGTAGGAGGATCAACAAAGTAGGTTGACCTCGGAACAGTTAGAATAGAAGCAGTTTATACAAGCAATTAAGCAATTTTACAAAGGAGCATATTCAAGATATTCATAGAATTATGTCAAAAGCTCCGAAACAACTTGAAACCACATTTAAACACATAAGGAGTCATGCCAAGGTTTTAGATGCGTGAGACAATCGAATTTACACTTAAACCCCTTTGTTATTCTATTCGTTTTCCTTCCAATCTCATATTAATGATTCAAATTCAAGGGGAAGCAATACCAATCTTCTAACTAACCCTTAAAGTACCCCTACAACCCTCAAACACATTCAATTACCCGCAATTACCCCAAAAGTCCCAATTTCCCTTTTATAGCTTTGAACTACACATACCTCAACCGGGCTTCAAACAAGGGTTAGCAAAGCTTTTATAGCACCTAGGTAGCCTAAGAATACCAAATGTGAAGCCGGAAACCACCCAGATTAGCATTAACCCCGAACCCTCTATTAAAAAGTCGGCTAAATCACGTTTTATGCAACTTTAGAGCAATCCGATTTCACAAGGCTATTACACTACCTTCATTAGTACCTAAGTCATCTATTAGAAGCATTGAATCAAGCTGATACGCACAATTACACAAAACCCTAGAAATCTTATCACTATTCACCCCTACGAATCAACCATCGATTCCTACCGTTTAAAATGTGTTCTAATGGCTGAAATGTGTTTTCTATCATCTATATGTAGCATATAATAGGATAGATAAGTATTACAATAACATTTGGTCATATTTCGAACAAATCAAGAAATGAACAACAATTTTAAATATGCACAAAGAGTCATGAATCCCTCACCAATGCGCGTAGGAACACCTAGGAGGCTTGCACACACCCTAAACTACTTGCTCTAGGCTTGAAGGGGATTGGATTGAAGAGTTGAAGAAGTAAAATATCTTTTTTTTCCTTCCCTGTTGCTCTCGGCTTTTGCTGCTTCTGTTTCAGCTTTTATTATTATTTTTTCTTTTGTATATTATGAGCTTATAATGCTATATAATGAGTAAGCTAAGGTGGGGTCATGTTTGGGTGCTTAAGTTGACTTCTAAAATGAGCTTAGTTAACTTTAAAACGAGCCTAGGGTGTAAAACGTATGCTAGCTAATTAAATCACTAAGTTAAATCACGTAATACTATTCCTTAGTTCGCTAAAACATTTTCTAAACGAGTACTCCTAGCGTTCTTAGCTCAAATGCACATTTTTTCCATTCCTATAACAATTAATATGATTTAGTAAAAATGCTAATTCACTGATATAATGCAGTTGAAAAATGGAATGAATAGTAATTAAGAAAGACAACAAGTAGAGCACAGATTTAAATGCGCAATTAATGGATGCAACAGTAAGTGAATGCATGACAAAAGCTCGGGTGTCACATTAGCTCACCCCTCTTTTCTACCCTTTTAGGTGAGCCAGATTTAAGGTACGTGGAATATGTGCTACCATATAATGTGGGCAAGCCCGAGGCTTGATTTGCTTGTTTAGATGCTCATATGTTGACTTTATGTTTATGTTTATGTTGAATGTATGAAGGACTTGAAGTTTGTAATGTTTAACTTACTTTAAATTAGTAGTTTGTATAATGCTAGCTTATATAGTCTTTCTTTTGAATATGTATATTATGGTTTGTCTTAGATGGTTGAGACAGAGGCATTATACTTTGTTTTAATGTTGGTTGGTTGAAATATGAAATGTATTGGTTGCCTTGCGGTTTTTGTGAAGTGGTTGTTGGTTGTGGTTGTTTGGACTTGAACCGGTTTAGAGTTTTGTTATCCATATTATAGATGTTATAATGCTGAAATTTTTCCACGTCCTGACTTGATCATAAGTAGGGTCGTGTTGGGGCGTGACAGATCTTCTCTCATCTGTCTTACCTCCTTGCTGAAAGATGCTTGAATGAATTGTGGGATTCAAGCTTGTATTTTTCTTGTCTTTTGTGTGTGATAGAAAAGAGAGAGATTTATCTTCTTCTCTTGCTTTGTGTTGTGTAAGTGTGTGTGGGTGAGGAGAGTCCTTTATATAGATGTAGAAAAGGCTAGAAGGATGAATTCAAGTTGGAATAAGAGAAAGTGCCACAAACCTGTTAGGAATGTATCTAGACACTTCTACAAACCTTGGACTTCAAGTAATCCAATATAACCCAACTAATACTTCTCTTAAATTCTCTCCATCTCATCCACATGCCACCTTATAGTTCCATATGCCTAGTTTGTTCTTTCTTGCACTAAGTTACTAAATTAATTCTAGCTAGATTGCATAATGAGGTCAACTATCTAATTAAAAAATTCTATTACCAAAATGGAAAGTCCTTCCTAATTTAGACACCTAATTTCATTGGAATTCTTTATTTAGCAACTCTTAGACACGTGAAAAACTACTAAAATAGAATATTAGCACTAAACAGGAAGTAGGCTAGAAAAGAGATCAAAAGACATAAATATCATGGCATTTGAAAAGACCAAAATGCCCCTATTAACCCCATAGTCATTTTGACTCTTCAACCGTAACTTATTTCACTAAAAAGTTATGACTACACTCCAAGAAGAATATTGTTATCCATAGAAGTTTATCATACTACGTAGAACCTTTGTCTTCAACCTACTAATTAAAATGATCAAAATACCCTTCCATGTAAGACTCATAATCAAGAAAGACTTTGGTATGTACTATATCTCTCTTGATTGCATCTTTTCCTTGAGACATCTAATCCATAAAGTAACCATCTGTAATACCCCGATCCCTCATGAGACCGGAGCCACGATCCAAAACCCGAAGTCATGAAAACGAGGGAAAATGGATAGAGTTTTCTCCTGTTTCTAGGACTAATCTCATTCCTGCATACAGAAGAAAGAACCACAAAACTATAACCCAACATTCATCATAAACCCCATCCTTCAAAACCATACCCTTCTTCTGTAGCGTCCCGATCCCTCATGAGACTAGGGTCCTAATCCCAAAACCCAAGGCACGAAAATTTAGGAAAACGGACGGAGTCTCCCCTGTTTATAGGACAATCCGAAAACCTACGAATAATATAATACAACTACAAAATCATAATCCAACATTCTCATATACTTCAATTCAACTGCTAAGCTATGCCTCATCTTAAGGTCATCCAAGCCTTAGACTCAACAAAACAGGTACACAAGCATGCATAGGCCCCAAATATTGAAATACTATGTTATAAACTCACTTATCATACCATTCTAACTTTATCTCTTCAATTGTCTTGTTTATTAATCCATCCTACTAACTCTATTAACCCAAACAAACATGCACGCCAATTAAACAATAACATAGTCCTTTAAGCTATTACAGGCCATCTACGAACCAAATACAAACAAGATCCAATACAAACATGCAACTTACTAAGCAATAAAGTAAAGCTTTAATTTATTAGACACCACTACAATTATCACATCATACAAATTTTAAACTATCTATTACAATCCTTCACAACATAATTCAAACACACGCAAGACTCCTACTTTACAAATTATACTATCACGAGCAAGGAACATTTTAATGCTCAGGAGGCCAAACAACTTGTAGGCACAACAATTGCTTCGTACTAAACCTGAAAAGGTTAAGAAGAGGGGTGAGCATACAATACATATATACTCAGTTAGGAAGGGAACAAGTATCGGGGAGTTTTCGCAAAGGGTTTTCGTGCAATGCATATAAATCTCAAATCAAATAATAAAATAATTACTCATTCAGTAGTAGAGCCAAGTAACACATAATCACAAAGGAATCAATCAATTCCACTAATTTAATAGCACACAAATAAGAATTCACTCGTATGTTACTCTCCAAGGACTTAGGGCCCAAGCGAGAGGTACATTTAAAAAGGATACGAGGTAACTTTCCAATGACTTAAGGCCCAAGTGAAAGTTACACAATAAGGATACCATGTTGTCCACGAGCATGAACCACGATCCACGAACCATGAACAGAAACCCGATATAATAATGATAATGATAACGATAAGCCGACATACCACTTTATAACTCCAAATTGGGAGTACTCCGGATGTATCCCGAATCCTACGACCTAACTCTCCCAGGGCGGCATCCCTAGCGAGAGAGGGACTGGGAACCATGGTAGCTGAGGCATACCAGCAATCCCGATGCAGCCCGGCTTCCCTAACACTACCATGTCCAATTGGTTGCGCAACCACGATATCGATAACAATTATATACACACAATTTGATAAGCACATAAATTGATAAACATACAATGAGGACAACAAAAGAGGTTGTCCTTGTACATAAACAATTAATAATTACTATATCTTTAAAATATATCCACTCAATAAACTAGTTCAATTACTTATTGTCCACAAAATATCTTTTATAACACGAAGCAATTAATCAATTATAATGTCAAATAGAATGAATCTCTCACATTGGATTAGACTACATATGCAAGAGAAAAGCTAGATTCACTCTAACCTTCCTGGAATTAGCTCGGAAGTGTAAACCCTAGTTTGTTCATATAAGTATAACACTTTAGCCAATAACTCACAATACCAAGCAAACTAGCCTCACAAGGACACTTCATGACAACATTTATACTCAAAGCATTTGCAACTAAAACTGTAACATAACACTTATCACACATAGATAAACCAACTCATTAGCGTTTAGCTTGTTATCTAATCCCAACTTCCAATTAGCAATTTAGTCTTTCAATCATACAATGACAACCAACAAGCACTTAATACAATCTTATATATTTACACTTAACTATTCATATTCTTTTAAGCTACAATTTATTTAGAAAATAAGCTAAATGTTCACATAACATAACTAAGATTCCCACTTCTTTAGAAAGGTTATAGCAACACAAGGAAGACACGTACCATACAATTAACAAGCAATATAACAAAACTAGACATGTTCGTTCAAAGGAGCCAAACTCACAAAATTCATGAAACTTCACCAAATGACTAAACAACCTAGCCAAACATCCTTTAGCATTTAACCAACAACATAGAAGCCAATTCCTAGCAACTAATCCAACTTTAGCATTTTTCCCCCTTTGTCTACTATTGCAATTTTAAGCACAACCAAACCACAAGTTATCTAATTCATAGGCTAGATATTATACACTCTTAATGACACTTTATGGTACCACTATAAGCAAAGATAACCCATTTTTAACTAGGTTAAGCTCACAATCCCCAAATGCCCCGAGGTACATTTGAACTACAAGTACCCAAACTAACCCCCAATTTGGTGCCATAAAAGCACATTAAGCACTACCACACCTATTATAGGCTATCTATAATGTTCAATTGTACCCGAATTCACTTTTCGTGTAAAGTCTCTTTACAAATCAAGTCATTTTCACTCATTTTCTCAAATTTCAATCAAACCAACTACATATAAACATTAATCTATGTTCAATAGAACCACTAGAAAAAATAGATAGCATCAAATCAAGATTAGCACAAATTTTACACAAAAATCCTAGAAAATCACTATTCATCATCTTCTTAAATTGATCCTTTGCAAATATTCAATAACCAAGCTATACAACTACATCAAACAAGTCTAGATAACATGTAGACATCATATAATTTCAAATTTAAGGCTTATATAATCAAATATTAACAAATCTAAGAATTTTAAAATCTTGACATAAACATTAAAAATGCAAAATATGCAAAATCCCTCACCTCCTAGAAGCTAGAAATGGAAGAATATGCAAGAAACCACCTTGAATCTCCTTAGAATTGCTCAAAAATTCTCAATTTTAGCTTGGCCTAGATTTTTCTCTTTTTGTTTTCTTTCTTTCTTTCCCGTCTTGTTCTTTGCCCTGATTTCCATTCTTTTTCCTTTATTTGGTTTACTTTGTTGTCATATATAATATAATATAATATAATATATGTATATATAAGTAGGTATATATATATATATATATAGTTTAATTAGTTTAACTAGTTTTTTACTATTCCTACGGTGCCCAAAATATTTTTGTAACTCACATTCCTGACATGTTATGCACATAAAATTTATGAACGTATACCCAAAAAATGTATATAGTGAAGAAAAAATACAAACTTTGCGAAATAAAATACTTTAATTTTTTTCCTAGGCTCAGAGTTCATTTTTAAATGATAAAAATAGTTCATTAAATGTAAGAAAATAATTTCATATAATGTAAATGATAAAATTTTAGGTTAACGGTGTCATATAAATTAGTTGAACGTAGTCTATACATTTTTTAAAGAAAGATGAAATTATCACATATACATGTACAACATTTAAGATGACAAAAAATTATATGCAATTGAGTATAGTGTGCTACATGATAGGTCCGGGTATGCTATACACAAAAGAAA